>OV656859.1:4647500-5897500 GCA_927399475.2 Acleris emargana | reverse complement strand
ATTCACGTGTGACAATATATGTAAAAACTTTACTACCTTGGATTATGTCGTGATCATGGGCGGTTCTAATGACCAGAACCCCCTCAGCTTTAAATGTTTTCTCTATAACTACTTATCTTTATTTGCAGATACAAATGTTATAGTTAGCGAAATACAATACAATAAATACTTAAATGTTCATAAGCAAAATGAAATACTACGACTGGTTTGCTCTCAGCTCACTCATGTTACATATATATCTTTTGAATCAAATCATTCGATGCAACATAGTAAATTGCATATGGGTAGATTGTTACTACGGGAAATTTTACGGTTTGACTATTATAAAAAACAAATAAATTACATTAATGGAAAAACAAAGCCACAAATAGTAACGAAACATGAACCAAAAATAGGACAGAAACTAATTACACACTTTTTTTTGAGTATGAAATATACCAAAAATAATAAAATTGTTAATAAACAGGAAGTCCAAGCTACTATTTCCGAAACTTCACAAGGAACCGCCAGTAACCAATCGAAAGAAAAAGGGAAACCTTTTTTATCGCCAGTGACAAACAAAGAGAAAATCAATACGTAAAAATTTTTCACCAAAACATTGCTAGTTTTACTTATAAAAAGCCTCTGCTCGAGCTGACTCTCCTAGAATTAAAAGGAAAAAATGATGAACCAGATATTATTTGTATATCAGAGACGTTTGTTAAACGTGGTAACGAAACCAACATTAAATTAAGTGGTTATCGGTTAGCATCATATTTTTCAAGACTCAAACCCCGTGGAGGAGTCTGCATTTTTACTAAAATAGGCCTAAAATCAAAAGAATTAACTTACATTAATAGCTCAGCTTGTGAAAAGGACTTTGAGTGTTGTGCAGTGGAAATCATTGACCACATGCTTATTGTGGTGAGCTTATACCGTACGCCGTCCTCAAATGTCGAAATATTCTTAAGCAAACTAGAGTCTATTATTCATACAATAACTTTAAAAAATAATAATGGAAAAGTGATCCTGGCTGGTGACTTCAATATCAACACACTACAACCAAACAACATTACCCGTCGTTTAACTGATATCTTAACTTGTTATAACATGGAAATGAAAATAACGAGTCCAACGAGGTTACAGTCTTGCATAGATCACATTGTAAGCAACATAAAAGAGGCCGTCGGCCAAGTGCTTCACCTAGGATTATCAGACCATCACGCACAAAGCCTAGATGTACCGGTCATTAAGAAAGTTATCCCTATCAGAGCCAAATTTTCAGTAAAAAGAGATTATAGCCAAGATAATATAAATAAGTTTAGAGAATGTCTAGCTAGTTTGTCCTTTTCCGAAGTATATGGAAAAATTGAATTCAATGAAGCTTTTTCGTGTTTCCACGAAACGATTTGTCTTTTTTACAAATTATGTTTTCCAGAAATTAGAATAAAATTATCCAACAGGGCAAATTCATTAAATTGGGTAACAAATGGGTTAAAAATAAGCTGTAAAAATAAGAGGAAGCTTCGTTTTCGATATTACTTGATAAAATCCTCAATAAATAAAAAAAACTACGAAACATATACAAAATTACTCCGAAATTGTATACACAAAGCACAGAATATGTACAACAATAATTTAATTATGAATTCCAAAAATAAGTGCAAAACATGCTGGAAAATTATTAGTGATGAACCAAATGATATTTCAGACTCCCAATTCATAAGTGACATAAAAATAAATGGAAAAATATCCAATGATCCAAACGTAATTGCAAATGAATTTAATAATTATTTTATACAACTAACTAATAAGACTAATACTAAACTATCATCACAAAACAGCACTTGCCCTCATTTTGTGAATAAAACTATTTTTATTGACCCTTTAGGTGTAAATGAAGTAATTAATATAGTCAGAACTTTAAAAAATACGGGTGCAACCGGCTATGATGATATTGCCACAAAAATCTTAAAAGCAGCCGTTCTTGAAATTGCACCGATTTTGACTCACTTAATTAACAGTTCCTTCGAGCAAGGTTTATTCCCTGACGCGTTAAAGTACTCAATAGTCAAGCCAATATTTAAGAAAGGAGATAAAATGGATATGTCTAATTATAGACCTATTACGCTAATTCCGATATTATCAATTTTTTTTGAAAAAGCCATTTATAAAAGAATTTTGTCATTCTTATCTAAATATAAAATACTTAAGAAAGAACAATACGGATTTCAAAAAAATAAATGTACCACGTTAGCTACCTTCAACTTGATTAACAACGTTGTTAAAAGTATAGACAAGAAAGAACCTACAGCTGTTGTATTCTTTGACATGTCTAAAGCTTTTGATTTTGTGTCTCATAACTTATTATTACAAAAGCTTCAGAAATACGGTATTAGGGGACTAGCATTGAACTGGTTACAATCATACTTAGAAAATAGGCTTCAATGTATCGAAATTTTGAATGTTCACAACTTCGAGGTCACAAAATATAGATCTATGTACAGATCCAACGCCTACGGCGTACCGCAGGGTAGCGTGCTCGGACCCTTACTATTTTTATTGTACATAAACGATCTTCCTGACGCGACTACTCACAAATGTACACTTTTTGCTGACGACATTTCACTTCAACTTACTTGTGAAAATAAAGATAATTTTACTTCTAAGATTAATGATGCGATTAAAACAATTATAGAATGGCTTGAAGTTAACAACTTGAACGTAAATCTAGATAAAACTAAATTGGTTCAGTTCTGTAATGTTAATAATAAATGTATCCCGTTAAATGTAGGTTATGATAATTATACAATAATGGAAATTACCCCGTGTGGTTGCCGGGTTAGAATAGTGCCACTCCATGTCTTCCCGTGGATGTCGTAAGAGGCGACTAAGGGACTATAGGCTTGTAGTACTGTTAGGCGATGGGCTTGCAACCTGTCACTAATACGCTGGTAAACATGTTAGCCTATTTGTGCAAATTGTGGTTACTGAATTGTCAACAACTTTTTGAAGTTGTAATTCTGTAGCTCTGCCTACCCCACTCTGGGATTACAGGCGTGAAGGTATATAAAGGAAATTGATAAAATGCCATTTTTAGGCTTAGTTTTAGACAGACACTGCAATTGGAAAGCACACGTTGAACAAGTTTGTTGCAAAGTGAATCGGTTTGTGTATGTTATTAACAGACTGCGCCGGACTTCCAACATTGACACGGTCCTGTTAGCCTATCACGGTTACGTGGCATCGGTATTGCGATACGGTTTGTTGATATGGGGTAACTCCACAGATATAAACAGAGCATTTGTTAGCCAAAAAAAATGTATAAGAGCTATCTGTGGTATACCCAGATTCGAATCATGTAGACCTTTATTCAGTAAATTTAAACTGTTACCTTTGCCCTGCATGTACATTTTCGAAGTAACAGTATTTGTGCGTAAACACCCAGACTTATTCAAAAAAGCGAAAGAAGCATGTAGTATAAAGACAAGACACGGGAATAGGCTTGTATATGATACATTGCCAAAAACAACATTAGCGATGAAAAATTGTTACTGCATGTGTGTCAAAATTTACAACCTTATCCCTAAAGAGATTACTGAGCTTAAGTTTAAGCCATTTAGAGTGAAACTGTACAGTTGGCTAAATGAAAAAATGTTTTACAATGTAAATGAATTATGTCAAAGGTAATTTAATAAACAAAAAATGTAATTCTTTCTGTATAAGTACATAATAATTAAAATTTGCATGCTAGTATTTAGCGAAAAATGTTTGTTCGGGTCCAAATATGTAACACCTTATTGTACCATTTTTGAAGCAAATAAAGATTATGTAATCATAATTATGATTACTACGTTTGAATTCAATATCGGATATTTTTTATTTTACGAATATAACACGCTAATGCTTTCGGAAGCTTGTTAACAGGACAATGAACTGTCAAAAAAAAACAAATGCTATTTTTTTTACTGAGGATTTTGTCAGATATAGCTAGTATGAATTTGGTAACACTTCATATCGTTCACCCTGTATAACAAATATCAGAATCTCTATCCTTTATACTCTATAGTTGTTAACTTCTTAGCTACCCAATTGTATAATAATTGTTCAAGTAATATAATTTTTTATAGTATCCTCATTCCAATGTCTATGGATTTTGCATTTTGTAGAATAGCAAGCTTTAATTTTTATACTTTTCTTAATTTATTTATTGATATATTTATAAGTGAATCACGATTAAATATCGAAATAAGGTTACTAATTATTTTTGAACTACGTTTAGAAATATCTTATTGTATTGTGAATATTTTTTTGTGTTGTTGTGTATTGTGTGTGTGTGTCTATATGTTATAAACTCTATGGGGTTGTAAAAATGCATTTTGTGTTGATATACCTAGGTACATTTTTACCATTTAATCATTACCTAACTTTCCAAATTAACTATTGACCTATAATTCCATTAAAATTATGTTGTGTGATTTTGTTCTGTAAATAAGTTTAATTTGTTTATGGTAATTTTTGTGATTGATGTTATTATTAAAAAATATTTCTAAAAAACCATTCCCTCGTCATTATAAAATTATGAATTCCTATTTACTAACGAAAATGATACATTTCTCTTATTTGGCAGTGTGATTTTAGATTATTTTTGCTAAAAGTGTTGCCATATATTTTGGTAGGATTACAAAAAAGACAAATCAATATTTTTTATTTATTTTGTACTTATGTGACATATTGTTTGGATTTGTTAGATTGTTTTTATTGATCATAAAATCGAATTGTTGTTATTAATGGTGAATAAAATAATTTGTTGGGTTAATGTTTTTTTAATACCTCTCAAGATTTGTCTATGGTAATGGAGAAGGCAAACCATGAAACAGGTCATCTGATGATTAGTGGGCTCTATAGTCTTTAGACATCATTATTACAAACGGTTGGCGCCCGCGAGGACTGAGATGGAATAGTTATTCGAAGTTTTCATGCCGATGACGTCAAAATGATGAAATTTTACACACAGGATGCTCTGCTTTAATGTGGCAGGTGTATAGGCTTGTATTAACTGGTACAAATGAAAACAAAACCGGCCGAGTGCGAGTCGGACTAGCGCATGAAGGGTTCCGTATCATTATCAATAAAACATCAACAATATGTCTTTGAAACTTTTGAGAAACTTAACTTTTGATGTCTCAAATAGGGACCCGTTGAGATCAACTCTCATATAGGCTGGGTAAAACTAGGTTATCCGATTCCATAACCTCCTCCACACTTATGAAGTCTTAAAAATATGACACGTAGTTGAAATGATAATATAGTTATTTGTTATACAAGGGGGGAAAGTTGTATTTTACCCGCGAGTGTTCATTTGAAACACGAGCTAGCGAAAGGATTCTATGATAGAATTCTGAGCGTAGCGAGTACGTCATTCATCCTTTATAACACAAAACTTTTCACCTCACTACAGCAAGGAAAATAAGAAAAAAGGTTTGTATGTACTATAAGCTCAATTCCGAATTTCCCGTAATTCCACAGGTGTTAATACGTCTTCATCACACGAATCACTCATTTTTAATAACAATACAAACTAGACAAACATGCGAATGTTTAACGTTGACGAATGCGTTTTGTTCGTACATTGACTTACTTGGACTGTCACAACATTTTAACCGTTTTTACAACAACAATGAAGGTTAATGTTGAATGCTGATTTTTATAAATTAAAATAAAGTTGTAAGACTGTATTTAGGGTTTTATACTCGATGCAATTCATTAATTGTGATGCTAAAAATGCAGCACTTTTAACGTTTTACGTTTTGTTAGCTGTCAAATATCACTTAAGCTGCTTTCAAATGTCAATACTGTTTCTTCAAATGTGGATAAAAAGCGATTTTCTCAATAGATATAAAAAAGGGCTTTCCGAGCTAGTGAGATGAAAAATCTTATGCCGTTGTAACAAAATAAATAGTTAGTATGCATTTTGGTTCTGGGTGGTTACTACGAATAGACGAAAAGGGGTCGAACTAAGGCAAAGTACCTTCGAATATAGATTTTTAAAGTAGCCGCTCAGGATAGTAACAAGTAATATCCAATTTGGAACTGTGTCAGTTAGGTTTAGGGTTGCCAACCGTACTATAATATATAGTATTGTACTATATTTTGACTATGTGTACTATATACTGTTAAAGAAATATATAGTACGCAAAATTACTATATTTCGGTCATTCCTTATAATACATATGCAGTTTGGGTTGGCCGTTTCAACCAGATTTAAGCACCAATGTATTTGGAGTGGAGAAATAGCATTTTTCAGCTCTGATAGTTGCCAATAGCAGGCAGAATGTTAGTAAGTAGTAAATATTGTGCATTATATTTAATAAAGTACTAATTTACACACTTTGTACAAAAAAAAATTCACAATACTATATTTTCTTTCAGTGTACTATATTTCTTATACTTTTGGCTTGGAAATACTATATTTTCCCAAGAAATTGTTGGCAACCCTAGTTAGGTTAGGAGTTCCCTAACCGTGCGTCGCGACGCCTAGCGGACTGTGTTTTAAGAGAGCTTATTTTGGGACACGATTGTCCGATTCCATATTTCGGTAGCTCAATAGTGTTCAATGATACATTAAAACTCCCGTCCGTTCACATTTTTAGAGAAATATTTTTTCAAGTTGACGTTTTTCCGGTATCCGGAACCTAGAAATCAATGAATAATTCTATATATAAGTGCCTTGTTCAGATTTCGATGGTAGTTATGGATTGGGCCTTGTTCGATGCACTGATGTGCAAAGTCACAACCTCAACGGCCAAAATTAAGTAAAAGCGGTTTTTCAAATATTGGTTTTCTTTTCCTTACTCACGCATAAAAGAGCATTAGGATAAGAAAAGTACATCAATATGTTCATCGTTGCGCCTTGTATTTACATTATTTTTTCTGTTACCTTTCCATTCCTTTTTATGCGTAACTTATGAGCTAAAACATTTGGGTAAATGAAAAGACGAAATTAAGATATGATAAGATTTAATTGAGAATGTGCAAGTTGTTAGAACTTGGCGTAATTAATTGCAATAAATATTTACTTAAGTGATTAGTTACAACAATTTCCCCTTTTTGGAAGCATCTAGGTACAGTCAATTTAATTGAATCCATGAATCAATACTTACTGTACCGTTACTGTCATTGGATGTCAACCGTAATTCATCAATTCATCGTCATCATCAGCCTATATTAGTCAACTGCAGGAGCGCCATAGCGCCCTGTCTTCAGCTTGCCGCATCCAGCATCTGCCTGCAGTCTTTCGCAGATGGTCATCGCACCTGGCCTGAGACTGAATCGTACTTGCCAACATATTATCTGTAGCCTAAAGTTTTGCAAAATAATCTAAACTTGTCAGCATCGATTGGGAAATTAGTGAACAAAACAAGTACACAGAGTATGTAAGTCATCTAACAACCATATATTTGTCCAACAAAACAGTTCGAGCCTTATTTCCGTCATTCGTCGTTCCGGAATTCGGAAGCAGAACATCGATCAGTAAGTTACCCCATTTCCCGTCCCATCTCACAAGGTGTTTTTTTATGGAATTGTGTAAAATACGCCTCTTTTTTACTCAAATTTCATTCATATAATTTAGAGACGATTTTACGAAGCTATTTAATACTAGATTTATAATTTAATAATATTACATTACAACATTTTCGGAAGTGATGGAGCAGGACGTATTTTAACAATAGCGGATCAAGTCGTAACCCCGTTACGATATCATTAACTATTGAAATAAGTGTTATGAGTATACATATAGCAATATTATGATAATCATTGTATAATTTTAAAATTTAGTTTTTTTGTGATTTTCAGCGGTAGGTATTTTGAAACCTAGTTTGAGGTAAAACTCCTTCTGGAAATGGCAACTCTGCTGCCGATGCTGCCAACTTTACCGAACAAAACGTCAAAATCACGAGTGTTCATGTCAAATTGATTAGATAAAATTGTAAACAAACTAGATAATTGGGTCATTCTACTTTTCGATACCTAAAATAGAAATCATAATTTAAAATCCATTATAAAAAATCGTAGATATCTTGAGATAATTTCACAGCAGTCCCACGTTAATTTTCAACCAGATCTCACGTTATATTGTAAATTTACCCACTATTTTTGTCATTTTTGTATATAAAACACGAATTTGCTGCTCAAATTACCACTTCGTTACCAGTCTCAGCGTCCCTTTACGAATAACGACCACTGCGTTACTATTATTGCCTTTTTTTACAGAGCCCAACCCAATTTAGAAATAAAAAATATTCAAGTATGTCGATCAGAATCCGAATATTGTGTGCATTTTTAAGATTATCTAGTTTTGTTGAAAATTATGACTCCGAATTTACGTTCACGTTAAGGGACGTTTTATTAGGCATCGAAAAGTAGAATGGCCGAATTACTAATTAGGTAACTTATTTATACAACAAATGCTAGGTATAAAAAAATTAGATATACTTTTTTTTAAAGTATTTTATACTTTAATAATAACGGGACATTCATTTCGTTAATTTTCAGTCGATGATGTCAAGTTGGGTCGTTGAAGAATTTAAAGAATTACGGCTGTGAATTAGAAAATGATTCACTTAAATGACTTACCATTAGAATCATTCATCGAAACTGTCCAAAACCGACGGCAGCACGTTGGGCTTGTGCCGTAGAGTGAGTACCAGCTGGAAAGAAATCATCGACACTACAGATCTGCTATGGCACGAATTTTGCCAGAAAGAGTATAAGCACGCTTCCCAAATAGCTAGAAAGAAGGCCGGAAAAGATGTTAGTCATCTACAAAAATCTGAGAACATGGTCAAACATTTTCAATATCAAAAAAAACATGAAAGAATTTTACAAGTTTATGTTGCATGATAAATCTCATGCCTTAGAAATTAATAATGGTATTTTACCGCTCAAAGATACTAGAGGTATTATACTCTATGTTATGAATACCTTGAGGAATGTACCTGTGGTGGTTCCGGAGAAAAAATGCCTTAGAGTGGCTCACAATGACTGCTTCTGCCATTTTTATAAAATCTGGATTGCTCCTGCAAAGGTCCATTTCAAATCCAAACTATATCGTCGGTGAAACTGCATAACCGCGTAAGTAACATTTTAAATAAGGAGCAATATGCACATTTTTAAAAAGACAGTAAGGTTTATTTTGCTCTATCATAAATTTGTAAGTTACGCGGTTTTGCAGTATCACCGACGATATGGCAGAGGCGTTCTTCAAAGCTGATGACTTTGTTCTGGCTGAAAATGCCATGTATTTCTACAACAACCGTGACATTTACAAATGTAATTTTCTATGTGAGAATTTAGCCTCCAAGTTACGTTGCGACTATGACATTAAAGTTATACAGTATAGTAACAAAGTTTTATACATTTTTACGGACTGGGAATAGTTATTTGTTCAACAAGAGAGCAAAGTTGGTTTTTGCTGCGAGTGATGATGTTGAATCCCGAGTAAGCGAAGGATTCTATTATTGAATCACGAGCGTAGCGAGTGATTCTAGGTTAGAATCCTGAGCGTAGCGAGGGATTCAAAGACACGAGACGTAAAAAACTTTGGTCTCGTGTGAGACATACAACTTTTCACCTCAGCAGCGAGAACAACACAGCGCGAAGCTGGTAGGGCCAACGCAGGTCTTCCGTTGTGACCATTTGGTGAATACACGACTAAATAACGACACGATCGCATATGCATCAATCACAAGCAAAGCAAAATACTAATAAAATAAAAAGTGGAAAAAATAAACATGAAACAGATAAAACCTGTCACTCAACTTGATAATGCCGTAGTGCAAACACAACTTTATACAGCTTTATGTAGTCTGTGGCTTTAATTAGGCCTTGTCTATTCTATGGCTATTGGCTATGGCGGACAAATTAACAAAAATTACATCGTCATTTACATTACATTACATTTGTTTAATACGCAGAACAAATTAGCAAAAGTAGGTCAAGGACCATGAAAACCAAATTGAGTATCAAACTATGAAAAACGTCTAGTAACACCGTGCTCCTGAATGCTTGTGGGACATAAAAAAAGGTATGTGAATACGTAAACCCAGTCACATAGGTATTATAGGTAGTCTCATTTATGTCTGAAATTTTCTCGACTTTTTCGCGTTCCTGCAAGTGTTTCCTTAATGAGCCTTAAAACTATGTATATACATTTCAGGTTCTGAAGCGACGGGGGCAGATTATGAGCTAAAGTAGTTACGTTGACGGAATCATTGACAGCCTCGTGGAGTCATAATCTACAAAAAATAAATTAAATTGAACAAAAGACGTGGATTTCTAAACTTGAACGAATTCAAACAAAGAAAAACAGCTACTAACATCATGCTACTTAATGCTTGTGGGACATAAAAAACAGGTATCTGACTGGAACCAAATTAATAGTTACTGTTCCCTTAACTGCAAGTGTTTCTTTAACTGAGTCTTAAAACCATGTATACATTTCAGGTTCCTAAGCAGGCAACAGATTTTTCCAGCAATTTGTTGCTGTGGCCTGATACTTTACTACCCCGAAGAGGAGACATGCCAGATGAAGCTTGAAGATTTTAGGTGTGACATGAACCCACAACGGAATGGCGAAGCAGAGGCTTTTTTTGTTTTTGAGTGAAGACATGAAAAAAAACAATATGATAAAAATTAAATAACATGTATCTATATTTGTAAAACCAACAATTTCAAAAATTAAAAGTTAAAAGTAAAATTACTGCAGTTTTGCAAGTTAAATGTTACAGTTTTGTTTGGAACCGATATTGTTGTCTTAGAAACTTGAGTTTGAGTAGTTGATGAGGCTGAGATTTCGGCTTCCTTACTTGTTGTGGGCTGTGACAGAGGAATAGAGAAAGTAGGTGACTCAGCAGTGGTATTTGTGACTCTGGAAGTAGATGGGCAAGACCAAGGATCTGAGGTCTGTTTCCAGCTCATAGTTTCACCGGCTTCCTCACTTGTAGATTGTGACGGCACAATAGTGAAAGTAGGTGACTCAGTCGCAGTATTAGTGACTCTGGAAGTGGATGGGCGAGACCAAGGATCTGAGGTCTCTTTCCAGCTCATGGTTTCGGCTTCCTCACTTTTGGATTGTGGGGGAAGGATATGGAAAGAAGGTGACTCAGTGGCGGTATTTGTGACTCTGGAAGTAGATGGGCGAGACCAAGGATCTGAGGTCTGTTTCAAACTTATGTTCTCTATGATACGCTTACAGATTTTAGTTTTATTTTCAAGTGAATCTTCAATATATCCTTCCGCAACCATATTCGACCTCCATCCGCCGTGCCGTTTTTGAACATTAGCGGCTGAAAAAAAATTGGACTTCTTGGGTTTGTGCCCTACTGATATTTTCTTCAAAAATGCAATGAGTTTGTGGTAGGTTTCAATGTGCACATCATCCTTCGTTTTTATTGTTGTTTTCAACATTGAGTAAATACTCCACATTGTTGATGGTTACTTTGTTTGTGATAACTCTATGAAATACGCTAACAGTACAGTCTCCGAAAAAGTTTTGGAACCATTTGCAAGTCTCCATTGCTTAAAAATATCATAAGCTTTCAGATATTTTTCGCGAGACGTAGCGTAACAGAAAAGCAACAAAAAACATTTTTTTTAAACAAGTACAATAATCCCGCTATTTTTGAAATGCGTTCTGAAACTGCCCCCGCGGTTTATGTCACGAAATCAAAGATTGCTAAAACAATAACAAAATTATGTAGATACATGATAAACTTCTTATTTTTCATTAATTTTGTCTTCAAAACATTAAATAAAAAAAATGATCGTATAAAATAGTTATAATAAACACATTTCAAACTTTAACAGATAGTTTTATTTGCAATTTTACGGTTATGTGTGCATCCGAACGTGCGTTTCTTTTTGGGCCTACTATGTGTGGAATTTGAAAATCGAATTTCGAATCAAGTTGTTTCTATCTCTCGCTTTTTTCCTATCGAAGTGAAAGTGACAGAACAAAGTGAAGTTAAATTTTTTCGAATGTTGTAAATAGCCCCAGCACTGCTCACGGCATTTAAAAAAAATAATTAAAAAGCTACTTTGCCTCACGCTCGCAGCAAAATTGAATTTTGCTCACTGTTTTTAAGCAGCAAAACCTGCTTGTTTGAGCTGCTGAGGTGAAAAATTGTTAGCATTGTGGACGATGTAAAGACCATGGTGACTCCGATCAATGTGCCAAATGAGTGGCTTAAACAGGTGAAACATATCAAAGCAATTGACGATAAAAACTACATTTGCTATTCACGGATCCTTTTCAAAATAGACTCGAATACATATCACGGTTTGTATATAGACTTTCCACCGATAACAGCTACATTTTTTTATGGAGATATTGTCCTAATTGGTACAAGAAACAGTGAGATTCTGCTTTACCGCCTTTCGAGTCAAAAGCGAGCTGTGAAACCGATTTTTGAAAACTTGGGAGAGTTGCCTGAAGGGAAATATGCCGTACAACTAGATGTCTGTGAAAGGAAATCAGGACCTGTCATTGTGGCTGCAACATTCTTTGAAATATTCATATTTGAATATGATTTTTTATCCAATGTAAGTAAATATATCGATACCTTAAATTTCAATTCGCGTATAGCACAAAATGACGGGAGTGGATAGGGTCCGAGATGGACAAAAGACACGCAAGCATACAGAAAGAGTCAATGTCAAACATGGATATGCTCATGGTAAACAATGACCTAATCAAGAAAAGGAAGAGGTTCGACAAGAAATACAGAATCCACATAGGAGAGAGAGACAGCTGGGAGAGAGAAATACCAGAACCCAAAGTGACATGCTTCACAGACGGCTCATGGAAATCCTCAACCAAAAGAGCGGGAGCGGGCATATATAGCCAAGAATCAGATGAGCACACGACGATACCACTAGGGGGCTCCACCAGTGTGTTTCAGGCAGAAGTCTTTGCCATCATGAAGTGTGCCCTGAGCCTCAAAGAAAAAAGCAATGTAACGGGAAGTCACGTTATAATATACTCAGATAGCCAAGCGGCACTCAAAGCACTAGAAAATCCGGTGATCAAATCATCTCTAGTGCAAGAGTGTAGGAATGAACTGAACACTCTAGGCACCACATCCCATGTAACACTGGCGTGGGTGCCAGGACACAGTGGAGCAGTAGGAAACGAGAAGGCAGACGAACTAGCCAGAGCAGGTGCGGACCAACAATACCTAGGCCCGGAACCGGTATTACCGATATCGGAGATGGTAACCAAAGGAGTTATCGCCAGAAGAATGGAAAAGAAAACAAATGAGGCATGGGGGATGACGCAAGGGTGCAGACAATCCAAACTCATGATAGGAAGGGTTAATAAAAACAGAACAAGGTACCTTCTAAACCTGGGTAAGTATAACCTAAGCATACTAACAGGAATTCTGACTGGACACTGTCCGCTCAACAGACATCTGACGGTAATAGGTATTAAACAGAACCCTCAATGCCCACACTGTGGCAAAGAGGAAACTAGTCAACACGTCCTAGCCGAGTGTGTCATGTACTCGTCACTGAGATACCACACATTCGGAGAGGACGTTTTGTCCACAGAAGATCTCAAAAGCATCAACCTACGGGACGCACTGTTGTTCTGTAGGAAGACAGGAAGATGGGATCGATGCTGGATGGGAGCGCCGCCGGGCCAGTAACCTGAGGCACGACTGAGGGGAATAGGGCAGAATGAACGGCTGACCGAATCGACTGCCCGCCTGCTTCGGCTGGGCGTCCCCACTTATCATCATCATCATCAGCACAAAATGACGTTTTTGAGTTTTTGATGCCACTTTGTTCAGTTTTTTTTTCTCTATCGATCTGTATTCTCAGAACTTTACTATCTCAAAAAAAATGTTCCATACGCGGACACTTTTTTTTGGCTCCAAGCTACTTTTGCCAAAAAACCGGGGCTTTAAAGAACATAATTATCTTGTGAGAAATTTTCAATGGACGTAAACAACAACTTGCAAAACCAATATTCAAAGTAAGAAGCTGTTAATTACAAATGGCTTTACACCCATATGTAAAAAGACAAAAATATATTTTGCGCTTTACGCGGTACTCATATTCGAATACTTCTTAATTTAAGTGCTCTACACTGACAAAGTTGAGTTGTGGATTGTTATTATTGTTTGATAGGAAGCGGGCGGACGACGGCTATCACTTTCTTACGCACCTATCATATCAATGAATACGTGAGAAACAATTACATCTAGGTATTAGGCGCGACCCGCGCGCTTCTTGTTTACATTTTGTAGCCGGCGCCGGCCTCATACCGGCGCGAGCATTGTTAGTAAATAGTTGTGGTCAAATAACAATTGATTTTTAATGTGAGTGTGTTCGTACCTACTTTATGTCTTGCAAAACTAAGTGAAGTGTTCATGCTATAATGAATAGGAGTGATTTAGAAAAAATGAGTGCGAATAAAATCATAGATTCGCTGGTGGCTCGAAAAAGAAAACTTGAGGCAATTCTAAACCATCGGAGATCAACGCGGTAAGTACTTATTAAATAAGAACTATAAATTAGGGAAATCACTTAATCTTTTATTAATGCCTTTTCACTGGATTTAGTTAATTAGTTATGATTATGTTATATAAATAATACCTATCAAAATAAATTTCATTTATTGTATTACAGTTTTGTGCTATACACCTTTAATATTATGAATTTCATATCAAAGTTGTGCTATACACCTAAGCCAACGTTACAAAATGCGTTATACGCCCTAATTTGGTTTTATGATTTTACAGAACTATTCCACCGCCAAATGACCCAGAAATTAATCGGTTACCATCTGACAGTCATATTAACAGGTACGCAGTAAGACATTTGTCATATTTTGGAATTATTATCAAACGTACGACAAATAACACCTATTAAAAAATTGCATTTTTTAAATTACAATTTTGTGCTATACAGCCTCATTAGTATTAATTTCAAATGAAAGTTGTGCTATACACTACACCTAAGCCAACGTTCTGCAATGAATTATACATCCTTAATTGGTATTATGATTTTACAGAGTCACACCACCGATAAATGATTTAGAAATAAATCAATTACCAGCTGAAAGTGATATTATCAGGTACGTTATTATGCATTTGTCATAGTTAAGGATAAATGTTAAAGAAATACCAAATTATACCGTAAAAAAAGGTTTTATTTTTGATTTTTAAAGTTTTGAGCTAAACACCCTTGTTAATATGAACTGCGTTTATAAGTCGCGCTATACGCCTTAGCCATCGTAATGCAATGCGTTTTACACCCTCATTAGGTATTATGATTTAACAGAAATACACCACTGCCAAATGATTCCGAAATAAATCAGTTAATAGCTGACAGTGATATAAACATGTACTGTAATCATGCATTTGTTAAAGTTTAGAATTATTAATAGTAAAACGTAAAATTGAATGTAAAGGAATGAATCAATTGTTAGATTTAATCTTACGATTAAAAGACAGAACTAACCAAAATGATGCTATAATTAATAGTGTCGGAAGTTACTTTAAATATTGCTAAGCGTAAAATGAGGTGTAAATGAGATTTATTTTTTCTCTTAAAACTTTCAGATGTAAGCTTACACAAGAAAATATAATTAGAGCCTAGGTATCTTCTGTGTGGGTGAGTTTAATTTATAAGAAAAATTGGTCTTTAGTAATGACATACAGTACCATTTATTACTCTATACTTGTATTTTCATTAATTGTGAATAATTTGTTTTCGTTTCAGCACGACGCTTGCGCAGAATAAACAAGATGTCGAACATTTGCCTAGAATAATAGTAAATAAAGATAAACACGTTTAAAATTGATAAACATATTATTATAATGAGAAAAATTGTGATCTTTCGTTAATTGACCTGAGAGATTATTTAAATTTGGTTTAGCCCATCTTGCTTCGATATAGTAATAGGACTTACATACTGAATTGTCATAACTGTATGTGTACGTGTAAATAAGAGCTATCGTAACGTCAACCATCCCCCTAGCCAAGTGGCAAACGTTTGATAGCGTTTGTATTCGTTTCGTCTCTAGTTAAATCGCGTAATTGGTAGACCACGTAGCTAGTCGTATGGCGTAATCTACCATTGACATGATTGGTTTAAAAACAAAACAAGTACAAATGCTATCGGAGCGTTCGACACTTGACTACCTCTAGAGCCATGATTACGAAATCGGAACAAGATGGGCTTTATATAATGTAAAATAGAGAGTGTTTCTTTCTTACACTGATTAGATGCGCAATTGAAAATTGTAGCATTTTTCTTTTATTTTTAAGTATTAATAAACGTCTTTGACCAGTGTTCGTTGCCAGTGATGACCTACGGATCTGAGACGTGGGCGCTAACAATGGACCTCATAAGAAAGCTCAAGGTCACTCAGAGGGCTATGGAGAGGGCTATTGCTCGGGGTTTCTCTGCGTGATAGAATCAGAAATGATGATATCCGCAGGAGAACTAAGGTTACCGATATAGCCCGAAGAATAGCTAAACTAAAGTGGTAGTGGGCGGGGCACATCGCACGCAGGACTGATGGCCGATGGGGTCAGAAGGTTCTTGAGTGGCGTCCGCGGACCGGGAGAGGAGTGTCGACCTTGTAAGGATCGCGGGAAAGCGGTGGATGCGAAAAGCACAAGACCGGTCTGAGTGGAGAGCCTTGGGGGAGGCCTATGTCCAGCAGTGGACGTCTTACGGCTGATATGATGATGATGATTAATAAATAAGTCTCTTTGGCCTAGGTTCTTTAAATATTTGTAAGATTAATGACGTACAATTTCACAAACGTTCATAATAGTTATTTATTTAGTAAATTAGAAAGTTACGGAAGGTATAAATAAGTAAAGGGATATTAGTGGTGATAACGTTCGTGCAACTCAATAAGTACCAATTAAAGGTACACATTTATTAATAATTGATTATCAGTAATGAATAAATAAACAATTAAATTAACGTTTAAAGTTTCATCTACCGTTTACTCATTTAACACTCGTCAGGCAATTTTCTTTAGTTTAAATTGGTTCTTAAGTTCCGTACTTTCTTGTTTGTTTTCATTAATAAATATGAAAATTTTAGTTGTTTGAAATTAGGTTAAAAACATTAACAAGTTTATTTTAATGATAGGATAAGAAACCTATATTTAATCTTGTACAATAAAAATAAATTAAAGTTTTAAGTACAATGTGACTTTTTTGCTTTTAATTTGTTTTTTTTTTTAATTCGAATATATTTCATAAATGATGAATTTGTTTACAGTGAAAATACGTATAAATAAAAGAAAATATTCACCAATTTCAGTAATTTTTCATACAATATTGTAATTTTTATATGTCATTTACGACAAAAATAGGCACAATACGATAAAAAAAAGAGCTTTACGCCTTATTGTCTAGTTTTGTACCAAAATATGCTAGGACGTATAAAGCGTTTTTACTGTGGTCAAGGGCGTATAAGACACGCTATCTTGGGAACTACGAGGTTTTAGCACCCGTAGACTATTTTTAGTAAAATATCTCGTGGTTTTAAGAAAATTGTCTTCAGAAAGGTACAAGATATTTACTAAAACAAAAAAGTTATGATTTTTTTAAATTTGTAAAAATAGTTTTTTGGCTCTCCTGAAAAGTGGTCATTTGTGCTTTACGCGAATTGAAATTTAAGGTATCGATATCTTGTCTTATTATTGAAGATCCTTGGTAACATTTGTAAATTAATGTCTAAACAAGCATGTCCTTGTACAGTAAGCAAAATAAGTAGTCTCTTTAATTGTCAATTCCATTGTGTATGTTTCAAATTGACAGAACTTATCAACCTTATTGTTTTATGACGTGCAAACAGAATTCAACCTTAAGGCGCAGATCACATAATAATATGTGCCCGACTGAACTGATAGAAATTTTATTTTACTAAAGCATGTTGATATAATATGATCATTGATTTACTTCTGTAATGTTATATGGGGTATTTAACCGTTTATGCTCTAATTTTATTTTATTGTAATATTTCAGGACAGCTTAGATCCCATGAAGAAAACTTTTACCATGAACAGGTGAGATTATTAAGAAAACCGTGTTCGAAATTCAAAATACTAAAGACTTTGAACTTCGAAATTTTGAATTTCGAACACGGTGGAACAACTTACTTTCTCTGTTTACGTTTACGGAATCAATTTGAATACCACTCCTACACAAATAGCTTATTTCCACTTTGTTGATCCAAACTAATATTTTTGAAAAAAATATATGTAATGGAATATTAAATTGTGTATATTATATCAAAATATGGTAGGTGTCGCTAACTTGCAAGTAAACAAAAAAAAAGAAAAAACTAAAACAGACAAAAATGTTGACTTCAAAAAAAGTTAGGACTTTAATATTTTTTTTATAAATGTATCTTAAATACATGTATAAAATATTCGAAGGACGTGACAATCGATAAAGTAGTTTGGCCAATATAAATTAAAAACTATTATTTTTTTTTTTATATATTTCGCCAATCGTAAGTATTTAAGGCTTAATATTCAGTAAAATTATATTTGATAATGAGGCAAATAAACGTGCATATTCAGTTTTCATATTCAGCCAGGGGCGATTTTACTATAGCAGACCGGCCAGACCCTTTAGTTAGTTCCGTCCGTCTGACGATGATGGTGGCGCTGTCGAGTTGGCTCTGGTCAAGTTTTTTTCTAATGTGAAAAAGGAGGATCATCGCGACCCATAAACACCCGCAGCACTAGAGGAATCGCAGGTGCGCTGCCGGCTTTTGAGGAAAGAGTAGGCTCGTATTTTGAAGGCGCCAAGCCGTAGTTCGGAATTACAGAAGTTGTCGCTAGATGTCGCTAGATCGCCTCACATGTATGTGTATAAAGTCTTAAATACTGCCCTCTTACGGAAAAAAGGCACATCTACTATATGAATCGTATTGCACTTCCAACCTTTAGACCTAATTTTCCTATAAATATTTGGGAACGTATATTTTTATGACTTAAACTATACCTACAACTTATATTACCAGTAAAAAGTTGGTAGCTTCTCAGAGAATTATCTTTAATATTAAATTCTCTTTGAATTTGGTGTTGCCTAACTTCTCTGCTCTTACATTTTTTATTGAACACGACTATAATTTTTGGTACGGTCAAGTTAATAAATATATATACACTACTACTAATATACAGGGTGTCTGGAAAACCTTCGGAGAAATTTTAACTGTAGATAGGGTGGATGATTTGGATCATCCCTATATTGGTAACTTTTGTTTAAGTTAATATTTGACTGAGTTACAGACAGATTTATCATCGACTTTCCTGACGATGCTCTCAGTGTGCCCCATCTTAACTGATTCATTCATAATATCGTCGGTGATACTGCAAAACCGCGTAAGTAACAAATTTATGATAGAGCAAAATAAACCTTACGGTCTTATTAAAAAGGTGCATTTTGCTCCTTATTTAAAATGTCACTTACGCGGTTTTGCAGTTTCACCGACGATATGTGTCACAACGTAATGTAAATAAACAAGTTGTTCCTTATGAACAATGTTTCCAATCATGGTCAAAAGCTCCATGGAGTTTAGAAAACTGACACATTATCCTGTAATGTGAATGAAAAGACGGTGTCTGATAAGGGCTATTATGTGAAATAATCTAAAACTGAAACTTACGATTATGATTTTTACTCACACTTTTCTCACACTCACACGGCTAAAATAGCACTTGCACTCGTAGGCACATTACTTCTTTTACGAGATCATGAATCATGGCTGTATTTCATTGATTTGTACCACTATCAGGGCTTCCGACGAATAAAAAACACAATAATTAATTATTGACAATTTGACATATTATCTTTTTAAATCTTGGACCATTAAAACTCTTTATGAAAAGAGTTTTAGGTTTCATTTGTAAACAAAAAATCCTACCTCCACGTTACGTTTTATCAAAATTACATTTAAAGCTGGCATCATACATGTTGTTGCTAGATATTCGTATCCATAAACTTATTATACTATCGTAATAGACAAACAGTGGTGCGAGTGAAAAACCGATCCTTACAGCATAACCTACGTGTGAGAAAGAGATAAAAAAAAATGACAGCAGAACCCGATTTGACATAATTTAGCCTCGTTTAGCCTCCTGTTGAAAAGCCTCCTCGTGCTTATTTTGTATTTTTCTTTCTAATCCCGTTGATTTATTTTAAAAATCTATATAAATCAGCAATGGTATCGTGTTCTGTGTTGAACTGTGGTGTAACTTATGACAATAACCCAAATAAACACTCATTTCACAGGTAAATATGAATTTGCGATCACCATTTTCACAATCCTTATTTTCATTGAACGTTCTCTGTAATTTATTTTTTATTAATATCATGCGGTAAGCAGCCTATTTCTCAAATATTGCTATATTTCTAAATATTATGTGTTAGATAAAAAGATATTATGTCCGTGAATTTGAGAAGGAAAGGTGTAGAGTTTGAATTATTTTTATCGATATTTCGATATCTTCCAATAAAAAATTGTACCTATTACTTTTGTATTAGCCATATAGAAAATTACCCGAAAGTTATATTTAAAGCTGCTTGTATCTGATATCAAAAAGAAAATAATTAAGATTGAATGATTAACCAATTTTAATACATCAAATATTTTTTAATTTCTGTCAAGGAAAAAGTCAGTAAGTGGGTATTATTTTTTTTATAGAGCAAAAATATGCTTGAATACCAATTTACCAATATTTCCAGGTTTCCTGTAAATCCAGTTATTAGAGAAAAATGGGTAAGGGTAATAAATCGAATAGGCTGGAAAAATCGGTGGTGTGCAGCAAACACTTCGAGGAAAACTGTTTTATGCAAAGAAAACACCGACGTATTTTGAAAAAAAAAACTGTACCTACGGAAGATGTCCCGGTGGGTATTTGTTTACATTATAGTTATACAGGATGGAACAGACAAGTTTGACATTGATGTTGATGTTGATGAAATGAACAATTAGCTATAATCTAAACAGTCAGAGTGAGTCAGGTTCGCACTGAGAGTTCCGTACTGAAACAATAGCGGCACTGGACCGGTCATTGTGGCGTTCCTTGGGGGAGACCTATCTCTAGCGATTGACGTCTTTCGGTTGACATGATGATGATGATGGCTAAAACAACAAGGGCCAGTTTATTATTATAATACTTATTACACGATTTTTTGTCTAATTTTTGGTCTATTCGGGATCGCCTTTATGTGCGTAATTAGTTAAGGTTGACAAAATAACTTATTCCTTATAAATTGTTTTTGAAGAAATTATCATAAAACAAATTGTGTTTGTTGCAGGTGAATATTAAGCTCAGGCGACATGTATCTTCGTACGGTTACAGAGATATTTCACCAAGACCTTCAACATCACAGCCAAAACCTTTGACGCCAAGAAAAAAGAGTTGATTAGTAAATGTTCAAAATTAAAGCAAAAAATAAAAGAGAAACAACAAAAAATAAGAAATTTAACAGCTAAAACTAAACAGGTATTTAGTTGTAAAATACATAATCGAAATATATTTGTCAATTAGACTTAGGTATGAAACCAAATTAAAAAAATTGACAAAAGAAACGTTGAGAAACTATTTGAATAAAATCATTCTTTTCAGAGGTCAATAAATATAATAAACTACCCGGCAAACTTCGCACCGCACCAATTTTTTTTCGTAAACTTTTCTTATATTTTAATTTTTGTTATGTTATTCGGAGCGGAGTCAAATCCAATAAACATATCATATAGATCATAATTAAAATGTTAGCATAAAAGTGTTATGATATATATTAATAAATATGATATAATTGGCTATTTAATACGGTTTACCCTTGTTTCGCCGAAAATTATTTAGCAAATTCTTAACTCCCCAAACTACGTATCCCATATTTTCATTTGGTCAAATTTTCATTTCCCAATTCAACGTTTCGCACTGATATCATTTCCCAACGAATGATTTGATAAATTATTGTTAGACAAATTATTACCTGGGATTCTTTTAAGATGTCAATTATGTTTTCGTCAAATGTATTGATTGGCATAAAAATTAACCATAACCTATCTATATCTGAGAGCAGTTTCGTTCTTGGGTTCATAAAAAAAAATAACCCTAACCTACCTATCTCTGGGAGCAGTTTCATTTTTAGGGTCATAAAAAAAATACCCTAACCTACCTATCTCTGGGAGCAGTTTCGTTTTTAATCCAATTTATATTTGTTTTAGACAACACAATTATTTACCACATAAAATTTGACAATATGTTATTTGCCTTAGCAAATCATTTGCTACACAATTATTTACCACATAAAATTTGACGTAATAAAATATTGCATTATAAAAATGTAGCGAAATGAAAAAATTACGATGTAAAATTATGCCGAGGATTGATTTGCCAAATAAAACTTCGGCGCAAAGTTGATTGCTAAATGAAATTTGACGAAACATAATTCGGCAAAAAGGCAGTACACCATTTAATACCTTTCATTTGATACCCGACCCTTACCACCTTACCTTTTATCCCTCCTCCAACTTTTTTTCGCGGACGCCATACTGATATTCGATAATGTGGTCACTTCGACAATTAAGACTAATCAAATGACACTTCATATGATAAAATCCTTCAATCCGTTTAGGCTGCAGAGCGACAAAAATAAATAGACATACATACATACATACATTCGAAAAATATAACCCTCCCGGCAGTCGAGTAATAATAATCGGTTCATCCGTTCCTGAGTTATAAATGGTGTAACTAACCCGACTGTATTTTATGTATACTTACCTACATAGCTTTTATCTTTTCATTCATCACCCTCTCGACATTAGGTACTCTCCGGCAGCTGAGAAAATGCGTTCTTAACGTTTCCAATGTCGTCATTGATTTCCCGGATAACTATGAAACCAGCCTAGAAGATTCATTTTCTACTACTCTCAACCGCCAAACATTACGATTTATTTGTAGGTACCTACTGTATAAAAAAGTGTAAAAACTGTATTATGGCGTGCAGATTAAGCAATTATAGACATAAGTTGATCATAAGATCAATTGTATATATCATATATTAATTATGTGATGCTGTACCTATGGTTATCGACAACTCACGTTGAGCAGTGAGAGCATCTCTAAAATTCACACACAGCTATACAAATTTACACAGACAGGCTCATGTCACTTTTGGTGACGCTGTGAAGCGAGGTCTGTTCGTCTATTACGATAGTATAATAAGTTTATGTTAGTATCATAGAAGAAAGAGAAAAATAGGATCGCTTTGTAAGAAGAGGTCGACGTGATTACACTCTGTGGTAAAAACCCTTAAAAGAAAAAGGCCACTAAAGCCGGCTACTCACACACCTGCTGCAGGGGCAATATGGGAATTGATAAAAAAAAAAAAGATAAAAGATGTTTATTCAGTAAGCAGGCCGCACGGACCCTTGATTGCCTCCTTAATTGTGATGTGTGTAGGCAAGCAGGAGCAATTTTTAGATTGGGCCTGCGGCAGGGCGGCAGGGGCGCAAGACCTTCCTAGCTCCCTAGATTGTGTCTACCGCCCTGCAAGGTTGCTGCGGTAGTAGTAGGATTGGGGCAATTCCAGTCAGTTCATTGGTGACGACCGAGCGGAGTGGACAAAAATGGAAAAAATGGTGTTACCATAGCCAGGAGCTCTTCAAAAGAATCAATATCCATTCGCAAAAAGTTTCTAAGATCATCTACTTCCAATTCTTTCATAATATTCATCTGGCACAATTTGCTTCGTTTTTGCAACCAATGCTTCACCCAATAAATAAATAAATAAATCAATCAGGGGACAATGTCACACCAATTGACCTAGTCCCAAACTAAGCTCAAGGCTTGTACTATGGGTACTAGACAACGATATAAATACTTATATAGAGAAATATATGCTTAAAATACATAGAAAACATCCATGACTCAGGAACAAATATTCGCGTTCATCACACAAATATCTGCCCTTACCGGGATTTGAACCCAGGACCTCTAGCTTCGCAGGCAGGGTCACCACCAACTAGGCCAGCGCGTCGTCAAATCTAATATCTTCTCTTCCTTTTTTTTTTGGTAGCACCACAGAAAGTGCCAAGGCGATACCAATCCTCTGGTGTTTCGACAATACAGGAGGCTTTCTCGTGGACGTGCGTTCAGCGGGACTATCAGTTACACACTGAACGGCAGGCTAGTGTGTAGAGAACAGCCTAAAATTGGTCCAACCGCCGTGCGACCGGTATTGCCCCTGCAGCAGGTGTGTGAGTAGCCAGCTTAAGGAACACCCAGAAAATATAAAACGTGGACTACAATCACAATCAGTCAAGGAAGCGATGTCACAAGCGAAGCGATGTTTGGTTTGGGGTTTGTTTTGTTTACTTGCATGTGATGTGACTTCACATCACACTCACAGGTTATAAAGTATTTCAAACATCACATAGCGTTTTTGCCACAGATTAAATTTCAAAAAAAATCCTTATTATTTCGTGTAATTTCCAAAAAAATAGACATAATTTAATGTGAAATAAAGTGAAATACGTTATTTTACGCTAGTGACCACAATTTGTAGTATATTTTCAATGTTGTCAATTATGCGACGACCTTTATATCCATCGACAAAATGTTTTGCACTTGGACTTTTGGCTACTGCCACAAATACCATGCGGATCAAAAGGAAAGAACCAGCAGCCAGCAGCGCTTTCTCCCCGTCTGGTTGCCCTGAAAATCAGCGCGTGCAGCGTCACGGCATGTCTGACACTATGATGCTGAGTAGCACCCAATTTGGTGCATTATTATTTTATAAAATAGTTTTAAGGTTTTGTTTTAAATTATTTTCTAACTGTATTTAATTTGATTATTATTTTTCTGTGGTTTGCACCAATAAACGATTTTCTTTTTCTCCTTCTTTTTTTTCTTCAATACGGAGAGCAATAATCGGATCATTCAATCCGTCTATTTGAACTTTTAGAAGTCTATGAATTTATGGCTGTCATTAGATGTCAGTGTTAAATTATGTTATTTTCAATATTCACGTCTTCAATATTTTTGCGGGGGCCATTTGCAACGTTAAAAGATGGCGGACGTGTAATTTGTTTTAGACTTTAATTTTTGGGTAATTAGGTGTTCAAAGTTCTTTTCTGATAGTGATTTGTACTTTTTATGCCTTTGTGTCGCACAGTGATTGAAGACTTGGACTTATTTCGTGTATCTGGCATCTTTCTTCTCGTTTCAAGTGGACTCGCAGTGGTGCAGAGGTTAAAACTATCTTGACCTCTGACCTACAAATCACCGTACAACGTTGCCCCCAATCTTCCTAGAGAAGATTGGATTGTGTTTTATTGCTATATTGTTTTATACTCATATAAACCTTGACACTGGCGAAATCACTTCACGTGGAAACGCCATTATCCCTGCGGTAGTAGCTGTTCAAGTCGCCGCGGGGGCAAAAAAAAAAAAAAAAAAATATTTTTGCTGTAAATCAGTTATATGGGCTACTTTAGAGCAGAAAACAATGGTAAATGGTTAGATCTCGACAGTAAAAGACGGACGATATGATCAGTCTCGGCAAAACATGAACAAGAGACCTAGTGATTTCACATTTAAAACCAATTAGTGTTCAAATTGCAAAAACGAAAATACAGTAAGTTGCACTAAAATTACTCATTTATTTTTATTATAATGCTACCTTGATTTTTGTTTACATGGAGCGAACTGTTTGTTTACATGGAGCGAACTGTTTGTTTACATACCATGTGACAACGTATGGTCTCAGGTCATTGACCTCGGACATTGAATTTTGACGTAAGATACTACGAACTGTTGGAGTAGTATACTATCAACGTCAAAATGTCAAGGTCGAGATATCGGCTGCGATACATCAAGTAACAAAATGAATATAATTAATCCTTCTTTTTTTTACATTAACAGAAACAAAAATGAACCATACCCCCGTGATCAGAATCGTGTGAACTATTACCCCCCAAATTTCTCCGAAGGTTTTCCAGACACCCTGTATATTATGATTTGTCGCACTTGCCCCATTGACGAACTTTCCTCAAGCCCTTAAGGTGGGGCAAGAGTGTCAAAAGGGTAAGTGCGACAAATTTTTTTTAAAGTAGCGGCATCAAGTTATGGCCCTTTTGACGTTTTCTCGCTCATGAAGTTCCCTAAATATTGTCAGCAAGTATAAAGGAACAGATGTCAAACTTCATTGTTGCAGGTACCGGAATAGTGATGTACCGGCCTGTAATTTACTGAAACGCATTTCGTAACTAGCTTAATCTTAAGACTATTTTTATTTGCTCGCACTTTAGTTTTCATAGTTTTAATCATAAATCATAACTAACAAAAAACATCTCAAAAACAATTCTCGTGATGATAGGTTTGATAATAACAGCGACGATCGTCTTCAAGGAGTATTAGTGATTTAACTGAATCGGATTAAAATACATTAAAATAAACACTTTATTTAACCAGGGAAAATGGCTTTTTACTACCCGTTATTGCTTAAATAAACTTTTTAAATATGCTTCTCGCACTTAACTGATTTTAATATGTAAAATTGAGTTTTTTACATACACTATTTGTCAGCTGTCAAAGTGCCCTCACTCGGTGCCGCTACTTTAGGGGATATTATTATCGGTTTGACGCACTTGCCCCGTTGATGCACTTACCCCATCTTACCTTACCTTGTCACTATAATCGCTGTGACAATTAATGTATATCAGTTTAAACATGACATTAAATAGACAAGGTACTAAAGTCTACACATTTTTTGAACTCAACTGTACAAAAGTTAAAGCTATATGATCGTTTTCAAAAAGTGTTATAACGTCTAAATGTGGCCGAAGATAATTTACATTACCGATATGAATCATTTGGAAAATCCACACAATAATGACAAAGCCTTACTAACTTAATTTAAAAGAACAATACCACGCAATTTCGTTAAAACATTCATTATTTTATAATTAACACCGGCCTAGCACAGTGGATATTGACTTAACAGTAAACCAAATTATAATATAATTATGTGGCGACCAAGCGACATCTAACGGCAATTTGTATCAACCAACTCGCTAGCGCCAACGGCATCAGACAGCGGAACTAAGTGTTCTACATCGCGCTAACGAAGTTTCTACAAGACGGTTGACATATATTCCACTTCCAACTTCATCCCAATGGACTTCGGTCCCCAGACATAACACCCGCCTGGAGAGAGATCTCTCTTTTGTCCTCTCTTCCTACATATACATACCAGTAAAATCTCACACATATGGAAACTAGACAACGATATAGAAAAATACGCACTTAAATACGTTGGAAACATCCAAGAGTCGAGAACAAGATTTAAAACTACATTCTTCTAGAAATCATTTAATATCGACCATTTTGGTGAGCTTTAGGGTTTCCCCAGACCTATCGACTCTGAATCGGCTTGAGCCGGTAAGAAAAAGTTTTATGTCCATGCAATAAGAGCGAAAACGACGTCGCTCGGCTCAGCTCGGCTCGATTCGGCGTTGCGAGCGGAACGACGTCGTTTTCGCTCTTATTGCATGGACATAAAACTTTTTCTTACTGGCTCAAGCCGATTCGGCGTCGATAGGTCTGGGGAGACCTTGAGTCATCGAATGAGATCAAAAATCTACCTTCAGGGTCTGTAGGCATGTGTAATGTTGTGATACTGCTGTATATTATACTCACTGTGGCGGACCCGCCGCGCCCAATTATAAGGACGATGTGTATTCCTCGTTACAAGGGTAGGGCTAGAAAAATTACGATAAATTGCTTTTATTTCTCGGTTGATATGACGTATGTTTTGAGGTTAACCTTTTGGTTGATGTCAGACGGGAGGCCATGACACGCAGAATTATGTTTTTAATTTGTGTTTCCCCGATGGCGATGCAGCAAATTTAATTTGGAAATCCCTATTCTTATCCTGCTTTTTGGAATTAAATTACGGTACGTATTCTTCTGTAGGGACCAATATCAGCCTGGAAATGATAGGAACGTAATATATCGCACTGCCAGATCAAAAGTGTAGTAAATCAAAATACAACTGTATTTTAAAATCAACTAATTTTACAATCAACAATCAACCCGACGTGTACCTGACAGATTTTAATTGGAACATTAAAATTCGAATTTTGAATCTTGTGTCAATAAAATTTAATTTCAAAATGTTAATTAGACTGGCTGAGGCACACTGGTGGGTCAACGTCAAAGGACAGGTAATAAGTACAACGTTTATGAGCTTGAAACAAAACTAAAAATGATTTTGAGTTGATGCTGTCTTGATCTAGCAGTGCGTATGATAAATTGATAACGCACCCTCTCTGTCCTTACACGCTCAGGTAGTTAACAGTATAAGCTCTACTTAATCTTTTCTTATGTACGTAATATCTGTAATTTATGCTGTGCGTAAGTATTACATTATTATTATAATTTATGATAGCGTACGCTGTAATTACAGGCTCAGATAGTTTACAGTGTAAACTCTCTCTACACGATCTTTTTTAAAACCTCTATGAAACTGCGCGTATGTACGGAAAAGCTGTAATTTATATGTGTTACACTAATTATTGTAATCCATGATAGCGTAGGTACGCTGTTTTACAGGCTCAGATAGGAGTTTACAAAGTAAACTGTACACAATCCATTCAAAAATCTCTATAAAACTACGCGTATTTGGCCCGTTTTCAAAATCATTGTAGCTAGATAGTTAAGGCAGTATAGGACAGTTAAGACTCAATTAAAATCCTTAATTTTTACCATTTCGTAACAAATTTTTTACTTAAATCATTCGATGTTTAAAACGGCAATTGGCATATAGGACAATAAAATTTTGCAGTACAATTTATGTGCCCTTTACGCTAATTGTAATTTTAGCTTCGATTACGGTGAACTGTCGTTTGGAAATGGAAAAAATAATAATTGAGGCTTTAACCGTTCTTAACTTTGTAAAAAATAATTAAAAACGGCCCATGCACGTAAAGGCTGTCATTTATCCTATGTGATTTATGTTATGATAGCGTACACTGTACTTACAGGCTCAGATAGTTAACAGTGTAAACTAAACGTTGCAGTATATTTACCTGTCAGTGAGTAAATACATAATATTGAAGTTACTTGCTACCAAGGTTTTATTCAGGTAGTGAGTTAGAGTAGAAACAAACATTAAGCGAACGCGCAGTTTTTAAAATTTACTGCTCGCTCTTAACCTTTAATCTTTGTAACTTAGAAGCACCTAGATGTAACATTTTTGTAACAATATTAGTTTTACTTTGTATTTTCGGTTGTAAAATGTTTTGCGATGAACGTATGAAGACAGGGCAGGTCAGTTGGTATTAACAACACAATGTTGGATAAATAAAGGTTTATTAGAAAATAGATACATAAAGCCTTCATTCCCAAAGTGGGGTAGGCAGAGCTACAGAATTACCAACAACTTTTAAAACTTGTTGTTAATTCTATAACCACACTTTGCACAATTAGGCTCAGATGTTTACCAGCGTATTAGTGACAGGCTGCAAGTCCATCGCCTAACAGTAAAATATTTATCTATTAATAATCTAAATGGTTTTTGTTTCGCTACTCCATTCACGTAGAATTCGTAATTTCGTCATTCCACGAGAATGATTTAATTTTGGGACAGTGTGGGTTTAGAAATTACCCTGGCAACCTGAGCCTTAGTTAATGGTCCAACTGTCACTTGAATCCGTTGAGGCTAATTGGGGTATAACTTCTAAAAGTACCCACGGGGTCCCAAGTAAAAATATTGGTTGCCCAGGCAAGCAACCACCTCTAATTTTAGTCAAATTATATCTGTAGGACAAAACAACAACAGCGAAGCAATCAATGTTACTTATTGTATTAATTATGCCTTTCAAGTCAAATCTGACCATTAGAAATAGGTTAGTATTGACTTTCAAGATTCGATTGATATTAATAGTTAGTCCCAAAACTCACAAGTAAAGCTAATATAACCGTGTTGAAAATAACACTTGGTTTCAAATACATTGAAACGCTTCTCTAAATTAAATAATACTCCTATAGATACATTTATTTCCTTAGAACCTAACGAATCGGAAAAGAACCCGCTCTGATTATTCCGGCGTCTGTTTGCCGAGCAAACTGCGATACAAGACGGCGCGGCGGAACGTGGGCTTTGTGAATTTGTATAATTGTTATTTATAGCGTGGCTGAAACTAATTGGTGCACTGGACGCTGTTATTTTATTAAACGTTTAGTACAGTCACCGGCAATATTATCTTATATGCTTTGATCGTACCTACTTACACGTGAAGTTTTAGATATTTTCAAGCCTATTCTTGGATAATATACCTAATTCATTTATTTACTATTTGAACACAATCATTTTAAGGTTAAGATGCCTATTACCGAGGTACGGTTTTAATAGTACATTATTGCCTAGGCAGTGAAGCCCGCAATTGACAACAATTCATTATGTGCTAAGGTAGTAAAATAAAATACCGTTTCTAGATTTTACACTGCTGATTACAGTAAAAATATCTTTGGATTTTTTTATACAGTAGTTTTTTTAATTTAGGAAAAACAGTAAAAAAAGTTGGATTGTGAATGTTAGGAGTACACTTATAGTGCCCTTAGTCCATTTATTACCAAACGAATTGAAAAAAATATACAACTGTCATGTTCATTTTTTATCTGTCTGACGAAAGAAATTCAAAGCAGATGCAAAGCAGTAAACGCAAAATAGTTTATTTATTTTAAAGGCATCTACAAACTATGTAATTAATTAAATTGCGCAAAATAACAAATTTCTGAACGAACGCCAGCGAATGATTGACAAGTGAGTGACATGACATGACAGTCAGTTCTGTTTCTGTTTAAAGTTACTTTTGGGGGGCCATTTGCAACGTTAAAAGATGGCGGACGTGTAATTTGTTTTAGACTTTAATTTTTGGGTAATTAGGTGTTCAAAGTTCTTTTCTGATAGTGATTTGTACTTTTTATGCCTTTGTGTCGCACAGTGATTGAAGACTTGGACTTATTTCGTGTATCTGGCATCTTTCTTCTCGTTTCAAGTGGACTCGCAGTGGTGCAGAGGTTAAAACTATCTTGACCTCTGACCTACAAATCACCGTACAACGTTGCCCCCAATCTTCCTAGAGAAGATTGGATTGTGTTTTATTGCTATATTGATTTATACTCATATAAACCTTGACACTGGCGAAATCACTTCACGTGGAAACGCCATAATATCCCTGCGGTAGTAGCTGTTCAAGTCGCCGCGGGGGCAAAAAAAAAAAAAGTTACTTTTATTTTATTTTATATCATGCTAAGATCACGACATCAGTATTCCTAACTTTGTATAGGTAATATAATTTTTAACCAGCTATTATAAACGCGAAAAAACAATGATGCTTTTTTTTTAAATGTTGTCAATTGCCGTTCCTGCCGAGGCATATATAGTGCTTTTCTCAAAAATCGCAAGATACAAATCTCATATAAACAAAAACTTCACGTGAAATAACATCACTCTTTACCTCCTTTATGTTTATGACAAGGAGAAACGCAAGCTTTTTTAGAAAAAAAAAACTCAAGCTATTCCAGACACAGATAAAACAGTTACGTTTTGAATATAATATGGATGTATAAGACTTGTGCCCTCATTTAATTATGGCCGTTTTCACTTTTTAAAATGTTACAAAGTAGATAACAATGAAATTTGTATGCAACATTGCGGGCTTGTGTAGCGAGCACGCAATGTATTTATTTATTTATTTGGGAACTGTCTGTAAACTATGTACTTCGCGTCTCAGTATGGAGTGAGTAATGTCAACTTTTCCGGTAATTTTTGAGAAAATAAGTTTTTTAGCACTGAATTGACTCTTTTATAAAACGCAAATTTAAAAATACCACGGAAATAGGTGACGATTTTAAGGGTCGTTCATAGGTGTCTTTTCCTTAAAATTAAGTAAGACGACGACGGTTTGACGGTAAGTGGGCTCGAAGCTCAAAGATTTGCAATCTTATATGGAACATCTTATGACTGCAAATGCTTTGCCAACCCTAAGGACTAGAAGTAGAAGTATGTATCTTTTCTCTATATAAGTAAGTACGTATATCGTTACGTAGTACCCATAGTATAGATAAACAACTTAAGTAAATGACCTCTTGCATGTAGTTGTAACACATCTCTAGCCACTCACGTGCTTTGTGCATCCAAAACTACCAGTGATAACCCTTATTTGCTTATCAATAAGGTCGTCCAAATTTGCACGAGCACTCAAGTAGGTATAGACCGTTCGACATTCTATATTTAAAATTTGACGTAAATTCCTTATTAGTTTCATACACAACTACATGCAAGAGGTAATTTACTTAAGTTTTTTACCTATACAGCTGAGTTTGGGACAGTCAATTCGTGTGAGATAGTCCCCTGATATTTACATACATACATACATACATAAACTCACGCCTTCATTCCCAGAGTGGGGTAGGCAGAGCTACAGAATTACCAAGCACTCTTAAATCACACACACACACTCACTCACTCACTCACTCTTTTTGTGTAGATGATAGTATTGTGTAAAGAATAAGCACAGTTCAAATAATAAAGACTTATATCTGTATCCTGACACTTTACATTTTAAACCTACTGACTAAGAGGGTAGGGTTGATAATTCAATGTACATTCAATGTAGTTCTAACTTTTTTGTATGTAATCGGCTTGGTGTTACGGACACAAAGAAAGACAATGGTATTGTTTACAAACAATGGCCTTTGTGTAGAAGATCGGCTCAGTAGAAATAATAAAGACTATACGCATTAGTTGCACCTCAGTTCGCCATAATTTGTTTGTATGTAATTTCCTGTTCCCTGTTTTAAACATCTTGCATTGCACTTTCAATCTGCTAGGAAACGAAATTGCTAAGATAATAGTTTCTGTTATTGCGCGCAGCATGCATTATTATCAACCATTCATAGATAGGCGCTGCCATGGTCATGTCGGTTTTCTTTGCTTGCTCCGTGTCATTCAAGTAAGGCTAAGGGACTGTTGCTCTTTCAGCCATCTAAGGGCGGGCATGTTTTGCGAAACTCAGAGCTTTGTTTTATTTTTTATTTTATTTTTTCTCGTTTTGTGTTCATTTAATTATGTGTGTGTAACCTTCCGTGGTTTCACTTGACGGTTCCAATGGAAGACCAGCGCTGACTTTAATGCCAGCATTACGCTGAGTTGGGACCATTTCGTGGCTTCTTTCTTCTTGTATTTGTTAATCTGTACTTTGTTATGCATGTCACGAATAAATTATTTTCTTTCTTTCTTTCTTTCATTGAAACCCCTTTGTTGGCTTTAGATTATTCAAGGTCATTGGCCGCGCGTAGTAGACTAAAGTAGTGTTGGTAAAACGACAACAGTCCCTCTTCAACGCTGTAGTGCCTCTATCCATCTCATTACGGCGCCGCACCACGCTTCATCGCAAGATACACGCAACACAACACAATGCGCACTTATGCCTCTTATGAGTAACGATGTCGTCCCTAGTCCCCACTAATTGCAAACACGATCGTTTGCCACTGGTGTCGACTCGAATGTCTTTTTTTAGCCAACTACCGATATATATGTGTTAATTATGTGTTTAACCTGGGGCACTATTTTACTTGGTAAAACCATATTGCTTTTTACATGACATGTCATTTCATCGAATTTCACTTCATCGAACGCTTTTTTCTGCTGAAAAAATGATGTTTTTCAATAATATAATAATGAATACTTAGTACAAAACTACAAAGGCAACAATATCAAAACCCGCAATTGGGATTGGGTTTCAGACTAGCAGTGTTCGCATTGTTGTGTTTCGGGGAAATGACTAGCCTGTCAGTAAAGCATTCTTTACATTGCAAATGTCTATGGGTCACAGGTCTTCTGATTGTTTGCCTTCTCCTTGCCATTATAAAAAAACACTATAGTCCATAAACACGATGTTTTTCCTCTCTTAAACTGGGTTAAAACTTAAGGCAATGGGGTCGTATTGTGTGCAGTTCAGTTGGTGAGAGAAAAGGATAGATCTATATAACTGCTATAGCTCTGTCCTACACTGAACGATTGGCATGCCTACGTCATAACCCCCCTGGTCTCACCAATTGCGAGGAAGCGATTAGCTATCGACTATTTTCTCCCTCAAGAAAAGAACAAAAGATATAAATCCAGTGTCAATAAAAGGGACACGTATATTAATAGTTGATCACTGGCTGTTCACACTGCCGGCGAGAACTCTTTCCGAAATAAAAAATATAGGTCGCGTGTCAATAAAAGAGACACAACTATTAATAGTTGATCGCTGGCTGTACTCGCTTCCCGCTCATCGTCGGCGGTGGACCTGTGCCTAAATTCGACAAATACTGCGAACAGCAGTAAAAACCCTAAATAATATCGCAACAGAAGTTCCTATAGTACATTAATGGCGCCCAACGTGGGGCTATTGATGTAGCTAAAACTTGAAAATGTGTTCTTTTATTAGAGAGGGACGCAAACGACCAGGTGGTGGGAAGTTATCATCACCGCCCATAAGCACCAGCAACTTATATAAAGGATTAAGCTGCCCGTACACTGCGTCGGAATCGAAGCGTATGGAGCGGACAGATTTCTTGCTTTGAATAGATTTATATGAATACAGATATACCGATCCAGTGCACGCTCTACCATAGCCCTTTACACCCAAGCTGATACGATTGTGATGGGTTTTTCCTAATTGAATATGAACCGTGTAAAATAAAATAAAAAGGGATTCGATTGTGAAGTTTTTTTTCTAATTGAATATTAATCGTGTAAAAAAATAAGAAAATTTGACTTACGTTTTTTTCTTTTCTTTAATTTGATATACTTAATAAAAACATAGTCTGAATCGCTCGGGTGTAAAGGGATAGAAATCCATAAAATACTAATTTCCGTCCGCTCACTACGCTCGATTCCGAACCAGTGGACACGCAGCTTTATATTTTCGTAAAAGGAAAATGTGTCGACCAAATACGTATCCAACAAATGGAAAACCGCGTAAAGGCTCAAGTAGAAAATACGTAAAAACACGTGAAACGCGTCGTAGTGTCGCGTCGCCTCGTGCAACGTGCCGCCGCCGGTGGGGACAACTCACTAGCTACACGCGGTTGACAATTAAATATCTTTAAAACACTAACACAAAGTATGCTCATGAATTATTGCAAGTTATTTATAGTTCGTTCGTTAAAATAGCTTGCGTGCTTTGACTTGTCGCGACTAGCGCTCAAAGCGGTGTCGGTGACTTCAAAGGGTTGCAATGCACACTATTTGAACGAACGAACTATAAACGTTCATTTTGTTATATTTATTTATTTATTGAATTATCAACAACTTTTTAAGTTGTAATTCTGAAGCTCTGCCTAGCCCACTCTGGGATTATAAGCGTGAAGGTATGTATGTATGTATTTATTTATTGAATTACCAGTTTTAGGCTTCCATCCCCAAAGGGTGCCAACGGGAGCCTATTATTACTAGGCCTCCACTGTACATCTATCTTCAGAATTCAATTCTAGGTGGAAAAACATGTCGTCTTTGACCTGTTATCATTTTATCAACGTTTTGATAGCTCCTATTTACCTACTTGACAGTACTGGCGGCCGAGTTACGAACACAGTCCAATAACAATATCAGATCAAATATGATATGGGTTTTGGGACCGAGCGCGACGACAGCGCCACGTGACAGGCGGCCATTATGGACAATATTGTCACCGCTGCTGTCAAACAAGAAGTAAGTAAATATTGTGAAAAATATTAATGAAATCTTGTGTTATTTTACTATTACACAATCGGGACTGTAACATAGTAATTCACCATATTTTTATCTCAAAAACGATTAGAAAATGTTTACTGCAATATGGATTTGACAGCTCAAGTCAGCGACAAAAATGACAATTTTAGCCGTAGCGAGCGCTGTGATCGTTTAGGCTACCCCCTCCACCCGCTTTGCACTCTGCCATTACCGCCTAGAAGAGAGGCCCTGTCTGTCTGTTTGTCGGACTGTCTTTCTATCTGTCACTGGGCTGTATCTCGTTAATAGTTACAGTTAGATAGGTAAAAGTAGTATTTATTTTGTCGATGCCGCAATAACAACTAAATCGTCTGTAAATATTCTGATTCAAAAATAAAAATACTAGTGTCTGATTTACGTTTAAGCAGATTTTTATTAAATTTGACTTAATAATACTTTTAGGGCATCTTTGATGCCATCTGACCCAAGAGAACCGCCTCATTACTCTACAGATTGCGTGTGAGCAGTAACAGTATTTTGAAAGTATTTGCGGATAGATTTGGCAGTCCTTTGATGCAGAAACTCATAAAAAGGAGGAGATTATTATTATTATTATTTATTATTATTAATTAGCCCAATATACTGTCCCACTGCTGGGCAAAGTCCTCCTCCCTTGATTTCCACACCTCTCTCTCTGTGGCAATCTTCGGGCAAATCATCAGAAAAGCGTCCATGTCATTCCGCCATCTGTAGCCGTCCTGGGGGACCCACCAGGTTGCCACATTGACCCACCTCTGTGGGTGCATGCGACTAACATGCCCGGCCCAGGACCACGGCCTAAAATACTTTATATCACATTCAAGGCAGGACATACAAGTGGTTATTGCAAGCATAGTATAGTTATAATAGCTCGAACTTTGAAACATAACTTGCAATAGTCAACGTACGTCTTTTCTAAAGCATTGATGAAATAAAAGCGGGCAATATATACTGCGTCCAAGATAACGAGTTAATATAGCGTTCTCTCTGTTGTACTTTTGCATGCAAATGAAAGGTACAAAGGAAGGTCGGTGGGCGTAAACAATTGCACCTCTATGCTTGGGCAGGCAGGCTTACATGCCGTTCGTTCGGAATATTTATGTAAGTAATATTTTTGTTAATGCGGTCATTTCCCAAATAAAGCGAGGAATTATTATCTTTATTACCTTTTTATTTTAACATCATTAAGGAAAGTTTAAAAAGAGGTAGCTGGATAGTTATATAAATAAAGCAATGGTTTTTGCGATGTCGTTGTGCGAGGCCATTGGGGTTTCTTTAAGGGAAGTATCATACAAATTGTGAATCATTGCTTTTTCGTGAGAAGAAAAATATCGCCTCGGTCTTTTAATTGGTGAATTAACCATTGTAGAACACCAAAACTTAGTCCACAATCCAAGTCACACAGTAAGCAGGAATCAGTCCGGTACACAAGCCGAGTCGCAGATTAAGTAGAAAACAGTCCAATTAACAAGCCGAGTCACAAGTTATGCAGAAAATAACAATCCAGTATACAAGCCAGGTAAACGTAAAAAATCGCCAAATCGAAAGAAAGTATAACGCGTCCGCACCGTACAAGAGACAGATGTTGACTGAACTTTGGCCGCCATGTAAACCTATCTGATGCGTATTTGTGACTCATTTCGCTGACCAATCGCGTGCATTCTCAGTTTTCTAGTACTAACTCGTTATCTTGGACGCAGTATAGTTGTTGAATGAATGAATGATATTTATTTTCCAAAGTAACAAACAAACAAACAAACGTGCAATATGTTATGTCCAAAGTCCAAGTACAAGAAATTACATTGGAATCGTTAAAACTATACACAAAAAATAAAATAGTAAAAAATAGAAATAAGAAGTCATCATAACAATAACAATACAGAACTAAGGAGTTATCACCGTTAGGGATCGTCTTAAAAATAGCATGCAACCAAATAAACATTTTATTTAAAATAAATAACGTAATAAGTCGTCGTCGTTTTTTTTTTCATAAGTCAAAACCTCAGGAATAATAATAACAATAACAATTCGTTCATTGAATACAAAACAGACACATTCCAAAATCAGTCAGTGTTGCATTTTAAAATTAGAAGCTGTTCGTATAAGATTTTCAATGCAAGTACTTGTGCAGGGTCCGTCTGGGTTGGTACCACCATCTTATCCATTAACCTACCGCTAAGCAGCAGTGTTCGCATTGTTGTGTTCCGGTTTGGCGATAAGCCAGCCGGTGAAATGACTAGCATAGAGGCATTCCATCTTAGTCCTCAGGGTTGGCAACGCATTTGCAGTCTCGTGAATGCGAATGTCTTTGGGTCACAGTTTCCATTTACCATCAGGTGGGCTGTGTGCTCGTTTGCATTCCCGTGCCATAAAAAAAAGTGAATATTATTTCGGAATGTGTTCGTTTTGTATTAATTGAGCGACATATTAAATAAATGTCGTTGTATATCCGCTTCCGTGTTTCCCTTAGCCCGCCGTCCGTCCAGACAGCACTACGGACAGCTAATACTGTGCACCGTGCAGCGCCGAGTGCCTCTTGCGTACACGGCTTTTCTGTTCAACTCCACGTCTGTTGACTGGTTGTTTCCTGGGTTTTGAAATGTTTTGTTATTGTTCATAACCATTTTAATATAACTACCCAGCGCTTCTCCGAACCCCGCGCCCTTCCCCTCTCTCTTTAGAAACATCAATCTTACGTGACATACCGACTTGATGCGTGTTATTGATAGCCTGTGTGTGCAGTGTGTGCTCAGTGAATTCCACCTATCCCGCGGGAACAGCAAAGGATACAGCTCCCAGCTCCAAGGTATGTACACGCTGACCTGACAAATTTAACGTTTTTCCCAAATTTTGTGTGCCCTACTCCGTTTTTGAACATTTTTGGTAGCAGAGCGTGGTTAGATCCCCTCTTTATTGATCATTCTTGTACTTAAATATTTACCCAAGATTACTTTCCGTCAAAATCATAATTGATTGCTAAATCTTATTGTAGTTATACCTAATTACCAAACGTTTAATACGTTCAATTACATTGACGAGTCACCTAACGCCCGGCCGCCGGCCTGTTTTTTTTTGCATTCTCGACCCATAACTCGTTCCCGGCGCTTATCTTTTATCTATTCCTTTCTTGTTTAAATTTGCACCTTGTTTTCAAGTGTTGATGGTTAAACCTTCTTTGTTTGAGTAAATTGTTTGTTAATATTCTGTTGCCAAGTTAAAATGAGTGAACGCGGAAATAATGATACAATTAGGTCTATGTTGTACACGGAGACCGCAGATTATCGGAAGTCCGTGGGCACTCTAAGATTGACAAGTGACTGGATCGCAAACGCGCACCAACTCCTTAATACCGCGGATCATGCGCGACTGTTTGTGTTCCTCAGTGAACTCGACGAACAGTATAAGGAGTTCCGTGAGGCCAGCGCCCAACTCCTCGGTGGGCTCGACCAGGCCATCGATGTGGAGGAGTACAGTTATGTTCAGGGACTCATTCGATCAATGCGTGATAAAGTTGTTGATATTAAAATAAAACGCAACGAAATTATTCCTATGGCTACTAGTACCCCCAGCCGCCCAGCTACTGATAGGGCCACTTTAGTGGGGTTGGACCTTGATCGTCCTCGTCGCCAGAAATTACCTGACCTCCCTATCCCAAATTTTAATGGTCGCCCGGACGCTTGGATTAGTTTTATCGACCAATTCGACAGCGTCGTCGATTCTCGGACTGACCTACTCCCTACACACAAAATGCACTATTTAATGAGCGCTTTATCTGACGAACCGAAACGCTTGATACAACATTTACGTGTTGAAGCTGGTAACTACAGTGTAGCCCGAGACCTACTCAAACGAAGATATCATAATACACGGGTTCTTGCGGATACATACATTTCCCAAATAATGACCTTGCCCGAAATCAGCCACAGGCTTACTGGCCTCCGCGCCTTATTTCTCAACCCCCTGCTTACGGCGTACCGCTGCCTGGAGCGACTCGAATTACCGGTCAGGCAGTGGTCCTATATTCTTGTCCACATTTGCTTTGGCAAACTCCCGACCGATTTAAAGTCCCGTTTCGAGCGTCGTCATGGTGACGGTCAGAGAGACCTCCCAACATTTGACCAATTAATTTCATTTTTAGAGGAAGAATGCCGCCATCACGATAATGTCGGAAACACCTCCATAGTCGATGCCTCGGCTTCCCATCCGAGGACCCCGCCCGCCGCGGTAAACCCGCGCCGCTATTTTGTCGCTGAAGCAGACTCACGCGTACCTGGGACGCCTAAATGTTATATGTGCTCTAGCCAATCCCACTACCTACGTGAATGTCGTGATTTTTTGGATATTTCACCACATGAGCGTTCAAATTTTGTAAAAACAAATGGTTTATGCTACAGATGTTTGGATAAGCACCCAATAGCATCGTGCGCACGCGATTATCGTTGCAATACTTGCCGACGCTCGACGCATCATTCACTCCTGTGCTTTAATGACCCTCGTCACCCAGTATACCCCTCCTCGCCTGCCCCGACCTCTCGGTCGGTTGCCTTCCATCGTCAGTCCGAGCCGGCCCGCCCTGGCTCCCCGCGCTTTCGCAGGGGCGGGGGTGGTCACTACTATGCGCCTGCGCGCCCGAGCCCCCGGGCGACACCGACAGCCTCGCCTCGCGCTTCTCCCCCGCCCGAGCCTTGCCGATCCTGGCACCGTGCCGCTGCGCGTTTCCCAGCCCGACTCTCTTCTCCACCACCTCGTCGCAGTCAACGCTCCCCTACCCCTACCACCAGTAGAGGCAGACGTGCAGCGTCCCCCTATTCACCACGTCAAGCTCCGTATAGTGACTCTCGTCACGACAATCAACAATAGCTAGACTGCCCTCTCCCCTCCATATCCTCCCCTTCTCCCCCTATCGTTGTAAATACTGACTTTGTCCTACTCCCTACTGCATTAATTAATGTGAGGTCTTCCAGCGGACATTTCATTGAAGCGCGAGCACTTTGCGACACCGGTGCTCAAGGCTGCCTCCTTACAACTGATTTAGCTATTACGCGACTAAATATGCACCTTGCACCTCCAGTGTCTCCCGGGCTTGTTCGTGGCATAGGTAATATACCCTGTGTACCCGTGCGCGGTTGTGTTTCCTTGACCTTTAAACCAGTTAATACTTCTTCCCCAATAGTTAACACAAATGCCATGGTAATTGATACTATCGCCGGCACGCATCCTGATGTGGAGTTACCTTTATCCATTCAGTCGTGCACTAAGTCTTTGCCTCTTGCCGATGTTTCATTTTACCAACCTAACTCGGTCGACGTCTTACTAGGTGCTGACGTACTGGGCTCCCTTTTGCGCTCCAACATAGTACAATTAGAGCCTAGCGGCTTAACTGCTATATCCACTGTCTTTGGGTACATAATTTCCGGTCCTGTTTTGAATTTAACTTCCTCCGAACCTTTAATGACTGGCGTTTCCTTATCTCAGGTAGTTGAAAGGTTCTGGAAAATAGAAGAGCCCCCTGAGTTACCTCATATAAATCCACAGGACCTTGAGTGCGAAAATATTTTTAAAATGCACACTATAAGAAATCCTGACGGTACCTTTGTTACACGATTGCCCTTCTTAAGTAATAGACCCCCTCTCGGCGAATCTCGTGCTATAGCAGAAAGAAGATTTTTTAACTTAGAAAAGCGACTACAAGCTGATTCTTTACTCCGATCTAAGTATATAGAATTCATGCGTGAATATATACTCCTAAACCATATGTCCTTATCCCCTTTTGACTTTCAAACGAGTGAACATTACTTCATCCCTCATCACGGCGTCTTTAAATTGGCAAACAAAGATAAAATAAGAGTCGTTTTTGACGGCAGCAGCCCTACCACTAATGGCGTGTCCCTCAATCAGTGTCTGCATACAGGCCCCAAATTACAGCGAGATATTTCCCATATTCTCCTAAATTTCCGCAGACATGCCGTCGTATTTGTTGCTGACATCCGCATGATGTTTCGCATGTCCTGGGTAAATCCTGAAGATAGGCGATATCAGCTGATCTTATGGCGCGAGTCTCCATCTGACCCTCTTTGCGTTTATAACCTAAACACTAACACTTACGGTTTGCGATCCAGCCCCTATATTGCAATCCGGGTTCTCCTTGAGTTAGCTGAGCTGGAACGCGATAGATTTCCCCGAGCCGCTGCTGTCATTGATACCGATATATATGTCGATGACTGTTTGACTGGAGCTGCCAATCTTGAAGAGGCACGTTGCCTCAAGTCCGAACTAGAATCTTTGATGCGGTCAGGTGGGTATGAGTTGAGAAAGTGGCTCTCGAATCGACCCGAGCTTTTAGACAATGTACCCCAGGGGCACATTCAACCCCTTCATACCATCCAGGACGGCGAGAACCCGCAGACAGTAGCAGTCCTCGGAGTGCAATTTAATCCTGTGACTGATGCCTTTACTTATTCTTCCCATATAGATTTTGATGATCACCCTACAAAAAGGAAAGTTCTTTCGTTGATAGCCCGAACCTTTGATCCATGCGGTTGGATAGCCCCTGTTGTCTTTAAGGCCAAGGTGTTTATCCAACGCCTCTGGCTTTCTGGTCTTAATTGGGATGAACCTCTTATTCATGAACTGAAATTGGAGTGGCTGACATTTGCTGAAGACTTGGTCAACATCGACAAAATATCGATCTCCCGGCGTATTGCCCCTGACGAACCATCGTCATACACGCTTCATGGGTTCAGCGACGCATCGGAGGCTGGGTTTTCTGCTGTCGTGTACCTACGAGCCGTAGACCAACAAAATAATTGCTCCGTCCACTTGTTAATGTCCAAAACAAAGGTTGCCCCCGTTCGGACTCGTTTAACAATTCCGAAGATGGAATTGCAAGGAGCTTCGCTCCTGTCAAAATTAGTTCAACACGTTACCTCCTGCCTTCAGAAAGTAATAGTGTTGGACGCTATCTACACCTGGACGGATAGCAAAATTGTTCTTGCCTGGCTTAACACTTCACCGTACGAGCTGCAAACCTTTGAAGCGAACCGAGTCTCTCAAATTAATAATTCTAAGTTTCCCTCTACTTGGCGACATGTACCCGGAAACATAAACCCTGCTGACTGTGCTTCTCGCGGTATGTCACCGCAAGCGCTCCTACAACATGAGCTCTGGTGGTCCCCCTCATGGTTACTAAAACCCCCCTCTAGCTGGCCACAGCATGAACCCCTTCAGCCCACTGAACTTCCTGGACTACGTTGTCTCTTAGTCACCAGTGTAACTCCACCTCCCTCCCCTGATTTCCTGCTGGATAAGTTTAGTTCGTTCCAGAAGTTGATAGGTGTGACTGGTTACATTCTCCGGTTTATACGTAACACTCGCCAACCTCATCTACGCGATTTTCTGCAATACCTATCAGTGAATGAACGCAAAGCCGCACTCTACTTCCTCATTGAGCGAGTACAAAACCAGTCATTTTCTAAGGAAATTAAACTTCTTAAACGAGGCTCTACAGTTGATTCCCCTATTTGTAGATTGAACCCCTTCCTAGACAACAGCGGCCTTATACGAGTCGGTGGTCGCATAAAACATGCTGAGTTACCTTTCGATGCTCGCCACCCACTCCTCCTCCCTAAAAGGGGCAGCTTTGTAAATTTGCTAGTCTCACACTATCATAAGGAAAACTCACACGCCTCACCAGGTGCTTTAGGCGGAATAATTTCCCGTGAGTACTGGATTCTTTCAGCTCGCCGGTTAATTAATAACGTGGTGTTTAAATGCTTACCTTGTTACCGTTTGAAAGCCCTTACTAGACAACCATTTATGGGTGACCTTCCTAAAGATCGGGTAACCGCTGCGCGCCCATTTCAAGGCGTAGGCACGGATTTTGCTGGGCCATTTTACACTAAAGTACAAGCGGTTCGAAATAGAAAGTTAGTGAAAACTTACCTGTGTGTCCTAGTGTGCCTCGCGACTAAGGCCGTCCATCTCGAGGTAGTGTCCGACCTCTCAACAGAAGCCTTCATGGCGGCTCTTACCCGGTTCGCTTCTCGCCGCGGCCTCCCTTCCCTTATTCGTTCGGACTGTGGTAGAAATTATGTAGGAGCAGATAATCATCTCCGAGACGTGTACAGTTTCCTTAACCAAAATACCTTAATGCTAGGATCAGAAATGGCCAAACGCGGAATAACCTGGATTTTTGATCCCCCTACCACACCACACTGGGGTGGCCTTTTTGAAGCAGCAGTTAAGTCTGCCAAGGCCCATTTAAAACGCGTCGTTGGAGATACTCCACTCACATACGAAGAGCTTACGACGGTTTTTGCAAAAATTGAGGCGGTCCTTAATTCGCGGCCTTTATGTCCCTTATCCCCGGACCCTAATGACCTCGAGGTGCTCACGCCCGGTCATTTTATTATTGGACAACCTTTAACTGCGGTTCCCGAGTATCCGTTGCATGACGCCAAAATCAGTCGGCTTACTCGGTTTCAGCTTGTGCAACAGATTACGCAACACTTTTGGTCGCGATGGCATGTACAATACCTCTCAACCCTGCAAACAAGGCCGAAATGGACTACCCGTGTAGAACCCCCTTCAGTGGGTGACTTGGTTCTCCTCAAAGAGGACAACGTTCCTCCGTTGGAATGGCGTCGCGGTCGTATACTAACTCTACAACCAGGCAAAGACGGCGTCGTGCGTGTGGTGACCGTGAAAACCCCCACAGGTGTCCTGACCAGACCAACAAACCGGATTATTCCTTTACCCATTGAGGACTAACGCTTTCGTAAACATACTCATGTTTAGGGCGGGGGTATGTTCATAACCATTTTAATATAACTACCCAGCGCTTCTCCGAACCCCGCGCCCTTCCCCTCTCTCTTTAGAAACATCAATCTTACGTGACATACCGACTTGATGCGTGTTATTGATAGCCTGTGTGTGCAGTGTGTGCTCAGTGAATTCCACCTATCCCGCGGGAACAGCAAAGGATACAGCTCCCAGCTCCAAGGTATGTACACGCTGACCTGACAAATTTAACGTTTTTCCCAAATTTTGTGTGCCCTACTCCGTTTTTGAACAGTTATGATTGTATTTAATAATTTATTACAACAACAATACCTATTACATCAGCCGAAAGACGTCCACTGCTGGACATAGGCCTCCCCCAAGGCTCTCCACTCAGACCGGTCTTGTGCCTTTCGCATCCACCGCGTTCCCGCGATCCTTACAAGGTCGTCACTCCATCTTGTTGGAGGCCTACCTACAGCTCGTCTCCCGGTCCGCGGACGCCACTCAAGAACCTTCTGACTCCATCGGCCATCATTCCTGCGAGCGATGTGCCCCGCTCACTGCCACTTCAGTTTAGCTATTCTTCGGGCTATGACGGTGACCTTAGTTCTACTGCGGATATCATCATTTCTGATTCTATATAATGATGAGTAATGGTGATCCCCTTTTTTTCAAAGCTGATATCGTTAAAGAAGATTGACGAAAGAGATGTACAGATCAAAAGTGAGTGGAAGGGTCGGAAGGGGCCGCCCTAGGCGTACTTTTTCGAATCAAATCGGAAAAATACTGGAAAAAGGCCAAATGTTAAGTTCCCGAACCGACGTGCGTGCATGACTCGATGTATGAATGTGGAAGAAGCGAAAGAAATTTGTCAAGATCGTAGCAAGTGAAAAGAAGTGGTTTCTGCGTACCCCTCTGGAAAACAGGCGTGATTTAATGTATGTATGTATATATCCTTTACCGATTTTTATGCAACTTTGCTAAGAACCACCGCTCGAAAACCTGCTTTCGAATAAAAAAAAACGCATCCAAATCAGTTTATATAAGAGCTGCCACAGAGAGACACAGACAGACACACAACCCACACACATAGCGGTCAAACATATAAAAACCCTCTTTTAGCGTCGGGGGTTAAAAGATATCATAATTTAAAACAGGTCAAGCGTGAGTCAGACTCGCGTACCGAGATACGAGTATATCCGCTCCGCCGTTATATTAACATTTAACACAAATGTCTGCGTGATAGAATCAAAAATGATGATATCCGCAGGAGAACTAAGGTTACCGACATAGCCCGAAGAATAGCTAAACTGAAGTGGCAGTGGGCGGGGCACATCGCACGCAGGACTGATGGCCGATGACGCCAGAAGGTTCTTGAGTGGCGTCCGCGGACCGGGAGACGAGCTGTAGGTAAGCCTCCAACAAGATGGAGTGACGACCTTGTAAGGATCGCGGGAACGCGGTGGGATGCGAAAAGCACAATACCGGTCTGAGTGGAGAGCCTTGGGGGAGGCCTATGTCCAGCAGTGGACGTCTTTCGGCTGACATGACAAATGTCTAACTACCATGGTTCGTGAGATAAAGCCTGGTGATAGACAGAATGACAGACGGACTGACGGACAGCAGAGTCTTAGTAATAGGGTTCCGATTTTACCCTTTGGGTACGGAACCCTAAAATTGAACACATGCGAGTTTGGCTCGCTCTGATTCGATTTGAAATCGAATTCAAATTGGAATATAATAATCAGTTATTAGTCTAGACCTAGAGATTTTCCTAGCACAAACGACGTGTTGTTAGTGCTTGACACAATAAAAACATCGACCATCTTGTTATCGATAAGTCCACTTCAATGTCATCGAGCTATTTTCATTGAAGTATGTGCCTAAAATATTAATAAATTGAAAGTTTTGTTATTAACTTATAATTCTTATCTTACTTTTTAAAACACACCACATTGTTATATATAACATGACATAATGATTGTATTTTTTTCCTTATTGAAATTATTTTGCTATTTTCTTATTAGGCACTTCAATGAGCTTTAATTTTGATTATTTTCTTAATAACTATATTATAATGATGTACAATTATTTCCTCTATGACGTTGAAGTAGTGGTTATCGATAGCAGGATTGTCGATGTTTTTACTGTGTCAAGCACTAACAACACGTCGTTCGTGCTAGGAAAATCTCTAGGTCTATTAATTACCTATTTTCGGGCGGTACGGATCCGTCAGTACGAGATTCCGACTAGCACTTAACCGTTTCTACCACCACCGCGAAATCATGGCCATCAGGCATAACGATCTTAATGCAAATTTTAACTCTCTCTAATTCAATAGAATTTTCATAAGTACCTCTTTACAGTAACTAATGAGTATGTTTGCGTTGTTTTTTTTTCAGTTAACGACAGCATCGCATGTGGGCTGTCGTTAGCGAATGCTCCCGATCTTAATGAACGCCAGATTGCAGGAAAATGGATAATTATAGCAGTTGTTCGCAATCAATTGTGCACCGTTTGTAAACTAAACCAAATAACCAATTAAATAAAACACAACTGCAGCGTAAATAAATAAATAAATATCAGGGGACAATGTCACACCAATTGACCTAGTCCCAATTTAAGCTCTAGGCTTGTATTATGGGTACTAGACAACGATATAAATACTTAACTTATATAGAGAAATATATACTTAAATACATAGTAAACATCCATGACTCAGGAACAAATATTCGCGCTCACCACACAAATATCTGCCCGTACCGGGATTTGAACCCAGAACCGCTAGCTTCGTAGGCAGGGTCACTACCAACTAGGCGTGCGTGTCGCGTGTTATTGTGAAGTAAGGTCAAAGAATAACAAAATTTACTTTTTAATATGTTTCTCGATATTTCCGTGTGTCTTAATTATTTCTTTACATACCATTAGACTATTGATAAGTAGAATTTGGATACTGTAATTCATATAGCTACATTCATCGGCAAAAATATACACCGTGTTTTTTTTTATTTACGATAACTTTAAGGGAACGTTCTTTAGGTCAAATGAAGTTAATTTACCGAAGACAGACAAATGATAACTGTAAAGGTTTTAAAGATATTTAATTTTTAAATTTAATCACTTAATCACGTTGAACTGGTCTAAAGGGCTTTTAACTGTCTGTGTATGTCACGCCTACATTGACGTATTTGACACTGACTATGAGTTAACTCTAAAGGCCCTTTTAGAATGACCAAAGATACAACATTGAATTACTCTGTACTAAACAGTTTTTTTTTTTTTTTGCAACATTTAAAAATCTAATCTACCACTTAGTTTCTATGGATGTACCTAGTAATATGCCGAAGTTATCGTAAATCAAAAAAAACACGGTGTATTATCCAACAAACGGCGCAAAAATATCTGACACGTCTTTATTACTAGAGGTGTAATCCCTGTTAGATATTTTGGTGGGGTGCGCTTCAATCAGTATACAAACATTTTGTATAATTTCATTTAACTAACCACGAAAAGCATAATGAACGTTTAGCATAAAAACCAATTGTATAATTTTCACTCATTTAGCATAACTATAATTTTCTTGTCATTATGTATTTTAAATAAATTTCTTCTAACTAGCTTAGGTTAGGTTAGAACTGTGACCACATTAATAATAATGAAAGCCGTTAGAAATATTTATTTCTTAATTTATGAACATTATAGTTTTTGAAATTATGCTTTTCGTTTTATGCATCATGACTATAATATAATTATGGTTTATTATACAGATCAAAATTATGCAATTCGGGTTATGTAAAATGATCATTAGACCATTACTTTTTATGCTAAACATTACACACCCATTTTGGTGCCCAATTGGATAATATATCATCGCCCGTGACTCATCATCATTTACTAACGAGCTATGCTCTATGCTCGTTGCGGTGGAGTCATTTCCATTTTCCCTATTCCAAGCCTTCTCTTTAACACACTGATACGGCAAGATTCCTACTTTTTCTTTTCCCCACCCACTAATAAAATAGTAGCAAAACTAAAGTAATAGAAAAAGTTACTATATTTTACTGCTGACGTAAAAAAAATATCATCATAAATGTTTTCTTGAGTTGACAGCAGTGCGTGGAGCTAGCCCCGTGTGCTTCTTTTAGTCCATCAGATTATATTCATACCTTCACGCCTGTAATCCCAGAGTGGGATAGGCAGAGCTACAGAAGTACAACTTGAAAAATGTTGTTGATAATTCAGTAACCACAATTTGCACATATAGGCTAAAATGTTTACCAGCATATTAGTGACAGGTTGCAAGCCCATCGCCTAACAGTGCTACAAGCCTATATTCCCTTAGTCGCCTCTTACGACATCCACGGGAAGACATGGAGTGGCACTATTCTAACCCGGCAACCACACGGAGTCCATCAGATTAAATACTATTTAATCCAACAATGTCCTCGCGTGTGATATCCATGGACTGATTTATCTATTAAGTCCATGGTGATTGTCTAAAATTCGATATTGGCGAAATACACCTTGTGAGAACAAGGAGTGAAAGCCAATAGTAATAATAAATACTTCACTAAATCGTAGGTACTCGTACCTACATAATTCATTGGTATATTTCTTAGTACTGTTTACTTTACCGCTTATGCAATCTCAAGAATAGCATATAATAAAATATATCATAATATTTAACTTCGTGATGACTTGGCTTGTCTACGCAAATAAAAATATCCTGTGAACAAACAACCACCTCCGTAGACAAATATTCCTTACGAAAGAATTGGCAAAGAGCTACGTAGACGACATACCTCACGCACGCACCGAGCTACGTCGTGAATAGTCCCGTCCTAGACGCCCTTTGTCGTTCTGGGCTTTGTTGATCTGAGACGACTGAGGCCTCAGTGTTAGCGGGTCTTGATCAAACTAAAACGAAGTACTCATTCTTGGACGATCGTTTTAGCACAGTAAATATTTTGCTACACCAAAGGCAATTCCTCAGAACATTGAGGATAACCTAGTGCTTATTTAACGCTTCTCCTAGTTGCTCTTTGTCATTTTGCGCTTTGTTGGTGGGTAAATTGAATAAAACTAAAATATTACATTTTTACTAAAGCTAACTTATAAAATAAAGCCCTCCAATGCACCCACTTGCAGCATCGTGCCGAGGATACTCGCAGCATTACCCCGCTGCACTGCGATGCTCACTCTTTGGGCAAAAAAGAGACTTGCCTGTTGTCGCCAGAGTCGCCGATTAATTTGTCTGACACTTCTTTGCTAAATTTTGATGTGTCAGATGACCACGGCCCAAACGTTTCTATAGCAATTGCAGCAAATACGTAATTTGGCTTAGGAAAGCGTATTTGCGGCACTTGATGGTTTGGACATGGTCTGCGGTGGTCCCTGGCTTGCGAGCAGAACCTTGGATGTGAAACGATGCTAGCGTATCAACGCAAGTGACGTCCCATGCCAAGGGACGACCATGATGCCACGGTATTAAAGTGCATCCGTCGGGTCTCTTTACATCAGATGCAGACAGGCCAGTGGGCTCAAGCGAAGCCGGAAAAGAAATTGTGCTAAGAGCCATCTTACTCATGCATGAATAAACATGCGTCAAGTTTAGTTCCATAACCACTACCTATTCCAAGCCCTGGTTGTAATGTTGAAGGAAATTCCGCTGCAAGTGGCAACGCGCACCAGCACTTGTCTAACGGAGTCCCGCGGCTGCAAGCGTCGAGATCGCCCCGGACCAAACACAAGTCTGAAGGTTTGTTGTTGCTGCAGTTTTCAAGAGGAAGGAAAGATAAAGATGTTTATTCAGTAAGAGGCCATCCAGACATTTTTCTACCAATGCTTCCTAAGATAAGACCATTGCTGAGAGGAACACCTAAACACTGCTCTCTTAAGTCATGTTTTTAAAACCTGAGAACATTGTTAATTAAATCGTACAAGTATATTAATTGATTATGTGTCTGTATTCATCGACTCGCACAATAAAAGGAGTCACTGGTTCCAAAGAGTTTTTTAACTTTAATAAGAAATCGTCCGTGTTTCTGGTAATATTTTTCACGAGACACGAGTGTTTGGGTTGAGAGAAAGGGACAGAGCCATGTAACTGCTATAGCTCTATCTCTTTCTCTCAACCTAACCAGAGGCCTCAGACGAAATGCAAAACCCCATCAAAACCCTCACGTAGGAAATCGATTTTGGAAAAATGACAATATGTATGAAATTGACATAAGCGTTCGACAGGACCGTCCAGCAGTTTACGTCAAACCTATACATTGTCGATAGCGATGACGTTTTCACAATGCGGCATGTCTGGGGCCACAGCAATGTGAAACGTAAGCGAATCTAAACCGAAACAGTGTAGGTATTCTTCTTCTTTGTCGTATGCCCATGTCTGCGGGACATGACTATGCTTAGCGCGCCTCACCACCGCTCTCCAGCCTGGTGCTCGACCTTGGGATCGGTGAATTCCAGCATGAAGTGTCATTCCGTTGGCAGCTGTCTTGCCTCAGTCAGTTAAACTCCTCTTTCCTGGTGAGGTTCTCCAAGCTATCGGTCCTAATCTTGCTAGGTGGCCGAAGAAGCTTGGAACTGTGAACTCTGTATAATATCGCTTTAATTTCGCTATTGCGGCCAGTGTACCACAGTCGTAAACTCTCAACATTTCTCAATAGTTACACGTTATTATTTCTTGGCTAACAAACAAGTGGAAATACCCGTAAGCTTGTAATACCGGATAAAACATCCCCTTACCGCAACGTCCATATTTTAAACGCGTACAAAAGCCATGAATGCATGCATGTGAACAACAAAGTCGTTTTTACTCCCTGCATCCTTGCTTGCAATAATAAAACGCAATCGGCCATAGCGCAGATGATACCGGGGCTGAAAACTGCAGTGCCGGGTGACACACGGACCGGATGGATGACACACATCCTAAACCTAATCCTTTACTACTTTTAAAATAAAAGTGAAAGTTTTATGGATGTCCATTTTCCTGAAGGCGTCTGGCCTATTCGCTGAACAATCGGTTGTTTTCGCTAATCTCTCTGAACTGACCTGACCTGTATGGGAGTGGGTAGATTTAAAATTACGCACTCGACTTTGTCGTCACTTACCGTCATAATGGAGGTCAATCGCTATGATTTACATATATAAATCGAGCAAGAGCATGTTGGAACATGCTTATTTCTAACTACTATCTCGTACTATCTAAAATAGTACATTTTGATACAAGTGCGGAAAATGACAGTTCCACACGAGTACCAATCGATGATTTTTAATACATTTGCGAAAACATGTGTATTTGTGTATGTGTGTATGTGGTTGGGACCTCTGAAGTGAGCTTGTGTGCACACACATTCTGTCTGAATTGACTTAAATTTTAATAAAATTATTTAAACCAAAATTACGAGTATATCGTCAAAATACTAGGAGTGCATAAACATTAGAAGTACCTACCTAACCTACAGTCATCCGCGCTGTGTCGCCGTTGCGCTGCACCGTTCTACCCCCTATTTACCTCTGCGCTCCTGGTACTTTATTTAAACACGCAAATTCTTTGGCTGGATGCACGAATATTAAAAAAAATGTAAAAGTAAAACGCACTAGTGCGAATAAGAAAAGTAAAACGCACTAGTGCGAATAAGAAAAGTAAAACGCACTAGTGCGAATAAGAAAAGTAAAACGCACTAGTGCGAATAAGAAAAGTAAAACGCACTAGTGCGAATAAGAAAAGTAAAACGCACTAGTGCGAATAAGAAAAGTAAAAAGCACTTGTTCGAATAAATCCAACTTTCCGCACGACATACAGCTACGAAAAGTACCACTCTTTGATAAAATGTATTAAAAAAAATACAGCTTAGTTGTACCAAGAGTCTCTGAGTTAACACAGCACACAGATGGACAGACGGACAAATGGACATGGTGACGGCTCTAGTTTGACTTCAGAACCCTTAAAAGAAATTCCTATCCTATCCTCGCTAATAAATGGTTCACCATTTCACCAACGTTCGTCCACGTAGATAGTTTAACTTTTCAATTGGTGACCAGCTCCTCTACATTAAAAAACCTTCATAAAGACGTGGTCGAAATCTCTTATCGCTAAAGGCAGTGTGTTCAGTAATTCGTCGTTATCTTTACGCCCGGATGGGCGGTAGTAGCGCAGATAACCCACTTCTAACAGTTTCAACCGTCTTAACTGCCCTATCCGCTGAACAATCGGTTGTTTCCACTAATCTCTCTGACCATTTGTATGCTGTTCATGTGTGGTAATAGAGTTCGAGTGACCGCTTGGTAATGGTATATGTATACATAATATGTAGTACCTATTTGTGATGTATCATTTTAACCCTTTATTGATATGAAAAGCTTTATTAAGGCTCTGTCATCCCGGCTCATAGACACCTCCGGAGATCCTACAGCTGGTTCTTACCTCTCCCAAAGGATTGGGCTAGCTATCCAGAGAGGTAATGCAGCCAGTGTCATAGGGACCATGCCGCGAGCGGACCTGCAAGAGGGGGTGTTCTTTTTATAGTGGTGATTATTATTTACATCTTTAATATTTGAGTAGCTTAGTTTTATTTTAATTTAAATAAGCTTAGTTTTAACTTTTTATTGTAATGCTTAATGTAAATAAATACCTTTACATACATACATACATAAACTCACGCCTTCATTCCCAGAGCAGGGTAGGCAGTGCTACAGAATTACCAAGCACTCTTTAATAAGTTGTTGATTTGTTGGAATTTCTTGTGGCATTTTTCTCCGCAATGATGGTCTTGTCCGAAGCGCTATTACATTCACTCCATTTTACCGCCGTGTAAGAAAATCCTCATGCGACCAATTTACTTTTTTTTTTGGATTTTGTTTTATTTTTATTTTGGAAGCAAGGTTTTCGTGAGATGACAGATCGTGATTGTATTACGTTATAGTATCTTTTTTAGATGTAGGTACCCCTGTGTTGATCTGTTTGTTGAATAAACGTTTTTCTATTTTCGATTCTTAATCGAAAAATTCTTCGCAATATTTTTGAAAAACCTATGCATCGACACCCCAAACACTATCGGATAGACGAGAAAAAAAATGACATCCCCACGTTACGCGAAGAGGAGGGACACTAAAAAAATATTTTTGTCGTCGTGACTAATATGTATATTACATACATACATACATTAAATCACGCCTGTTTCCCAGAGGGGTAGGCAGAGACCACTTCTTTCCACTTGCTACGATCTTGACAAATTTCTTTCGCTTCTTCAACATTCATACATCGAGTCATGCACGCACGTCGGTTTCGGGTACTTAAGAGTCGGCCCTTTTCCAGTATTTTTCCGATTTGATTCGAAAAAGTACGCCTAGGGCGGCCCCTTCCAACCCTTCCACTCACTTTCGATCTGTATATCTCTTTCGTCAATCTTCTTTCATCCATCCTTTCCAAATGACCGAACCATCGAAGCATGCCCTTTTCAATCTTAGTCACTACAATCTTCTTTTATTCCACATCTCTCTCTGATTTTTTCATTTCTTACTCTATCAATCAGTTTCACACCACACATACTACGCAAAGAACCAAATTACAGCTTTCTAGTACTAAGAGTCTCTGAGCTAGGCTGCGGACGGACATGGCGAAACTATAAGGGTCCCTAGTTTGACTACGGACCCCTAGAAAGGAAGTCATAACACCTCAAAAGGTAAGAACAATAAACGTTCCCAAGTAACAACTCGCAAGAAGACTCTAGTAAATGATACAACATTTTAAACCGTAATACTAACTTTATTGAGGCTGACTGTACGATGCCCGGGGGGCGACAGCCACCGTACAAGGAAAATTACTTCGAGAAAGTACTAACACTACACACTATTGTATATGTCTGTTGTTCGCTTGTTAAGTAAAGTTTTAGTTCAAGCCCAGTTTCGGCGACAATACTGTTAACTCAAGTTACGGTAGATATACTTGGTAAAGTTAATGAACTCCAAAAGTTTATAAATACACGTTTTGTGAATCAAGTTTTAGCAAGCGTGCTATGTTTAAGTGGTCAAAACGAATAGATTTCAGAGGACAATCTCACTTATGAGGATTGTGATGCCATAAAAAAAAATCCACACAAAATGCGAAAACGTTTGTCTACTCTTACACATAGTCCGATTTTTACGAAAAACTATCTCTTTACGTTTTCCTTTCCACGAAAATACTTCTTAGAATGAAAGAAATTTAAAAAACAAAACGCAGTAACCTACAGATCTGGTTCTATATAATAACTACAACAATAGAAAGTTAAAACTAAACTTATTTAAATAGAAATAAAACTACACTACTCAAATAAAATTAGGAAGTTTAGAGGCCACTGTAGAATCGGGTCCATAGTGAGATTATAAGCAACATTTTTATATTTGTTTAGCCTCAGTTCCTGCGAGTAGTGTAAATTCTAAAAGCGTCCAATATTTGCTGCCGTTACATATCGTAAAAAAATAATATCGCTCGCATTCGCGTCGGCGAGCGCTGTGCGAGGAATCGTAATGGCGTCGGCAGGTGTCGTGCCGGAGAGGAAACGCGCCGATTCGACACGACAACAATACACCATTAAATGGATAAAACCCTCGACATAATGGCCAACCTTACTTTCGGAGTTGATATATCTTAATACTGGTTGGTTGCCGGGTTAAAATAGTGCTACTTCATGTCTTCCCGTGGATGTCGTAAGGGGCGACTAAGGGAATATAGGCTTGTAGTACTGTTAGGCGATGTGCTTGCAACCTGTAACTAATATGCTGTTAACACCTTAGCCTATTTGTGCAAATTGTGGTTACTGAATTATCAGCTCTGCCTAGCCCACTCTGGGATTACAGGCGTGAAGGTATGTATATCTTAAACGGTTATTGGTAATCGAGTGACCAATGTTGAAGTTCTGCGTCGTATTGCTAGAAAACGGGAACTAATCATCCATCAAAAGGAGAAAAGTGGCCTATCTAGGTCGTGTGCTTAGGCTACGTACGTACGTACGTACGTAAGTATACGTACTCCAGCAATTAATAATGATGGGCAAAGTTGCTGGAAGAGCTGTCGGGCGCAGAAAGAAATCGTGGCTGCGAAACATTCGAGAATGGACTGGAGTCACAGGTGCAGCGGACCTGTTAAACCTCACCAAAGACCGACAGAAATATGCGGAGCTGACTGCCAACCTTCGCTAGATGGAGAGGCACTATAAGAAGAAGAAACGGTTACCTAGTTACTAGGTCGAATTTCAGTCAACAACTGTTTCGTTAGTCCGAATTTTCATTAGGGCCCGTACAGACGAACAGCAGTTGAACTGCAACCCAGCTGCAAAATGGCAGTTCAAGTGCAGTTGACGTCCGTATCTTTTGATGCAGTTACGTCAACTGCATCAAAACTGCACTCGAACTTTTTTTTCTGAGAATGTTGATCTCTTTTATATTGTTATAAAACAACCCTAACCTAACCTATAGGGTCTGTAGGAATATTATGTTTCTTAAACGACTAAGCCGATTTTGATCAAACCTTGCTAACAACCAACCCAATTTAACTAGCTTTGTATTAAAAAGAATGCTTCCGTTTGGGAGCTATGACGACACAAACGGGCTCACTAATATCTATACACAGATACACACGTTAGACTTCTAACACCCCTCCTCTTGCTTCGGGGGTTAAAAATGCTAGTAGGTAATTGTCTAGACAAGACGTATTCGGCAAAAGTTTTTGCGTTAGTCTAGTTGTTAGTGTCCCCGCCTACGAAACGAGCAGGCCTGGGTCCACTTCCCAGTAAAGAAAAATATTTGTGTGTAGAGCGCATCATCTATGTACATACATACATAAACTCACGCCTTCGTTCCCAAAGTGGGGTAGGCAGAGCTACAGAATAACCTACAACTTTAAAAACTTATTAATAATTCTGTAACCACACGTTTCACAATCAGGCTAAGATGACCAACCACCAGTCCATGAACCAGTGTGTGTAGTGACAGGTTGCAAGCCCATCGCCTAACAGTACTGCAAGCCTTTATTCCCTTAGTCGCCTCTTACGACATCCATGGGAAGAAATGGAGTGGAACTATTCTAACCCGGCAACCACACGGGTAAAACAAAATCATCGTATCATCTATGTATGGTAGATTATCATTGTTTGTGAAAAAGCCCAGAGGATATACCTTGGGACTAAATCAGTTTACTGAACAATGGCTAACGATATTGTAAAAGGATCAAAAATAAAGTTCTTATAAAAATATCGAATAGGAACTCTGTCCTTTCGGACCGAGACCGCAATAGGCCCTTATTTATTTGTCGCAGTAACCATCGATGTATAATATTTCACGAATAGGGCTCCCATCATTCAAGCACTGACATCGGACAAAGATGGACGGACACGTAAACCGACGTTTAGATTGAACCGGGTTTTTAGGGACTCGTTTGAAACAATGTTCTATTAGTGAAAAATATTTAATTCGTATTTGACGTCCCATGCTGTGACTCCGATCGTTCTTTTGTCATTTGTTTGTCTCTATGTTGGTCACCCTGACCATCTGTCACAGTGGCATATTTATCTAACTAGTGCCATCATTTGAAATTCTTATAATATTAATGCTTTTCCCAACCTTGTGGCAATTTAAAGAATGACCTTATTTTCTTTTTGAGGGTTTGCTATTTATTCATTCTTAAACAAGTTTCATTCAAGCCACGTAGTTTTTGTCACAATGAGACGTAAACCCTTCAAAGAAATTATAAATTAATAACTAGCGAGGTATCAACAAAGCATCAAGGCCCTGAACAACTAGTATGTCAATTTCACATGAATAGAAATCCCGCCAAAAAACTCTACAATATCCGGAAATGTCCGATAAGCCCCAGAAGTATGGTAGCCCTATACACGGCCAGTTGTCGAAGGCAAGTGCTGAAGTGTCGACTCGATACGTACGTGCCGGCTGTTGCACGAATATACCCTATTAACTATACTTTACCCGGGTGTACCGTAACCTATATTTTACTCCAGTGTACCATTACACTAGGGTGGAGGTGAATCTTATAAATGCAGTTTGGCCAAAACCAGCCGTTTTTACCCGACTTCCGATGGTGGAGGGTAAAGTGTTTATCAGCCTACATTATGTATGTTTGACGAAGAGACCTCGTCATGTTGTTCTCCTAGTCATTATTTTTGTTTTCTTTAATAACATAGGTACTACAATTAAAAGTTAAAACTAAACTTATTTTAAGTAATTAAAATTAAACTAAGCTACTCAAATATTAAACATGTAAATAATAATCACCACTATAATAAATTAAATTATTTAAATAAAAACAAAAAACCCGACTGCAGTAAAAAAAAACAACTGAAAAGCGAGAAACAAGCTATATTATCTTTTTTGTTTGTATAATAAAGTGTTTACATTCAAACATACATAGGTAAATACTTATAATGTACCATGCAATGATTATTTGGTTGATACCTCGTTAACAAGTAATGCAATTTATACCAATATACATACAACTTGAATAGTGGAAAAGGTTTTCCAGGCGGGGACAAGCTATTAATCCAAATGTTTTTTGTTTCAAGAAAATACTTACATTTTATAATTCATTGCTTTTCTCGCTTTTCAGTTGTTTTTTTTTACTGCAGTCGGGTTTTTTGTTTTTATTTAAATAATTTAATTTATTTCACATTTTTTAGTTTTTATTAATAATTGATTTCCCTGTCTAAATGGTAGCATCAAAGTATTATAATGTATATATATTTGGAATGGGCTGTTTACTAGCTTTCATTTGAGACCCATATTGCTATAATAAACATTTTTTTTTTAAATACCCCCTCTTTTTTTTTGCAGACGCCATTTTGAAATATTATATACCCTATGTCACTTCGGCAATCAAGACGAATCGAATGACACCTAGTATGTTAAAATCGGTCAAGCCGTTTAGGCTGCAGAGCGTGCCCAGAAATAGACATACATACATACATACATACATACATACATACATACATACGCTCGAAAAACATAACCCTCCTTCTGACGCAGTCGGGTAAAAAGAACACCCTCTAGCAGGTCCGCTCGCGGCAGGGTCCCTATGACACTTTTATTTTTATTTTTTTGACCTTACATTTGTATTGATTAAATTTGTGTTAGTTTTAAAAATAATTATTTATTACTTTATTACCTTGTAATGTAATTTAGATAAGTACTTTTATGTATCATTGTATTTAATAATTGAAAAAATTACCTTCTGCTGGAGTTTCTTGCGGCGCTTCTTCTCCGCAATGATGGTCTTGTCCGAAGCGCTAGTAGTAGAAACTAAACGCGTAGATCGATTTTGATCTTTTTTTTGGCAAACGATTTGGTTTAATCTTGAGTGTCACTAAAGATATGACAGTAATTAAAATTCAATATGGCGGCAACTAATAAAAAAGAAAAAGAAAAGTCGACAAACTATGACAAATGGGAAACCATTGAATAGGTATTTATGAAATCATCTTTATATTTTTTCATCATTTTTCATTTTGAGCGATCGCTTAGGATTTATAAAGATTTAAATTTTGTTAGCAACAACAGTCGAGTTTTTAAAGCTTGCATTTTGTTGTTATTTATGGTATGGTTCTTGAGTGGCGTCCGCGGACCGAGAGACGAGCTGTAGGTAGGCCTCCAACCAGATGGAGTGACGACCTTGCAAGGATCGCGGGAACGCGGTGGATGCCACAAGCACAAGACCGGTCTGAGTGGAGAGCCTTGGTGAGGCCTATGTCCAGCAGTGAACGTCTTTCGGCTGACATGATGATGGTATGAATATGGCCAACGAGCTATCAGGCCCGTGATCCACCTGATAGTAAGGCCATAGACATTTAAGAGGATTCAGAAGGTTGTGAAGCTGACAATTTCCAAACAAAAGTTGGTGGTGATGAGCATTTATTTTTTGAGTCTTAGATAATTTTCCAAGTTATTTCTTAATATATTTCTAAAACATACTGTTAAACCTAGAGCTTAGTTTTGGACTAGGTTTATTTGTACAAACAGTCACACACTTAACTGCCCATTAAAGACAGAAGTGAGAAGATGTAGAAAGAGATGAATATAGATTTTACATAAGAATCTGATGTGCACGACAGAGACAGTTTATCTCTGTTTATCTTCATTGGTCACTCAGCTGTGTGGGCGATTGTATGAGATTGTCCCTTGATATTAATTAATTTATTTATGTGTATGCTTGCACATTTGTGAAAGCAAACCCGAAGCAAATTACTCGTAATAGGTCCATGGGAATATACAGGATGTTAAAAAATAAGACAATGGAAACGTTTTTTTTTGATTGCATAATAAATGGCTTCTTATTGCAAGGATGTTCAGACGGTCATAAGTAAGTAGAATCTTGTTTCTAAAGAGTCTTCTTATTACCAATTATCAAAGAAAAACAAAAAAATAAGTGCAGCGCAGGTTGTCTACTGCGGTCGCCCTTTAAAGGAAAAATCTTTATCGTTGCTCCGTGGTTACAATACAAAACAAAGTTGCTTTGCGTTCATTTTATTCCTTATAGAATCATAAAATGCTACAAACCTTTCCCAACACAAATACTGGACCACTTTTCTGACCAAACTACGCAACATACATACAAAGTTATACATTTTTACCACAATCACTTTATACATTTTGCTTATTTCACTTTTAACCCAGTTCAATCTAAATAGAATCTTAACACGACAGGATAAGATTGGAAAATAAATGCTGATTTTCCCAAGCAAATTATTGGAAGGCAATTTAAACTTTTGCTTGGTTTAAGAATCTTTGTTCCGGTCTTATAATTTATTTATTAACAGTGAAGTAAAGATAAATATTAAACGGAAGAGATTGCCAGTTGAAAATCTCTGGCAGCCCTTATTAATGGATAATAAGATTTATGGAATTTGTACAAATTGGTTAAATAACTGTCAGGTATTTAATGTCTCTGGTTCTGGTTAGGAATTCAATTTGATAAGTGACAATACAGGATGATTCAATTCAAGCAGTGAAGATCGCGATGTATGAAATATTTATTTAATTATTTTCTTCGAGTTTCGGGTTTGTGTAACGTTTGAAATTTGCAAGTTTAACACTTCTGAAGCCTTCTATTAATTATAAATCGTCGAGGCGGCAATCAATTCCTCCACGTAAAATACTACAGTGTGTTTAAAAATAATACTAAGGTACTGTAACAAAATCCATTTCCAACATTGACTACTATATGTGTGCACCCTATACATTGATAACATACTTTTGATAGCCCCATACTTTATACTTTTTTTGCCTTTGGCATGCAGAGTTGGTACTAACTGTATACAATTTCCAATTGGCAACCGCGAATGTGTTAAAACGGCATATAAAGCGGCGTTCACACGCATGTACCTATTTATCAAGTGTGATTGTAGGGCGCAAACATCATCTTGTTAATGTTCCCAGTTTAATGCGGCATCAATCGCGGTTATGGTTTTGCTGTACTGTCATTATATACAGGGGTGTCAACAATAACTTTATTGCAACTGAACTTTTGTATTGTCAAAGCAAAAAGTAACAATGTAAAAGTTGTTGTAGGATCGAATCCCGCGAATAACAAACTTTATGTTTTATGGGGCTCGTTTTATTATTCATTTTTGCAATATACCTACATAACTTTCAAACCAAAAACCAAAAACATTTTACAGTGATGATTTACTTGTTATATGATTAACATTTTAATAAACGCTCAGTTTTGGTTGTTAAAACAAAAGCATACTCGACAAAATATTTCGTTCAACAACGGCGAACATTATAGTGTCTGGTTACCTTTATTAATTTTGAAGTTTAATTCGGTTATTTACATATTGTATTACTTCTGTTTTGTAGATTTGACAACCCTACACTGAGACGTATCATTAAATTATCATTTACATTTAATCCCTATATAGTTATCGTCAGTTTATTGATTTAAATTACACCCCAAGGAAGCAACCACCAATCTTAGCCATGTATTAAGTACCTTCCTTTTCATAATTGAACACCCTGTAATCGCATCTCCAATCACCATCCGTTTGAAACTCAACTGTAAACTCTTTTACATTGGGTTTGTTTTCGATAAAGAAATACATGGTGAGTAATGGCATTTAATTGATGGTTTTTAATTCCTAAAAATAAAAGAGTTTTTATTGAAGTTAGAATGTTCTTTAATAAAGGGTGTTGTAAAACTCGATTTGTGCAAATCTCCATTTAAATCCTTAGCCAATCTAAGACTAAGATGGGATGCGGTATACACAATACTAGTCAATTTTCTCTTCTAATCTCTAATCTTGGCTTTTAGGAACATAACATTACATAACATATCCATCACATTTTCTATTTTATTCATTTCTATAACAAGTAAACCATTTAAGGCTTCTACACTGGTCTGAATAACAGATTAATACTGCGTGGTCTAGTCACTAGTTCAAGTAGCCCTATCCCCACTACAAATGCGAGATCGCATTTGCATTAATACGTCGCCACACTGCCGAGTTTCTTACAAATGGCGCCAATTCGTGTCGCGCCACGCAAATGGATCCACAGAGGCGATGGGCTGCTCGCGCGCGATACCTACTATCTACGCTTTATATGTACTTTATTGAGGCACATTAGTTCCGATTTCGGTTTCGGCAAAAGAACATGTTTCGGCCAAAGTATCGGTTTTGGTCAAAAAAGTGCCGCACCTTTCGGTCGCGCCGAAACTTACCTTCATAATAGTTTTTATATTTATTTGACAAATAAATAAAAGAAGGAAGATGACTTATGATCATAAGTTTTGAGTTGTATTTTGAGGCTGGCTCATTGACATTTGTTAAAACACACTCGGACTCACACTTAACACTCACACTCACACTCGGAATACATCAGTTTATTTTTTTTATAAGTAAACTTGTTTTATTTTCTACCTGCTTACTTACTTGTTTTTTGTTAATATGTCCAGAAATAACGGTCAACTGATATTTTTATTCATAGTATTCAAAGATTTTTACTCATCTATAAGTGTCGGTTTCGGCCGCAACTAGAATCAAAACTGAACCTTCGGTTTCAGTTTCGATTTCGACAGAAAATCCAGTTACGGTCGGACACTACATATTGTATGGTCAAAATTTCACGTTAAGTAGATTCAGAGAAAAGAGGCTGTCCATAAAAAAGGTAGGTGGGTAAGTTACTATTATATCACGTAGATATAATAGAATGGGCCAGGAACATTTGCATTTTTACTATCTTATACGTACTCTTGTCAATTTGCAAAAAAAAATTGGTATACCCATTTTGTAACCGACAGATCTCCTATCCTCTTTAGAAAAGTACTATCAAGTTTTTAAATAAGCAGAGTACCCACCTAATTCCTTATTAGTTAAAATTATCATCAATTTCTTAAGATTCCTATTAAAATAAATATTATTTTGCCGACTGCGCCAGAATGGATGTTATGCTTGTCGAGTGTATGTATGTATATCTGTATGTATGTACTTTTATATCTTCAGCCCTTAGCTTAACATATGAGATCTCGTTAGATTCGTCTTGGTCGTAGGAGTGACATAGGCCTTAATGGTTAATTTCTTTTAATCAAAGCAATGAGAGAAGGGGGTGTTATTAATATATTATGTCCAGTCAAGTGTTATGTATTTTCAAATACCAAAAACATCAGTCTGGTTTAAAACCGTAGGTATATCGGTCGCATGTATAAAACCCTGAAAACTCAAAGTTTGAGAATAGAATGTCCTTCTTGGTATAGTGTGCAATAACCCTTATATGCTTATGCCTGTCGTACATTAGTGAGGGCAAGTAAAAAATGAGAGGCGCTCTTGCTTCAGCAATTGGAATAATATATCTATGAATATAAGATTTCATTTCCCTTGCCTGTGGCACGGAGAGGGATTTCGGAGGTTGATGTCCTAGGTTTATCTCAATCTGTCTTTTTCTAACGTTGATGGAGTGAAAGAGAGAAATGTTTGACGTGTGGAGTATTAAGGGATCAGATTATATTACATAATCAGCCTGTATGTGCGTTTTACATATTATGTACTTCTGTGCAAAGCAACAGTAGCAAAATGTAGATTTTTGATGAAATTCAGTTTCGATCTGGTCAGTCAAATCTCAATATAAGATAATAAAAAAAACATTTCCTAATTATTCAGCAATTACTTAAAATGTGTCTCTAGAACGGATATTTAAAAATATCTGGTTAAATTATGGAATAATTGAAGTGTTCAGTGACCTTCAATCATTTATTTTAAAAAACCCCGTTCAAGTACCAGTCAGAGCATCGGGTAATGCACTTATGTTAGAAAAACTCATAGGTACATGGTGACCGCGGGGGTTTGAACTCGGTACCTTACGATCACAAGTCAACCCCCTAAGCTACTAGGCCACCGACGCTCTTGTTATAGCGGCCATAGGACTATTAAGTGTCTAGTTATAACGGTTCAAAAGATACAGCCTTGGGGTCCCATTAGCACTCTTTGGATATAGAAAGACACACCATCAAATTAAAGTCGTTGCGAAGATTTTTCCCGGAAATACCCGGTGATCCGAAAAAAACATATTTAATTACGTCACAGGAAACTGGTTCCTTTCCCAACAGGCATTCCTATCGGGGCCCATTCTATCGGAAACAGTGTTTTCGCTGCCGCTCGGTCGGGTAAACAATATTTCGTTGGTATTTTCGTTAATTATTTTCACGTAGCGAAATGGAATTTTGACGGGAGGGAATCGGGTATTTTATGTACAGTCCACTGTTGCATTTGCATTGTCATAAGTTTCAAAAGTGGACACATCTCTTAGTATTCGACTGTTTATTAGTTTTTGTTATTATTATTATTGGGGGGTTGAGATGACCACTGATCTTTTGTAGCAGCCCTTTGTCTCACCGCAAAGACCCGTTGCGACCAGGAATTTCCAGATGCTTTGGGCAGTGAGAAGTTGTACCTATCTCTTGTGGGTCCATTATATGTCGCCCTAGGTAGATACTTCTGTTGCGCATTAGTGGTCCGCAGAACAGAGGATGTGCATTGCTGTCTACTCTGTCTACTGACAGAACCTGCATGTCGCGTATTGTTTCATACCCATTAGAAACAGATGTCTGTTCAGTTTGCAGTGGCCAGTTAGGATCCTAGTCACTGCGCAAAACTTTTCTCTTTTGAGTTGTAGAATTTCTTTGGAGAGCTTGCTTTTGAACCCTTTAATTAGTGATTTCGAGGGATTTTGTCCTTTTGTGGACTTCCACAGCTCGATCGCCCTAGATTTGTATAGGTCGTTTAGCAGGGAATAGGTTTTGCGTTTTGTGATGCCACAAAACGGCTCCGGGCCGACCAGGAGGTTTTCAGCACCGTTCCTAGCCAGTTCATCTGCTATCTCGTTTCCATCAATGCTGGAGTGCCCTGGTACTCCTCTATGTATGTATTATTTTGTTGGAGTCACCCAGGGTATTTTGATATTCTTTGCAGTTTTGCAATGCGTCTAGTGCTAAAAGGGCAGCTTGGTTTTTGTTACAAAATAATGGCAAGTCGCTACCAAAAACGTCAAACACTGTCTTACTTACTTTATTCTGGTATTTTATGGCAAGGATAGGGCACGAGCACACAGCCACCCTGATTGTAAATGGGATCGCCATTAGGGTTCTCAAGTCTACTTAATCACCAGAATACAATCCATTCCCTGCAAATACATTATTATTATTGCATGTCTTTACCAATCACGGGACTATTGGAGTCCGGGACCTTTGGATGGCGTACATGGAGCCGAAGCCAACACGCAGAGGCCCTTTAGACAAGTTTAATTGAGTAAAGTGATGGGACACCAACCGGCGATTGTCCCTGAGTTCAAACTATAGTAGAAGTATGCTCCCACGGACAACCAACGGTTAGAGTAGGACTATTTAAGAAGGATGGATTATTATTATTATTTAATTATTTAATGGCACCGGTCGCAATATCGAGCAACCATTTCTGCCAATGTCAAGTTTATATTTTACATTTACGTATCAAAAAAATATACATAAGGTAACGTTGTACGGCGATCCTCTAGCCTCCGTGAAGCGATGTAGGTAGAACTTTACGAATACCAGATTGGATTTTCTTGGAGCAATCCTTCCAAAGGCGATACGTGTTCAAACTTGAATTCTTCTTTATACTGCACATTTGAATGTTAATTTACTGCATATTAATACATCATTACTATCTATTAAACAACAAAATATGAAAAAAAAAAAAGTTAAGAAAGCGACACCATCTTGTCAAAAACCCCAAGTACACTGCCCTTCTACAAAAAAAAAGGCACATCTACTATAATAATTGTATTGCACTTCCAACCTTATTATAACGCCTGAGAGTTCAATATGCTTATTTGAATTACAGTATTAAAGTTAAAAACGATTACCTTACTAATATTATACTTAAATATGTGTCTGCTTGTTACGCTTTTACGGCTAAACCGCTGAACCGATCTGAAGTAAAGGGGTTTGAGTAAAAGTATTGTCATCTGTAAAAGTCATACATTTCCAAGGTGAGCGGCCATTCGTAAAATTGGTAGGGTAAAACACCTAGTAACTGGCCTCTAAAATACCAGTTACTGGCACGTAGTGATTGTTGAATTATCGTCTCTATTACTTTATGTTAAAGTTTACGTGGCTAATAATCGGTAGGCGGCCAACAATAGGTCAGTTTACCCTAAGTTATGGTAGAATTATTCAAAAAAAATTTTTTGTTACGATATGTAATACTCTTAAGTTCATCGGACCCGAGATATTTAAATATTCATACCTGGGCGTACTTTTAGCACCAAAAACTGTACACTTAAATCTGTAATATCTCCGCTCCGATATTAAATAACGCCATAAATGATATCTATGTGTATTTAGAGGTCCTCTAAATAACTGTGTAAAAATCACAATTTCCTTCATACAAATTTACTCAATGCCCTCTATATTGTAAAGTTTATACTGCGTCGTATAGATATTGCTTCCTATCTTTTGTCTTACTCTTCCTATGCCAAGAAAGGAAAAGGGTGAAACAGAAAACATTGAATATATTTTCATACAATTAAGCCGTGAAACAGTCCACAACTGCGTTGTTCCTACAAATGACCTAATATATTTTGATTTACCGATATCCCTATCGCATATGGTTCAGATCATATAAAATTATCTGAATCATAAGCGATAGCGGTTTAGCTATCACAGAATATAGAAAACTCAAAAATCGATTGACGTAATAAATCATTTCAAATCGGCCTATTATGGTTGTGTTTATCGATATGGATAAGCGTGGTTAAAATATCAGTCACTTTCTGACCAGTGAATAGGTGCGAGAGGGACGGTTGCATTATCCACCTAATAATTGTAAAAGATAAAGGCGACCATAATACGTACTCTGATAACAGATGCTCAGAACTCCATGCATTTTGAGTAGGGAATGCAGTTTTAACCGGTTATTTTCATACAAAAATTGTTCAGAAAACGTTAGCAGCGTTCGTATCTTAGCTAGGTTTAAAGGTTTTGATTGAGAATAATATAGAAAACGCGAAGATGAATCGAAGTGTTAGGTTAGATTTGTGACTGGGTAATTTAATTTAAATATTATGTCATCATGGGAGCTTCAAAAACATGGAATGTCATGTAAAGTGCAGTCGACTGACTACACGTAGTATTTCTACAAGTTCGGTTGTCCCTCTCTAACTAGTCTGTGACAATAGAAACGTACTAGATATAAGCTTAAACATATTTTTACAATAATTGAGTACTTTCACACTATTCTCGTTACGCCTGTGGGCCCAGTATGCTGCCCTCCTACGGAGAAAAGGCGTATCTACTACACTCGCGGTCAAATAATACGGGTCAGAGTGCGTTTTTCATACAAACGAGGCTATTTTGAAGCCTTGGTTAGAACCAAGAGGGCATTGGTTGTTTTGAGTGAGGTTTAATAGTGGATACTCTGAGGTTCAATAGAGGAGGTCAAAAGTGCTTAAGATACCTAACTGATCGCACAATCAGGTAACACCACAGCGAGAGAGTTTGGGTCAGCATTTGGATTTCCTTACATTTTTTGCCATTTTATAGGTTTTTCCTGAACATGCACAACTCCGGCGTTAACCGCAGATTCAATCAGTTGGGTGTCCTAGGCACTCTGGAAGTCCTGGATCGATGCTCGGGGTGTCCATCATCAGATTTCACTAAAAGCATACCCTGGCGAGGAACCAAGGGTTTGAAATAGCCTCTTTAGTATGAAAAACGTACTCTGACCCGTATTATTTGACCGCGAGTGTATATGAACTGTATTGAAAATCCAACCTTATTATAACCCGTGAGAGTTTAATGTGCTTCTATTAATTAATTGCACATGCGACTTTTCTCCGTAGGAGGGCACAATGGTTGTGTTTATCGTGTGACAAAATGTGGATAATGGATCTGTCACTCTCGTACTAATACATATTATAAGTGTCCGAAAGTGACGGATGTTTTATCCACACTTTGTCACGCGATAAACGCAGCCTATTAGGCCCCCAAAGCAAAAATGTCGTGGATTTAAATTGGAACATGGGTATTTGTCATCTGAAAACATCTGTGAACTTAAAACATAAAATGAAACAATATTTACTAAATATCCATTTGGCCAACACTTAGCAGACGTCCTGTATTCATAACATGTGCATTTTTTTCTTTGTCATACAAATTATGTATTTGCTATTTAAAAATAATGTAAACATACTCACACGCGCGCAAGCACACACAAACACACGCACACATACACGCAATCATTCAGAAGTCTAATGTTGAGAAAAATTGTCAATAATTTAGTTTAAGCATTACTATTAATAAATAATAGTGAGGGAATATTTGGGAGCGCTCTCCTCTCTCTTCAATCCGGTGGCCTTGAAAACCAGCGTCAAGGCTAGTAAGCCTGACACCATGCTGAGTGGCAACCTTTTCGGGGTTAATTTTAGATTAAGTACTCTAAGTTTGTAATTACTCTACTTTTTTAAAATGTTTTTGTTGTTGTGTATTTTTATTTTATTTTAGCAGCGAATAAACGATTTCTATTCTATTGTATTGAAGCCCAAAAACAAGTGACAGAAGGCCTTTAAAAAGGCATTACGAAACTCTTAAAAAGTAATTCGTTTTAATCGCCATAATGGCGCTTGTTAACGTATGTAATCAAGCCGCTCTTGAAAAAACCGCTGCCGCCTCGTTACACGAGTCACCGGATCGCGCTCGCCATTTCCCATATTGATAGTTTTCGTGTTTGGTCGTTTGCCATTGTTTCTTTTTTATACTACATTATTTATTTACTGACGACGCGCTGGCCTAGTTGGTAGTGACCCTGCCTATGAAGCTAGCGGTCCTGGGTTCAAATCCCGGTAAGTGCAGATATTTGTGTGATGAACGCAAATATTTGTTCCTGAGTCATGGATGTTTTCTATGTATTTAAGTATTTATATCGTTGTCTAGTAGCCATAGTACAAGCCTAGAGCTTAGTTTGGGACTAGGTCAATTGGTGTGACATTGTCCCCTAATATTATATTATTATATTATATTATATTTCATTATTTATTTTATTTATTTAGTCAACAACTTTTTGAAGTTGTAATTCTGTAGCTCTGCCTATCCCACTCTTTGGGATTACAGGCGTGAAGGTATGTATGTATGTATTTATTTCATACGATTTATAAGATACAGATGCTCATGCTTAGCTTCTTAGTTAAACGGGTGTTTTTCAAAATAAGTGTAGATGATCTTTTTTTTTTAGAATTCGTTATTTTTTTGTTTTTCTTACTCAGAATCGTTGATTATCGATCCTCATACAAGAAAAAAGTGTCCCCAATTATTTCATACCAGATCGCCACATTGTATGCAGCCTTTTTTTATTTATATGGACGTGACTAACTGGAAGAAAAAACTTACATGGTAAAATCTGGGACACTTTTGTTCATGTATAAGGGTCGATAGTACCTATCAACGATGGATATTCGAAAAAAAACGAATTCTGAAAAAAAAAAGTACACTTTTTTTGAAAAACGCTCAAACACTAGCTGATACGCGCGACTTTGTTCGCGCAGAAAAATGAAACATAGCTTATGTTCATCAGGGATAATGTAGGATTCTAATGTTTAAAGATTTTTTCATTTCGGTCCAGTAGTTTCGGAGCCTTCTCTAATCAAATCTTTCCGCTATAATATTGGTGTAGACTATATATATATTATAAATAAAATCACCTGCCGTATCTGTCTGTACGTTCATTGCACGATGATCTTGAAAACCACTGAATGGATTTTCATGCGGTTTCCTAACGCTCGGTTAGATCATTTCTCACGGCAACTTTTTATGTAAAGTAAATTCTGGTTTATGTACGGGAGTAACAGAAATATCACATAAACCAAGGCGAAGCGAGGGCGGGTCGCTAGCCTATACTAATTATCTGAAGACGCCTAGGCGTACTTTTTCGAATCAAATCGGAGAAATACTGGAAAAGGGCCGAATCTTAAGTACCCGAAACCGACGTGCGTTCATGTTGAAGAAGCGAAAGAAATTTGACAAGATCGTAGCAAGTGGAAAGAAGTGGTCTCTGCCTTTCCCTCTGGGAAACAGGCGTGATTTAATGTATGTATGTATGTATGTACGCGTTTAGCTTCGTTGGTAGTGCCCTTACGTTGCCAGCGGTCCCGGGTTCGAATCCCGGTATATTTGTTTAATGAGCACAAGTATTCTGTTCTTGTCTTGGATATTTTCTTTGCATTTATGTATATATTTACACCCATAGTACAAGCCTAGAGCTAAGATGAAAAAATCATTATTTATTCCTTTCGAAATGATGGTCTGAAACCGTAGCCCGTGCCTTAATCTATGAAAATACGCCAATACATAAAGATCCGCTTTTACCTAAAACGGCTAATAATAGAAATATCAGACACGTTTCCAATAATTCTGGTCCAAATAAAAAACACATCATTAAACCGCTACAAAATATAGAAAAAAGTTATCACGTAGGAAACTTACAGGCAATTTGACTGTCAAACAAAAACAAATTGTTTACCAAATAATAACAGATTGAACGAAACGAGTTCAAACTTTTTCCTAGCGCGAGGAGGGTGGTCAGACAAATGGTAATGTACCAAGTTTATAATAAATTCCCGGTGTAGAGAGTTGTTTGGGATTTTTTAACTTATTCTGGAAGAGGGTGGATGGCTATTATAGACTTGAGATCAGTTTATTCCAGGATTAGTTGCACCGTCATAGGTAAGTGTAATTTCTAAAATTTACATACATACATACCTTCACGCCTTCATTCCCAGAGAGGGGTAGGCAGAGCTACAGAATTACCAACAACTCTAAAAACTTGTTGATAACTCTGTAACCACAATTTCTAAAATTTCTATATTTTAATATTTTTATTCTTTAGCTCTGCCTACCCCACTCTGGGAATGAAGGCGTGAGTTTATGTATGTATGTATGTATTACTAAGTACTACTTATTAGTTCTTGTGAGTTTTGACACATTTTCCTGCTCAACTACGCATGAATAGAGATTCATTGTTTTATATAATGCTTGGTTAAGTTTATTATTGTATAAGCAATATTTAAAAAACGACTGACTGTTGAGTTTCTCGCGGCGTTTCTTCTCAGCAGTGGTCTCTTGTGAAGCGCTGGTAGATTTTTGACGTGTAACGGGCCCGTGCAGCCTACTTACTGAATAAATATCTTTTATCTTTTTTTAAATACAAACAGTAGTTCGCCGTCAATCATATATTAATCGCACGGCTTCTATTTGTACGAGCCTCGACCGTGCCGTCTCGCCGTGTTTGGTCGCGTGATGCGTATCGACGAAAACTAGCGCCCGACCGCCAATAGGTAACAGAAACTACTTTATTTTTTATACTATGTCTTAGGAATAGGGGATGCAGTATCGGACGATCTCCAGTATCAGAATTGAAAATCGGTACTGAACCTGAATACCGGAATCTTTTTTTTGCGGGATGTCCTGTGTCGACACGCTAGCCACATCACATCTCCAAAGAGCCTCCACTAGGACTGGTGCAGCGTCCGAAGCGGCTGAAAACATTGAAGAAGGCATAGAATAAAATTGTATTGCATTCGGCGTCGACCCTTGGTCCGTGGGGTCCTAGAGCTCTGTCTTTTTAAGGAATTGTCAAAGTGACTCAATGACGTCACTGGTGCTCTTATCTCTTCCAGCATCTTTGGAACATACAGCAAGGGCCATTCTTAGATTCAATGTTTTTGTTTATTTATTTTACCTAACTTTTAGTTTTAATTTTCTGTCATCAGCCTCCTCTAATGTGCGCCATTTTACCCTGTCCTCGGCCTTTCACATCTAACATCTACCAGCAGCGTTCCGCAAATCACTCCATCTTGCCGAAGAGCGATCTTCACTACGTTTGCCAAGTCGCGGTCTCCACTCTAGAACACGTCTACCTGTAACGGTTATCGGTTGTTCTACAAATATAGCCAGGTCACTGCCACTTCAGCTTAATTTTCACTAGGTAATTGTTGTATACTTCATGCATTATTTGATGTTGTTATTCAATAAAAATACTTTAATTTGTGCGCATGTCAAAACGTAATTACCTTAGTCTTCCGCAGGGACCGCTCAATCAAATACAACTCCTCTAAGCCACGCATCGAGTACCTATACGGGTACTATAATAGTTATTACCTCTGTAAACGGTCTGCTAACTCCTGAATAATTCCCATTGGTCCAATCAGAACCCGCCACGACTTCCCTAAATATTGATCTTGCGTAACGAACGCATGAAATAGATAGCTGAGAGCAATTCGAGTAGATTATCCATTCGGGGCTTGCGTAAAGTTGGTAAAGGTCAGCTGACCTTGTCTCTGCGCCATCTAAAAGGGATAGGAATGATTAGTAAGGCCTTAAAGAGTTGTTGACATTAAACGCCATTACCACATGAATAGACTTTTGTTCAACTATTTACACGTACACACGTGACACGTGTCTTTCTCACACCATAAACAAATTATCATACGAGTACATCGGGGTTTTCGGTGCGGGAATGATTTAAGAAAGAGTAGATATCAACAGATAGGTAATCTGAGAAAATATCATATTATGCCTAATGACTAACTACCTCTCTGCGAATTGCTTACACTATGATACAAGTTAATTTTAACTCATGTAGTACTTTAGCTTTACTACCGAGGCTATAATGATATGAGATAATAATAAAATTAACGTTAATTAATTACCTGCAGTAGGTAAATTTAGTAGTTGACACGATTTTCAAAATAAACTATTAATGTTTTTTCAATATTTGGAACAGTTCATCTGCGACGTCTTGCTGTAAATATTATCCATTTCAATGAACTGAACGATCTCTCTAAGTCGGCAGTTGTAATAGGAGCATACTTATTTTTCGACATTTCTTTTATAAAAAACTTTTTTTTGTTCAATTAATTTTTCATTAGGTAGAAACTCTGTTTTTTAATCTTTGGCTTATGTCAAACATTCCCGCACCGAAAACCCCGATGTATGCAAATGATAAATGAATATAGTCCAAGAGTTGTTAAGCATTGCGATTGACAACCCTTTTTTAATGTGTAATAAATTCTGATTTATGCACGTGTGCTTGTGCAGTGTTTAGTTTTTAAAACTAACATAGACCGAAACCGACGGGTTACAATAATATATAATATAATATCATAATAGGAAAGTGTCTGGTTGATTCTGTCTTCACACTTCAAATCTAACATTCAAATGCCACCTCAGCCAATCGAAAAGGTACAGAGGTAGTTTATAGTCTGGAGACGGACTAAGGGTAGATACTTTTTATCTCGTGAATAGGGTAACCATTTCGGAATTTGAAAGGTCCTGACAAAAAGCCTGACATGTTGATAAAAGTCCTGACTTTTTAGTCACAAAATAAAAACATGACATATTCCATCTAATTAAAAAAATGCGGACAAATTAAAGAGCTGGTCATGTCCGAAGTAATACGGATGGATGGTAACCATAGTAGGAAAAGGATAGTATCTGAGAGCTTCTACGCGGATGAAGTCGCAGGCCAAAGCTAGTTGTAAATGAATCCAATGCCAACTGTACCAATAATTCCTGATAACCCCAATAGTCTTGCCTCGCTTGCAGGTTTTATTGGAATTCCGAGCTGTCTCGCGCTTCTGGAATGTTTAATATGGGCTAAGGTTAACACTTGCGACGGGAGACTGTACAAAAGATATCGTATATTCTGCTTTGTGGGGTGTAACGAGCCAACGACTTTCTAGGATTGGGTCGTGACTGGTTTCTGAAAGGCTAAGATGCAGCCCATTGCTTTTTACCATTTCGATGATAGACCAAAGTCGATGTGTAAAGAAATGGACTGAGTGCAAATAATTTGTGTGAAAAGCACGATTATTCGTTTTTAGTTTTGGACATTCTGAAGTATATGTATTGGAGTTTTTTTTCTGTTTATAAGTACTAAGGAGTGTAAATGTGTGGTGGCCGGGTTAGAATATCGCCACTCCATGTCTTCCCGTGGATGTCGTAAAAGGTGACTGAGGAAATCAAGGCTTGTACAAGTAGTACTGTAAGCTGATGGGCTTGCAACCTGTCACTAATACGCTGGTAAACATCTAAGCCTGATTGTGCAAAATGTGGGTACAGAATTATTTACAAGTTTTTAGAGTTATTGGTAATTCTGTAGCTCTGGGAATGACGGCGTGATTTTAGTATTTTTGTATGTAAGTACTTAAGGTTATCCTTGTCTAGTACCCATAGTACAAGCGTAGAGATTTTTTAAATGAAATGAGTTTCTTAAGTTGGTCCAAGTTCATTTATTAAAAAAAAAAATTTTTAATGTCTTATTGCCAAACCGAGATGACAAATGTAACCGTACAAAAAAAATGTTTCTTGTGTAAGGATTTTGACACTAACGTGAAGTAACGTTAGAAATAATATTATTCGCTTAACCTTGGAAAACTCTTTAGGACGTCACCACACACGTTACAAAGATCTATCAAAGAACTGACCCTACCATTCTTGTAACAAAATGTCTCTCTCTATACTTGCATAAATTCAAAGTAGACCAATCGTATCTCGGTCCCTCGGCATTACCTCGAAGAAATACAAATTCGCCTTGACATTTTAAAACTGCTCGGGAGTAGTATTTTACAGGAAAGTTTACCACAAAACTGCGTTATTGGTTACGTTTGATCCCGTTTTAAAGTATTGGATAGTTTTCGCAAATTCTTACGGAGTAGAGGGTAAATCTAGTGGTGGTGGGTCTAACACAGATTAAGTTTAGTGTCTTTCCTGTGAACATACCCGAAGTTAACGTTTTAACCCCGTAAGACCCACCATACTGCAAAATGGGGGTTTGAATCTACAATTAAGGGAATAAAGTTCAATTGTGTTTGTTCGAAAATGCCATTTTCAGTTTATAAACGTAGGAAATAAACCTTATTCCGCTTGCAACAGAGTTCAAAATAAAGGACTCAAGCCTTTAGCTATTGACCACAACAAAGGCAACTTGTGGGAGGACCTTGTGCAGGGTCCGTCCGGGTTGGTACCACCATCTTATTCATTAACCTACCACCAAGCAGCAGTGTTCGCATTGTTGTGTTCCGGTTTGGGGATAAGACAGCCGGTGAAATGACTAGCATAGAGGCATTCCATCTTGGTCCTCAGGGTTGGCAAAGCATTTGCAGTCTTGTGAATGCGAATGTCTATGGGTAACAGTTTCCACTTACCATCAGGTGGCCTGTGTGCTAGTTTGCCTTCCCACGCAATATAAAAAAAAAAAAAAAACTTTTTCAATTGATATGTATGATTCAGGTTTGATTTATAAGCGATATTGAAAAATAAAGTCTTCTTTCATATTGCATTTGGAAATATGAAAATTCCAGATTTTATTGAATTCTGAATTATGCAGGGTAACCGGCGGTAGGCGGAGCGAATAAATTAGCGAGCGAAATTGACTGTTACAATTACCGCACTCGCTAGCCAGTATAGAATAGAATAGAATCATTTATTCGGCTATTAAATAAACACAAAAAAAACACATACATTTGAGAAAATAAAAATAAAATTACAAAATCTATTTAACTAATTAAAAATAAAATAGTCGACTCGGAGTACCAGCTCAGCGTGGTGCTGTGGGACGGAGCCCCAGCGCTGATTTTCAGCTAGAACCGCATGAGATAGATGGCAAAAACAAGAAAAGAAACACAGCATAAAAGTTAGTCTACAAATATTAAAAATACACAATTTAAATAAACAATTATAAAAATATCAAACATAACAACAAAATGAGATCTAGCGTCCTAAGCGCATTAATTACTATTATAATCTAAGTTAAAACTACACATTAACAACAAAAACAACCAAATTATTACAAAAAGTGATCTGTGCAGTCCAGTCAAATGCTTTGTCCCTCACAGCATTGTTACAGAGTGTGAGAGAGAGCATTCGACTTGCTAGCGATTATGGTAATTGTAACTCAAGGCCAGGGTACGAAATAGTATCGATTCTGTTCAAGCAGAATCGAAATGAAAATGCTCTTTTTGAAATGTACGGCGTTACTGACGAGCTGGCTAAAACAGTTAACCCGGTTTCAAAACCTTGCTTATACGTAAGTGATCTTATCTCATCTTATCAGTATGTCAAGTAAATAAAAGCTATAATAACGTTGATAATACGATAACATCACAGAAGCAATTGGGTTTAGCCCAAATAGAATAGGCCCCAGATCATTCCACACATATTTGGGTAAGCGTATACCAAGCATGAGACTGAGGTTAAACGCCAACCCATTATTGATAAACAAACCTTGTTACTCACAGCTGTTTTAATGTTCAGGTTTCCTCACGATGTTTTCCATTTCCACTGTAGGAGCATTGGGTAATGTATTCAAGTTAGAAAATCTAACATCGATCACGAGTGGACACCTTAAGCCACTTGGCCACCGACGCTCTCTAAGTAATATTTTTTGTGGAGGAAAAACATGCTTTGTATCGATATAATAATTGCCTAATTTTGCAAAATGTGGTTACAGAATTATGAACAAGTTGTTACAGTTGTTGGTAATAAATTCTGTAGTTCTGCCTACCCCACTCTGGGAATGAAGGCGTGAGTTTATGTATGAATGTATACAAAAATAACTAAGATATTTAAACCAACTATAATTTTTTCTTATCTACACATACATACATACATAAACTCACGCCTTCATTCCCAGAGTGGGGTAGACAGAGCTAAAGAATTACCAACAAGTCCTAAAACTTCTTGATAATTCTGTAACCACACTTTGCACAAGTATGCCGTGTGGTTACCGGGTTAGAATAGTGCCACTCCATGTCTTCCCGTGGATGTCGTAAGAGGCGACTAAGGGAATAAAGGCTTATAGTACTGTTAGGCGATGGGCTTGCCACCTGTCACTAATACACTGGGAAACATCTTAGCCTACTTGTGCAAAGTGTGGTTTTCTTATCTCTTTCTAGCAAAACAGAATTTAACATGGAGTTTGTATGACCGACGTGTTACATGACGTCACACGGCGTATCGGATCTCCCTTTCAAATGGCTGTCTAATTAGCAGTTTAAAATGCTTGTATCGTTCGAATTTCTTGGACGATTTTAATTTTAATTTCATTTTGGTGATCTCTTTTAAGATCGAAATCGTGTAGCAAGTGCCACGAATAGGTACAAAAATTACACTTACTAATGACGTTGGCTAAATACGCGGAGTTTTAGCTATGTTATTATCAGATTTATCAGACATAGAAGATTTTGTGGCAAAAACGTCAGTAACTAGGGACTTCCTTCCGATATTAAATTTATCGATAACTGTTTCAAATACTTATTTCTAAGTGACATTTCATAGAAGAGAAATTAAGTTCATCGTATAAAATATAATTTAACTAAAATGCTGATCACTACCCATCGATGTTATATAATGATATACACAAAAACTTCTAATAATGCTATTCAATCGATTTCCATACAAAGTAAACTGAAACCAAGAGTGCCTTGCAAGAAAGGCCTAAGGTTCTTTGTTATTATACGGACATTATACTGTATAATAGGTATACAAGTTCCATGTTCATATTATACGTTATCTCATAAGAAACTACAATTTATCCATACATTAATATCGTTCGGAAGTACCCAGGACCATTTTATTCGTGCCACAAAAAGTACCATGTCTGGTTATGATAGAAAACCCTAAACTTTACAATAAAGTCTGCATTAAAATCACTTCACAGCTCTATGGAAATATAATATTGTTATGCAATATATTTCTAAACGTATAATTATGTACATACGTTTTTGCTTCAAGTCCTAATCAATTATTGATTAGCATGAGTAATATCAACGATTGTAGTATAAAATTATGATACAATATCTTATCTCTAGATAACAGGTGAAAAATATATAATGTAGCATTCTGTCATTTACAAGAAAAGCGTTGAGTGTCAACCATGCCTTTCCTTAACAAAGTAGTAATAGTGACTGGTGCCGGATCTGGGATAGGAGAGGCTACTGCCGCAAAATTTGCCAAAGGATCAGCAAGACTAGCCTTAGTGGACATCAGAGCGGAGCTGCTCAAGAAATCAGTTGAAAATTGTGAAAAAATCAGCCGTACTAAAGTACTTAGTATCACAGCTGATCTGACAAAAGACGATGACATTAAAAGAGTGGTTCAAACTACTTTTGAACAATATGGAAGGATAGATGTACTTGTGAATTGTGCTGGGATTGCCGCAATTGGAAGCATATTTGATGAGGACATTATGGATACTTACGATCGTGTTATGGCTGTGAACTTAAGAGCAATGGTTGGTTTAACCAATGCTGCTGCTTCAGCCTTGAAAGAAACTAAAGGAAATGTTGTGAATGTGTCAAGTTATGCCGCAAAGAAGATTAGTTCCAGTTTTCCGGATCCTGTTTCAAAGGCAGGAGTGAATCACTTCACAAGAAGTGCAGCGTTGGATTTGTCCGTTCATGGCATTAGAGTTAATGCTGTGATGCCAGGTCACGTGGAAACGAATCTCTTTGCTCATTCAGGAATTGATAAAGAGACTCAAGATTCGTTGGCTAAGAAAGCAAATTCTCCGCTGCAGAGGAAAACGAAAGTAGAAGACGTCGCAGACCTGATTATATTTTTGGCGAGCGATGCCGCAAGGGGCATTACTGGGTCCAATTATTCTATTGATGGAGGATGCTTGTTATAAATTAATAAAAAATGAGGTCAAGTAGAAAATTATTCACATGGGTGGTTTTTTACTATACATACATACATAAACTCTCGCCTTCATTCCCAAAGTGGGGTAGGCAGAGCTACGGAATTATCAGCAACTCTAAAACCTTGTTGATAATTTTATTTTTTTGTTTTTTACTATATATAAATATTAAAAATCTATTTATTACTTGCATTTGTATAATAGTGTTTTTAATCCACGACGGTACGCCCCTCCACTTAAATTATTCGGCCAAGCGCAAGTTTAATTCATACAAAAAGGGTTCCATCCTATTCTTGTATGGCGCCTTTAATTTTTAGGGTTCCGTAGTCAAACTAGGAACCCTTATAGTTTTGCCATGTCCGTCCGTCCGTCCACAGCCTAGTTGAAAGCTGTAATTTGGCATTAATATACATATAAGTCACACCAAAAAATTGGTAAAATAAAATCTTTTATTTTTTATTTTCTTGTACCTCCCCTACTCGTAATTTTTTTTATCGTATCTCTCAAAAATATTGCGCGTTTATGATACCAATTTTTCGATTAAGGGATTCATTCATGAAATATTAAGCTTTAAAGCGCTAATTTTTGTTAGAATCTAGCCAAAACTACAAATACAAAATAAGTGTATGTACTATTTGTTATTTCCTGAAATTTTGTTAATTTGTTTATCCTTCGGCATTGTCTTTGCTTCTTCTACCCCAAGGTTAACTGGAAGAGATCCCATATGGGATAAGTTCGCCTATGTACATTATTTATATTGATACAAACATGTCTTGTAATTGTTTATGTGCAATAAAGAGTTTTACATACATACATACATACAAAAAATCTGAAATATATCTATAATGAACGCATATAAAGAATTCAAAAGAAAAACTATCACGGCTAAGTAGACTTTGATAAATTCTTGAGACAGGCGACTAAATGGTTTATACCTACTAAAATCGCCTAAGACAGCACTTAATAACTTTAAATAGCCCGCTGACAGACAGATGGACGGATCGACTGACAGCGGAGCTTAGAAATAGGGTCCCTTGGCACCCAATGGGTACGAAATAATGAGAGTGACGTTGTGGGGCGTATCGTGGCGTGAAACACTGAACTTATTTAGTTCAGTCTACCTTTCCCACTTTAAATTAGTTATAACCAAGAATGTTATAATCTAAGCAGGTATCTCTAAATCACTTCTAATTAATATGATATCTTAACTATAACTTATCTTTATACGTCATATAGCTAAGTATGAGTAGGTATAGGTTGTGAAATAGATTTATGGCTTAGTCATTAAATGACGAGTATTGTCAATCAATACTTCGTTCGTGACAAAAAATTAAAAATAATAGTTTTGCGTTAATATATTTATTAATTATTTATTTATTTTTTGTCATAGGAAAGCAATCGAGCACACATGCCATCTGATGGTGGAAGTGGAAACTGTGACCCATAGACATTCGCATTCACAAGACTGTAAATGCACTGCCAACCCTGAGGACTAAGATGGAATGCCTCTATGCTAGTCATTTCACCGGCTGTCTTATCCCCAAACCGGAACACAACAATGCGAACACTGCTGTTTGGCGGTAGGTTAATGGATAAGATGGTGGTACCAACCCGGTAGACCCTGCACAAGGGCCTCCCACAAGTAAAGTGTCGTTTAAGGCGATATTAGGTGTGGATGCTGCCTTACGGTATTTCATTATCTCTTACCTTTTCTCTGTAAAAATAATGGCAAAACAGGTTCTAGAGCATTCGCTGATTTACATAGTGTTCTACATCTGTATGATGCATAGGTTGCCTTCGTTACGTCAAAAAGTTTTTGCCAAACTGATTCGTTTCACAAAAATATAATTTGGACAAAATGCTTTCTTTTCCGAAACTAAATAATTCTAATGTACTTATTTTCATTTTGCGTAAAACGAATATAGCATAATTTTGAAATAAGAATTATAATGCATAACAACGAAATGCATATATTTTTGAAAGCTATTAATTTTGTTATACATTTAAAACGTGACTTAATCGCGTAAAAACATTATATACTTATACAGGGTGTCTGGAAAACCTTCGGAGAAATTTTAACTGTAGATAGGGTGGATGATTTGGATCATCCCTATATTGGTAACTTTTGTTTAAGTTAATATTTGACTGAGTTACAGACAGATTTATCATCGACTTTCCTGACGATGCTCTCAGTGTGCCCCATCTTAACTGATTCATTCATAATATCGTCGGTGATACTGCAAAACCGCGTAAGTAACAAATTTATGATAGAGCAAAATAAACCTTACGGTCTTATTAAAAAGGTGCATTTTGCTCCTTATTTAAAATGTCACTTACGCGGTTTTGCAGTTTCACCGACGATATGTGTCACAACGTAATGTAAATAAACAAGTTGTTCCTTATGAACAATGTTTCCAATCATGGTCAAAAGCTCCATGGAGTTTAGAAAACTGACACATTATCCTGTAATGTGAATGAAAAGACGGTGTCTGATAAGGGCTATTATGTGAAATAATCTAAAACTGAAACTTACGATTATGATTTTTACTCACACTTTTCTCACACTCACACGGCTAAAATAGCACTTGCACTCGTAGGCACATTACTTCTTTTACGAGATCATGAATCATGGCTGTATTTCATTGATTTGTACCACTATCAGGGCTTCCGACGAATAAAAAACACAATAATTAATTATTGACAATTTGACATATTATCTTTTTAAATCTTGGACCATTAAAACTCTTTATGAAAAGAGTTTTAGGTTTCATTTGTAAACAAAAAATCCTACCTACACGTTACGTTTTATCAAAATTACATTTAAAGCTGGCATCATACATGTTGTTGCTAGATATTCGTATCATAGAAGAAAGAGAAAAATAGGATCGCTTTGTAAGAAGAGGTCGACGTGATTACACTCTGTGGTAAAAACCCTTAAAAGAAAAAGGCCACTAAAGCCGGCTACTCACACACCTGCTGCAGGGGCAATATGGGAATTGGACCCTTGATTGCCTCCTTAATTGTGATGTGTGTAGGCAAGCAGGAGCAATTTTTAGATTGGGCCTGCGGCAGGGCGGCAGGGGCGCAAGACCTTCCTAGCTCCCTAGATTGTGTCTACCGCCCTGCAAGGTTGCTGCGTGTGTAGTAGGATTGGGGCAATTCCAGTCAGTTCATTGGTGACAACCGAGCGGAGTGGACAAAAATGGAAAAAATGGTGTTACCATAGCCAGGAGCTCTTCAAAAGAATCAATATCCATTCGCAAAAAGTTTCTAAGATCATCTACTTCCAATTCTTTCATAATATTCATGTGGCATAATTTGCTTCGTTTCTGCAACCAATTCTCCACCCAATATCTTCTCTTCCTTTTTTTTTTGGTAGCACCACAGAAAGTGCCAAGGCGATACCAATCCTCTGGTGTTTCGACAATACAGGAGGCTTTCTCGTGGACGTGCGTTCAGCGGGACTATCAGTTACACACTGAACGGCAGGCTAGTGTGTAGAGAACAGCCTAAAATTGGTCCAACCGCCGTGCGACCGGTATTGCCCCTGCAGCAGGTGTGTGAGTAGCCGGCTTAAGGAACACCCAGAAAATATAAAACGTGGACTACAATCACAATCAGTCAAGGAAGCGATGTCACAAGCGAAGCGATGTTTGGTTTGGGGTTTGTTTTGTTTACTTGCATGTGATGTGACTTCACATCACACTCACAGGTTATAAAGTATTTCTAACATCACATGGCGTTTTTGCCACAGATTAAATTTCAAAAAAAATCCTTATTATTTCGTGTAATTTCCAAAAAAATAGACATAATTTAATGTGAAATAAAGTGAAATACGTTATTTTACGCTAGTGACCACAATTTGTAGTATATTTTCAATGTTGTCAAATAGCCTATTATAATCAATTATGCGACGACCTTTATATCCATCGACAAAATGTTTTGCACTTGGACTTTTGGCTACTGCCACAAATACCATGCGGATCAAAAGGAAAGAACCAGCAGCCAGCAGCGCTTTCTCCCCGTCTGGTTGCCCTGAAAATCAGCGCGTGCAGCGTCACGGCATGTCTGACACTATGATGCTGAGTAGCACCCAATTTGGTGCATTATTATTTTATAAAATAGTTTTAAGGTTTTGTTTTAAATTATTTTCTCACTGTATTTAATTTGATTATTATTTTTCTGTGGTTTGCACCAATAAACGATTTTCTTTTTCTCCTTCTTTTTTTTCTTCAATACGGAGAGCAATAATCGGATCATTCAATCCGTCTATTTGAACTTTTAGAAGTCTATGAATTTATGGCTGTCATTAGATGTCAGTGTTAAATTATGTTATTTTCAATATTCACGTCTTCAATATTTTTGCTGTAAATCAGTTATATGGGCTACTTTAGAGCAGAAAACAATGGTAAATGGTTAGATCTCGACAGTAAAAGACGGACGATATGATCAGTCTCGGCAAAACATGAACAAGAGACCTAGTGATTTCACATTTAAAACCAATTAGTGTTCAAATTGCAAAAACGAAAATACAGTAAGTTGCACTAAAATTACTCATTTATTTTTATTATAATGCTACCTTGATTTTTGTTTACATGGAGCGAACTGTTTGTTTACATGGAGCGAACTGTTTGTTTACATACCATGTGACAACGTATGTTCTCAGGTCATTGACCTCGGACATTGAATTTCGACGTAAGATACTACGAACTGTTGGAGTAGTATACTATCAACGTCAAAATGTCAAGGTCGAGATATCGGCTGCGATACATCAAGTAACAAAATGAATATAATTAATCCTTCTTTTTTTTTTACATTAACAGAAACAAAAATGAACCATACCCCCGTGATCAGAATCGTGCCAACTATTACCCCCCCAAATTTCTCCGAAGGTTTTCCAGACACCCTGTATACAACATAACACTCTTATAACACTGTAATATGTATATACGTCGCGAAAGTCACGTCGCGAGAGTGTAAAACAATCATTTTGAAAAAGTTTATTAGGAATTGATTTTTATTGAATTTTACGCAATAAATACGATTTTTTTCGGAATAAGGAAAACGAACTAAAAAAAACGGCCAAGTGCGAGTTGAACTCGCGTGGAAAGGTAAGAGAGGAAAAATTAACCGAGGTATAACTAAGCCAAGAATTAATAAAAAAAATAAACACGATTTCGTTCCCAGAGTGGGGTAGGCAGAGCTACAGAATTACCTACAACTCTAAAAATAAAAGTATAAAATAAATAAAAATATTATATACTTGTTCACATTGAATTTACTTACATGGCATTCATTTAGTACCTACCCATTACTGTATTTTTTTTAAACCTCAAGGTCTTAATATTTCCTGGTTCACCTGTGTATACATTATATTATAATATACGACTGTATGTGTTCTTAAATTTAATAAATAATAAATAAATAAAGTTTTGCTGTCATAGAGATATTAACTGCCCACCGACTTTTTCAATTTTATAATATTGTGTTGTTGTTCGTGTATTAAATAACTTGACATGTACAATCAAGTGCAAAAATATGTATCGAAAGAATCCACTAATAAATATGTTACGAAGTTCTTATTACACTGGAATAAGGTGCATTGGTACATATTTTTGAAATGTTGTGTTCTTCCATATTTTAACACTTGACACGTACTTATGTAATATTAAATTATACATCATAAATAAATTAGTAGGCTTGAGTATGCTCAAACATAGTTTCACAGTGGCCCGGTAGGTAGGTACGCCACGTGATCAAAAGATGAAAAATAACATTATACATACATACATACCTTCACGCCTGTAATCCCATTAATAATAACATTAATGCTAATTAAAACCATGTAAAACACAGTATCGTCGCGTAATTTATTATTTAATAACAAACAAATGTACTACTATTCCACTTTTGATATTTTTAGAGTTCCGTTGCCAAATATATATTTTTTTTTATAAAATGTTGCAGAAGCCAACGTTAAAGACGAAAAAAAGACTACGTGTAGGGTTCTTTAACCGACACATAAGTAGTAGTTAATCTTTTACATAAATATATTCAGTAGATAAGTATGCACATTTTAATTTCAATTAATAAAGCTATGTTTGGAGCAGACCCTTACAGGTTTGGAATTCCTGGTAGTGTGACTGAACATCCTCATCTGAATGATAGTATAGTGATATAATGAATACATTCTTCCTTTAATATAATATAAGTACTACAATTAAAAGTTAAAACTAAACTTATTTAAATTAAAATAAAAGTAAGCTACTCAAATTAAAATAAAACTAAGCTACTGAAACATTAAAGATGTAAATAATAATCACCACTATAAAAAGAACACCCCCTCTAGCAGGTCCGCTCGCGGCACGGTCCCTATGACACTGGCTGCATTACCTCTCTGGATAGCTAGCCCAATCCTTTGGGCACCAGCTCTAGGATCTCCGGAGGTGTCTATGAGCGGGGATGATAGAGCCTTAATAAAGCTATTCCTTATTCTTTTTACATTAATATTCTGTAAACAACTTAATAGTTTTAAGTTAAATATGATTAAATTGATTAATATTAATATTGATGTCGATTGATGTGGATGTCGGAAGAGGCGACTAAGGGAATAAAGGCTCGTAGTACTGTTAGGCGATGGGCTTGCCACCTGTCACTAATAAGCTGGTAAACCTCTTAGTCTATTTGTGCAAAATGTGGTTACTGAATTATCAACAAGTTTTTAAAGTTGTAGGTAATTATTTAGCTCTGCCTACCCCACTCTGGGAATGAAGGCGTGAGTTTATGTATGTATGTATGTATTTCTATTGATTATATGATAGATAAATCACTCAAAGTAACCGTCTTCAGTCTTTTTTATTTAGTGTGTCACAAAACCCTACAACCTGTGTGTACGACACGCTTGGACAGTTTTATAATATTGACTCAGGTGTTGCCACTCAATGAGTGAGGAAGGAACGGTGTATGTCAATTTTAATAAAGAGGCATTCCGCGTAACCGTGTCGTAGGTCGTTTTGATTGCCAAATTTTATTAACTTACCCAAAAATGAATTCTCTTGAAAAAAGCCCTTTAAAAGCAGAAACGTTTTCAAAAAAGATAAAACAAAATCTAAAGTGTTTAGTACATAACATAACAGTAGAGCCATGCTTATTTTTCTACATTGTTTCCTTAGAATACGTGAAACTTGCAGAGCAAAATCTCAATTTGGATAAAGTGTGCCGAGTCAATTTGAAATACGGCAACACTGTCTGCGACTCCTTAATTGCTAGAGACAGCAAAGAGTTTAAGAAAGAGGAAATAGCTGTCCAAGAGATCATCGCTTCATTGGAAGTATGGAAGCACATCATTATGTCAGCAATTCCTTGGGCCCTGGTTTTGTTTCTTGGAGCGTGGAGCGACAGAACAGGAAAGAGGAAGATCTGTATATTATTACCAATGATTGGTCATCTCTTGTTGCACACAAGTAACATATTGAGCGTGTATTTCTTCGACCAATTGTCGGTGCAGGTTACTACATTATTAAATGCCATTTTGAACGCGTTTACAGGGGGACTTTTTACAATGTTTTTGGGAGTGTTTTGCTATTTAAGTGATATAACGAGCCAGGAGTCAAGAACTTTTAGAATTGGTGTAGCGCAAGTATGCATTACAGTCGGTCTAGCGTCCGGCGTAGCGCTGAGTGGCATTATACTGAGCAAAATGGGTTATTACGGAGTATTTATTTCGAGCTTTTTACTTGATGCACTTAACTTTTTGTATGCCCTCGTCTATGTCCACGATCTGAAAAGAACTGATAATGAACACGGAGATCAGGTAAGAGGCAAACGTAGTGTTTTTCTGTATATATAAGTGTGTACCTATGTTATTGAATTTCGTAATTGTAGGGTATTATGGATCGACAAATTATTATTGCCCTCCTCTCGCTTAAAAATCCATTCCTCCGGTCCCGTCGTAATGTCAGTCAAAATTTATAATAACTTACCTGAAACAATACGTAAAGAAAAGAATCAACACCTATATATACATAAACTAAAAAATATTTTATATGAAAAAGCTTACTATAATATAACAGAGTATCTAAGCAATAAATTATAATATAATAAATAACTGAGTAATTATTAAGAAAATAAACAGATAGGTATATAGATATATAGAAAAATGGAAATATTTAATATTGATTAATTATTAATTGGATAGTCCTCCTCTCTCTTATATTGCTGCGCCCAACAGGGTCCATAGAGTACGAATATCACCTATATAAGTGTATTATGTATTATTATGAGTGCAATAAATATATGAATATGAATATGAATATGAATATTTGTAGCAAAAATTTTAAACATGTGAGTTTAATGATTTTAATTTTATTCTGAACTCTTGATTAACAGGTTACAAAATCAAGTTTTAAAAAACCCAAAACTGTTGCCAACCAAGTTTATCATTAATAATCGTAAATGATCACTCAAAATGCCGATTTTTTCACTAGTAGATGACGTGATACGAAAAGTCACGTGATCTACCAGTGACGCGATTGGTTTCAAAAGCAACGAATAGAAACGTTAGTTAACGTGATGCAATTTGGCAAGGGCTTCAGAGATAATGTACTCGTAGCATTCCAATGATGAAATATTTTTTGTAATTTCTCCATAATTGTTTGAATTTATTTGTTACAAACATACAAATCTTTCCTATTTATGACATATTAGTGAATTAGTGTTTTGTAAATGTGTATTGTGTAGGTATGGAAGTATGAATAGTACGGGTTCAAGGTGCTCAAAAATATCTGACAACCCTTTAACGCCTTTAAATAGTTTTTACACAGTGAGTCGAGATATACATCTTTTGGGGTAACGAGTACTTATCTTAGTCCGAATTTTTTAAACCCAACTTCCCAATTTATATGTTAAAAAGCCTTAGGCTACAGAAAAAAATGCATAAGAAAAAGTTGGTAAACAAAACTTCTTAGTTACGATAGCGATAATTTGGCGACTGTGTCGTACAAACCCAATTATTATTTTCATATTGGCCTATTATTGTATCCCGTTGCTCCTCCCTGGATTTCCACAAACCCCTGTCCACTCCAACTTCAGGCCATTGTTTTTTAGGAATGCGTTCCTTCCATTCTGTTATCTCCCCAATTTGCCGCATTAGCCCTCTTAATCCAAACCTTATTAATCCAATATAATTTTACAGGGGTCTACATCCATCGTTTCTGGCATCAAATCCTTTCTAGACATAAATATTTTAAAGGATATGTTTTTCTTCGCTTTCAAAAAGGGCCCTAATAAGAAACAAATAATTTTGACACTGGTGTGCACATTTTTTGTTTTTATACCATGTGAAGGTAAGCATTGGTAATTTGTAATACTTATAGTATAGTGTTGGATTATTTTTGAAAAAGTAGTATTTAAGCGGCATGTAACAGTTGGCTGACAACGTTTGGGTTTTGACCCTGCAGAATACGGATCTGCCTGTCGCCAGTTGAAATTTGAACCGGAAGTATGCTATAAAGGTGCAGCCCATACAAAAAAATCATAAATGTAAATGGTGGTTTCAGTACCTTAAAAAAGAACCGACTGTTTTGATCTTTTTAGTTCAATTAGTCATAGTAACCCAAATTTTCGGTAATTTTCTCCGCGATTTGGAAAAGCTTACACTTCATTCTGTTTTTTGCCTGTACTGTCGTTAAAGTCCATTATAGTGTAATCATAGTTCAGCAATTTTGTAGAATGCAAAATTTGCTAAAACTTTTGGGTTAAGAGACTTGTTGCAAGACCCTTAGGGACAAAGATGTGGAATCGTAGGGTGAGCTAGTTTTTAAAAAAAATGGTTTACCATGACTATAATTGTCCTTTACAACATATTAAAAAACCATAACAATCGGACCTTTTTTTGGGTACCGGAACAACGATTTATAAAATGTACGATGATTTTTTTTAATGGGTTCCACATTTTCCGTTATAGCTTAGGTTATGAATCTGACATTCTCTAATAATTTAACCTGGGATTAACCGATGGTTAAACGTGCAGCCTCGAGCGACGCTGTCCGGGGTAGTAGGCGGGGTCCTCTCGCTGCCTGCTTTGATGCAAGCCATAGTTGGCAGCGAGGAAGGGTGGGAGGCGGTGGTGACCTTCAGTGACGTAGCAAGGACGCTGAAGGAAGCAGCGGAGCGGCAGCGTGAGGTTGAAGCCAAAGCACTGCTAATGCGCCGCAGGCGACTGGGTCAGCGGCGGTTGGCAACGGGGCCTGCAGGTGATAGATCGGGGGTCTGTCACCTGCAGTAAAAGGTCTTAAGCCCCTGCTGTGTTCCAGGGTGCCCTCAGCGGAGTAGACGAGCCTTGTAAAGCCTCCGCGGAAAGGTGAATCCAAAGGGCATCCGCTATTGGGGGGCTCCGTTTTGGCGCTATAGCAGTCCCGAAGCCCCCTCCTAAAGGGCGCAGAATATTTTTTATTAGAGTTTTCATAAATAAGAACCATAAATAATAAATTTCATGTCTTCATTTCGGGACATTAACGCATACATTTCCGAGCATGTTTGAGAAAACAATATGGCCGACCTCAAATTAATCAGCTGTTTTTGTCAAGGTCTCACTGCAATCAGTAATGGCGGCTATTTATTCTTCGGTTGTAGTAAATAGCCAAGAAATATGCTGCTTAACGGCAACTAAACCTTACGAGTACATCGCTACATTTATTACTTAAGCTGACCCGGCGAACTTCGTACCGCCTGTCAATGAATGTCGTGTTACCTTTTAGCTGAACTAATTTAGGCTTTGATGAACGTAATACAATGATACAAAATAAAAATACAGATAGATATAAAAAAGTATTTTATTATGATAAATAATACATACAGAAAGAGAATAAAAAAAAAATTAAGTACTTCAAACACGTGTCAGAAAAAAATTACTGAATTAAACGATTAACTCTTTTCATTCAAGCACCTTGTGGTAAACGACATTCTTTGTTTTTTTGTCAGGCGCAAGAACAAATAAAGCGGATGGTTTGCCGACACGTGAACATGCCACGTACAATTGACCATGAGAAAAACATGAATTTTCTAGATTGAGGCCACAAATAGTCAAGGATTGGCCCTGTGATTTGTTAATCGTCATGGCGAAGGCAAGACGAATCGGGAATTGAATTCTTTTAAACTCAAAAGGCATATCCGTTGGGATCATCGGAATCCTTGGAATGAGAACTTCCTCATCTTTAAATATTCCTTTGAGTATCGACGCGTGAATCACATTGCTCATCAGTTTTCTTATCACCAAACGCGTTCCATTGCACAGTTTTGGTTGGTTAAATTTCTAAGCATAATTACTACTTACCGAGTCAACCTTCAGTTGTAATTGTTGCGGTGGTAAACCAGGCACATCCAAGGAGTTTAAAAATTCAGTTGGATAATTAGTGGCTTCATCTTCGTTTGTTACACAGTCGATAGATTTGAATGAATGTAGAGTACCTGCGATTTGATTCTGAATTATAAAATTTAGGTCATCGACATCTTTATTTTTAGCCGCCAAAATTGCACGCTCACTTAACCATTTAGTATGTTTGTGGTTAGCAATGATATCCGGGAATACTTTGTTGATAAGCTCGTCTTTCGATGAGACGAAATTGCAAAAATTTGGAGGAAATGACATCAATCCGCTCGATTCGTCAACAGGAACACGGCCATTACCGATAGTCAGCAATTGCTTAGAGAAATCATCAGCAGATAGATCGTTCAACAGTGCAACTCTCATATTTACTGACAGTTGAAGTTTCTTCACATATCGCCACAGATTTGATGCTTTGAGGCAAGCGTTTATTTCGTCGGCAGCAGTAGCTCTTGGAATGACTGGTAGTGTTTGTCGGAAATCGCCAGATAGTAAAATCATTGCACCACCAAAACATCTCGAGTCATTGCGCAGATCTTTTAATGTTCGGTCAAGTGCTTCCAATGCGCGTTTGTGCGCCATTGTGCATTCGTCCCATGTTATGATTTTTGATGCTACCAAAACTTTGGCCATTGCGGAGTGTTTCGAAATGTTACACGTCGGTTGTTCAGTAGTTTGAAGGTTTAATGGCAATTTTAACGCTGAGTGAGCCGTACGGCATCCGTCTAACAATGTGGCCGCTATTCCAGAAGAAGCAACTGCTACCGCAATTTCGGATCTCGCACGTACAGTGGCCAAAATCAATGACATGAGGAATGTCTTTCCAGTTCCACCGGGGGCATCCAGAAAAAATAAGCCACCATTTCCATCATCAATTGCATTAATCAATGTATCATAGACTTCCCTCTGTTTAGGATTCAACAGTGGTACATTCGTTTGAACTGATTGGACTAATTCATGTGGATCATATTCACGTACACGTTCCAGTTCTCTATTAAATGCGTCATTCATTCCGCGATCTGGCGCTGGCATTCCTAGCCTGACTAACAAACTGCCGCACATGAGGTAACACATATCTTCGATCAAGAGCAAAGCCTGGTTATGCATCTCCTCATTCGCCTCAAGATTGCGATTTCTTGTGCTGACACGAATTCGATGTAAAATGTCTTCTGACATGTTATCTTTGTATTTGTTCCACTGGTCACGTGGGTTCGATGGGAAGCATGTCGAAATGATGATAGCAAATAATGTGCGTATCTGACTTGGAGATGCAGAAATAATTGCTTCAGCGATTGTCGTGTCCCAATGAGTATCGTTTTCAAGCAAATTGAGCTCTTGACATGCTGCACAAAATGTGGGGCACATTATACCATTAACAGTTCGTAGTGATTCAAAGGATGTTGGCCCTCGAACATGTACCAGCAACAACCGCAAATAGAAACATTCATCATTCTTCGGATGAACTGTGTAAATACGACCAAGAGCATCAGTAGAACGCATATCTGGATGACCAGGAACTGCATCGCCTTGCTTCCGACGTTGAAATTTCTTCGATGTATCGTTCCAAGTGTAATAACGTGACATCTCCGAGTAAAGCAACGTTCGTGCGAACGGATCGCTTTGACAAATCGCAAAGAAACTGGTCAATGTTGTCGCTGGAGGTCTTTCGGCACGTTGAACAGCATTCGACGCTGTGAAATATACTCTCTGACCGTTCTCTAGATGCACCCCCAAATGCACAACAGTGGGATGACGTTCGTGAATAGGGAATGAGAATATACGCCAAATTGCTTCATTGCTGTTCACATATCTACCAACTTGATAGCACGTAATTTCATCGTTGGTATTGGATGCTTGGATACCAAAAACCGCCATGTCGCTGCCTTTCGTGACATATTTGCAAATGTATTTAATTGACTTGACCGAATTGCAATACTCAACATTACAATGTGCCTTGAATGTTTTGGAAAGAAGTGGTGAATATGGAACAATCCAACTGTTGTCAACCACGAAATCGTTTCCTTTCACTTTAGTTGTGATAGTTCTACCATTATCATCGGGCGATCGACGCCGATACAGTGGATAACCATCGTTGCCGGTGATGGTCTCTGCCGTCAATTTTCGTGGATACCGTTTGGAACACTTGCCGTCGACCATGCACGGTGATTGGCGGTTAATGGTGCCACACGGTCCATGAATCATATTCGTGATAACAACCTCATGTAGGTCTGGATCGGTTTCAGGATTAGGAATCTCCGCACATATGATGTCATCTATTTGATCTGGCCGAATAGTTTAGATCATAGACTAATACTTTGGATACTGCACTTTTTAACCTTAAATACCGTAATTATATATCTTAGAAAATCATAGACAACATAAAAAGACATTTACGCTTTCGATAACTTAAATAATAAATCTTAGAAATTGTTTTCGAAAATAGAAACTTTAATTTACGCAAAATAAAGTTATGAACGCACGCGTAAATGTTAACCATTTGCCATTATTTCTGCACGCACGCATAAATATTTGAGGAACTTCTATTCAAATCTGCTTAATACACTTTTCAACCTTTTTAATTGATTAAAAAAAATACAGACAAAAGTTTATTCACCCTTTTTAAATAGATTACACAAAATACATTTCTGAACGCATGCATAAATGTCAATCACAGTATTTGACAGGATGACAGGAGGAAAACAAATGTTTGACAGGTACGAAACAAAGGAACACAATTAAATGGAAAATGATTCATTTTCATAATTATGTATTCGTCAAGTTTTCATTGTTTTTAAAATGTATTCTGCTATTCAGGGCGGAGACAAATCCAACAAAACAAAAACCATGAAAATTGATCCAGCCGATCTCGAGTTATAAGTGTTGTAACAAACCCGTCTTTGTTTTATATATATACTAGATGACCCGGTGACCTTCGTATCACTTACCTCTTAATATAAACCATATTTATTTAAACCATGTGTATTTTAGATCCGGTAACTTTATAAAGGCATTATCAGATAATGTTAAGTATCGGTTCCATAGGGGGTGGAAAAAGTGGGCAAATCACGCAGACATGTCCATGTTGCATTGCATGTCACATTATATTAGATTATAGACACTTGTTAACAAAAAAGGTACCAGCCTTTTTTATCGGTCTGTATCGATTTCGCCACATTACTAAACGTAATATTTAGTAGTTTATTAACCTAGCAACACTGTCAGTGTCGCTGACACCAAACTTTCAAAGAAAATATTGTTGATATTTCAAAATTATTTTCCAGAAGTTCTAATTAACTTTTAACAATGCATTGTCCCTTTTGTAATAAGTGGATGAACGGCAGAATACCAGAAGTAGGTACCTGTCATAGTTGCACAAAAAAATTGTTAAGATGCGACGAATGTTTCACTATAATCGCTGATACCTTCAAGTTTTGTATCAAGTGCGGTCACAATTTGAGCCGAATAATACGAATTAATAGGGCTAAGGAACAAAAAAATCGAGTGAAACAACAACTATTATTAAAACCGAAGTTCGTCCAAACAATGCCATCAGCATCGTCTGTGACATCATCTGAGGGAATATTTGAAGAACTTAATTTAACTCCCGAAGAAGTAAAGGATTTGGATGAGATTGAAGAAAGTCAGCAGCTCATCATCCGCAATATTCTGGTTCAACCAGACTTATCAGAGTCGCCGAGGATTCCCGCCACGCCGTCAAGTCCTGGTGAGCCGAGTGGAGACATCATCAGCAAGCCAGAGTCGCCTTTGTTGTAAAAATTAATGATAATTATGTGGCCGATTCAAGTGTCAATATGGAAATTTTTGAAAATAATGGTTCGTAAATAGTGATTAATACATTTTAAATAAAAAAAAAATGAATTGTATCAAATTGAATTTTATTTCAGACATATGTATTAGTTACAACATATATACCCAAATGTACACATATACATATTAAGTTATTTATATCTTACATGGTTTAAATTTTGTTTGGTTATTAACACGTTCACAGTCCCCATACGAAATATTTAAAATTTCTTGGATGTTCAAGCAAATTACTTCCATCACACGTCCATGTTCCATGTTTGGGTCCCTATGAAATGACCAGGTACGCACTTAGATGATTACAATATATATTATAGAATGCTATTGTATTCTAACTAATATATGAATTGATAAATCAGAATTGTCTTTATAAGCCTTATCGAATGCAGTAGTAGTATTTTGAGTGCGTACCTAGTCGGCTTTAGTGACCCATGTACGGGGCATGGATTTGTGGAGATAGTTCGTCGTGATGCATGTATGGGGCAGTGGACTGTACATCTACATTAAATACAACACAGTTATCATCATATCAGCCAGAAGATATCCACTGCTGTACATGCTGTAATACAGTTAATTAATATAAAGCTTTCTGATAGACTATATTTATTGTCTGTTTTTGCGGTGCGTAAATATATAAAGATGATGGTTTTCCGACGCGCGAACACGCAACGTATAATTGTCCATGCGCGAAACAGGGAAACTCCAAGTTGATTCCGCAAACTTGCAACGATTGGCCTTGCGATTTATTGATGGTCATTGCAAAAGCCAGACGCACGGGAAATTGCAAACGCTTAAAATCGAATGGCAAATCCGTTGGAATCATCGGTATACGCGGCATCAAGACATCCTCTCCTTTGTATTTTCCTTTGATGATTTTAGCTTCGATGAGGTTATTCATTAGTTTTGTCACAGCCAGTCTTGTTCCATTGCAAAGTCGAGGTTGATTTATGTTACGCAGCATGATGACAACTGATCCTACTTTTAATTGCAAATTATGTGGTCCAGGCAATTCCAATGAATTTAAAAATTCTGTAGGATAGTTGACTACGTCATCCTGGTTTGTGGCTGTGTCGACTGATTTGTATGTAAACAACTCTCCTGGAAGAAAATTCTAAATGGTCGCATTGAGATCATCGACATCTTTATTTTTTGCCGCCAATATTGCTCGTTCACTTAGCCAATCGTGGTTATTATATTGTTTTTTTATGTCCGGAAAAACACGCTGAATAAGCTCTTCTTTCGAGGCTGTGAAGTGACAAAAATCTGTGGGAAATGTTATTAATCCGGTCGAGGTGTCAACTGCGACTTTACCATTGCCAATATCTAGCAACTGCTTCGAAAACACAGTCGCAGTTTGATCTTGTTGCAAAAACACTCGCATGTTAGTTGTTAATTGGACAGTCTTTACGTGCCGCCACAAATTAGATGATTTTAGGCATGCGTTTAGTTCGTCAGCAACAGTTGATCGAGGAATAACTGGAAGAGTCTGACGAAAATCACCTGACAACAGAATCATGGCTCCACCAAAAATGTTTTGGTTGTCACGTAAATCTTTTAACGTCCTGTCTAGAGCCTCCAGCGACCTCTTGTGGGCCATTGTGCATTCGTCCCAAATTATCAATTTGCATATTTGGAGAATCTTCGCCATAGCGCTATTTTTGGCGATGTTGCAAACTGGCGTTTCGTTTATTTGCATGTTTAATGGTAATTTCAAGGCCGAATGTGCAGTTCGTCCGCCTTCTAACAAAGTTGCAGCTATTCCAGATGAAGCCAACGCTAGGGCTATCTCATTTTGCGATCGGATCTTTGCCAATAGCAATGAAATTAGGAACGTTTTCCCAGTACCTCCGGGAGTGTCAAGAAAGTAAATCCCTCCAGATCCGCTGTTTACTGCTTGTATCAAACTATCGTACGCAATCCTCTGTTCTTCATTCAATTGCGGAACCGTTGTGCGAACTGCTTCGATCATAGCTTCAGTATCGTACTGGCGTTCTCTTTGCAACTCATGGTTTTGTGGCGACACCCCTAGTGTATTTCGCTTATGCAGCGCATTAGTCGCGGCACAGGCAAGTCGCGGTAGAACGGACTCAGTAACAATTGGACCTCCACGCGAGTAGCGCGCATTTACCATAAGTTCGCCTGTGCCCCGCCTGGCCTGCATTCCTCAGTGTAACTAATAACTAGAGTGTCTGAATAATAAACATTTCATAAGTGTAACCGTATTTAATTCCATACCAAAAGAACTCCCACATTGGTGACCCCGACGTGATTCAATAGTTAGGCCCAGGCGGGACCGCACACATTTTTATCTTTATTATCATTTTTTTGTTGGGAGTCAAGTAAATCATGAGTCTGCACGGTTCGAATCCCGCTGCGTCGCAGCCCGGCTCGGTGGCACCACCGTCAGTATCGCCCGGGGACGCAGCACAAAGGGAATTGGCAGCAGTAACGGTCGTCTCAAGGATCGCGCCGTTCTGGAGAGACATGACGAAATTATGGTTCTCTCAGCTAGAAGCAATTCTGGCGCCGCAAAAACTGGGCCAGGAAGCGAAGTTCGACATCGTGATTGCCAAGTTGAGCAAGGAGGAACTCAACGTGGTACGAGACCTACTGGAGGACGCTCAAGATCGCAAATACGACGTGCTGAAAGCCCGGTTAATCGCGGAATACCAGGAAAGTGCCGACTCGCAGTTCAATCGACTGGTGAAGGAGCTCGAGTTGGGCGATCAAAAGCCGACGCAATTGTTCAGGAGCAAGGCGGAGGCTGCCCGAAATTCAGGGGTGACAGACGAACGGCTCAGAAATCTATGGCTTCAGAGGCTACCGTTAGCGGTGAGGACAGTCCTAATGATAAGCGAGGACACCAAACTGGAGAACTTGGCGAAAATGGCGGACAAGTTGATGGAATCGGTTAAGCACGGGGTGGTAGCGGAAATAGCGCCACCACCGACAACACCAGCAGCGGCGCAGGCAGCGGGCAACGTAGAGCCGATATAGCTTTAGAAATATGGCTATAGAGCTGGAGCATCTGAGAGGTGAGATTAATGAGTTGAGATCCAGGCCATCGGCAAGATGGGACCGACAGAGGAGTCGCTCACGTTCCCGTTCCGGAAGACCACCAACGAACAATGCCTGGCTATGTAGATACCACTTCAAGTTCCGAGAAAGGGCCCAGAGATGCCTACAACCATGCGCGTGGGGGCAGACACCGCAAGCGGCGGCAGCCCCGGCACCGTCATCGTCGTCGAGCGGGTGGCAACAGAACCAGGGAAATTAAGTGAGGTACTTCCGGAAGCGGCTGGAGGAGGTACCGTAGCAGCAGACAGCCATCGCCTCAGCGTCATCGACTACCATAGCGGTATGAGCTTTTTAGTCGATACGGGGGCCAACGTCTCAGTTGTACCGGTGAGTAAATTCAGTGCTAATCGTCGCGAGTGTAGCTACAAACTGTTCGCAGCTAATAATTCGGAAATTAAGACATTTGGAACAACCGTATTAGAATTAAATTTAGGATTAAGACGAGTTTTCAAGTGGACATTCATCGTTTGCGATGTAAGGCAACCAATTTTAGGAGCAGACTTTCTTAAAACACATAGGTTAATAGTAGATTTGTACAATAGGAAATTGAGGGATAGTGTTACGGAATTGTGTTCATATGGAGCCATTGTCCCCTGGGATCAGCAGTCCGTAAAAAGTATCCAGGATGATAACCCGTACCGTGACATCCTGGAACAGTTTGCGGACATTACCAAACCCATGTCTTTCAAGGAGCCTGCTAAGCACGGCGTGACGCATCATATAGAGACCACTGGACCCCCGGTTTACGCGCGAGCTAGGCAGTTGCCGCGGGATCGTTATGAGTTAGTAAAAAATGAATTTAGACATATGCAAGAATTAGGTATTTGCAGGCCTAGCAAGAGTCCGTGGGCCAGTCCATTACACGTGGTTCCCAAGAAGGATGGTCAGATTCGACCTTGCGGAGACTACAGGAGGTTGAATGCGGTCACGAAGCCTGACCGGTATCCAATCCCTAGGCTGCAAGACTTCACGTATGTACTAGCAGGTAAGAAAGTGTTTTCTACGCTTGATATAAACCGCGCGTATCATGTCATAGAAGTAGCGCCCGAGGATATTGAGAAAACCGCCATCATAACACCATTTGGCCTATTCGAATTTCCTAGGATGTGTTTCGGTCTCAGGAATGCGGCTCAGACCTTTCAGAGGTTCATGAACGCCACGCTTCGGGAATTAGAATCTTTCACAGACGAGCAAGGAGCCAATTCTAATTTGTTTTGCTATTTAGATGATATTATTATAGCTTCAGAGAGTGAGGAAGCTCATAGGGAACATTTAAGACAAATATTTAGGAAATTTAGTGAAAGCGGTTTAACCCGTCGAGTGATATGTCAAAGTTATTGTACATCAAAATTAAACTTTATGTCAAATGTATAAGTCACGTAATGTCAAAAAATCTACGCACACATGTTGTGCGTAGGACACCTGAGGGGTTAACAATCAATCTCGGCAAGTGTCAATTAGGTCAAAATAAGGTAGAATTTTTAGGTTACTCCGTCTCAACGGAAGGATTGCAACCACGCGATGAGAAAGTTAAAGCCATCACAGATTACCCACGCCCGGAGACAGTCGAACAATTAAGACGTTTTCTGGGCATGGTAAACTTTTATAGGACTCACTTAGACAAAGCTGCCAGCCAGCAGATACATTTGAATAAGTTCTTGCATAATTCCAAGAAAAAAGATCAAACGAAAATAGTTTGGGACGCGGAAGCCGACGCGGCGTATAACCACTGTAAAGAGAGCCTTAAAAGCGCTATTACATTGTCATACCCGCTCGCAGACGTTCCGCTTGCGCTTATGACGGACGCGTCGGGGACCTCCGTCGGTAGTGTATTACAGCAGAGAGAACATAATGTATGGAAACCACTCGGTTATTTTTCAAAAGCAATGTCAGAAACTCAGCGTAAATATAGTACATACGATAGGGAATTATTAGCTATATACATGTCAATATGTCATTTTAGGAATTTAATAGAGGGAAGAAGATTAATCGTGTACACTGACCATAAACCGTTGACATCGGCTCTAACTAAAATTAATACGGCTAAAGAAACGCCCAGAAGAGCTAGGCAGTTGATGTTTATCGGCGAGTTTACTAGCGAAATAGTGCATATTAGTGGTTCACAGAACCTAGTAGCGGACGCGTTATCGCGCGTAGAAACAATAGGCTGCCCCGTGGGCGTCGACTTCGCCGAAGTAGCCCGGGCGCAGGAAACCGACGATCAAATTACAAAGCTACTTAGTAACAAAGTGCAATTGAAAGCGTTAGCAATTCCAGGAACAAATACAAAGTTATATTGTGAAACGGCTACCGGTAACACCAGACCGTACCTACCGGAAACATTTAGGAGGATCGCGTTTCATTCAGTTCACGATATAAGTCATCCCGGGATAAGAACCACCCGTAGGATGATAGCTCAAAAGTTTTACTGGCCGAATTTAAATAAAGACGTCGGCAATTGGGCCAGATCTTGTATACAGTGTCAACGAGTAAAAATCACACGACATACAGTATCGAAATTAGGGCAATTCGAAAATGTAGAAAGGTTACAACACGTGCACATCGATATAGTAGGACCGTTACCGACCACTGCCGATGGGTATAGGTACTTGGTAACAATGATAGATCGCGCCACGCGGTGGCCGGAGGCGGTACCTACAGTCGATATAACGGCAAACACGGTAGCTAGGGTCGTATACGAAAACTGGGTTTGTAGATTTGGATGCATGGAAGTAATTACAACTGACCAAGGTACACAATTTGAAAGCGATCTCTTTAGTAAGCTTATGAAAATTTTAGGTGTGCATAGAATTCGTACTACAGCTTATCATCCGCAAAGCAACGGCCTCGTAGAAAGATGGCACAGGTCATTGAAAGCTGCATTGACAGCCAGGTTAGCTGATAACGCTTCCTGGGTTGATGAGCTTTCAGGTCTTAGAACAGTTTGCAAGGCAGATAACAGCGTAAGTTCGGCAGAAATGTTATACGGGCAAGTTATGCGTTTGCCAGGTGATTTTTATGTCAGCTCGGCGGTAAACAACAACGATCCATTTACGTTCGTAGAAAATCTAAGGCGAATAATTAGTAACTTGAAGCCCATGTCAACGGCGGTTAGCGACTCGCGTAAAATTTTCGTTCATAAAGAACTGGCTACTTGCTCGCACGTGTTTATAAGAAACGACATGGTTAGGAAACCGCTGACCCCAAATTACAACGGCCCATATCAGGTTTTAAGTAGGAAAGACAAAACCTTTAAGATTCAATTACCAAATAGGAAAGTAGAAATTTCAATCGATAGGCTTAAACCCGCATTTGTGACGCAACAGCATGTGAGCGACGACTCTAGAAATATAATTGTAGATGAAACATCAAGGATAAAAGACACTGTGGTGCCTATACAGCCTACAGTGTCACAACCACAACAGTCTATGCCTCGGACCACGCGTAGTGGCCGGGTTATTAGGACGCCAGTCAGATTTTTATTAGATGAGTAAGTAAAAAAGGCACACAGTGTAGCAACCAGTGTTCTTAGAATTAGAAGTAAGTGTAACTTGAAACCTGTACTTTGTCATAACATAATGTATTGTGTCGCAATACATTCCGCAAAGTCAGCAGCGGACTCGGCGCCAGTTCTGAGTATTGTTTTGTATAAGTTCGCGGTTTAACCGACCATTACATGAAAAGGGTTATGCTAATTGATATTTTATTTTATTTTATTTTTATTAATTTTTCTAAAAATTTAAGAGGGGGAGTATTGTGGCGACACCCCTAGTGTATTTCGCTTATGCAGCGCATTAGTCGCGGCACAGGCAAGTCGCGGTAGAACGGACTCAGTAACAATTGGACCTCCACGCGAGTAGCGCGCATTTACCATAAGTTCGCCTGTGCCCCGCCTGGCCTGCATTCCTCAGTGTAACTAATAACTAGAGTGTCTGAATAATAAACATTTCATAAGTGTAACCGTATTTAATTCCATACCAAAAGAACTCCCACAGTTTAATGCATCTTGCATAGAACGATTGGGTGCTATCAGGCCCAAACACGACAATATTATACTTTATTTGCCATCAATAAACACATATCTTCTATCATGATCAATGTGTCATTATAAATCTCTGCAGTAATTTCTAATGTAGTATTCAAAGTTTCACAACGCACACGGTGCAACACATCCTCAGACATGTCATCCCTATATTTCATCCACAAATCTTCCGGATTCGAGGGGAAACATGTCGATTTTATAATCGCAAACAATGTACGAATTTGATGCGGCGATGAAGATATGATGGAGTCGTTGAGCGTATTATCCCAATGCGAATCGTCTTCGAGCAACCGTAATAGTTGACACGCCTCACGGTAAGTCGCACACAGATGTCCATCCACTGTTCTCAATTGTTGAAACGATGTCGGACCAGGAACATTCACCAATAACAATCTAAGATAATAACATTCATCGTTATTTGGATGTACTGTATATATACGGCCTATAGCATCTGTGGAAAATACATTTGGATGTCCTTCAAGTGTTATTCCTTGTTTACGACGCTGAAACGACTTTGATGATGCGTTCCATGTGTAATAGCGTGGCATATCAGCATCAGCATACAGCAAAGTGCGAGCGAAATCATCGGTTTGACAAATTGAGAAGAAACTGGTCAATGTGGTCGCAGGTGGACGTGCCGCTCTATCCACAGCGTTGTCTGGGTTGAAATACACTCTTTGTCCATTTTCTAGATGAACTGCCAAATGGACTACTGTAGGGTGTCTTTCGTGAATTGCGAATGAAAATATACGCCAAATAGCTTCGTTGCTGCTTACATAGCGTAGCGACCCATCTGATACTGAGACACTTCGTCATTTGTATTTGTTACTGCGAAGATGGCCATGTCGCTACCTTTGTTGACATATTTACATATGTACTTTATGGACTTCACAGAGTTACAATATTCTACATTTATGTGAGCTTTAAAAGATTTGGACAATATTGGCGAGTACGGCACAATCCATCGATTGTCTACATGAAAATCTTGTCCTTTTATCTTCACATCTACAGATCGCCCACCGTCCTCAACTGATCGCCGACAATACAATGGGTAACCGTCGTTTCCCGAGATGGTTTCAGCAATCAAGTCTCTCGGGTATCGCTTGGAACACTTGCCGTCGACCATACAGGGTGAGACGTTGTTGACAACTCCGCAAGGTCCATGTATCATGTGTTTAATTACTACTGCATGCAATTTTGGGTCAACTGTTTCATCAGGAATCTCGGCTGAAATGATGGAATCAATTTCTTCTGGCCTTATTTTTTCAACCAACCAGACTAACATGTGAGCATGTGGCAGACCACGCTTTTGCCACTCAACAGAGTACATCCAACAACGTACTTGGTCATACACACGATGCTTTACAATGAAATTCATTAAAGATTTTAATTTTTGCTTAAAAACTCTGGCAGTAATGTCATGCCTATCAAGTGGTGTTTGGCTGTGTAGCAGTTCTTTTTTTATTTCTATCCATTGTGGGTTAAAGATGAATGTAATGAATAGGTCTGGACGGCCATATTTTCTAACATAAGACATCGCATCTTGCGCGTACTCGTGCATGTGGCGCGGGCTTCCAATCCAATGTAAGTGGCCGGCAAAATTGTCATTCTTCCCACATTGTTTGCATTGCCATCAGCATTAATAGCATCGCGAAGATGAATGTATTCTTCAGGCCCCTATTTCACCAAGCTTGACAAGTACTACAATTGTCAAGAACACATGACAATTGTAAATTGTGAAACAGGCATTGTCGAAATAAGATGACAATTGTAAATATGTCAGGACAATTGTTGTTTCTTATATTTTTTACCGTATGTCGGTTGTTGACAGGCGTCCACCATTGCAAGATTTATAATACCTATGATCAACCAATTCGATTCCTAAGCCAATATGGACTATGTCAAAGTGACGTTGTCACCCAAAACATAAGATACTTCTTTTAATTTGCTTTACAACGTCTAGTTGACATAGTCCACAGTGGCTTGTTGATCAAATTGGTTGACTGTACCTTTTGCGGGAAGGACAAGACGACTTACAAATAAGGCCGACAGCATCTTACCATTTATTCATTCACTCACACGTCACGTATTAAGTAATATTCAGCAAACATATTCATAATTTAAAAAAAAAATCCTTTGATTTAAAAATAAATTATTATTGGTTGGCTCTACACCAAATGTACCCTACCTTCTTATTATACTGTTAATTCTCTTTGCCTGGCTCCAAACGTAAGTATTTTTAAAATTTTACATTTACAACGAAACAAAAGGAGGTAAATATCGTATTGTTTTTTTTAATACGGATAAGTTTAAGAAGCCTATTTTATCGCCGGTATTAGTTAATCGATTATTTATGAAAAAAATAGAATTTGACTAGTACTTACTTAGGCATTGTATGAAGACATGACTAAAGGAAAAAACTTTTTTTTATTTTATTTTGCCTATACACGTAGGTATCACTGGCTAAATAGGATTTTCCTTTAACTTATTTAAAACTACTCAATTATTTACAGCGTTTTAAACACAAATCATTTTTAATTCCTTCCACCAATAATGACAACACACAAGCGAGCGTTTCGATTTTAAAACAATAACAGTGGATATGACCAAGAAATTACGATATTGAATTTAATTTCGGAAAATAACGTAACATTTGATAGGAAGATCAAAAACTGGAAGGAAATTGCTTAGAAATCACAAGTAGACATACGATATATATCTCTCTATATAAAGTACTTAAGATATTATCACATGGCAAAATTGGCGAAAGAGGACAATAGTAAGTACCGAGTTATAATAATTAATACCCCTAGCAATTGTTGAGATAATTTGTAATTTACTAATTACAAATTATCTCAACAATTGCTAGGGGTATTAATTTTTTTTTAAATTAATTTTGAATTTTGTAGCATATACATTAAATTTCCGTATAGTGTTTTGCTTAGTTGCATTTCATCGCGATCGATGTATGTTTGGAACGCTATTATATTTGACGTATTAATTGACGTTTGCAGTAAAACTCTGCAGGTATCGGCAGCAGCGTTGAGGCCACTCACACACAACATTAAAACATGTCATTATATGTAATGACCGCGAGATATTGAAGTTACTGTTCCTTTTTTTTTCTTTGGGATATCAATTCATTTGGGATTCATCTCATTTTAATATTGGAATATTGTCTTTGTTACTAATATAAAAGACAAATGTGACTAAATTATTAGCGGCAAAAAAAACGAAAGAGACAAAAAGTGATACTTTTAATAATTATACAGTTGGGGTGAAATGCGATTAAGTGAAACGTTATAATAATTTTTTGCCTTTGAGGTGAGAGGTAAATTACAATTGTAGCGCTAGGCTGACACAGCCTCGATCTCATGTCAATAAATACCGACAAATCTACGAATATGTCGAGTCGGAAAAATTATTCTTGTTTCACAAGATAATTGTCATTTTATTAAGATTATGACAATTTTAACAAAATGTTAGTAATGTTTATACGCATACGTCGCATTTCTATACAAAATAATTTACGAAATTGTCAGTTGTCACCTGTCGCTTGATCAATTGTCAGTGAGATATGTCGTATTGTCAGCAGACATATGTCATTGACAATTGTAACTTGGTGAAATAGGGGCCAGATCGAAGCTGCTGTTGGTTTAGACGGATGTACGTCAATCGTTCAGTCTCAATTTTGACATACATGTCAACTGCAAACTGATGAAACAGCCGTTGACACATCAAAATGTGATTTAGTTCACCTTCACGGATCATGAGTCTGTATGAATAAAAATTCATAGCGCTGACTTTTTTGTTGGTTTCAGCACCTTGAATCACAAATGATAAACAATGACATGGATAAATACAATAAATATCAATAAAATATCGTTTCACTTTGTTTAATCTAATTACCTGTTGTTGGATTAACCATTTTGATATTAAAATAGTATCCGTCTTCTCCCTGCCAGAAGATTAATGGGTATTGTAAAGCATCATAAGCTCTATGCGTTTCAGACACACGCTTCAATTCATTGTTCCGGCGATGAACCACAATCTCTTGATTGCAAAGTTTCTCCAACAACGACAATAGCCACTTCATCTATTGTTGGCGAATTAAACCTCCTTGCATGCTCACCAGCAGGTGTTCTGTCGGCTCTTATTACAATATTATGGCTGTCTGATGGCATCCGATCCAGTGCAATTTTGAACACATTCACTAAATCATTGTTCTCGTGAAGAAACGTTTGCAGTTGTTGGACAATGGTTCGCTTGACTTTTGGATTATGAGCACAACGCCTATCAACTTCCGCATCTTGATTACCCATAAAATAAATTTGCAAGAATTATTTATTTATTTATTTATTTATTTATTTATTGCAAACATATTTACACGGCATTACAGTTGGAACCAATACACCGAGAAACATTAAACTTATACAAACAAAAAAAAAAGAAGAAACCACAAAAAGCTTAAAAGAAAAACAGATCAATTCAGAACCGTAAAAAATAAACAAAATAAAATAAAAAACAATTGTCATTAGGTAATACTGGAAGGCCTATCATCCATCATCTCACAAAATCTCAGACATTCACGGCACAGTGTTGCCCATCGCCATGCAAACAAGTCACACTCAGGCACGGACGCCAGGAGCGCATTCAGCAGCACCAGGACGCGGAGCAAGGGCGAGTTCCGGCGCGACACCGTACGCGCCGCCGGCACCGCCAACAGGGGGCGCACACGCGGCCTAAGGGTTATCCGGAACACATCCGGCACGAACAGCCTCACGACTTGGCCCACTAGCTCAGGGCAGTCGGACTCTCCACGCAATATACGGCAGGCAGTAAGTAACAGGTTGTTGTTACGCCTTACCTCCAATGAATTAAACCCAAGGGAGCCAAGCAAAAATTTGGTTGGATAGAGGAAGGGGTAATACCCATAGGTTTTCTTGTAAATAAATCTGAGGATTTTTTTTTGGATCCTTTCCAGGAGTAAAACATATGTGCATTCATGCGGATTCCAAATAAGCGACGATGCCTCTAATTTACTTCTCACCAAAGCGTTAAAGACAAGCGTTATGGCCCCAAGATCGTGGAAGTCTTTGACATTGCGGATAACAAAACCTAACCTCCGAAAGCAGTCACTCACGAGCCCTCGGATGTGATCGTGAAACGTGAGGCGCGTGTCAAAAACAACACCTAGGTCTTTCACAGAGTCGACCCGGTTAATAAGCTCTACTCCCAGTATATATTGAGCATGCAAAGGTGCAGAAGTGCGACTAAATGTGCACACACAGCACTTGGCCGTGTTGAAAAGGAGTTTATTGTCCACACTCCACCGGACCACCGAGTTAATATCCTCCTGTAAATAGTCACAGTGTGCCTTATCTCCAACCCCATATACCAGCTTGAGATCGTCAGCATATAGCAGGCATTCTGCATGCTTTACGACTGACTCCAAGTCGTTAATCATAATTCCAAATAGGAGGGGACCCAATATCGAACCCTGACTGACACCAGATCGAGTACGATACGGAGCCGAAACGAAGTATCCATGCTGAACAAACTGCTGTCGATCACGAAGATAACTCGCAAAAAAAGTTAGCAACTTCAGGGAGAACCCAATATTGTCAAGTTTAGTTAGGAGAACATCGTTATCTACGCGATCGAAAGCCTTTTTAAAGTCGAAATAAATGACGTCCGCCTGAACACCTCTATCAAGATGCTCGGAAATGGTATCAACCAGGGTTAAGAGGTTACTGTTAACAGAGCGGCCTGGCCTGAAGCCGTGCTGCGAGTCACACAGGAAAGGTTTGATCTGTGCCGATATCGTCCGGTGCAGTATGGACTCAAACAACTTTGCCAGGGAAGAGAGTATAGCTATAGGCCTATGATCCTCGACATCTACTGACTTGCTATTCTTAGGTATAGGCCTAACCCTTGTAACTTTCCACTGATGCGGGTATCTTCCGGACGAGAGTGCCAAATGGAACAGAAAATGAACAGGAACCTTCAACTGCTCTATGCAACCTTTAATAATATACGCAGGCAAGTTATCAGGCCCAGCAGAGCTCTTAGGTTTAAGCCGTTTAATACCTGTTTCAACATCCTGAATAGAAATATTGTTTATATCAACATGTTGGCAGGAATGACTCATACTACTGTTTAATACAGCGTGCACATCAAGGCGAGGGACGCCCGGCAAGAATACACCAGAGAAGAAACCCGAGAACGCCTCCGCAGCTTCTGCCCCGACTAACCGTTCTCCCGCCAACATCACTTCGGACACAAATCCGCCTTTCGACCTAAGACTGTGTATATGCTGCCAGAAAGACCGCGGATCACTTCTAACCTGACTTTGAGTTCGATCTATGTAACCATCGTAAGCTAAGGATATTCGATGCTTGACATCCGTCCGAAGTTTGGCATACCTACCGTACACATCCCTATTCTTGGTAGCTTTCCACCTCCGATGGAGCCTAGCTTTCAACGCTATATCTGCTATCAGATCAGCGGTGAACCATACGGGGTAAAGTCTAGTGGCCCGTTTTGATCGACGCTTCTTAGGTATACAGGCGTCAAAAGTATCATAAACTACTTTATAGAAACTGTCTATTGATGATTCGCATCTGGCACTGGCAGCAGTGCCCCCAGTAGGTGATAAATTTGTCCTTGTATCTGCAATTGTTTATGATCTTGTTACATTATTTGTGATACAAATAAAAATTAGAATTTTATTAAAAATAATCATGGTTTACTACCTTGAAAGTGGGCATGAAGCTGTTTTGTACAATATGCGTTGCACCAAACGATGTCATTTGGAAGCAATTATTATATTTTTGTATGTTGGTCAAGAAGTGTTTAGACTCATTTTCCATCCCATTAACTAATGAATGTAATGGATCAGGTGGTGGGACCAATTGTGGCAATTTTACTTTGTCACCAGCACAACATAATCCTGCAGATTCACCGCTGTATTTTAAAGCTCTACAATGTTTACAAATGATTGACATTTCTCCAATTGTTACAGATTTGTCGGCACTATAATCTATTTCCGAATCGTAGGAGAATGCTCCTCGTTCCAGGATCACAGGAGCATTGCGTCTGCGCAATCGATCATATTCATTTTCCCGTGCTCGCTGCTGGTGTGATCGATGTCTCCAAACTCGTTCCATTCTCTGCCTATCCACTTCATTGTTATTCACTCTGGAACGTATATCTGTCATACTACTACGACTGCTATCATTATCAGTCTCTCGCTGGTCATCAGTCCGGTTAGAGCGTGAGGTAGCTCGTCGCACATTTGATTGACTTCGACGACCTATGTTAGGTCGATTTCTCCTCGGCATTGTAAACAGTATTAGATAATAATGGTTTCGTGCACTAATGATCGTAACAATAATGACAAAACACAGACAGAATGTCAAATCATGTTTAAATAAAAAAGCGCTTGAATGACAAATATGGACTCAATGTTGCCAACTCGAAACTTGAATTTATGCTAGACCTAATGCGAACTTAAATATTTAAAAGTATATTTCTGAACACACCCAACAACAACAAAGTGTCATTATATTGTCATTATTTTACATTTTTTATAATGTAAATACGGGATAATCCGACTATTATGGATATATGTTGTCGACTCGAAACCCTTATTTAATCTATATCTACCATTTGACTTGAATGACTTTGAATTGACAGGTACCAACAGTTTGTATGGGAAAACAAAATTGTCGATTTAAGTATTTTCCTCGCATATTTTCTATATTTTCTCACCGTTTAAACCTTCCCTGTACTTCCACGAATATTTCAAGACTAAAATTAGCCAAATCGGTTCAGCCGTTCTCGAGTTTTAGCGAGACTAACGAACGGCGATTCATTTTTATTTATATAGATTGTGCACTGCATGATGGTGCAAATAGTGAAGATGGTCTAGATTACGATGACGACAGCCCTGCAGACCCTGATTTTGTATCGTAAGTAATTTTTGATCTCAAAACTCAGTGTTGCCTTAAGGCAACAATTACGTTTTTCACAAAATATGAAGAAAATAAGATCCACGTATTTTATACGTAGGATATGAACTCTAATCTAAAATATTTTAAAAAACCGAGTTCTTGCGTGACAAAGGGTTAAAAAAAAAAAACTTTGAGATCAATAAATTCAATAATACAGTCAATCAATCAGTCATGTTTAAAGTTGTCTTTGCGTTCACATAACACTTTTAATATTAAGTACCTATCTTTATTCTTAAAATGCTTGATAAATAAGTAAAATCTCAAAAATTGAGTTCACTCTCGTTTCAAGATAAAGATAAAGATAAAAGATAAAGATAATTTTATTTGTTAAACATGAGTTGAGTAATTTTTATACAGGTGTTCTATATATTCAATGTTCTTCATGTTTTGCCTTTCGGCGTACAAATTATTCATATTATTATACTCGTATTGTATGGCTCTTATATTAATATACTATTTACAATGCTATGTCATTTAAAAATTCACTAATACTATAATAACATTTTTCTATTAATAATTTGACAATTTTTTTTAAACATGTCAATGCTGGTGTCCCTTATCTGTCTTGGTATTTTATTATAAATGCGAGGTGCCATAACAAAAATGCTTTTCCCAAGTAGTGCCGTTTTTGTAAGTGTGGAACGCTTGCTTTACCATCATCACGTGGTCTAAGAATTTTATTAGCGTGTTTATTTCGCTTAAATATATTAGGGTTACATTTAACTAATAATGCTATTTCATAAATATATATCGAAGGAAAGGTTAATAATTTATACTTAACGAAATATGGCTTAACACTATCTGTTGGTTTTAAGCCGATCATTGCCCTAATGCACCTCTTTTGGCTTTTTAATATTTTTTCGCGGTCTGTGCAATTTCCCCAAATGACCACACCATACAAGGATCGACGCTACTAAAGCATGGTATGCTGTCAATACAGTTTCAATGTTGACTATTTGTTGCAACTTATAAAGTGCGTAGGACGCCTTAGCTAATTTTGAACATACTATTTGTTTTTTCCAATTAAGTGATTGATCTATTTGAACTCCTAACAAACGTATAGATTCCACTTCATCTAATTTGCAACCTTGATAAGTAATACTAGTTTGTGGTATAGTAGATTTGCGTTGACTAAAATGCATTAAATTCGTTTTGGTTAAATTTACCTGTAGGTTGTTATATTTAAGCCAAGAAATAATATTTTTTAACGTATTATTTATATAATTCTCGTATGTATTTTTATCGTTGCAATCTACTATTACTGTACAGTCATCGGCAAATAAAGTCATCGGGTTGTCTACTATTCTAGGTAAATCGTTAATATAAATAATAAATAATAGTGGACCCAGAACGGAACCCTGTGGAACTCCATACTTGATTTTGCGACTCTCCGATCGAAAAGCAACTTCTTTTTTTGACCTCGAATCAATTCTAGATATCTGTACATATTGTTCTCGATCTCTCAAATATGATTCTAATAATTGATGAATGTTGCCTCTTATTCCGTAAGCATATAGTTTTTTTAAAAGAATTTGATGATCTACAAAATCAAAGGCTTGAGTCATATCCATGAATATAGCGCAAGTTGGTTTTCGAATATCCATATTTTTTGTTACAATTTCCAGTAAATTTAATATTGCCATAACTGTAGACTTATTTTTTCGAAAACCTTGTTGCTCCTTCGTTAAAATACATTTATTTTCGAAGTACGAGTACAATTGTCCATGTATAAATTTTTCATTTTTTTTTGCGAATATTGATAAGAGTGCAATTGGTCTGTAAGAATTCATATCTTCCTTGTCGTTTTTTTTATAAAGTGGTTTTATGATACCTATCTTTAGACTGTCAGGAAAGATACCTTCACTAATGCTGAGATTTATAAGATAGTTTAGGTGAGGTGCTATGCACTCCGCGTCATATTTAACAACTTTTGTCCGTACTCCATCATGTCCTACACTATTACTGTTTTTAATTGTTTTATGATTTTATATACATCCATAGGGGTGCTTGGTGCCATAAACATAGATGTTAATGTTGTTTTAATCTTCTGATGAATATTACCGTCTGCAACGTTTTGTTCCGAAGTCTTATTAATGTAATAATCATTAAAAGCATTCGCTATAGCCAATGGGTCAGTGATGATAGTATTATTGCTTTTAATTTTTAAAATTTGGTCCTTAGGACTGTTTAACTTTTTCCTGTTTATCACTTGCCAGGCCATTTTCGTTTTGTTATCTGCAGTTCGTATTGCGTTTATATTTTGCATTCGTTGCGACAGCTTAGTAATATTTTTAAACCTAGTTGAGTAGTTCTTCAGCTTCACTTTATTTGTCAACGTTGACTTTTTCCTAAATTCCCACAGAAGTCGTCTTTTAATTTTACTACATTTTTTTATTCCCTGCGTGATCCAGGTTGGGCGTTTGTTGGTCTTTATTGTTACAACTTTGTAAGGGAAGCATAGGTCATAAAACAATTTAAATTCCGCATAAAAAATATTAAAAGCTTCGTTTGGATTGTTGGTATACATCATGTCATTAAAAGTTAATTTTCCTATACAATATTTAAACTTTCTTAAATTTTCTACACTATAATCCCTTTTTACTATTCGCCAAGTATCGATTAGACAAGTATTTTTAATAGGAATTTTTAACAATTGCGCTGTGTGATCAGATAGTCCGAAATCAATTACATTTATATCACATTTCTTTCAAATGTTATGTGCTATATTATCAATGCAAGTACGACTAATGATTCTTGTGGGTTGCTTAACTTGTAGTTGGAGATTATAGTTAACTAAAATATTTTTTAAATCTTGTGTGACATTATTATTCTTTAAAATATTTATATTAAAATCTCCGCAGATAACAACATTATGACGTGTCTTTTTACTTATTGTATGCATAATCGTGTCCAGTTTTTCAAGAAAGACACTTAAATAAATATGTTCTGACTTTGGAACTCTATACAAACATACAATTATTAGCTTAAACTTAATTAGTTCTATAGCACAACACTCAAATAGACCGCATATCGATTGAGCTGCAATTTCGGGTAGTTCTTTGTACATGTGTCCGCTTTTAACCAAAATGCATGCTCCTCCTTTATTTTTGCTCCTGACAAATGATGCTGCGATCCGGTAGTTTTGTATATCAACAGAGTCCTTAGAGAGAGCTGTCATGTTATGCTCAGTAATACAGAGAACGTCGACGCAGGTTTGTTTGTCAAGTAGTTCATCCAGGCATACTGCAAGTTGATCAGCCTTACTACTTAACACGTTCACTGCGGGTTGAGGTAAAACCGCCTCAAGCTCGACATTACGTCGGTGCGGGGCTAAAAGTTGTGATATCTCTCTCGTGCGGGAGCTGTTGCCGCTTACTTACAAGGCGTATGATAAAGTCAAATATACATTTCTTTTTGTTTCTCAAACGCTGACTCTTTTATACAGAAAAAAGGTTTGAGGTCTAAATAAGCCTCAAACGCACTGGGCATTTTTTTTCTTCACAGTGCGGGTTGAGGTTTATTTAGCCTCAAGGAAGTTGACCTCAACGCCGCACAGAGCGGGGGGTGGGCGACGCGGGAGTCGACAGCTTGACGTCAGTGCGGTGCTAGTTATCGATGCTACACCACGCGTGTTTTACGTAAATATTTTTAGTAGGTATTGAATACGTAAGTGATCGTAACCGATCGATAGTGTTTGCTAGATAATTATTGTTTATAAATGTGAATAATTGTGTTGTTATTGTGTTGTTATTTTATGTGTAGTGTGTTTTATAAAGGCATGTATAACGCGGCGACAAATTGATACCATTCCGGGTCTTAAAATAACTGAAAATGGATAGTAAATAATCTACTTTGGCGACTAATTTGAGGTAGCATCTTAACTAGAAACTAGAAAGCGGCGGCGTTTTAATGAGTTTTGAGGTTTTATTTAAATTTTATCTGGCAGTGATTTTCTTTTGTGGCAATTGAATTTCTTCTAAGGCAACAAATTATTGGCGGATAAAAAAGTTAAAATAGGCTTTCATAAATTCTAAAATGGGGTTGTCTATAAACTTGACCAAGGTCTGAAATAAATACAAACAAGATCTTAAAAAAAATACTTTTGGCTACATTTGTAGGGATCTAAATTAACCAAATTGTGACATGCTATAAAACTATTCTTGGTCTATTTTTTTTTGGTAGGTAGGTATTGTAAGGTAGAATTTCAAAAGGAATATTATTATTTTAAATAACGCTTACAAGATAGAAAATTATTAATCCGAATAATTTTCTCATTATTATAAAGAAACAAAATTTACTCTACACAAGTAAATCTGGACACAAGATATTTATCATACATATAACTATCTGCACTGTATAATGTTATAAATGAATGGGTTTTATTTACATAAACCAAAATTTATTTTCTTCCTGATAGAGCATTTATACAAACCTACCTCTAAACTAAACAAAGCTTGTACTATTGCTACTAAGCGGCAATTAACAAACGTATGTATAGATAAATAAATACTTATATAGATAAGCAACCATGACCCAGGAACAAATATTTGTTATAACACACAATTAAACGCCTTTAAAGATGTTCGATAAGATGATCATTCTTTTATCGATAATTTACCTATAAGTGCCATTCCCTGCTCTAGTCTCAGATAAAATTTAGTGCGATTTGAGGTCTAAAAGATCTCAAAAATTCTTTAGGTATTTTTTCTTAAGCCAGAGGTCAGAACCAAGGGCGAAGCTAAGTGTATTTAAAATATTTACTGAGCAATGACTACAACACAAAAAAAAAACCCTGGTCCTATTCTTGGCAAAGTTATGAAGGATCTAAGTAACTACTGAAATTTGAGAGCGATTCGGCCTCACCCGCACTGTAAAAGAGTTCCAATTTGGGCTGATTCTATCTCAACCGCACCAGCCAAAAGTCTTTCAAGTTGAGCCCCGCAGCGAACGTGTTAAGCCAGCTATGTTTTGGTGTAGTACACATATTTGGTTGTTAACGAAAAAACTTTTCAGATTTGTGTTGTTGACTTACCACCTCATCTGGGAATGGTTTCGATGGCACGGACGTTTGGTAGCTGTCGATTAGCAGCAACATCTTATTTAAGTCTTGAAATATTGTCCTCAGGCCTCTGTTGTTTATATAACCGGACCATTTACTAAACATTTGATAATCGTAGGTGAGGTTGCGGTTGCTATCGAGAATGTATGCGTATTCGTATTTTGAAACATCTCGAGATAGTAATTTATTGAATAATTCAACTCTCCAATTAAACATACTGGCATACTTCCCGCAGTTAAATGTTGGCACACATAGGATCAGGTTTGTGTGGTTTAAATTTTGAATAGCTTGTCTTATATGGGTAACAAGATCCGTATACTTTTGGGATTTTTTAAAATCATCTTCGCCTATTAAAATGATACAATAATCCTGTTTAGTGTAATTTATTAGGCTGCTCTCTATATTCTTCAAGAGGCATTTAATTCCAACATGTGGAGTTAAAACGCACTAGTTTAAACGCTTTCAGGCGCGGTGACGTCTATAGACGTTCAAGTAGTATCGCTAATTGATCTCTAATCACGGTACCGCACCCGAAAGGGTTAAGTGATACTTGCTAAACCGTAATTTTCTAAGAAAACCCCAATTGCTAATAGGTAATAATATCCTATTGCGAACATCTCATTTATCATCATCAACATCGTCATGTCAGCCCAAAGACGTCCACTCTCGGACATAGGCCTCGCCGAAGGCTCTCCACTCAGACCGGTCTTGTGCTTCGCATCCACCGCGTTCCCGCGATCTTCACAAGGTCGTCACTCCATCTTGTTGGAGGCCTACCTACAGCTCGTCTCCCGGTCCGGTCATTTTATCCATACCTGAGCCATTGGCGGAAGTTGAGAAGTTTTATGGACAACTGTACACGACAACCCAAACATTTGTCAAAAATCTAACTAAAGACCCGAGGGCTACATTAACCCGACACTATACCGAAGATCTCCCCGACGTCAGCGTGTACGAGATAAGTATGGCCCTCAAACAACTTTAGTATGGCAAAGCCCCAGGTGAGGATAGAATTACAGCCGAACTCCTGAAGGCGGGTGGTAAACCCATCCTTAGGGGCCTTCAGACGCTGTTCAGCTCCGTCTTCCACGAAGGAAGAATGCCGAAAGCATGGAACAGAGGTGTGGTTCTCTTCTTCAAGAAAGGTGATAAAACTTTGCTAAAGAATTATAGACCCATCTCACTTCCGAGCCATATTTATAAGCTGTTTTCGAGGGTCATCACAAATCGTCTCGCGCGCAGGTTTGACGATTTTCAGCCTCCCGGACAAGCCGGTTTCCGGAAAGGCTATAGTACCGTAGACCACATACATGCGTTGTGGCAGGTTATACAGAACACCGAAGAGTATAAACTCTCCCTTTGCCGTACATTTGTGGACTACGAGAAAGCCTTTGATTCGATCGAGACATGGGCTGTGCAGCAGTCTCTCCAGCGGTGCCAAGTTGACTACCGATATATTGAAGTGTTGAAGTGTCTGTACGAAAACGCCACTATGTCCGTCCGACTACAGGACCGGAGCACGAAGCCTATTCCTCTGCAGCGGGGAGTCAGACAAGGAGATGTGATCTCTCCGAAGCTGTTCACCGCTGCATTGGAGGATGCTTTTAAGGTTCTGGACTGGAAAGGACGAGGCATCAACATAAATGGTCACCTTCGATTCGCTGACGATATCGTAGTCATGGCTGAGACCATGGAGGACCTCAGTGCAATGCTCGCTGACCTCAGTAGAGTTTCCGACCGAGTTGGCTTGAGAATGAACATGGACAAAAAAGACGAAAGTCATGTCCAATGTCCATGTCGCGCCAACTCCTGTGATAGTCGGAGGCTCTGCGCTTGAAGTTGTTGACGACTATGTTTTAGGGACAAACGGTCCAGTTAGGTAGGTCCAACTTTGAGAAAGAGGTCACTCGTCGAATTCGACTCGGCTGGGTAGCGTTCGCGAAGCTTCGCAGCACCTTTTTGTCCAAATTACCGTAGTGTTTGAAGTTTGAAAAGTCTTTGACCAGTGTGTGTTGCCAGTGATGACTTACGGGTCTGAGACGTGGGCGCTAACAATGGGCCTCATAAGGAACCTCAAAGTCACTCAGAAGGCTATGGAGAGGGCTATGTTCGGGGTTTCTCTGCGTGATAGAATGAGAAATGATGATATCCGCAGTAGAACTAAGGTTACTGACATATCCCGAAGAATAGCTAACCTGAAGTGGCAGTGGGCGGGGCACATCGCTCGCAGGACTGATGGCCGATGGGTTCAGAAGGTTTTTGAGTGGCGTTTCGTTTATAGTTCAAAATAAACCTTTCAAATCAAAAAATAACTCGTCTCCGTAAAAAAACTAAAAATAAAGCTTATCTCAAAAATCTTTAACAACCCTTTTTAAAAAACACTTTAATTACTTATCTTTGAGATCAATAATACAGTACAATCGTCAATCAGTCACGTCTAAGGTTGTCATTGCTTTTATATAACACTTTTAATATTTAAGCTCATAAGTATATATTACAACCATTATTACAAAAACATTCAAAGAAATTAAAAATAAATAAAACTGATACCTAACTAAAACATATCAAAACCCTGCAAATCTCCCGCTCGGGGCAGCGTCCCTAAAATGCTTGCAGCATTACCCCGCTGCACGGCCAGGCTAAACCGTTGGGCAAAAAAAGACCCGGCCCTGGGATACCCAGAGATTTTTTAGTGTCTGTTTTTAGCAACTGCCGCAAATACGTAATCGTTTGTTAAGAAAGCGTATTTGCGGCACTTTACAGTCTGAGCGTGGTCAGCGGCAGTCCCTGGCTTACGTGCAGAGCCCTGGACGCAGGACGGTGCCAACGTATCGGTGCAGGTTACGTCCCACACCAAGGGCTTGCCTAACCGCCAAGGCACTAATGTGCATCCGTCAGGTCTCTTTCCGTCCGTGGCGGACATGCCTGAGGGCTCTAGGGTCGCTGGTATGGAAACAGTCCCAAGAGCCCTGCGAATTAGGTCGTTCAATGACGCATGTCTAAAAAGACGGCCAGCACTCTGCTGACAGTAAAGTCCGTGCCGGCCTAAGGCGTCGACCGAATTACTGCACTGGCAGCAGGTATGAGGTTCGCAAGTCTTTAAGCCAAGACGCAAACATACTGCGATCCGCAACGAGCCAGGGTCCAAGAGGGTTCCGAGATTACGGAAGGGGAGTGCGTGGAGCCAATGTCCCGATTCAGGCTCAGATACAGCCAGCAGTCGGGCACGCTCGGTGGAGTTCTGGCAATTTAATAAAAGCCTGTTAGCTGAGGATTTTACTAAGATATTGTCCCAGGCGGCTCGTCTTCCTTTCTCCGTAGGAGAGTTGTCACCGGGGTTTTTAGCACTCCATGCTGCCTCCGCATCCGCCAAGCAAGACACCATGACATCGGTGTCGTTGGTCACGTTGAGAATACCGCCGATGAGGGTGAAGGTGCTGTGGACGGATGACAGAAAAGCAGGGAGAGCTAGGTCACTGGTGGTGCGGATGCCAAGGCCGCCATATTTAATGGGTAGAGTTGCTTGGGTCCAACCGGATGAGGAAGGGGAAATATTTAGGATTTTTCATATTGTTTCTCTCAGGAAATTATCTATGATCGATGACAATTGGTGAAATTTAAAAACAGGGCTACAGCGTAGGAGGTATAATAGTTTAGGCATAAATAGACAAAGTCGTAATATGTAGATGGCTATGTGAGGGTTAATTTGAAACAATAAATCAGACGAGTTATGAAAATTAACAATTTTAGAATTTAACGTAGGAAAAACAGCATCCTCAAAGATTGGGGCACCTAGAAGTATTCACGGGTCAAAACGGTGATATTGGGCATGATTTCATTGAAATTGCTGATAATGTTAGCCCGGAAATTATCAGAAATGCAGTCTGAGGTGAAAATCTCACACTTGTTAGGGTTGAGCGTGAGACCTATCTCTGAGAAGCGAGTAGTTATGGTTTTCAGGTCCTCTAATACTGAAGAAGCTGCTCCCCCTAAAGTGCCGTCATCTAAATAGCAAATATTTAGATCAGACGTAAGTTGTGAGATGATAGAGTTGATGGCGAGGCTAAATATGACAGGTCCGAGCGGGTCTCCTTGTTGGCAACCAACGCACGATAATATTTCGTTATTGCCGTACATTAATTTAGAAGGAAAGGCATAGCATTGCCACAAGTAAGGGAATATTTCAGGTATTTCTTTCTCAATTTCACTTAAAAGGGTACTCCTATTAACAGAGTTAAACGCATTTTTTACATCAATTTTTAACAATACTTCGTAATTTTGGGTTTCCAAAAAAGTACGTGTTGCGTGAACTGCAGCCTCACCCCCGCCTCTGACCCCGAAACCAATTTGCTTCGGTTTGAAAAGATCCGTAAGGCGGGTACGAAACTCGCGACAGCATAATTTTGAAACCAACCGACGTAGCGTGCTCCCCACAGCAATTGGCCGGATACCTCCATCCTTCTTCTTAAGGGCAATTAGGTTAGCTCCGTACAAAACGGGGGTTATATCATTGCAGATATTCCCCGATAACATTAAATTCATCAAAGCGGTCAGTTCTTTAAGTAGAGTCTCCCCAACGTCACCCAGTAGGGGACTGGTAAGATCTTTTAGATGCTGAGGGGTTATACCATCCAACCCTCCAGCAGAGCCATTGGGGAAAGAGCGGACCGCTGGTAGGGTGGCAGCGTCAGAAACCTGGAGTGTTTTTTTTTTTTTTTTAATGTTGCCTATCTTTATTCATAACATGCTTGACAAATAAGTCAAATCTCAAAAAATAGGGTTCACTTAAATTGTCTCTTATCACAAGTTTAAGTTGAAGTTGGTTGTAGTAGGATCTGTAATATCTTTTAAATCCACAAAAAAATCATGATCTTTAAACTGTCAAAACGAGATATTCGCAGCAGTAGCGAAGCGTCCATACAACCCGATTCCCAGCGGCTTCCCTAAATATTCCTATGCATAGAGTAGGTACCTACTAGGTATACAAACAACAAAACGTAAAACCGAAAGTAACCCGGTGTACTATAGCTTTACCTTGCTTCATAATACGATGAATGAACAAGCACTAACGCCGCAATTCATAGTACATTGTTGCCTAGGCGCGGAAAGTAAGGGTTTTCCTGACGAGGTGGTTAGCAGGCCGAGCAACAGCGAGGCCTGCTAAAATACGAGTCAGGAAATCCTCGTTTCCGCCGAGGCATACATAATGCTTTTCTCAAACATATGAGGAAATAATACAAATACATTTCTAAAAAGCAAGTAATTTAATTTCCTTAGATTTAGCGGGAAGCAGGTTTTGCCTAACCGAGGCCGCTTCAGATTTTAATATAGGCGGTGTGGTACCTATTTCGTCGCTTTCGTCGCTTGAGCTCATTTTTTATAGTAAGTATTCCACACCACAAATAGTTTAATATTCGGTTTCACAATTATATTATGCAGAATGAACGAATGTCAATTGTTTTTAAATACTAACCATAGACATTGGAATGCAAATTCAAAAAGAAACACACGCACTGTGCTAAAAAAGCGAGCAGTTACCTTGGCTGTTTGGAATTTTTGTCTTGGTCCTTTTGATTTTGTATGCAAATTGACAGCATTTTTAAGAAAATATGGACATGGACGGAAAGTGTTTTCATATGGTTTTTTTACTCCTAGGAGTAAAATGAGTCTCTTTCCGTCCTTGTGTTTCAATCGGAAAACCGTTTTTTCCGAGCATGTTTGAGAAAAATTTATTTATTTACCAAGCCGAAATCTATCACTCGCTCGCACCTATTCACTAACCTATATTACTAGAAAGAAACAAGAACAATATTTTCGTATACACGCACACATGCTCAGTTACCTTTCACTACGCGCGCTCGAACTTACACCCACAATTAAAACCGCCATACAAGCCGGTGACTCGGCGCCGGACCTCACTAACAAATTCAAACCAAATGGTATAAAATTATAGCGCTACATTAGCTTTAAACTCGCACACAGACACAGCGGCACCTGTGTGAGCACGCAAGAGGGAGAAGCACGCAAGTCCGGCCGACGAACTACGGCTTATTGCATCCAATTTTGAACTTAAAGTGCATGCGTTAACTTTCTTTTCCCAAGGACACTCAACTCAACTCAACCGTCTCTCTCCCCCCTGTCCTCACGACCTTCAACTACTTTTTTCATTACGCCATTACTTTCGCGTCCTCGCGCTAAAATACGCGGTGTTTTGTTTTGATTTATAGTTAAATTTGTGTTATTACTTAACTTATTGTGTTTTATGAGACTCAACTAGTGAAATTTAGCTTGTTTAGTGTTCTGTGAATGTTTTTCTGTTTGGATTGTGTTATTTGCAGATTCGTGGCGACAACGGAGGTTTGTTTATATTTCGTTAAGTACCTAAATATTGTTATTTTTGCTTCGATCTATTTAGGTTATATTCGTGGTTTGGTTTTTAAATATTTTTGCCTGTACTCAAAGTACAAATGGCCGCATTGGTGCAAATTGAGTGTTGTCTTACAGATTACCTACTTAATGAACAAACATGTTTTTCAAAGTTATCCTTTGAAAATAAGAAACATGTCATTAAGTTAGGACGCGCTCGCCCAGACATAAAAATTGATTATAGGCGTAGAGATGGATTCTTCAAACATTTCCACAGCGAATTACAAATGCAATTGGCTGACTGGCAGCTGCAAATTAAACAAATTATTTTGCTATTCATCTTTGCTGTTTTCCGATTCTAGCAGTGTTTGGAATCGAACAGGTTTTGCAGATATTCACAATTTATATAATTCAGTTAGGGGGGGACGCAGGACTTAAAAAAAAATTCGCCAAAATTGTATCATTATGACACCTAATTTAAATGATTTTATCGTATAGAACACGTTAAAATAAGCATGTTTGACTTGAAAAACTTTTCTCTAAAATCAAAATTGGCCGAGTTATAGGGGTTCAAATGTTGGTAATTTTCAAGGCGTCAGGGACTTAGAAAATTTTGATGCTTGAAAATTATGTCAATATAAGGTCTATTTATGATGATTTAATTGTTTAGAATATACTAAAACAAGCATATTTTTTTAAACAAACTTTTCTCTAAAATCAATTATTACTGAAACATTACGGTTTGAATTAAAGTATGTAAAAAAAATAGGTTATGTTAGGTTAGTTTTTATATATTCCCGAAGGGCAAACCGCCCAGAAATAGGGAAATAAATTTGTATTTTTTCTAAGATTCAATCATAATAAGCACGAAAAAGGCAAGAAAAAAAAACTTATTCTATTTTCTATATTTTATTTTCTATAAGTAATTCAGCTAGAAAACATGCTCAAAGCGAGATACATATACGGAGTTGTATATTATTACATGAGTTTGGTAACAGTAGAATTTAAACTTTTTTTGGTAATAATTTTGAGGCCCACAATCGTAAAGTGGAACGTAATCGAAATTTATTGAAACGTTTAATTGATACGGTCGTACTACTTGGAAAGCAAGAATTGCCTTTCCGCGCACTTTTAACGCACGCGACACTTCATCACTGCTTTTTGAGAACTAGAAAGACGACATCCATTTTTAGGGTTCCGTAGCCAAATGGCAAAAAACGGAACCCTTATAGATTCGTCATGTCTGTCCGTCTGTCCGTCCGTATGTCACAGCCACTTTATTCCGTAACTATAAGAGCTATACTGTGGAAACTTGGTAAGTAGATGTATTCGGTGAACCGCATTAAGATTTTCATACAAAAATAGAAAAAAAACAATAAATTTTTGGGGTTCCCCATACTTAGAACTGAAACTCAAAAATTTTTTTTTCATCAAACTCATACGTGTGGGGTATCTATGGATAGGTATTCAAAAATGATATTGAGGTTTCTATTATAATTTTTTTCTAAACTGAATAGTTTGCGCGAGAGACGCTTCCAAAGTGGAAAAATGTGTGTCCCCCCCCCCGTAACTTCTAAAATAAGGGAATGATAAATGTAAAAATAATATATGATGTACATTACCATGCAAACTTCCACCGAAAATTGGTTTGAACGAGATCTAATAATTAGTTTTTTTTTAATACGTTATAAATCGTAAACCGCATTTTACCTTTCATTCAATCAACTCCAATATAATAAAGAATAAAGAAAAACATTTATTTAGATGTATAGTTGTACGGAACCCTACGTGCGCGAGTCCGACTCGCACTTGGCCGGTTTTTTAAGGTATGTTTTTTTTATGTCACGGAAGGGGCAAACAAGCACACACGCCATACACCTTTTTTTTGCTCCGGCTTGCCTATTTATTTACGTGACGCTTCGCCACTGATTCGCAGAATATTAAGGCAGGTACTTACTGTTGTGGTATAATCAAATGACGTTTAGTTATTTTATAATTTCTTCGATTCATTGTGAAAGCACATAAAAAAGTAGTGGGCACAATTCAAAAATGAATTTAAAAATTTGTGCAATACGGGCACAACTACGAAATGCCTTTATAGCACAAATTACCGCGTTCATTTGCGACGAGCTAAGAACGCAAATTTAAGAACGCACTGCAATTAGCCGCGACGCGCTGCTCCGCTCTCATTGTTTTTGCGACCTTACATTGCAACACTTACTTCTGTCTGGGTCTGACGGTCGAGGAAGGCGGACGAGGTGACACAAAAAAATGGGAGCAAATTTAAAATATCAATAGCTGCTAACACGAAATGCATAACGACTGGATAATAACCAGAGCTCTCCAGGGTCGAGCCATATTAACGCCATTAATGTCAAATGTAGATATTAATATATAGATAAACCTCAAAAATAAAACTTTATTAATTATTAATTAATTATTGAAGTTATGAATAGGCATCGGAGTTTTTGTCGCACGGTAAGACTAATAGCAAGCTATGGAGTCGTCATTTGCCATAAATCTTAACTCTTTAGTCGAGTACCGTGTTTAGGCCACGAAGCTTGCTGAGTGGCCTAAGTAAGGTACGAGATTAAAAAGCTTAATTATGACACTATTGTGAACAATACTTTTTGTACGAGTTCATTAAAATTAATAAATTTAGTCATTAATACGAGTATATAAGAAAACTAAATATCGTAAGTGTTCTACTATCCGACTTCTTTGACACAAGATAATTGAAAAGTAGATTTTTGACTGATGACGCGACGCTGCTACGTTCCGAAACGCCACAGATTGTCAATTTTGTATCAGAACGAGTCTCCTTAAACAAGGACACATAATATAGAAATCCGAAGTTCTATTTTCAAAAAAAAAACGGTTATCCAGAGCGTATCGAAATAGTTATTTCGGTTGTTTCGGAAGTAACAACGATGAAAAGTGTGACGTTGCAGTATTATCTATGAAATCTTAATACACAGATTTTAATCGACGAGTATAAAAAATAATTATGAATTTCGAATTGCATTTGTATCGTTGCAGGAACCATCTTGTATCTTTTCACGCGCTACCGCTTGGACTGGGACGTGCTCCAGTTGAGTTTTTACAACACTTGCTTGACCGTGACGCACATATTAGGTAAGTTTAACAGATTTTGCGCCAACAAAACATTAGTGGTCGGTTTTGTCGATTATTTTAATGACGACGCGCTGGCCTAGTTGGTAGTGACCCTGCCTACGAAGCTAGCGGTCCTGGGTTCAAATCCCGGTAAGGGCAGAAATTTGTGTGATGTGCGCGAATATTTATTCCTGAGTCAAGAATGTTTTCTATGTATTTAAGTATATATTTCTCTATATAAGTATTTATATCGTTGTCAAGTACCCATAGTACAAGCCTAGAGCTTAGTTTGGGACTATACTTCATTTAATTCAGAATGAGAAACCACAATAACATTATATTGCGGCTCGTGAACTGTAATCTCTTTACAATTTGTACTAGAGTAACAATTGACGACACGCAAATAAAGTGACATTAAATCAATTTTATTTTGCGGCTCCCAGACTATTGTAACTGTACTATTTGCTAGGTAATAAATAGTTGACCAAACGCAGTATAATGTTATTGTGGTTTCTCATCCTAAAATAAATGAACTATAGGACAATTGGTGTGACATTGTTTAATTATAATTTATTTTAGAGTTCCACCACTGCGTTTCTCAAGCACTGTAAATATTACTATTCCTCTTCACCATAGCTATTTTGTGATAAATTCCTTCGCCTTCGATCTATAAGTTTCAAAATAAAAAGCTTCCTTTGAAGCTTTGGAACCCTATAAACTGAGGTATAGTCAGCAACAGAAGTAAGTGAACAGTCGAAGAGCTCAAAATGATCTACACAGGCTCTTATTCTCTTGATAATAAAATCGTTTATAGATAATTTTGAGCCCTTTGACTGTTCACTTACTTCTGTTGCTGACTATACCTCAGTTTATAGGGTTTTAAAGTCAGACAAGGGACCCTTATAGTTTCGCCATCTCTGTCTGTTTGCGGTCTAACTCAGGGACTTATACATATAATCTGTGGTACTACACCCAATTGTTTCTCCCAAAAATAAAGCTACTGTCGAAAATAACATTTTTCGGACAAGCATTTGTTGTCGACTGTACTTGTTTTGCAGAGTCATTATCTGCTTAAAAAAAAGTCCAACCACGGCACCATCAGATTAGCTCCATGTCATAATAGTATTGCATTGTCATCCAATTCACACATGTATGCAAATTTTCAGCGTAATCGGAAACCGGGAAGATTGTCAAACTTAACTTGCAAAATTTGACCCTTACATACATTCATACATACATTGTGAGTTAAAATAAAAGCTTGTAAAAATTTACTCATGCCTTTTGATGAAATGAAAATTCTGCGTACGTTCGTTCAAAGGTGTCGCGATAAAATACTGGATACCTACCTATCCATTAAAATTATCATTATATCCTTAATACTGCAATCCTACTCCAAATACATTTCCATCCCTAAGGAATAAGATTGAATGCCCTACAAAGGAACACAATTATTCTGACTATGTTACTTGTTTTCTGGAATAATTCACGTCGATTTTGTTTAGGTAACTTTATGTTGGTAACCCTGGGAGCCCGCTGGTTGCAATGGCATGACTCGGTGCTGGGACTGATCTCCGCCGGGTCCAAAATAATCTGCGTTGCGGTCAGTAGCCGCGCCAAGTCATCTCTGGATATGTACATTGGTATGCTCAATTTCCGTCTCCAAAAACCCAAAATAGTACATTTCGATGCTTTTTTTTATGGCATAGGAAGGCAAACGAATACACAGGCCACCTGATGTTAAGTGGAAACTGTGACACATAGACGTTCGCATTCACAAGACTGCAAACGCACTGCCAACCCTGAGGACTAAGATGGAATTCCTCTATGCTAGTCATTTCACCGGCTGTCTTATCCCCAAACCGGAACACAACAATGCAAACACTGCTGATTTGCTGTAGGTAAGATGGTGGTACCAACCCGGAAGGCCCATGCACAAGGTCCTCTCACAAGTAAAAAAACACAAGGATGACTGAAGAATGACATTTCCACACGTGTATCGAACGACGTTTTTTAATGCATTTGCGAAAAAATGTGTATCTGTGTATGTATGTATGCATGTGGGTATCTGTGTATCTGTCCTCTTCCCCGCGGACCTCTGAAGAGAGCTTAGCGTGTGTACACACTCTGTCTGAAATAACTAAAATTTTAATAAAAGTGAATAAACATACGCCTGCCCGTAACACACATCATAAACCTCTCCTTCAAAGAGGGCGTCTTTCCAGATCAGCTGAAGATTTCTGTAGTCAAACCTATGTTTAAAAAAGGAGATCGCTGGGATCCTAACAACTACAGACCAATCACGATTGTCCCAATAATTTCCAAATTTTTTGAGAAAGCCATGTGTGAAAGATTAATGGGCTTTTTAGAAAAAAAAAAATTACTGCAAACGGATCAATATGGTTTTAGGAAGGGTCACTCAACTGAGTTAGCTTGTTTTAATCTTATAAAGCATGTGACAGAAGCTTTAAATAATAAACAACCTGTAATGTCCATCTTTCTCGATTTGAGTAAAGCTTTCGACTGTGTCAATCACACTAAACTTCTGACAAAGCTTGAACATCTGGGAATCAGAGGAACAGCATTAGATTGGTTAGCAAGTTATTTGAAGAATAGGAAACAATGTACTGAAATATCGAAAATAAGTTCGGTAGGGACCCTAATAGCATTCAGTGTTGGCCACAACTGGCCAACAGTAGGTAAACTGTCGGAATATGGTTAGTTTAATCGCCCACATGTTACTTGTATGGGCCCAACGAAGTTAAATATCGCGCCTCCCGACGAACCAATGGCCAACAGTGGGCCTTTACGTCTTTACCTACCGTTGGCTTAATACGGTTAGTTAGTTATTGGCCCAACGAGGGCAAATATCGTGCCTCCCGACGACCCAATGGCCAACAGTGGGCCTTTACGTCATTACCTACCGTTGGTTTAATACCGTTAGTTAGTTATTGGCCCAACGAGGGCAAATATCGCGCCTCCCGACGAACCAATGGCCAACAGTGGGCCTTTACGTCTTTACCTACCGTTGGCTTAATACCGTTAGTTAGTTATTGGCCCAACGAGGGCAAATATCGCGCCTCCCGACGAACCAATGGCCAACAGTGGGCCTTTACGTCTTTACCTACCGTTGGCTTAAAACCGTTAGTTAGTTATTGGCCCAACGAGGGCAAATATCGCGCATCCCGACGAACCAATGGCCAACAGTGGGCCTTTACGTCTTTACCTAACGTTGGCTTAATACCGTTAGTTAGTTATTGGCCCAACGAGGGCAAATATCGCGCCTCCCGACGAACCAATGGCCAACAGTGGGCCTTTACGTCTTTACCTAACGTTGGCTTAATACCGTTAGTTAGTTATTGGCCCAACGAGGGCAAATATCGCGCCTCCCGACGAACCAATGGCCAACAGTGGGCCTTTACGTCTCTACCTACCGTTGGCTTAATACCGTTAGTTAGTTATTGGCCCAACGAGGGCAAATATTGCGCCTCCCGACGAACCAATGGCCAACAGTGGGCCTTTACGTCTCTACCTACCGTTGGCTTAAAACCTTTATTTAATTATTGGCCCAACGAGGGCAAATATCGCGCCTCCCGACGAACCAATGGCCAACAGTGGGCCTTTACGTCTTTGGCTACAGTTGGCTAAACATCGTTAGTGTAAGGCCTGAGTGGACGCTCGAGTCGGGCGTGCAGCGGGGCGGGGCGTGCGGCGTCCATGTTAAACAAATGAAACTCTATACTGGTGTCCTGAGTCGACGCTTCAAAAATCGAATACAGAGCGGGCAAGTTTGCGTGCAATAGAGCGTCGAGCGGAGCGTCGCGGGCAGGTTCAAACCTGTTTGTGATTTGCAGCGGCGAGAAGAGTTTGCAGTCATGTCGAGCGAAAAATATTATAGCACTTTGGCTTTCATCTTACACTTTATGCAAAAATAGACTATATAAAAATATACAAATAATAAATATTATTACTTTCTTACAATTAAATTGTACAAATAAACCTTGTTGTTCTAAAAATAGTCAGAAAATAAATTAATATCGTATAAAGTGGAAATCTCCAAACCGTCTTCTTTGCTTCACTACGAAACTAGGACCTTGTTTTGTAGAGAAACAACACATATTGAGCCATAAATTCTCTTCTAAAAAGAAACCAATAATGTTGTCTGACGTCGTTGCCATAGTGATCACAACCGATTCACACGAGCGGTGAGCGTGCACTGAGGCCACTCGCTGGACGCTCTACCTCACGCTCGCCCGCAACGCTGCACGCCCGCCGAACGCCCCGCTTCGAGCGTCCACTCAGGCCTTACACTTAGTCAGTTGTTGGCCCAATAAAGACAAATAAACTAAACCCTATTTTGTTTCTAGTAAAGTTGTTAATGTTGTAGACTTGTAGCACTTTTATAGACATAGGCCTTTTTGCTTATCAAGGCAGTATAGCAGGCAGCAGAGTGCGCGATTAAGGCGAATATGTAAATGTTTAAACTGGTGGCTTTTCTTTGACAACCGTACACCCGACATATCAGTCCAGACGCGAGTGCACAAATCACCACGTAACCAAAAGCATATTCCAAAATGTTTTATGAGTACCTACGTCCCGTTGTTTGTCACAACACAATATACCTACAAAAAGTATGCGAGAAAAATAATCTCAATAAGTATTCATGGTTTTTCATGCCTATAATATATTATTATAATAACAACTCAATAATACCTCCATCTTTTTTATGGAATGGTGTCCCATTCGCATTTGCAGTGGTAGACGTAGGTATGTACGTTTATGTAAAAAAGTGACATATTTTGCAATAACCTACAAATTACCTATATGAGAACATCGTATTTAAGTATATGAAGTAAAAAATGGCATTTTAAAAAATACGTCAATGTTGAGAAGTTTAGATCAACCCTAGCTGCGTAATAAAATATTCTAAAATGTCATTTTTTGATTTGAAGTTAGAATTTTGCTGTAGCTTGGTTCGAAAGCGACAAATTTCGGATATTGATATTTTGCTTTATTGTGTGTGAAGTGTTTTATTTTTATATTTAATAAAATACGTGAAATAGTGCACATCACAGTATATATTCTTCATTGAAAATCTAATAAATAAAACCGAGGAAGAAAATATTTATCCGGCTGACGTAAGCAGGGTTGCTTGCCCAGTAAAATTTGGTCATTTTGAATAACGGTGCCGTTATTAAGTGCCCACTTTTCTTTTTAACGCACCATGTTTGCATCAATACCAGAGGCCCTACTTTGAATATCGAAGTTCGAAGTTACGTTAGCTCCATCCCTGTCACTCGTCATTCGAGACTAAATCGAGAGAAAGAGATGGAGCTAACGTAACTTCAAACTTCTATTTTTAAAGTAGGGCCTAAGTTGCCAGCGGCATGATTCTTGACATTGGATTGAGCATTAAAACGTTGGCAACATCCTAAGGCAACGGCGCACAATTCATGTTAATAAAACGGTATTTTGTTTTGTAATTATGATGATTTATAAGCTTTATAACTTACATACATACATACATACCTTCACGCCTTCATTGCCAGAGTGGGGTAGGCAGAGCTACAGAATTACCTTTATAACTTTACGAAAAATATTTCTATAAATTTTAAACAATAAAGTAATGAAGGTCTGTAGCTCGTTTATCAAAAGCCTGACTTGTAATACAAGTGGAAATCTCTTTTTAATACCCTTGTAATATTATTGCCCTTGTGTCATACATATAAAAATTAATAAATATATTAAATATCGCAAATTCCACTTTACCAATGAGTTGGCAACACTGGTACTGACGCGACTCGCGACGCGACGCTACCAAGTACCAACCAAACCAAACCATACAAACCAAACCAACCGACGCCGCGCCGCGACGCGTAAAGAGAGTTTACCGCCAACCGCCAGTTTTGTCAGTGTTTTGGGCGTACAAACAATACAACATGTTTAAAGTGATAGAGTTTGAAGATAATGGCTTGGGTGTCGTACGGGAAGAGTGGATGACACCGCGTAAAAAAGAATGTTTGTGGCCGCCATATAAAATGGCAAGCAAATTCAACAAATGCTTGATGTCGCAGCTCCCAGCAGACGAAACATGGCCAGTGTATGCTGTGAAACGGGTGATGTTCGAAACCGGTGAGTAACGCTTGTTCACAATAGGTTCGTAGCTAAGTGAAAAACGTGCTACCTAACCTATCTTACTGCGTTTTTTCAGATTAGAATAAATACCGTTATTGTATTACCTACTTATTACATATTATATTGCTCGAGACTTGTTCTTACCTGCATCATTTTAGTCGCCTGATATTAATTTCATAATGTTTCAGATGATTTGATGTTAGCTCGAGAAAAGTGCAAAAAGGCTGAGAGTGACTCAGAGTTAGTATCAGAAGAAGAACATTCCAAAAAGAGAAAAAAAAGAAAGGCTAATATCATTGCAACTGATAGTGAGGGTGACGAAGCTGAGGAATACTTTAACTTTAAATACCCTTCTCCCCCATCTATTTTTACAAACACGCCACCCGAAACACTTAAAAAACTGGCGGTTGGCGGACAACCATCATCTAAGCCCAACGCGAGAAAAGAGACAGGTTGGTAAATTAGTCGTTTATTTATTGTTCTCTCCATATCACTAAAATGATAGTAAAGGTTATAAATTTTAGAAAATTCCCTGCATATTATATGTACTTATTTATTTATTTAGAAATAGTAGTTACACAGTTGAGATTTAGTAATAGTATTTACACAGTTAAGATATAAAGAAAACCATTCTTAAGTATGTGTACAATACCGGAGGTGTGTATAGATATACAGCAGCACATTTAATAATCGCTATTGAGATAACTTTATGATGACTTGTATCTTGCACAAATAGTGTAATATAAACACAGTAATGAAAAAGTATAAATATTTGCTATCCCGTGCCATTTATATTTCACCAAAGTAATGTTTTCAGTTTTATTTATTTGTATATATTTTTTTACCTCCTTTTATGGTTATGTTTAATGCATCAACTGATTTTGTACCTGTTATAGATGTGAACAAAACTACAGAAAATACTGCTGAAACACATTTCATGCTTCAGGATTTCAATGTTGGTAAGTCCACAAAACTAACTGTTCCTGTGCCCACTTTGTTGGGCAATAAACATTTTTTTAAACCTTCTATTGGTAAAACAATTTTCAGAATCGGTTCAGTTGATCCAGATTCCCTTACAACGTCACAATCTTTACCTCTTTATAATACTAGTTTAGAAGTATAGATAGTATTTTGTTACAGATTCTCCATTATCTTCCCCAGAGCCTGCGACACCAACAGAAACAACATTAGACAAGGTTAATACTTCTTTAGGTAAGTACCTACTGCTGTTTAAAAAAGTATAAGTACACAATAAGGTGTTCAGGTTTTTAAACCAAAGTAGCCAAATGAATTAAAATATGTAATGTATATTATTTATGTTTTAGAATTGATTGCCACATACATAGCAGATGTCAAAGGTGAAATAAAGGAAATAAAGGCAACACAAAATGATATTTTATTGACATTAGCATCAACGGCAACTTCCAAGACTACTTTACCAGATGAGATAGACTTGCCATTGAAGTCTACTGAAGATCTGAACAATATACAAAATTGGCTAGAAAACGAGGATAACAAACAAAATTTGGTATGTTCATTTTATGTTGACTTCTACAGCTTATCTGTACTCATCTAATTAGGCTGCACCAATCTAAATGGTTTAAATAAAACGGTCTGCGTCAGGATGGGTGAGGTGGGGGGGCAGCGGAGCGGCCGCTTCAGAACGGATCAGACTAGTGTGCACGCAATAATACTGTTCTGACGCGACACGACACAACAAACTACACAAATGTGAATGCGGCTTGATTGAAAATATCGTCAGAAAGCGTCATAACACATCATATAGATGTGAACGGTAGCCATCGCGAGAACACGTCAGACAAATGGGAATTCGGCTTTAGTTTGGCTTATACATACTTTGGTTTCAGAGCTGAATTTGTGTGAGATTATCCCACAATTATTTTTTTCAGATAAATAATTTGAGCTTTGTTGGTGGCAACACTACTGCTTCAATTACTAGAAGAATACTTCAAAGAGTTTTCTCCACATCGTTGGCACTTCAGTGCAATTGGACCGGGAAAAATAATAAGTTCAGCTTAAAAAACATACGACTTACAGAAGTAATTATAAGTAAGTATCTACTTACTTATTTTGGATAATTGGTTCATTACTTACGTCATTGTGATGATACTGCATCCATGCCACGAGGATCTTTTTAACGCTTAGCAACATGGACATGAAACTTTGTATATGCATTTATGATGAATAATGTTATTGATGCTGTAAGTGTGGTTTACCGTGATGTTATAAAAATTATAATCTGCGACTTGGCTGTGCTCAGCATGATAGCTAAACATGTATTTTACTGTAATCTGATGCTGCATCCAGGATCTACTCCTTATGTGGAATCTTGACGGTTGATAGCATGTACACGAATTTCGCATGAAATAATTTTGCAGCTAGGATCGACTTCTTGTGAGAGATCTGGTTGTTGGTTAAAAGCACGAATACAGGGTTACGCAAGCACAAATGGTTGACAGTTACATTTGATTTTGATTGGTAGAAGAAAGTATACAATACTATTTTTATTGCAGATGCAGTGCGTAATAACAAACTGGCTGGAACAGCAACAGAAATTGAAATTACTAATGCATTAACCAGTTGGTTCAGGTTCGCCAGGGACCGCGATGGAGGGCGAGAGAACAGGAGAGCAAGAACAAGCCAATAATAATCATTATATGCACCAATACTCAGGTTCCTCAAAAAGGACACAAAGAAGGCATCGTAACAAAACAAAATTGCAAATAACTCGTGAGTTGACGATTGATGATAATTATTGTGTTATTCCCTGTAATAATGTGGACTCAAATTCGATATTTAGTCATTTAAATGAATGCAATTTCTACAATACTACTGATGATTCTAGCAGTAAAGACTTAAATATTACTTTAGAAAAAGATACAGAAAAATCTAAGCATATTAATTTAACCTCATCCCTTGGTAATTGGTCACAAAAACACAATATTTCCCATTCTGCTGTAGATGGATTATTAAAACTATTACAGCCTTTTCATCCTTTTTTGCCAAAAGATTCAAGGACATTATTGCAAACACCAAAGAATATTAGTGTTGTCGAATGTGATAGTGGATCATATATATATGTTGGACTTTTATCACATATTATAGAAAGAGCATCATCTGGGTTGATTGCTCAAAATTACCCTATAATTGAAATAAAAAAGCGTGAAATCAGTAACTTATTGTTATCTGTCACTCTAAATGTAGACGGTCTGCCGGTTCATGCCAGTACAAATAACTCATTTTGGCCAATTTTATGTACATTAGACCAAAGTACTGATAAAAAACCTTTTATTGTGGGATTGTACTATGGAAACTCTAAGCCCCATAGTGTTAATAATTACCTTCGTCCATTTGTGGACGAGTGCATTGAGTTGGAAAACAGTGGGATAATGTTTAATGGAAAAAAATACGCTTTTCGAGTGAGTTGTATTATTGCTGATGCACCTGCGAGAGCGTTTCTTAAGTGTATAAAATCCCACAATTCTTTGTATGGCTGCGAAAAATGTAAACAAGAAGGTATTTATATTGGTAGAACTACGTGGCAATACATATCTCGATTAAGACTTAGAACTGATGATTATTTTCACAGCCAACAATATGACGAGCACCAAGTATCAAAAACTATTCTCACTGAACTTAAAATTGGGTTAGTGACACAAGTACCTTTGGATTACATGCACTTAGTTTGCTTAGGGGTGGTTAAGAAAATTATCCGTGCTTGGATAGAAAGAGGGCCAAAAAAATGTAAATTAAATGCCATTAAAATAATAAAAGTATCTGAAAGATTGTCACATATTAGTAAAAATTATTACCCATCTGAGTTTTCCAGGCGTCCTCGACCTATCCAGCTATTTAAATATTGGAAGGCTACAGAATTTCGAGCTTTTCTTTTATATCTCAGCCCTGTAGTTATGCTTGGAATTGCATCAAAAAATGTTTATTACCATTTTTTAACTTTGCATTGTGCAATTTATATATTATGTGGTGATCTTTGTGAAGATAGTGAATGGCGAGCATACGCTGATAAATTGTTGCATTGTTTTGTTCGTAATGTGCCAGTGTTATATGCAAAAGAATTTCTTGTGTATAATTTTCATAACCTTTTACATTTGACAGCTGATGCTGAAAATTTTGGAAGGTTAGATAACTTTTCTGCTTTTCCATTTGAAAACTTTATGACCAAAATAAAACAAATGGTTAGATCCCACAATCATCCATTACAACAAGTAGCAAAAAGAATGGGCGAATTAAAATATTTACCTGAAAATTCACGAAACACAACCAAGATCATTAAGAAAAAAAATATAATATGTAAGATAGTTTTAAATGAGAATTGCAATATTTGTATTAATTCCTGTTTTACTACTAAAGATGGAGATATTTTAAGAATAAGAACCATTAAAGAGGTTCTGAATAGTACGCATTTCGAATTAGGTTGTGATTCTTTTTTAGATAAGACTGACTATTACAAGGTGCCGGTTAAAAGTAGCAGCTTAGGTATATATAAAGTATGTTCCTTTAAAAAAGTAACTGTTTGTTCATCATCTCTGAACAAAAAATGTTTACTGTTATCAAATGTTAATGATAATGATGGGACTCTTGTATGCTTGCCATTTGTTAACAAAACCCTGTGCCATTGATACATTTTATGACCAAAATAAAACAGATGGATCGATTTGTTCCCGTCTTGTCATATTCCCGTTTCGTCGGATTCTTGTTTTGTTCGAATTGCATTTATATCATAAAATCAATCATGTAAAGTGTACCATTATAAACGCGCCTACCTGAAAAGGAGGGTTATTACTGCTTCGGGTGAAGGTATGTTCTATCATGCATGTTAATTATTGAGTCACAGTCTGTAGTAAGTAGTCATTGCTGTTTTTATAAATATTTTATAAATATTTCATTTGTTTTTAACATACATAATTGAAGCCGCGGTAAAACAGAAATACGACGAATCGGGAACGAACTCTTCGTTACTTTTGCAATCATCTATTGCAAAAGTAACCAAGAGAGGTCAATTGGTCGCTAAACCTAACCATGGTCTAGAATAAAAATACAATACGTAAGATAATTATAAAATGACGTGCAATATTAGTATTAATTCCAGTTCCACTGCTAAAGATGGACATATTTTAGGAATAACCCTTAAATTGGCAGTGTATCTAATAGTAATAATGCACATACTATAATGTTCACTTTTTAATTTTTTGGTGTTTTTTTTATGCTGATTTCAAATCAAATTGTGTTTGAATTCATGGCTTTTTTATTTTTGCCAATTTAAGGGATAAGAACCATTAAAGAGGTTCCTAATAGTACATATTTTAAATTAAGTCGTGATATTTTGTTAGATAAGTCGGACTATTGAAGATGCCTGTTAAATGAAATTATGTTTAAAAGGGAAGTAGTTTTACAGCTCTATAGTTCACATGAGAATCAAAACAAAAGAACGATAAAATACTTAGTTCTGAATTCAAATTTTGATAAACTGTAAATCTAATAATTGATGGACATGGAAATTAGCATTCGTTTGTGTTCGGAAATCCGATGATTGCCGATGTGCAATCTTTACCGCCGGGCACTGTATGTGTATATTAAAGGGATTTTTAGAAAGCCCCTACTATACCAGTCTAGAATATAGATTTAACTTTCCAATGTGTTAATTAGCTTAAGAGCTTTAATAATACTGGTAAAGCTATCTTGCAGTAGGTACGCTTTTGGTGTCCTTGCAGTTGGTACACTTTTGGCTACCTTGACTAAAATTAGATATAAATGTGATCCCAAAACTTGATATCTAATCTTCAATAACGAAGTAATGTATTGAATAGCACCACAAATCCAAAATATCAACGCATTTGAAATACATTCAATTTTTTTTACAGTTATAGATAACAAGTTTTGGAATCACAAATTATAGCTATAAAAGTATACCGCAAGGTAAGCATTCTTTACCCGTATCATTAAAGCCTTAATAACTCCTAAACTAATTAACATATTGGGAAGGTACGCTACACAAAAATTAATAAATAAAATAAAATATCCTAGACCAGTATAGATAAAGCTCTCTTATCCCTTAATATTTACGTAAAGTTTTGGGAAACCTATAAGTAAGTATATAAAGTATGTTCCTTTATCAAATATGGGTAAGGTCCAACCCGTTGTGCGACAAAAATTTGCCTGATTTGTAAATATTGCTTTGCGAAGATACGTTTCGTCGCACAATGAAACGTTTTTTACCTTCGTTGTTTGTTTGGTTAACTATGGTCAACGTTTTTGGTCCTCACCCATACACTGTCTGTTCGTGAACTTGAACAAAAATGCGAATTGTTGCCTAATTTTAACGTTACCGATGAGGCTTGTGTGTTTGCCTTTGTTAACAATATCCTGTGCCATTGAATAAATGTTGCATTGACAAACTATCTAGATGGTTTTAATTACTTAATTAGAATTCTCTTTAAAGATTAGCCTGTGGCTAAGGAAACACTTTCGAGTACAATACCGTGTGAACCCAGTGTAACTGAACGTTGGGTAATTGTATAATTCATATACTTCTCATAAATACATTTAGTGGCTCTCTGTAGAAAGTTATTTAAAGGCCCTTCTAGTAGGTACCCAACCGATTACCGACCGTTGGATATTTGTTTATTAATATACAGAGGCCCTACGCTAAAATACAGTTGGTGGCCCACTGTAGGGAATTTTATATAGGCCCCTCTATTGGGAACCCAACCGATGACCGACCGTTGGATATTGGTTTAATTAATATACAGAGGCCCTACGCTAAAATGCACTTGGTGGCCCACTGTAGGGAATTTCATATAGGCCCCTCTACTGGGTACCCAACCGATTACCGACGGTTGGATATTGGTATAATTTAATATACAGAGGCCCTACGCTTAAATACATTTGGTGGCCCACTGTAGGAAATTTTATATAGGCCCCTCTTGTGGGTACCCAACCGATTACCGACCGTTGGATATTTGTTTATTAATATACAGAGGCCCTACGCTAAAATACACTTGGTGGCCCACTGTAGGGAATTTTATTTAGGCCCTTATTATAGGTACCCGACTAGTACTAACGGTTGGATAATTGTATGACTCATATACAGGCCCTTTGTTGTTGGGCCATCAGCAAAACAGGCGGCCAAATCTAACCGTTGCCCAACTAAAGATGTTAATTTGGCCCAACCAAATGCCTACAAAAAATGCTACTAGGGGAAGGAACAAGTAAAAGTAAAATATCGGTCACCTCTCCGCGTTAATAAAACAGGAGTACCCCAAGGAAGTAATCTGGGACCGTTGTTATTTTTTACTTACATATATTAACGATCTTCCTGAAGCTACGTCGCAAAAATGCATATTATTTGCTGATGATACTACATTAATAGTAAAGGGTGAAAAAAATAACACATACGAAGCAACTATAAACAAATCATTGACTGACATAAAGAATTGGACAAGTGACAATAATCTAAATATAAATATAACTAAAACATCATATATACAATTTCATTCTCATCAATGTAATCCAAATCAACTAAATATAATCTATGACAACAATCCTATAGCAAAAACTGACAGTGTTAAATTCCTAGGTCTATTCATCGATAATCCTCTTAATTGGAAATCACATATTGACTTTGTTTGCTCTAAATTAGACAGATTGGTATTTGCGCTTCGGAAACTTAGGACCACTGTTTCAATGAAGGCAGCAATCACAGCTTATCACGGCTATGTTTCCTCGAAGCTCAACTATGGCTTATTGCTGTGAGGTAACTCTGTCGTTGTCAAAAGGGCTTTCATATTGCAGAAAAAGTGCGTACGTGCAATAACGAATACTTGGTTTACAGACAGCTGCAGACCATTGTTTAAAAAACTTAAAATATTACCACTACCATATTATTATTTTTTATATGTATATAAAAAAAGTGTGTCAGTTTGTGAAAGCGAATCCTTCTATTTTTAAAATGCGCGCTGAAATTTTTACGGGCCGGCAAAGGGCGCAATACAGGAACCTCTTGCATCAACCTCCTTGTCGCAGTGCAATTTATAGCAAAAATGCCTACAATATGTGCATAGTATTGTTCAATTATCTTTCAGATGAAATCAAATTGTCGAAGGGCTTAGAATTTAAGAAGAAACTTGATAACTTATTGTTTGAACATTGCTTTTATTGTGTGAAAGAGTTTCAAGAATCGGAAAATATGCATCATTGATAACTTTATATTATTGTTTGTGCTCTCCGAATATTTTGCATGTCGATTGTTTTCGGCCGAATGCTTGACACCAAACTACCATAAGACCTTGTACATTATTCATAAGTATTCTGGCAAATAAATATTTCATTTCATTTCATTTCATTTCATAAGAAGTACCGTACCAACCTAACCTACAGTAATCCGCGCTGTGTCGGGCCCGTCGCTGCGATGCACCGTGCTACCTCCTAATTACCCCTGCGCTCCTTGTACTTTATTTAAACACGCAAACTCTTTGGTTAGATGCAAGGCTCATTTATATTTAAAAAAATGGAAAAGTAAAACGCACTAACTAGTTTGCGAAAACCAACTTTCCGCACAATATACAGCTACGAAAAGTACCACTTTTGGAGCAACTGTATTAAAAAAAAAAATTGTTTTGAAATTGTACTCCGTCCAACTTGGCTTTTGATAAAAAAATACTATGGGACGCCGACTTCAGCTTGACTGACCTACTATTTTAAATCCATTTTTCATCCCATCAAATCATGCTAATTCTTAATGACTTCACAGTCAACGGTGTTGTAAACAAAGATATCCGTTTACTTTCAGGAGCTGTGTTAGGAATGTTCAGCATGACAACATTTATCGCATTGCGCTCCATTATTTCGAAGATATGCGCGAGCGATGAGGTGGGTAAGTACCTACCGTTCATAAAATTCAAAGACAATGGACAGTGAACAGTACAGTAATGTAAACCGATCGGGCAGTAGCGAGTCAAGTTGGCTTGTCAGTGGATCCAAATAGAATCCCTTTCTATTTTTTCACTCCACTGACCTTGGCACTGTACTTGACACTGTACGCAGCAGATCAAGCCTAAACCCTGAACCGCCGCAAATATTTTATCTTTAATAAATTATTAGGAGTTTGTGGCGCTTGCAGTGAAGAGCGGGACCGTGCGACCCTAGTCAGCTGACATGAAAAGTTGCATTAGGGCCCTGCCATCAAGGTTCATAGACTCCGGAGATCCTAGAGCTGGTGCTTACCACTCTCAAAGGTTGAACTAGCTATACAGAGACGTAACGCGTCCAGTGTTATAGAGACCATGCCATGGGAGGACTGGTAGGGAGGGGGGAGGGAATTATTTTGAGGGTTCCATAGTCGACAAGAAACTATTGTTTCGCCATGTCTGCTGTGTTGGCCATGGTCCATTTAAATTACGTCGACGAAGTTGTTAAAAAAATATTATCGTATCTCCAAACAGTCCGATGTTCAATATATTCAAATTGACTTAAACAAGTAATCCTTCCCTCTTGGTTTGAGCCCGGACACATTCCACTAACAAGCGATACATATCCGCAGACGTTCCACAGACAATATTCTTACATTTGGTAGAACATTTTATAAGCGCTATGTGGGAGCGCCATTTCAGGCCCACAAGACAATATACGGCTTATTAATTTATCTATCTAAAGTAAATATTAATTCACTCGTTTATTCATCACTTTTCAGGTAAGATGACGTCACTATTCACTTTGGCAGAAATATTTGCCTCTCTGGTGATGGGATCCTTTTACCCCTGGATCTATAAGGAGACAGTCGCCGTCGACGCCGGCGCAACCCTCTACATCACCGCTGCGCTGTCAGCCATCCCAGTAGTTATATTTGCGTAAGTTTGAAAAAACTTCGTGTCCACTGTGCACATTGGATCGTATTATTATATTCTGATTTGAATTCTATTTCGAATCGAATTAGCGCGATCCCAACTCACACTTGACTTAATAGTGGTTATTCTTCTGTTTGTAATAATCATACCAATTGTTTTTTATTTGTAAGTACACATTTCACACTCACTTCACTTGCTTTGTAGCACACTTCTGCCCTCCTTAAAGAAAGCCCCATGCCTCCTTAGAAAAAAGGTCGCATGTCTCATAGAACCGCGTATGTATAAGTGACCTTATTTCTTAAGATAGTGGGTTAAATTTGCTTTCACTATAAAATTGCGCAAGTGTCCTTTTTATTTAGAAGGGCAGACATGTGTGCGTGGGGTCGGGCGAACGTACAGTCGAATACAAAGATATGTATACATTTTGCACCTCATCTCAGTGGGATAAGGTGCAAAAGTGTATCCATTTTTTCATACTTGACCGTGCCAGAAGATGACGCCTACAGATGTAGAACATAATATATATATTGCTATTTCAGTCGGTCACAGTACAAACAGAACTGAGGTTGACTGAAATAGCGTGACAAATACGAACGTGTCAGAGAAAATACGATGGAAAACAATTATGCACTACATCTGTATATGCTTCCATTTGTGGCTTCAAGTTTGACGGCTTTAAGATACTATTTATAACGTGCCATAATTCTACGTGTCATTATTTTAAGGTCCAAAATAACATTTAATTTTAACTTCCAGATGGTTGTTCATTCAACGTCCAAAACGAGATGGCTGTAATAAAGAAGAAGGTGTATATGATGAGGAATTCATTGATAATAATTGTAGCTCAAATGTGAATGCTTCTAGTATTCCTATGTTAAGCAAAGAAGATAAAAAAAAGTCAATAAGGAATTAAAATTGGGGATAACTAAGGCGTTTTTTATTTTATTTAAGTTTCTCTCAGTAAATTACTTTTGTTTGAGACCAATGCTTTTTGCAAGTTCACTTGAAAAGCTCCTTTCAGGCATAATTGTCAAACGAGAACCCGTTAGTTTGTTTATGGTAAAGCCAGTTTCACCAACTACCCTCCGTATCAAAACACAGGCGGAAGTGACGCTCGGAGGAACTACGGCGCTTCCGGTGCGGTACGATTTCCCGTCGAAATCTGGGAAAAATGGTGGCCGGAAAAGGATGTGTGTAGCCCTTGCCGCTAGCTGTATCGATTATTTGACATCAACAAAACTTGATCGTGAATAAAGCAGCCATCATCTTACGACATTTTTTTTTTTATCGTAAGGTGATGGCTGCTTTATTCACGATTAGCTTTCGCTTACTCTGCACGTCGCTGTATACTTAACTCGAAATCGTAGTATTTTGCAATAGTGCGTTATTGTATAAAGGCAGATGATGGGGGCCACGCACGAGAAGCTCATCCCATACATTTAGAGTGATAGAAAAGAAAAACGTTATAGCGTTTGTATCTTGGTTAAGGCTTTTTTTTAAAACAAGGAGAGAAAAGCATTAATTTAGAAAGATGTTGACTTTCGTATCGTCATCGAGTACCTAAAGTCGAGTCCGGAATTAGGCGAACTAACTTGACAGTTCATTGTACACTAATGTTGCCACAGTTTGGCTAGTGCTGTTAATATCGATATTTAAAAAGTCTAGTTTATCATTATTATTGTGTTTTAAATCTAACTAATAATTTGGAAGCCACCTAAAAGGATCACAATGGCCTGTTGTAATGTCAGCATTATTTTTGTATTTTATTCCTAATTTGAGGAGTAAGTATCGTAAATATCCGCTTTAAACCGTACATCCTTCAGATCATATTAAATCGTAAAAATTGCTGTAGTTTTTCCCTATTTGGCAAGTATGTATGAGTGTGAAAGTTTCGATGACAATTACTTGATAAAATATAAATATAGTCAGATTTATAGAAGGCACAAGGTTATATCGACATATTTGTGTCGACATAAACCTATCACTATTTATTTTTTCCTATGTCTGGCAACATTTTCGGCTGTCAAGTTAGTACGCCTAATTCCGGACTCGACTATAGTAATAATATGCGTAAAATAATGTATGAAACCGTGACTTTATTTAAGACTGCGCCGGATGTACATTGGCGCCCGCATTACTGTTATTGAGTTTTCTAATAAACTAAAGTATTTTCTTGAAATCGGACGGCGCTTTTTTGTCCCACAAATGAAAACACAACTTATAGGATAAATCACATAGTTTACTAAGAATTGACCTTCGAGTTATCAACTTAACGGAAAATAGTGGCCACCTTTTCCCGTTAAGCTGACTACTTGAAGGGTAACTGTTATCAAAGTTTGTAACGTATCCCATAAATTGTGTTTTTACTTGCTCGGTGTAGTCTTAAGGGGTTTGTGCTACAGATAGGTTTTAGTATGATTTAATTTTTCACGCCCGATCTACTAATAATAAAAAAGGTGTACTTAACTGACTACATTTTAATGGCCAACACATAAATCAAATAAATAAGTCAAATAAAATGTAGTTTTATTCCCTCGTAACTTATAATAAGTTTTGTCCATATTTTTCCCCAAGCCCTGGTCTACTTCAGAAGTTGTTTCCAAGTTTGTTCATCTCGTTCTGCGTAAAGAGTTTAATGAGTTTTTTAAAACGCATTACAACAAACTTTTCTGAGTTATCCTTTCAAATTAAGCAAGTTACAAGGATTGGTGGAATTTATAAGAAAAGTGCGATTCTTTAATGGTTTTTAAAATGCTATGATCCTCAAAACAGCTTCATATGTATTATTTTCTTAAATGATGACACTTAACTAAATATCACAGAAAGGTAATTATTAAAAATGACGATATTAGAAAGCAATTTTATTTATTTTACATTCCAGACACTTTTTTTAAACGATTTCAAAGAAGGACGAGGTTCTCATTTCGTTTGTTTTTTTTTTAATTTTTGTTCTTTCGGAACTTGAAATCAGAGTGGGTGAACCGATTTGGTGATATTTTTTTTTAAAGCTAGTGCTCAAAATAAAGATCTTATGATGGAATCCATGAGGAATCGATGGAACTCTTCAAAATGTATAGGCACACCTATAGAAATTTTGGCATTTTTTATCTAGTCATTTTGAAAGGTCCAGTCGCTTAATGGCTTTGTTGTTGCAAATCTGAATCTTCGGTGATACCTCGTAATAAAGAAATAAATATGGTGAAAAATACACCTTAGCGAGTAAGTCAGTAAGGTACATTTTGCAACTTATTGAATTCGTTAGTTACGCGGTATTGCAGTATATCACTTATCTACGAAATGTCTAATAAATGTTTAAGTAAAGAATATTACTAAGTTGTCAAAAAACATTTTAAAAATTTAACCATTGATTGGAGTAGGTACCTATATTATATTTTAAATATATAATACCATTGAATAACTATTCTTCGGGCCATGTCGGTAGCCTTAGTTCTCCTGCGGATATCATCATTTTTGATTCTATCACGCAGAGAATCCCCGAGCTTAGCCCTCTCCATAGCCCTCTGAGTGCTCTTGAGCTTTCTTATGAGGCCCATTGTTAGCACCCACGTCGAAGAATAGCCAAACTGAAGTGGCAGTGGGCGGGGCACATCGCACGCAGGACTGATGGCCGATGGGGTCAGAAGGTTCTTGAGTGGCGTCCGCGAACCGGGACACGAGCTGTGGGTAGGCCTCCAACAAGATGGAGTGACGACCTTGTAAGGATCGCGGTAAAGCGGTGGATGCGAAATGCACAAGACCGGTCTGAGTGGAGAGCCTTGGGGGAGGCCTATGTCCAGCAGTGGACGTCTTCCGGCTGACATGAATGAATGATTGAATAACTATGTCAGTAACAGAATATGTTCCTCGAAACGGTTTCGAAATGACAATATTTCGGTAAAAATACCCCAGAGTAGTTACATTATACAACGCTGAAATGCTGTCAGCATCTGTGGTACTTTGGCACGCGGCCGAACTTTTTAGTTTTTATTTAGTATTTAAGTCCTATTTAATTTTTAGTTTATGTTTACTTAAACAAAACTGGTAACCAGATAACGACACATCTTTAGGTTTTTTTTATAGCATCGAGAAGGCAAACGAGCACACAGGCCACCCGATGGTAAGGGGAAACTGTGGCCCATAGACATTCTCATTCACAAGACTGCAAATCCACTGCCAACCCTGAAGACTAAGATGGAATGCCTCTATGCTAGTCATTTCACCGGCTGTCTTATCCCTAAACCGGAACACAACAATGCGAGCACTACTGTTTGGCGGTACGTTAAAGGATAAGATGGTGGTAGCGATCCGGACGGACCTTGCACAAGGTCCTACCCGCAAAATGTGTAAAATAAATCACATTTTTATATGAAAAAAATTGAACAGCTTTTGTTGGTTTTCTTTCTTATAGAGCAGTTAATAGATCGACTATTAATTTCACAGAGATAGCTGGAAGGCCAGAATGTGACAGACTGATTTTATCCCGTAATTGTTATACGGGCGTTTATTAAAACTGGACATAGATTAAGACTACTAATCATTAACAGAAATAATTATTTTGTTTACGCTAACGTATACAATACACCGTTATTAATTTTTGAAAATACTATCGACCCGCAATGTACATCGAAGTCCATCTTTCAGGTAAGTACGTAACGTAACGTTTACTTGCGTTTTTAATTAATTGCATTTTTGTTATACATTGCGTGTTAAATTATTTTGTATGGTTATTTTTTTTTCATTTAATTTTAACAAAAGCTGCCTTAATGTGCTCAGTAGGGGTTATACTAACCACGGATAAAAGAAACGCCCGTATACCATTTACACACTGTATAGCACACCGGGTCTCCAAGGATAAATAAAGCAATGCAACCAAAGTAAAAGTGCATATAACATCATAAAGAGTGCATAAAGATTTTACTATCAGTAAATAAATGTCATGTTAAGTGCCCGGTGCATTTCGCCGTAAATTCTCAGAGCGATGCGGATGCTTCTTCAGATTCGTGGAACTCCTATAGAGCTTCGAAAGTAAGAGTAAGTGAGAGAGTTCAAAATAAACCACTTAAAATGTTTTGTAATACATACCGTATTACGGTTATACGGTACGGTAGTATGGTAGGAAGGAAAAACCAACAAACCCACTTCCAATTTTTTTTCATATAAAAGATAAGAGATAAAAATATAAAAGATGTTTATTCAGTAAGTAGGCCGCACGGGCACTTTTACACGTCAAAAATCTACCAGCGCTTCGCAAGAGACCACTGCTGAGAAGAAACGCCGCAAGAAACTCAACAGTCAGTCGTTTTTTAAATATTGCTAATGATATTATACCATAATAAACTTAACCTAGCGTGATATGAAACAATGAATCTCACGTAAAACCAAAAATTAATATATTCATGCGTAGTTGAGCAGGAAAATGTGTCAAAACTCAAAATTGACACAAAACTAATAAGTAACAGTAATAAAAAAAAATGAAAATATACAAGTTATACTTTACCTGTGACGGTGCAAGACAACCTGCATAAAAGTTTGCATACATTCTCCTACAGAAACCGTGTCCCCTAGACAATATACAATGTTTACATATTTTTTATGACTAAGTTATTATTACGTTATTTAGGTGTTTAGTATAGGCCAAGCATTTTTATCAGTTAGATAGTCCTCGACCCTATAATAGTAAGCATTAGACATTTTTATACATAAAAAGGCTTTTTTACACTAATTAAAAAACCCTGTAGATGTGTCGTCATGACGTTACCACTTTTGTTTAAGTAAACATAAACTAAAAATTTAATAAGACTTAAATACTAAATAAAAACTAAAAATTTGAGCCGTGTGCCAAAGTACACACATCATCACACAACCATTAAAGACAGAGCAGAGAGAAAAAGAAAGAGATGTATATTACTTATGTGTATTATGTCAATTCTATGCATTCTAGTGCGACTCTCTTTCATGCAATATTTCAGATTTCTGAAGTGTATAGCTAGATGTGTTGCTGTGTTTACCACAGATGCTGGCAGAATTTCCTCGTTGTATATAGCAATGCTCGAACGAGCTCTGTGGCCTCCGGTTGTTCTATTATTTCTATTGTAAGTTAAGTTTAGGTCAAAACCCTTCTAAATAATGCTTAGTAGGTAAGGTAAAGGCTTTAAAACCATTTTTTCTTCAATTATATACACCATAACAATTAGATTTAGTTCGTTGTTATGTTGCACGCATGTCAATTATACAGAATTCATATTATGATCGTCAAAGAAGTAAAAAAAAAAAATGTAGCAAAAGCCAATGACAAAAATTAATGAAATATAAAATTTATAAAACACGAATAATAATAAAACGAGTCACAAAGTTAAATACACAAATGGTAGTAGAATAAACAATCTCAAAAGTATATAAATAGGTATTATAAAGTCAAAATTCATGACCCCGAAAAGGATTAAATTCTCGAAAATAATAAAATGTATCCAAATTCAAACTTCAATAAAATTAATTATGAATTGCCCAACAAACCCCAACTCCATACAAACACAATTACAAATACCTACTTTAACTTTTGACGGCTGTCAAAAAAACCGAGTTTATTCGGTGAAAAAGCGCAAAAAGTTTAAATGACTTGGTTCCGTCGGACACGGTGATGGATCGGCGAGGTACTGCGAGAGGCCCTTACACGACAAAAGGAAACGACTGAGGAGTTATCGAGAAACGCCGATTTTTTAATTTTTTTTATGGCATAGGGAGGCAAACGAGTACACATGCCACCTGATGGTAAGTGGAAACTGTGACCCATAGACATTCGCATTCACAAGACTGCAAATTCTCTGCCAACCCTGAGGACTAAGATGGAATGCCTCTATGCTAGTCATTTCCCCGGCTGTCTTATCCCCGAACCAGATCACAACAATGCAAACACTGCTGCTTGGCGGTAGGTTAATGGATAAGACGGTGGTACCAACCCGGACGGAGCCTGCACAAGGTCCTCCCACAAGTGAATGTGGTTGAGGGTATGGATGTTGTTAAGCAAGTTGAATCCCTTGGCTCCCAATCTGGCAAGCCATCGAAAAAAGTCGTCATTAGTGACTGTGGGCAACTCTCCTAACTTGACTTCTCTTAAAATTATGTACTAAAATTTAATATGATATTTTAAGTTTTAACATAAAGTCCTCCCCAATGTAAACCTTTCCAATTTTACAGAGAATAAGAAATAAAGTTAAGTAATAGGCCATTCCAATATGTTAAGAGTTTATAGCTGTGTTTAGGTCAAATGGCTTTATTTCTCTGCATTGTTTATTCATAATAAATTATCTTATATGAAATATACTATGCTACGTCGCTATTGTCTAACGCACTGGCAATCGCAACCGGCTTCAAAGTGGAGCAATTGTTTTCATTTTGTATGCAGGTAAGCCTTCGACAGTGTTGCCAGGTCTCCTGATTTATCAGGAGATTTACAGATTTCAGGGTAGGTCTACAGATATACAGATTTTTATAGAGAATCTCCTGATTTTTTGGAATATTCCTTCTTTTATTTAAATATTTGAATCGACCTTTATAACTCGGATGCGTAAACTGAAACGTTTCTTTTTTCGTTGAATTGGTCGAGGTGTCTGTCATCAAATAGACCAATAGTGTCAATTCAATTTAATTAATAGGACCAATAGGACTGTCGCACTGTCTGTCATGTGTCATCAGGGTTTGATGTGAAGCGTACATTAAAACTAACATCTTCAAACCAAACTTCCGGTAACTTTGTAGTTATGATCTATGGATCTACATCACTCTCTTTTTAACTTTTGAACAATATTATACCTAACCTTTCATTTTCTTTGCATTTGCAGCTAAAATTACTGTACACTGTACGTACCTACATAAAAAAGTATAAGATTTCGTTACGTTTACCTGCATAAAAATATGTTTTTTTTTATATAAAAACAATATATTCATCTATATTTGAAGTCAAGAAACTTGATTGTATAATCGACTTGTAAAAATCTACAGATTTTTTCTCTCAATCTCCTGTTTTTTTGGCATTACGTCTTCTGCCTTTTTCAGTTTGGACCTGGCAACACTGCTTCGATTTTCAAAATGAAAACGATTGCGATTGCGAGTGCGTTAGGCAATATCCTCTGGAGTGTGACATGACCTCCATACTTAATAAGTAAGTAAGTTGGAGGCCATTCGCAACGTTAAAAGATGGCGGACGTGTAATTTGTTTTAGACTTTAATTTTTGGGTAATTAGGTGTTCAAAGTTCTTTTCTGATAGTAATTTGTACTTTTTATGCCTTTGTGTCGCACAGTGATTGAAGACTTGGACTTATTTCGTGTATCTGGCATCTTTCTTCTCGTTTCAAGTGGACTCGCAGTGGTGCAGAGGTTAAAACTATCTTGACCTCTGACCTACAAATCACCGTACAACGTTGCCCCCAATCTTCCTAGAGAAGAATGGATTGTGTTTTATTGCTATATTGATTTATACTTATATATACTTGACACTGGCGAAATCACTTCACGTGGAAACGCCATATCCCCGCGGTAGTAGCTGTTCAAGTCGCCGCGGGGGCAAAGAAAGAAGAAGAAGTAAGTAAGTTTATTTATTTACCAAAAAAAATACATTGAATTATTTAACAGTGGTACTTCTAATACTTACAATAACCATGGTGCGACGTGATCACTTCTAGTAAACTTTACTGTCCCACATCTACTAAATTAAAATTTATATTTCAATTAAATTTAAAGATAGCGTCTTGTTTTTTTTCTGTTAATAGTGTAATATCACCGGAACCACCTCTAGTTTTGCCTTATAGTTTTAGAGATATAAGGGCCAATGAATAGGCCTGATTTTGTTAGAATTATTTTTCTACGTAAATTGAAGACGAGCGTGATGGGATAGGCATAATATCCAGTGTATAAGAACCAGGGACCGGAAAACCCCTTTATTTGACTAAGTCTATCGATCGGGTGACTACATCATATGCTCTCCCAAACGTTAGCGTATCCCTATCGATAGGTTTACCCTATTGATATGGAAACTGCTTCGAATTAGTTAACTACAACCATTGAGGCTACCAGTGTTACCCTATCGATTCTCCTTCTCCGTTGACAGTGTTTCGCAGATTCGTGGGATTGGTTGGATACAAGCTTGTGTGTGTGGATAGCCAGTCATTGTATATCCAGTGCTAAGCAGTGCAAAAATGTTTTGTATAGATTGCGCGTAGAGATTAAAATAGCTTGAAGCCGTTCAATAAACACTTCATAGGGAAAGCCTAACGAGGGTTTTAAGAAATTGGTAAGCGCTTAGTCGAATTAATTGTATCGTATGGGATAGCTTTTTATTAGGGTAAGTCGAAGATATGCTTATCGCATCGTTAGGGTTTGTAAAAACCAGTCAATTATATAGCCTAACGAAAACCCTTTAAAGGGTAAGCGGTTCCGGTCCCTGATAAGAACATTATTTTGAAGGTTTGAAGGAAGTCTATAGAAAACAAAAACGTTGGCAATAGCGTTTGCGTCTTGGTTAGGCCTAATTGGACTTAAAGATAAATAAAAGATAAAAGATGTTTATTCAGTAAGTAGGCCGCACGGGCACTTTTACACGTCAAAAATCTACCAGCGCTTCGTAAGAGACCACTGTTGAGAAGAAACGCCGCAAGAAACTCAACAGTAAGTCGTTTTTTAAATATTGCTAATGATATTATACAATAATAAACTTAACCTACCATTATATAAAACAATGAATCTCACATAACACCAAAAATTTATATATTCATGCGTAGTTGAGCAGGAAAATGTGTCAAAACTCAGAATTGTTACAAAACTAATAAGCAACAGTAATATAAAAAAAATATATATAGAAAGTATACAAGTTATACTTACCTGTGACGGTGCAAGACAACATGCATAAAAGTTTCGATACATTCTCCTACAGAAACCGTGTCCCCTAGACAATATACAATATTTACATATATTTTATGACTAAGTTATTATTAAATTATTTAGGTGTTGGCCAAGCATTTTTATCTGTTAGATAGTCTTCGACCCTATAGTAAGCTTTAGACATCAAACCACTGTACAACGTTGCCCCCAATCTTCCTAGAGAAGAATGGATTGTGTTTTATTGCTATATTGATTTATACTTATATATACTTGACACTGGCGAAATCACTTCACGTGGAAACGCCATATCCCCGCGGTAGTAGCTGTTCAAGTCGCCGCGGGGGCAAAGAAAGAAGAAGAAGTAAGTAAGTTTATTTATTTACCAAAAAAAATACATTACATTATTTAACAGTGGTACTTCTAATACGTACAATCACCATGGTGCGACGTGATCACTTCGAGTAAACTTTACTGTCCCACATCTACTAAAGGAGAATGCCCATATAATGCCTGGAATGTACAGAGATAACCTATATGCCAAAAAACATGTTATAATTAAATATAAATATACTCATTCAATTGAAGTCTAATAATGATGGGAGTAATATGCACATTATTTATAGACTTTTACTTGAACAGTCATCGCTCAACCGATTTTATTTCGACCTACCCTCATGTTTATTCGTATCTGCAATATTATAAATGGCGTGAGACGTCACTTCCATATAAATAACACTATGATGCTAAGGTGCTGGTAGACGTTATACCTATATTGTTTTCGTTTAGTTTAAATAATGAGCAGTGCTCAGCATTGCATTAATTGCAATATTAATGTTACGCAATTATCGCGTCATCATTTATTATTGCAAAATAATGAAGCGCGTCAACTAATACAGGAGTGGATATCTATCCTCCTGCACAGTTTTTGGACGATGTACTTGTAACTATTGAAAATGATTAGAATTGTAAAATGACTTTGTTTATTTACTTAACCAAGGCCGCGTACTGGACGACAGTGGGCGGCGGGGCAGTGAGCGAATTTCTTTCTTGATTGCATGGTCGAGACGCTCACCGCACGGCGGTGAATTGAGATAACACGTAATGTATGGGAAATCGCTTGCCACCTCCACCGCCCGCTCTCGTCCAGTCCGTGGACTTACGCCGTCATCGCCCTCACCCTAAACCAGTCATGAAACCACTATTTTCATGTTCCTTACCTATGTGTAACTACTTTGTTTGTAAACATACTAAACGTCTTAATTCGTTTTGAAAGAGTTTGAGATGAAAATTGTCTTTGTCTATTTGCATAAAAATAACAGCGTTTCACCAACTTTTTTAGTAATCACTAAAAGAGTTTTCGGAACTTACAATTTCGTAGCATATTTTGGTGTATAATTGGTTCTTGTACACGTCAGGCATTTTTTTGTAGGAGAGATGGGCATTCCCCTTTAAAGCTTAATATTTCAATTAAATTTAAAGATAGCGTCTTGATATTTTTCTGTTAATAGTGTAGTATCACAGGAACCACCTCTAGTTTTGCCTTATAGTTTTAGAGATATCAGGCCCAATGTAAAGGCCTGATTTCGTTAGAATTATTTTCTACGTAAATTGAAAACGAGCGCGATGGGATAGCCATAATATCCAGTGTTTAAGAACCTTATTTTGAAGGTTTGAAGGCAGTCGATAGAAAACAAAAACGTTGGCAATAGCGTTTGCGTCTTGGTTAGGCCTAATTGGACTTAAATAGGAAGAAAAGGTTTTATTGTCAGTGAATACGCTGATCTCTCTGGCCGGTGTCGATAGCTTCAACACTTGTTGGGATGAAATTAGATTCCAATAAAAAGACAGTTAAGTGCGAAACAAATGTGACACAGGTTCCGTCTTTCGACTGACGGCTGACAATGTAGTCTCCTTTTATCATTTCATTAGTATCATTACCGTCGAAAGGCGTCCATTTGTAACGAGGTGTATTCACCTAAGTGTTATACCTCGTTCAATTAAATTCGTTCTGGCGTTTTCTATCTGACTATTTTTAGTCTAAATTCTAAATTTGAGTTCATTTTAAATTCTACGATCGCCTGTCACGACGATAGTCCATTCGCTCTCGAGCTCCCAAGCTAATAACAAGCTTTCAATTGTACTAACATGTTAAATTAAGTAAAATAAATAACCATATTTCAACAGTGAAATGAGAGTTACATAAAAAATAAAAAATAAAATACATGTATTCAATAAGTAGGCACTGTCACAAGCACCGTCCACTGCTGAGAAGAAACGCCGCAAGAAACTCAGCAGTCAGTTATATTTTAACCATATTTCATACTACAATGATACCACTTAGCCTAGTATTATATAAAGCTAAATTTACCGTGTGGTTGCCGGCTTAGAATAGTGCCACTCCATGTATTCCCCTGGAAGTCGTAAGAGGCGACTAAGGGAATAAAGGCTTGTAGTACTGTTAGGCGATGCCACCTGTCACTAATATACACAGTTAAACATCTTAGCCTAATTGTGCAAATTGTGGTTACAGACTTATCAACAAGTTTTTAGAGTTGTTGTTAATTCTATAGCTCTGCCTACCCCTCTGGGAATGAAGGCGTGAAGGTATGTATGTGTGTATGTAAATATTTAATTAAATAGAATATCAAATATCATGCGTAATTCAGCAGAAAAACATGTCAAAAATATTATGATGGAGATAGAAGGAGAAAAAGGACAAATAAAAAACACAAGACGACCACATAAAAGTTTCGATATGTTTTACTGTATCAATCGTTTCACCTTGATAAGATACTCGTATTACTTCTGCATTTGCACAATTTATTAATGACTAAGTTTTGGGATAAGCCAAGCATTTGTATCTGTTAGATAGTCCTCGACCTTATAGTACGCCTAAGACAACGACTATTTAAAGTATTTTTTAGACGCTGAAAAGGGTAACTTTAAAACTGCGTCATGTAATCTATATAATAAAAATTAATCGCTAAATGTGTTGCTAAGCGCAAAACTCGGGAACGGCTGAACTGATTTGGCTGATTTCTTTTTTGTTGTGTTCGTCATTGTCAGGAAAAGGTTTGTATGAAAGAAAATAATTTAAAAAAGCACCGGGAAAGTCAGGAATTTGCAGCGGGGCGAAGCCGCTGGCGGGCCGCTAGTCTATATATAATAAAAATGAATCGCTAAATGTGTTGCTAAGCGCAAAACTCGAGAACGGCTGAACCGATTTGGCTGATTTCTTTTTTGTTGTGTTCATCATTGTCAGGACAAGGTTTGTATGTAAGAAAATAATTGAAAAAACCACCGGGGAAGTCATACATTTGCAGCGGGGCGAAGCCGCTGGCGGGCCGCTAGTTTACTATAGAAATGAATGCATTGACCAACAAAATGATTTATTTACTTAACGGACGCGGAGTTTTCGAATAGCAAATAGATTTTTATTACTAGTATTTAAATGATGTATATCAGATTTTTTGGTGAAAGAATCTAAATCTTTAATATTATAAATAATATTCTCATAAATAAATTGAGACGCTACAGTTAAGCAAATACCAATTTATTTCGAAAAGTTATCTTAAGGACTCACGGGAATTTAAGTTAAAAATAGTACGAATGGCCCTTTTTTGTAACACAAATATAGTTTGTATTTCAGCTGCCTTACCCCAAACCAGAATACCGTACGACATGTCACTATGGAAATAACAACCACACATTTATTAATATTTATTAATATTAATTAATATTATTATAAATAAAATGTGGTTACCGGGTTAGAATAGTGCCACTCCATGTCTTCCCGTGGATGTCGTAAGAGGCGACTAAGGTATTAAAGGCTTGTAGTACTGTTAGGCGATGGGCTTGCCACCTGTCACTAATAAACTGGGAAACATCTTAGCCTACTTGTGCAAAATGTGGTTACAGAATTATCAAGAAGTTTGAAGACTTGTTGGTAATTCTTTAGCTCTGCCTACCCCACTCTGGGAATGAAGGCGTGAGTTTATGTATGTATGTATGTATAAAATAAAAACGTCGAATAACCTCTTTATATAGGTAGCTATCTTACGGGCCCCTAACATTGTCACCAAGGCGAAGAGAAAATGAGTTTCTCCCCAAATATCTGGGCCTGTATCTGAAATCAGGTCGTGTTTGACCCGCGTCTGATTTATATGCTAGGCCAGATTTGTTTACTTATTTGATTTGAAGTCGTGTAGGATTTCTACTGCGTTTTTTTTTAAATTTGTATAAAGCACAATTGTATATTTAGCGACCCTGCCCACGTATAAGTCGTTTGTCGCTGTTCCTTTGGAAACTGTATAAAATTATATAAAATATACATATTGTTATTAGTATGCGTGATGTGCTGATTGATAGAGTAAGGAATGAAAAAGTCAGAGAGAAATGTGGACTAAGATTGAAAAAGGCATGCTTCGATGGTTCGGCCATTTGGAAAGGATGGACGAAAGAAGATTGACGAAATATACAGAGCGAAAGTGAGTGGAAGGGTCGGAAGGGGCCGCCCTAGGCGTACTTTTTCGAATCAAATCGGTGAAATACTGCAAGGGCCGAATCTTAAGTACCCGAAACCGACGTGCGTGCATGACTCGATGTATGAATGTTGAAGAAGCGAAAGAGATGAGAAGCGTACCCATAGGATACGACTTAACTGGCATGGATATGCCTAAAAGATGCAGATTAAAATTTCCATTTAAATAAAATAGTATAGTTAGGTACATTAAAAGACGTAAAATCATAGGCACCCAGTATCAACACATTTGCAATCAATTTGGGCTCTAATACTGCTCGGCAAAAGTCGGTAAAAGTCGGCCAATATTAAAGCAATGAAGATAATTAAATAAGACTACGACTACGCTGTCCTAGTTGGTAGTGACCACAGATCACAGAAACAAGGGAGATATGTTATGGGGGCGTGGTTCGTGTCGCCTCGATATGGTCAAATTGACCATATCGGCACGAGGCGTGTCAAGCGTTGACACAGTCACTCACTGAACGCTGTCAGTATAGAAGCTCCGTTTAAATGATAAAATGACTGTATGTAGCGTGAAAGTGTGCAAAAATCGAAATACAAACGTTAATATAAAATCAAAGGGCATAACTTACCACCGGTAAATTTTGTTTTTAAGCATTATTTATATTTTTAAATGAATATTTTATATTTGAATGGATTTCAGAGCGTAAGGTTGTGAAAGTTGTGTTGACGTGATTTCTATCGACTATCGATAAATGGCTTATTCTACAGCTATCAATAGAATTCAATGTGTTAATAGTTCTAGTTATTTATCACTACCACGACACGCTTAAAACAGAAGAAAAATAATTTTAACAAATTTTCACGTTATACAAAATTTAATTTTCTTTACAATATTAACGAACGACGAAGGACTCTAGCAATTCAAATATAAGTAGGCAAATCATACAATTAAGATAAAAATAAATTAACCAACCACAAAGGCAAAGGGCTCTGGCTCAGTATTGAGCTGTGTTTGCACACAGCGCTGATTGACAGCTCGCGCCGACTCACTCTTAAAAGGATTCAAGCCTAAAGGTTGGATGGTAGAGATTGCCCCAAGTATTAAGTCTTATCTTTCTGTTTTAAGTAATTTGTACCATTTATGAAATAAAGTTTACATAATCAAGTCGGTAAACTACTGGTTTGTCCCAAACTGAGATCTTGTGACGTGACACTCAACCGAACCCATTTTATTAGTATATTTGTATTAACATCATAAAGTCCAAGTTTACAATTTAGACTTTTATGTACTAATCAAAACGAAAATCTTAAACAGCTCCAGAAAATTTAACCAAAGAAATTCGGCCATTTTTTTGTTACGTTCTAATATAGGTATCGTTCCAAATTTAAAATCTTATGTATCAATTTTACGCAAACCGTATTCTTGCTAATAAAATATTATTCTATTCTAACAATAATATATTAAGTTTAAATGATGTAATTGTATTAACCTAGTAGTAAAATAATAAAAATAGTACTTATTGCCTGTAAATTGAATAGTACCTATATTAACGTTGCAAACAAGTTTGAATTGTTTATCGATATATTTTGAAACATTCCTTGTGGCATCCCTAAGTGGACGACAGGAGAGAAACGCACACCTCTTGAAAAAAGTATAACTAGATGTCGCTGTGTGTGGGTAGTCCTTAACCTGCTGAACATAGGGACTACTATCTTGGCGCCATCTAGCTCTGAGGAACTAATTAATTACTCGTCGCATAGATGGCAGCTAAGTGACGAGTAAGCGCTACCTTACGTTTAGTGACTGAACTACGATGGAAAAAAAACGATCTTTCAGCATTTTTCAACCTTGAGAACTTAGAATAAAGCTTAATTTTCTGCTACTATCAAAACTATGTTACGGCGTTTTTAGTTCGTAAGCTGTAACCAATTATGAGGAGGTTGTTTTTGTAGTAGTTAATAGAGCGTAAGCGTAAGACGCACACATGTTTAAAAGTGGCGACACCGGGTCTTGTACGAATTGGCGTTCATGACATATCTCCCTTGTTTCTGTGATCTGTGGTAGTGACCCTGCCTACGAAGCTAGCGGTCCTGGGTTCAAATCCCGGTAAGGGCAGATATTTGTGTGATGAACGCGAATATTTGTTCCTGAGTCATGGATGTTTAATATGTATTTAAGTATATATTTCTCTATATACATACCTTCACGCCTTCATTCCCAGAGTGGGGTAGGCAGAGCTACAGAATTACCAACAACTCCAAAAACTTGTTGATAACTCTGTAACCACAATTTGCACAATAAGGCTAAGATGTTTAACAGTGTATATTAGTGACAGGTAGCAAGCCCATCGCCTAACAGTACTACAAGCCTTTATTCCCTTAGTCGCCACTTACTACTTCCACGGGAAGACATGGAGTGGCACAATTCTAAGCCGGCAACCACACGGCAAATATAATATTTCTCTATATAAGTATTTATATCGTTGTCTAGTACCCATAGTACAAGCCTAGAGCTTAATTTGGGACTAGGTCAATTGGTGTGACATTGTCCCCTGATATTTATTTATTAACAAGTTATTAGAGTTGTTGGTAATTCTGTAGCTCTGCCTACCCCACTCTGGGAATGAAGGAGTGAGTTTATGTATGTATGTATTTATTAAGAGCTGAGCAATTGTGACGTTGACAATACGATGTCAAAAGCAATATGGTTTTATCGATTAGAACAGAGCCCTTGAAACACCAAACCAATCAACATTGTAACCTACATAATAAAGCATTTTGAACAAGGTCGACCCACTTTAACATTTCATAAGGGACAAAGTGAAAAAATATTTTTACGAAAGCGCTGTTCTTAGCAAAAGTTACTCGCTTTCCGTGACATTTTCATGAAGTTTAAATGTTAGGAAATCCTTCATTTCAACACAGTGCTGAGTTACGACTTTATTTTTCACTTTCTTGTTTTTGATGTCGCCAGCATTTGTAATTCAGACGTAACTATACTTAAGACGTTATATTTGTGATATTAAGCTACTCTGGGCCGGTATTCTAAGCGGTAAACACAATGTCGTAGTTAACCTGTTATGGTATTGTTATGACGTCAGCCGCCATTACTGTCCAGTAAATAAGAGCTATAACGGTGACAATACGATAACAGCTCAAACACGATATGGTTTTCACCGTTTCGAATAGAGGCCCTGATCGATGACTGAAAAAGTTAAGATTGTAATAATTAATGATTGACAAAGAACTGAGCCTTTTTTAACTCGTTTTAAAACTATGTCAAGACATTTATATATTATGTAAAACACTGCCTAAATACAACATTGTGACAATATGATACAACATTTTTTACTTAACTATTAGTAAGAGTATTAATTGTATCAAACTATACTAGTCCTCCTTAGAAAAAAGTTCGTATGTCTCATAGAACCGCGTATTTATTAGTGACCTTATTTCTTCTCAGCATTACGGTTAAATTTGCTTTGACAATTAAATTGCACATACATCCTTTTTATTTAGAAGGCCTTAGTTAACAATGTAGTATTTTTGAAAATCGACCTCCAACGGGAAGAAAAAAAGCGAGAAGCAGAAACAATTCTCGTCGTTGATTTAACTACACCCAAGAGCAGTGAAAACGGGTCACTTTTTATGGTAATTCTATACAAAGTGACCCATAGTCATTGCTCTTGACTATATTAAACGGCCGTGTAACTATTTATAAACCCCCATAAGTTCCACCCGTCGCAGTAAAAGATGGTAATTGTTTCTGCAACAACTTGCAGAGTGCATTATTTCTAGCGAACAAGCTCTGACCTTTATTCTTGTACCTACAGGAAGTAGCTTCAAGCCCCGCGCATATAAAAGGTGAAATAAAAAAACCTTTGTTAACATAAACTTACAACCGACGCAGCTTTTTAACAAGAACTTTAAAGCTCTAAAAGTTGTTTAATAGTTTCGACGGTTGTAAGGTTCACTGTGCACCTACACTGGTATTAAGTACTATTTGCATTATATTTGAATGTAAAAATGTGCATATTGCAGGCTTAATGCCTTTACCTTTGTTGGTGACCCTGCCTACGAAGCTAGCGGTCCTGGGTTCAATCCCGGGAAAGGCAGATATTTGTGTGATGAGCGCAAATATTTGTTTCCGAGTCATGGAGGTTTTCTATGTATTTAAGTATATATTTCTCTTTATAAGTACTTATATCGTTGTCTAGTACCCAAAGTACAAGCCTAGAGCTTAGTTTGGGACTAGGCCAATTGGTGTGACATTGTCCCCTGATATTTATTTATTTATTATGGGAATAATCATACAGACTGACCTAATCCCAAACTAAGCTCTAGGCTTATACTGTTGGCAACTATAAACATATCTACCGTCGGTGAAACTGCAAAACCGCGTAAGTAAAATTTAAATAATGAGCAAAATGCACCTTTTTAATAACACGGTAAGGCTTATTTTGCAATATCATTTTCACCTCAGCAGCTCAAACAAGCAGGTTTGGCTGCTTAAAAACAGTGAGCAAAATTCAATTTTGCTGCGAGCGAGGCAAAGTAGCTTTTTAATAAAATAAAAAAAATGCCGTGAGCAGTGCTGGGGCTACTCACAACATTCGAAAAAATTTAACTTCACTTTGTTCTGTCACTTTCACTTCGATAGGAAAAAAGCGGGAGATAGAAACAACTTGATTCGAAGTTCGATTTTCAAATTCCACACATAGTAGGCCCAAAAAGAAACGCACGTTCGGATGCACACATAACCGTAAAATTGCAAATAAAACTATCTGTTAAAGTTTGAAATGTGTTTATACAGTAGGTACAATCATTTTTTTTATTTAATGTTTTGAAGACAAAATTAATGAAAAATAAGAAGTTTATCATGTATCTACATAATTTTGTTATCGTTTTAACAATCTTTAATTTCGTGAGATAAACCGCGGGGGCAGTTTCAGAACGCATTTCAAAAATAGCGGGATTATTGTAGCCAATAGCCATAGACAAGGCCTAGTTAGGTTTTTTTTAAAGCCACAGACTACATAAAGCTGTATAAAGTTGTGTTTGCACTACGGCATTATCAAGTTGAGTGACAGGTTTTATCTGTTTCATGTTTATTTTTTCCACTTTTTATTTTATTAGTATTTTGCAAAAATGCTTGTGATTGATGCATATGCGATCGTGTCGTTATTTAGTCGTGTATTCACCAAATGGTCACAACGGAAGACCTGCGTTGGCCCTACCAGCTTCACGCTGTGTTGTTCTCGCTGCTGAGGTGAAAAGTTGTATGTCTCACACGAGACCAAAGTTTTTTACGTCTCGTATCTTTGAATCATCACTCGCAGCAAAAACCAACTTTGCTCTCTTGTTGAACAAATAACTAAAATTTGTTAGTTACGCGGTTTTGCAGTATACCGACGATACGTACGTAGAAAACAACCAAAACTCAGAAACAAATACACACTCAACACACAAATATTTGTCCTAACGGAACTCAAACCCAGGACTACTAGCTTCATAGGCAAGATCAACACAAATAAAACGTATTTTTTAATAAAGTTGTTTAAACACGACACAGCGCGGATGAGTCACACACGTCAAGGTACATCTAATATTTATGAATTCCTAGTATTTGACGTTATAACTTTGGTTTAAAAAAAAGTTATTTCGGCCAGAATGTGTACACGCGTTAAGCTCACCTCAGAGGTCCAAGGGAAAGAGGACAGATAGATAGATATCCATATACTTACACACATACACAGATACACATTTTCTCGCAAATGTATTAAAAAACATCGTTTCATAATTCATAATTCATAATACTTTATTCAGTAAGGATTATACATTGTCATTCATGTTCAGTAGAAATAAATCACAAAAATAATAATATCAATAGGTAATTACAAAATAAATACAAAACGTCACTTACTTAAGTTAATAAATAATGTGTCAAAATAAAATAATTAAAAGTCAATGTCATCAAGGTACTCACTGACGGAATAGTAAGCCCTCTGTGTCAGCCAGTTTTTAAGTCTCCGGTCAAACCTAGGTATGAACCTGCAGTCCCTAATTTGGACCGGTATTTTATTAAATATTAGCGTACCCATGACGTGCAGTGACTTATTGCACTTCTTCAGGCGTTGTCGAGTAGTGGCTAAATGCTGTGGCCTACGGTTACATTACATTCGCTGCCCTATCCTTTGTTTTTCCAGGAAGTCTCCAGTTTTACGCCTAACATACTTACCAACCTCAAATATGTACTAGCTCGTACATACGTACATACATACGCGTTTCATACGTGTTCGAAACTGTCATTTTCACTCGTCAAAACTCGACATACTTTAAGCATTTGTATCAAAATGTACTATTATTTGACGTGGTAGTACAGAATCCTACGCGTACGACCCCGATTCGCACTTAGCCGGTTTTATTTTGCAAGTACATTTAGGGTGAAGCCAGACAAGCGTAATTTTTAGAGTTGTGAGTTTCGTAATTTATGCTGCTACAAAAGTCCAGCTGAATTTGCGTCGCCGTGTAAAACAAACAGGACTTTTGTATGAAACCGAATGTAGCAGAAATTACTCGGTCATATTATTATTATATGTCTTTTACCAATCACGGGACTATGGGAGCCCCGGATCTTTGGAAGGTATGGAGTCAAAGCCAACACGCAGAGGCCCTTTACACAAGTTTAATTTAGCAAAGTGATGGGACACCAACCGACGATTGTCCCTGACTGAGTTCAAACTATAGAAGTATGCTCCCACGGACAACCAATGGCTAGTGTAGGACTATTTAAGAAGGATGGAAACATTAAAAATAGGCTCTATGAATGGACAGATATGGATTGGTGAACTAGACTATTGATGAAACTACGGCGCCTGCCTGGCCAATGCTAATTACTTTGGTTGAAATGGCAGGCGGTGACTCCCCAACTCAATGGAATGGGCCTCCCAAAATAGCCGCATATATATAGCAGCAGGGAGGTAACAGTTCCAAAGGGGCTAAGGATAGTAAGCAAGTCAAAAGCATTCAAGAAAATCACTAGAAATGGTGAAAAATTAGTCATATTTCCAAGCATTTTAAAACGATCTACTCATTTCCACTCAGTTTCTACTATTTTTGCGAGCATGCTTCTTTTTACAAAGAGGTTCTTTAAAGGTTCCTTATTTACAATATAACGTAGCCCGTAAAAGACTTAATCAGGTTACAAAGTTCGAAGTTTATGAGGAAAAATATATTTCCCGGTAAATAAAGAAACTGACTCGGACGCGATAATCCAAAGTTTTGATTTATACAGCAAGAAACAGCTTGCCGCCCTTTTAACTCCGACTTTTACCTAGTACGCGAGTACGAGTATTTTTCGTAGAATAAAAAATACTTGATCTCAAAGTAGAAGTTGACAATTTACATAGGTATAGTCTTTATTATTTCTACTGAGCCGATCTTCTACACAAAGGCCATTGTTTGTAAACAATACCATTGTCTTTCTTTGTGTCCGTAACACCAAGCCGATTACATAAAAAAAAGTTAGAACTACATTGAATGTACATTGAATTATCAACCCTACTCTCTTAGTCAGTAGGTTTAAAATGTAAAGTGTCAGGATACAGATATAAGTCTTTATTATTTGAACTGTGCTTATTCTTTACACAATACTATCATCTACACAAAACTTATATCTGTATCCTGACACTTTACATTTTAAACCTACTGACTAAGAGGGTAGGGTTGATAATTCAATGTGCATTCAATGTAGTTCTAACTTTTTTGTATGTAATCGGCTTGGTGTTACGGACACAAAGAAAGACAATGGTATTGTTTACAAACAATGGCCTTTGTGTAGAAGATCAGCTCAGTTCAAATAGTAAAGACTATACCTACATACGTCAAAAAACTTACCTAGTGTCATGTTTGTGAACTAGTGTTCTTGAGAATGTAATTCGTTATTTAGTTGTGAACGGTGATATTGCAGTAGTAAATACTAAAGAAGTTAAAATCAACTACGGACTGTTATACGTCAGTGTTATCTCACGTTCTTAACGCACATAAACAGTGGAAAAGGTGCATATAAATACTCCGGTGACACTTCATTTGTACGTGGTTTGTCCACCTACCCTAGTATACAGGTTATTAATCTGTAACCTACCCGCATTGTTGGTCGTTTATGGTGTCTACCCTCTCAATTTTTCTTACGACAGTGTTGCCAGTGCATTAAAAATACTTACCCCATTAACTTATATTACAATGACTAATTATATGTAAAACATCACTGGGTCAGGAAACATGCCTTTTATTTGCGGGGAGTGCAAAGAAGACATTAAGAGACTGCGAATAGTTTGCCCTAAATGTAAAAATAACTATCACCAAACTTGTGTAAACTACAAGAGTGCGCAAGCCCTTCCTGCTACCAAGGTCGCAGTTGGTTGGCTGTGTCCTGAGTGCAAGGCTGAAACGCGACGCGGGGGTGGCAACTCTAGTACGCCTGCCCGTATTGCACCCGCAACGGAAACCTTGAAAAGCGGCTCCGACACAGAACACTCGCTCGACTCACCCGCTACACTGGTAGCGGCTTCTTGTGTGACACTTGATGACGATATTATCTCGGCAATTCGCCTTGAAATCCGCAATACAATACATAATGAAATTTCTAAATCAATAAATAATCTTTTACAACGTGAACTCTCACCGATAAAGCAAGACCTTGTGGAATTGAAGCAATCTCTTGATTTTTTTAATAATAAGCACGAAGAGATCGAAGACTCTATAAAAAAATTGAGTAAGAACATACTAGAGGTTGAATCAAAGTGTGACAAAATTCTTCCTTCGCTACTAACCTTTGAGGATCGCGTCAATGAGTTAGAGCAGCAACTTCGGGAGAATAACTTGGAATTTCACGGAATAGCCGAGCACAAAGCCGAAAATTTAAGTAACGTAGTATTACAGGCTGCGAGCGTGGTCTCTTCTCAGTTGGCAGAGGACGACATCATCCATTGTACACGAGTAGCGAAGCTAACTCGCGACAACAACAAACCTCGTACTGTTGTGCTCAAGCTTAAGGACAAGCGCTGTCGCGACGAGTTCCTCTCGGCCGTTTCGAGGTATAACAAATCAAACCCGCAAGGCAAGCTGGACACATCGCACCTAGGTCTTGCGGGCCAGAAGTCACCTGTATACGTAGCCGAACACCTGTCTCCTTACTTCAAGAAATTACATGCTGCTACTCGACTGAAAGCCAGAGAACTTTCATACAAGTTTGTGTGGGTACGCAACGGTCGTATATTAGTACGGAAGAACGAGACTGCTTCCTCGATTACTATAAAGAACTACTGCTTCCTTGATAATCTTAAGTAAACCCGTTAGTTTAAGTGTTGTTAATTCTTGCTCTTTGTTTATATCTTTAATCTTCAATTGTAATATTTCTTAGCTGTGGCCCTTTCCATATATTATCAGAATGTTCGTGGCTTAAAAAGTAAGTGTCTTGATCTGTTTAATAATCTCCTTGTCCATAATTATGATATCGTGTGTCTAACCGAAACTTGGCTCGACGGTACTATTGAATCAAACGAATTATTTGACGACAGATATGTTGTGTACCGTCGTGATCGTTCATTAGATTTCAAGTCGCGCTATGGAAAGACACACGGTGGAGGTGTCCTTGTTGCCGTTACAGCAAGGCTCTCTGTCGAGACTAAAGTGTGTTGGCAAACGTCTCTCGAAGATTTGTGGTTGCGGGTAAAATGTAATAATATTAATATTAATCTTTGTGTAACGTATATACCATCCTATATTCCACTTACCATATTCTCAGACTTTTTAAACAAATGCGAAGACATCATTATTAATGCTTTAGATAGCGAAACTATTATATTGGGCGATTTTAATTTGCCCATTATTTTTTGGGATAAAGGTGGCTTTGGGGATGACTCCTTGGTTCCTTCAGACCCTAAATCATTGGTTTTAAAAGATTTCTTAGCCACCACTGGACTCAGGCAGATGAATACGCTGCTAAATAGCAATAATCGAATACTGGATCTAGCTTTGGTTAGCTTTGAAATGATTTCGCTGATTGAAGGCTACCCACTCTCTCGCATTGATGCACATCATCCTTCCTTTGAATTGCTCATACATAAACTCCAGGATTCAGCTCTAAAGGTCAATAAAGCAAACATTCGCTACTGTTTTAATAAAGCTGACTACAGTCAATGTTCTGCTGACTTAGCGGAAATCGACTGGGATGGCTACGCTAATCTTAGCTGTGATGACTTTCTACAGGAATTTTACAATATCATCTGGTCCGTTATCGAAAAGAACACACCAAAAATTAGACCTCGTTCTGACCGCTACCCAGATTGGTTCTCACGAGTCTTAATAAGGCTACTTAAAGAAAAGAATAAAGCCAGATTGAACTTTTTAAAGTATAATAACCCACGTGACTATGATGAGTTTTCATTACTAAGAAAAAGAGCACGATTGGTCATGAGTAATTGTTTCAAGTCCTATATTTGTAACATTGAAAATAGTTTAAACAAAAATATAAAATCATTCTGGCGTTATACCAAATCCAAAAGAGTTACAAATCAGTTACCAAACCGCATTTCTTACAACAATGATAGTGCTAGTAACGGGCAAGATATTGCAAACCTTTTTGCTGAGTATTTTTCCTCAGTGTACGAGTCATCCAACTCTTCTAATTATACCCCGGATTTTCCAGAAAGTAGTTTTATTATATCGGATGTGTTGATATCTGACGATCTCGTGCTCAAAAAGTTGAAGTCTCTTAATATTAATAAAGGGTCCGGCCCTGATGGTTTACCAGTCTTATTTATTCGCTCTTGTGCGGACGCTTTGGCCAAACCCCTGACACTAATATTTAGAAAGTCTCTCCGTGATGGTGTCTTTCCAAATCTCTGGAAGCTTACTAAAATAACGCCCGTACACAAAAAAGGTGACAAGTCTGAGGTCTCAAATTACCGCCCCATTAGTATTCTAAGTATTTTTTCTAAAGTTTTTGAAAGCATAGTAGTGTCCGCAGTTTATTCTCATTTTAATCATATGCTTAACCCTCGTCAACATGGTTTTGTCAAGAATCGCTCAACATCAACCAATCTTCTGACTTATGTGCACCATTTATCCTTAGCGTTTCAGACAAAAACCCAAATTGATTCAGTCTATACAGATTTTGCCAAGGCCTTTGATCGGGTAAATCATCACATACTCTTGATAAAACTCAAACACTTGGGCATCCATGGAGACTTGCTGCGGTGGTTTAAATCTTACTTATTTCGTAGGTCTCAGTTAGTTTGTGTATTTGGGTTCGAGTCCATCCCGTTTTTAGCTGAATCTGGTGTACCCCAGGGTTCAAATTTAGGTCCTCTTTTATTTCTCTTTTTCATTAATGACCTTTTTAGAAGCATTGCGTGCAACTGCTTGGCTTATGCAGATGACATCAAAATATTTCATTGCATAAAATCAATTGAGGACTGTTTTATTCTGCAAGCTGACCTTAACACAGTTGACAACTGGTGTAAAACCAATTGTATGTCCTTAAGTGTTAACAAATGCCAATGCATTTCCTTTACTAAAAAACTTAATGCCATTAATTTCACATATAATATCGATGGAATTCCCTTGGAAAGAGTGACAACAATTAGGGATCTTGGGGTTATTTTTGACAGTCAATTGTCATTCCGCGGCCATTATGATGTTATTGTGTCTAAGGCGAGTCGTATGTTGGGTTTTGTGTTACGAACTACTAGACCTTTTAAGAAAGTAGAAAGTCTCGTAATTTTATACACTTCTTTAGTTAGACCTATTCTGGAATACTGTAGCTGTGTTTGGTACCCAATCTATAGTATCCACTCAAGCCGCATTGAATCTATACAAATGAAATTCGTCCGGCATCTCAGCAGGTTAACAGGTGTGCGACGCACTATTCCTCAATACAGCGACAGGTTAGTTAATTTCCGCCTATCATCTTTGGAGTACAGACGTGATGTGACTGATTTAATGACGCTACATAGGATTTTGAATGGTGTCCTTGACACTGATCTTATTAGCTACATATCCTTTATTGCCAAGAAAAAGATCACAAGGAATCAGAAAATATTTAGCATGCCCTTTACAAGCAACAACCTCTCATTTAACGCTCCACTCCTAAGGATGTGTCGTAGATATAATTTCTTAGACACAGATATTGATATTGATATATTCTCTGACAGCGCGAACAAATTTAAAACCAAATTAATGATACAGCCACTTTTCTAATTTTGCATATTTTTGTCATCTTCACTTTTTATTTACCGAAATGAAATGTAAATGCTGTGTACAATCATTATTGGGTTGTTTACCATTTAAGTGTCATTTGTATAATCTTAATTTTTAATGCTTGGTGTTCAACATGTTATTGTACCTAATAAATAAATAAATAAATAAATAAATACATACTCACGCCTTCATTCCCAGAGTGCGGTAGGCAGAGCAACATACTTCTTTCGTTAATAATTCTGTAATCACATTCTGTAAATTTGATTGAAACTTTGTAAATACCTACATTATAAGTAATTTATCATCATCATAGTAGCCCAAACACGTCTACCTACTTTAAGACTTAGGTCGTTTCACTAATTATTTAACTCTTTTCTTACAATACATCATTAGGGTCTGAAAAAAATATTTAAGAACGGTACTAAGAGAAATATAGTAGTAGATAGTAGAAGTTCAATTCACACAAACTCGCTAAAGTACTGTTTAGTAAGATTATACTGTCTTCCGAAACCGTATGTCCTTTTAAAGTTAACCTTTTTTCACGTTAAATACTTGCTTTAAAGTACCTAGTATTTTACGCAGTATTTATTTTTAACTTCCTCTTTTCAACTTGCAGGCATTATAAAATGAAGTTATGGCCGCAGTATTATTAAAGAAGCTGGGAGAAACCAAAGGAAATAGAATATTTCTATTTTCCATCATAGCCTTAATAGAAAACCTAGAGCTTAAAAAATATAAGCCCAATGCCGTGCTAATTAAGATTAAATGTGACTTGGGCCCTTATTTTAAATTGTCTTTACCCATATCGTTAACATAATGTTACCTTAATGACACATCTAACTAACTTGACCGCTAAAGTTATGTAACCAAAGCAAAATAAGCCCCGGTCTGTATGCTTTTTGAAATGAAACGAAATGAAATAGGTTTTATTCCGAAAGCAGGATTTGAGAATCGGCTTCTAGTTAAGTAGCATTCTTACGATTTAAGAGAAGGCATTCGTCACTTGGGCAATTTAAATCCGATATAAATAAATAGACACCTCCGAAGATCCTAGAGCTGGTACTTACCTCTCCCAATGGATTGTCCTAGCTATCCAGAGAGGTACTGCAGCCAGTGTCATAGCGACCATGCCGCGAGCGGACCAGCTAGAGGGGGTGTCCATTTTATAGTGGTGGTATTATTTTAATATTTGAGTAGCTTAGTTTTATTTTCACTACGAGAATATCGTTTTTTTCGATAGGCCCATTCCTTGGTCATCAGAGGTCAAATACCTCGGCGTGACCCTGGACAGACGCCTGAGCTTCCGCTATCACCTCAAAATTGTACTCGATAGGGCCAAGATGATCAAGGGTCGTATTGGTCCCCTTCTCAACCGACACAGTAAACTCAGCGCACACAATAAGCTAACACTATACAATGTATGTATTAGACCGGTTTTCACATATGCCAGCGTGGCATTCGCACACGTTCACGACTGCCACATAAACACTCTACAGATATTTCAGAACGAACTTCTCCGATCGGTCGCGGGGGCCCCTTGGTTTGTTCGCAATGCGGACCTTCACAGGGACCTCGGCGTCCCGTCGATCAGACACACTATCAAGGAAGCGTCTAGGCGCTTCTTTGATAAAGGCCCACATCACCCTAACCCGCTCATCGTCCGTGCCACCTCCTACACTCCCAAACTCACCTCATCCGATCCCGACGTCCTTGCTGCGCTTGGGGCACCCATCAGGCGCCCCAAGCTCATCCTGCTCGATTCCACCGATCCCATCCAACTCGCAGTGGATGAGGGCACTGAAGACCGGAAGAAGCTCCGCCGCCAGGGACGTCGTGGCCGCCCTCCCAGATCTGGACCTGAGCCTCATAGCATCACTGCAGGGATCGAGAAGACCGAAGAAACCGAAGAATCCGAACACAATGAAGAAACCGAACATATTCAAGAAACCGAAGAATCCGAACACTTTGAAGAAACCGAAGAAAACGAAGACTTTCAAGATACTCAGCCGGCCGAGCTGCGCTCGACCGGCCTGAAACCCGACGGAGGCACCCCTCCAGAGGTGCGGCCACCACCGCACCCCTAACTTAGGGTTCAGCATGCCCCCCCGAAGGGCACTGCTACCCATGCCCGGGTGACGTAGTTACGGTGAGGACACCAACTACATGGCCAGTCAACAAAAAAAAAGTTTTATTTTAATTTGAGTAGCTTAGTTTTATTTTAAGTTAAATAACTTTAGTTTTAACTTTTAATTGTAGTACGTATATTATATTTTTAATAAATAAATATCAAAGGACAATTACCAATGACCAATTGACCTAGTCCCAAACTAAGCTGTAGTCTTGTACTATGGGAACTAGACAACGATATAAACAATTATATAAGAGAAATACATTCTTCAATATACAGAAAGCATCCATGACTCAGAAACAAACACTCGTACTCAACAGACTTATATTTTCTCATACCGGGAATCAAACCCAGGACCACTAGCTTCGTAGCCGGGGCACTACCATCTATTCCAGCGGTCGGCAACAGGCGGCCCGCGAGCCTTCCTGGATATTTTGTATGTAATCGGAATTTGTACGCATTTCTAATAATCACAAACAACTTTACTTAAATAGTGGAAAAGTAAAAAGGGCGAGAATTTGTAATTCACCGCTGTCGCGTACATAATATTTGTTTCGAGCCCATAGCAACAAATAATGCAGCACGACTTCGTCTATCGCGCACGTTTTGTCTCATTTCCTCCCGCGCCCCTCTCACACCTTTGTGCCATCGCCGAAATATGCCGCATCGTCGTTTTTCAATAAGGCGCTCATTGCAAAAAAATGTATATTAGAAATCGTCGTTATTGACTACCGACAATCTGGTACCTTTTCTCTGTAAAGTCAAAAATTATTAACACGTGCGGCCCGCGTCAATTTCGTTAAATACTATGTGGCCCTTGGTTGCTAAAAGGTTGCCGACCCCTGATCTAGGCTATCGCGTCGTTCATGTGAAGTGAAAACGGTCTTATAGTTAGTAATCCTGCTTACAAAATATGATTTCAGATTGCTAAAGGTACATAACTTACGTAAAGCGCCTTCCATTTAGTTGTAGCATGTTAGTTATGCGTGTGTAACCTTCCGTGGTTTCACCTGATGGTTCCAACGGAAGACCAGCGCTGACTTTAATGCCAGCATTACGCTGAGTTGGGACCATTTCGTGGCTACTTTCTTCTTGTATTTGTTAATCTGTTCTTTGTTATGCATGTAACGAATAAATGATTTTCTTTCTTTCTTTCTTTCTTATTAGCAGGAGAGCTGTTAAGCATTTTTGAGTAGGTATTTGAGGTACAATGCCGAAAAATATATGGATCAAAAATCTAATAATAATCTATGGTTAGGGAGAGCATATCGAATAGGTCACAAATGTGTAATGTGTAAGTTATCGAGAAAACAATCACCAAGTATTAAAAAAAGTGAAAACTCCGGGTAGTAATATGTAATATAATACATATTTAGATAATGTGCTTGTCTGGTCACGGATAGATAAGATAGCAAAATATTTAAGACGATGCTTTGGTGTTCGTTCTTCTGAAAATACTTCATTTTTATAGTTATTTAGAAATAATCCTAACAACAATTTACTTGCAAGATGTTTTATTTACAAAGAATCACAATAGATGGCTCTGTCTGAATGCTTTAAAATAAAAGATTTAATTGGTTAATATTATATCTAGCGATGATATAATCTCTTATAGCCATTTTGATTTATGATGCCTTGGTACAGTCAGCTGCAGAGAAAAGGATACCCACTCCTGGTAAGGATTGTTTTTTTTCGAAAACCTGAGGTTAGATTTAAATGATTTTGAGTTTATGTGTAGACAATAGTAAAATCTTCAATTCACCAAAAAATCATATAAATTTATCAACAGGTTTTTTAAAAAAATCGATCCTTACCAGGATATCCCTTTCTCTGCAGCTGACTGTACTTTTGTGATCTTTTCTTGCTTACCTCTGTAGCAATTTCCATACTTACTTACTTGACACTTTTTGATTCCAAATTCAAAATTCCTCAACTTTACAGGACACTTTTGATAGTTGTCCAGGAAATTCAACCTACCGGCTCCTATTTTTTTTATGGCATACGGAGGCAGACGAGCACACAGGCCACCTGATGGTAAGTGAAAACTGTGACCAATAGACATTCGCATTCACAAGACTGCAAATGCACTGCCAACCCTGAGGACTAAGATGGAATGCCTCTATCTACTGATGTTAAGGCAAAATTACATAGCATTTTTGAGAAAAGTTTGTAACACTCCAAAAGTCAGTGGTTCTGAACTATTACCAAACAATTAAAATACTCAGCAACTTTGTAATGTAAGTTTATTTCCACAATGAATTTGCCGTCTAGCTAGAAAGTTTGTAAATAAAATAGAGAGCCAAAACGCAGTAACTGTCGCTTAGTGTTGAAAACCTTAAATTTTATTTTGCAGTGGACGTGAACCTTTTAGTCGTTAAGTAAGATTGATGAATTTGTTGACACCAACGTTCTCTGTCTAAAGTGAGGGACTTATTTTGATATTTAATGAAATAAGTACCCCAAACCCCCGTGTGGTTGCCGGGTTAGAATTGTGCCACACCATGTCTCCCCGTGGATGTCGTAAGAGGCGACTAAGGAAATATAGGCTTGTAGTACTGTTAGGCGATGGGCAACCTGTCACTAATATGCTGGTAAACATCTTAGCCTATTTGTGCAAATTGTGGTTACTGAATTGTCAACAACTTTTTGAAGTTGTAATTCTGTAGCTCTGCCTACCCCACTCTCTGGGATTACAGGCGTGAAGCTATGTATGTATGTAAGTATTAACCGATACATATATTTGTGATGAGGTGTAATTCATTGCAGAGAAAAAAAAACGGCCAAGTGCGAGTCGGACACGCGCAAGACGGGTTTGGTACCATTATCTGTAAAAAATCACGTTTGTTGTATTTGAGCCCCCCTTAAATATTTATTTTTCTGTTTTTAGTATTTGTTGTTATGGCAGCAACAGAAATACATCATCTGTGAAAATTTCAACTGTCTAGCTACCACGGTTAATGAGATACAGCCTGGTGACAAACAGACGGACAGACAGACGGACAGCGGAGTCGTAGTAATAGGGTCACGGTTTTACCCCTTGGGTACGGAACCCTATAAAGACATTTATGATTATCGATTTCTGTTCATTATTACGAATACCTAATTAAAAAAAAATATCATGACTACAAAAAAAAAAGTTCATATGTATTATTTTTAGTGTTTTTAAACAAAAAGTACAAACGCATCAACGAAATTACACTTTTTGTCTTCTTAAGTACAGTCCCGTCACAATTAACGAGCAAAAGTAGGTACAGTCGGCGAGAGTAATCCAGTTCGAGCGCGGTTTTATAAATAACCTGATCTTGTCTTATCTTATTCAGAATAACCGAGCCGAAGGGTTTTGTTATTAAAATGTTTCCGGATATTTTTTTGCGGAAAGTCATTTCTTGGCTTCTCTTCAAAAACCGGTGGAGGTTCTCGAGTCGTCGGAATATTTTTATAGACTATGGTTTTTTAAAAGAAGGAAAAGGTTTGTCATTTCTGTTTTATGCCACAAACGAGAATATATCTTTATACAGTTTTTTATTCACATCTTGCGCAAGCTGTACCTATTTTGCCAACGTTTTTGTATTAGTTCAAGACACAGTAACATACATGGAGTAGCCAGTTAGTGTAGTGACCCTTATGGCGGCGTCGTTGATCGGGTCGCCACCTTCCCGAACATATGGTTGAGGGAGGCGATGGCTGAGATACGCGTCATACTCGTGAACGGGTGCTGAGAGGTCCGGTCTGTTCACGCTTGCAAGTACCTGATTTCCAATTTAGTTATTTTAACCGGACGAAGTTTAAATTTATCCTATCAATTAATTTGAATGACTACATACGCAATGATTCCCAAAATCTATTTTGAAAGTAATTAAATCCCCAGTTCTTGATTTTACTAAGATTATATTAACAGCTAAAGCAAATAATTATGTTTGTCCATTTCTAAGTTCCCACGTCAACAACAAAGCCCGACGAGTAGCGCAAACAAACTTAAAGTGGGTAAATATTAGAGAATCAGTCAGTAGAAAGCATGTAGGCTTGCTTCACCGTGGTCAAAGGGTAAAACAATATTTAAAGCAAGATTTAAAAAAAAATGTACATACATACATACCTAAACTCACGCCTTCATTCCCAAAGTGGGGTAGGCAGAGCTACAGAATTACCAGCAACTCTTGAACCTTGTTGATAATTCTGTAACCACATTTTAGGCTAAGCGTATTAGTGACAGGTTGCAAGCCCATCAACTACAAGCACTTATTCCCTTAGTCGCCTCTTACGACATCCACGGGAAGACATGGAGTGGCACTATTCTACCCCGGCAACCATACGGGGAAAAAAATGTTTAAAACAATAAAGGGCATAAAATCCACCATTTTGATTTTATAAGAGCTTTATGTATCCTAATCATGATTTTTAACTTTATTTTATTGACTTTACATTTGTAAGGATTTTGTTTGTATTGCTTTTTTTTTTTTATAATTATTTATTACTTTATTTCCTTGTAATGTAACTTACTTTTAAGTATTATTGTACCTAATTAATAATTGAAAAAATGACCTTCTGCTGGAGTTTCTTGCGGCGCTTCTTCTCCGCAATGATGGTCTTGTCCGAAGCGCTAGTAGATTCACTCCATGTTACCGACGTGTAAAAGAGCCCTCATGTGGCCAATTTACTGAATAAATATTTTCATTTTCATTTTCATTAGCCAATGACACTCGGGCCATCAAAACGAATGTAATAATAATAACGTCCTTGGGGGAGGCCTATGTCCCGCATTGGACGTCTTTCGGCTGACATGATGATGATGATGAATAAATAACGTACCATCTATCACAATCTATTGAAGAGTTGAATACAAAACATAGCAACTCCAAATACAACTGTATTTCAAAATCAACTTTAATACAACGTCTATGAACTTGAAACAAAACTAACAATTCCTGAATTGTATACATTTTAATTCCTTTATATTTCCACCGTGTCTTTTTATAATTGTTATAGTTTTATTAACTAAATATTTACTATTCCCCCATAAAAACCATACATAGGTCAGAATGATAATGTAAATACATTAAAAAAAAACAAATGACTATTATAATAACTGACATTTATTATCATCAAAAGAACTTTTACACCATGAAATAAACACTTATGCATTTTATGGTACAAAAATTATATCGAATTAGGCGAATCAACTATAATTACTAAAATCAAATATAGTATAAAATCTAGGTTTATAATAATCTGACAAATTATTAGCAAGAAACATTAATCCACGCCCATTACAGTTACGTACAATATTACACGTCGGAACAAATATTAAATACGCATAACAAAGTATTTGCAAAACGCAGTAACTGTCTACATTATTGTTCAAATAGAGAGCTTAAATGCAGCAATGTGGCTCTTACCCGATCTTATTACGGCTAAAAACACTTTACAAGCTTTACAGAAAAATACCTTTTGTAATTCCTGCTAAGAAACTAGTTCACTGACAACGAACGACCAAATAGTAAAAAGTAAAAGAGTAAAAACGTTAAAAGAAAACGAGCAGATGGAATGCTCTTTTCGTGTAGTGCTCTTTAGTCGTCTTTTTACAGCTCGACAGTGTAGCTTTATTAAATATTGAACGTAAATTACTGTCCTAAAGACCAACAGAGTCCATTATTACACTGTTCATTACTGGCTGGTCTGGCGAGATTAATATAATAATTATTGAAACAACGACATGGACATGCATAAGTGGATAATCGTCAAAATTTGTCAATTGTCATATTTATTTATAATACAAAATGGACAGAACACACAAATTAAAATTGAAAAAATTGCGTTTGATCGAAAATAAATAAAAAAAAAGTAGATTTTTATATATCTTTTAACTTTCATGTGTTTAAGTTAAAATCGGGTCTTGGATGAATAACGAGGTATGTGCAAAACTCCCATTCGTTATTTTTGTCGCGTTGAGACCCCATGCAAAAACCAGTTCAAACCAGTTACCAGATGTATACAAGTAAGTTATTAATTTGTCATATATTTTAAACATTAACAGATTGATACGCGACAATGGTACCTTTAAAAAAATACGGTTATGTAAAAAATAAAAAGCAGAAGAATACAAAATTAACTTAACATGAGTAAAATACAAGAGTACTTATTATTAAAAATATGTATCTATTACGATGGTGGTTTTAATTCCATAATGAATCTCACGACAGAGTAGCCCAAAGGCATTATAATATCACATAAATTATTATAACACGTTTATTTTACGTAACAACACCGCATCGAAGCCGCAATAATTTGAAATTCTTTTTCTTTTTAACAATCGAATAATATTAATTTTCGAAATATTTTCCCAATAATGTTTCACTTTAGAAGCGATTAAATTAAATTAATGATCAATTAAGAACTGTTACTCTGACTACTCATTATGTTTTAATTAAGTATTTCATGGAAAACTTACTAGATGAATTATTTGTAAGGTTATTTATTTAATGGGAAAATGTTAATGAAATCCAAAAATATAATAAAAACCAGATAATCGGACATAGTTTTTTTTACACGATAAAAGCTAAACGAGCTTAGAAAATTTAATAACTCCACTCAGTACAAGTAAGAGTGGCAATAATTACAGCATTTTTTTTTCTCATAATTTCTCGTTGTGTCAACTTATTCGTCAGAGAACAGTTCTTCTTTTAACAAAAAAAAAACTTACAAAGCTAATTTTTACAACTTAATGTAATTATAAATTAAGTTACGACATTTTTGTTAATAACAGAAAGCTCGTCTCGTATATTACTAATAACTATATTAATATTTTAATATCTTAACCGCAAGTTTCACAATTGACAAGTAGATTATATTTGACGGATAAATTTAGCCCTTTCTCATCCTTACACTTGTAAATAGACAAGGACAGAGCCAACTTTAAATGGCAGATAAATTTACTCGTCAATTGTGAAACAGGCCCTAAGTCTTCTAAAACTTTAACTATTATGGCAACTTGTAACATACTCACTGGGTGTAAGTATATTGATACATATGTTCTTATTTACATTATTAATACCCAATTTAATTATTCCAATCATTGCGTACGTACCGAACATCAAATTAAAAGCTTAGTAAAAATAAATTAACGTTTTTGTTCGATACATGCTTAAAAAATGCACTTAAAAAACAAATCGAATTAATTACACATCTGGCAGTTTTAGTTGCCAACCTTAAAAAAAGATTACTTCAAAGTCACCTCAAAATAACCATGATCTGTATTTTTAAATTAATCATAGTGTCCAAATGTAACAACAAATAAAATACCAACACTGTAGAATCGTGGTAATGTTTATTGTAAAAGTCTGCTTATTCACTTGCAAATGAATCTATTTTTTAGTACTTTACTTCAGTCTTTTACGCCCTTTGGAAGTGAATGAAGACGAACAATAATTCAAGCCGGCCTCACGTTGCTAATGTACTCAGACGTGTAAACGCGGCGAACGTGTTGATGCCTTGGCCATAATACAATTACGCCGAAGCTAACCATCATATTTTCTTAAGATACTCGACGGACGAATAATTGACCGGCGATTTTAAGCTGTCTCGTCAGAGCGTACAAGCAGCATTTTAGGGCGTACATTTTTAATTAGGCAGCTTAACCGTCGAGTGAGCTCGCTGTTTCCGAAACGTATTACACTTTACTTTACGTTAATATCATGCTCTGACGAATTCCAATTTAAGGGTACACGAGGAGAATATGTCGTCACTTTTAAAAAATATACTTCAACTTCGGAATGTAGAGTTCGCAATGAAATATACAAGTCTCAATCAGTTACAGACATAAATCTTAACGTAACTTTAATTTTTTCACATTAAAAAAAACTACATGAAAATTACGTAGTATCTAACCGTCATTAAAATGTTTCACTAGTAAAAATGACAATTGGCGTAAAGGACAACGAAATTGTCCTATACGCCAATTGCCATTTTAACCATCGGTTTCTTTAGAGTTCCGTGTACCCTTCAATTATTCTCGTCGATACAAAACCACTCATTAGTATTGCGTAGAAAAATGATGAGTTTCCACTTAAGTTCTGCTTCGTGGTAAGAATCAGCCAATCAGATCATAGAGTTCGCTGGCTCGTTCGATCTGATTGGTGCCGACCTGAGGCATTACTTTGAAAATCGACGTTCGCAGTTAAGTTAGCTCCATCTCTGTCACTCGTTATTTGAGACTAAATCGAGAGAAAAGGATAACTAACGTAACTTTGAATTTCGATTTTCAAAGTAGAGCCTCTGTTCTTCGCTAGAGTGGAAACGCATTCATGACAAAATGCATTCAAATGGAGACTCGATTCCTTATGTTAAATTGAGTAAAGGTTAAATTTATATTAATTATATTAATTAAAAGGATGTAAGTCATGATAGTGTTTTTACTTAATAATAATCAGTTTTAATCATAATTATTGGTAGTTATTTTTCAATACAATAATCATTTGCCGTCATTGGACGCTAATTTTTTAATATTAAATGACCAACTAATCAATATTTTTTGCAGCCTTATTTAGCAATGTACATAGTGGTCAATTCGTAATAAGAAAAAGCATCATCACCAAGCAAGAATAAAAAATAAAAATAGAATAAATCAGATTAAAACATAACTCAATCTCTTCTTTCCGTTTAAGTATAACCAATTTTTTTTTGTTAATCTTTCAATTGCCCGTAGGTAGTTCGATTCAATACGAAAATGTTTTTTTTAAGGTTAGTATAATTGTTTACTAAATACGTCAAATAAGTATGAATCGACTATAATAAAAAAATGTGTACATTATTACCTTAATCACGTAAATAGTGTTTTTATTATAATTCTTGTCTTTTTACAATAAACTATACACTGTTTACAATTCACTGTTTCACTTTTATCCACTTTTATCCACTTTTATCCAGTTTATCCACTTAACTTCACTTTAGTCACGTCTCATGGCTTCCCATTTTGACAGGTTCTATACTACCTTCTGCCGGCTTATTGGGAATTGGTTTAAAGTCACTGGCCTTTTGATTCAGAGCGTTACCTGTAACAACATACGAATAAAATAAAAACAATATATTTATCTAACAATCAGCTCCAAACAATCTCATCTGTCGAACGTCTTTTTGTTAATATCTTGTACCACATACTTCTGTTAGTTTCATTAATTTGACGATGTGGTTAACCAATATTTGTCACAATCCCCCAATATTTTTAAAAGACCTACCCAACGACACCCCACACTATGGGGTAGAAAATACATCCCCACGTTACGTGTAGGGGAAGGTATACAAAAAAAATGTCTTCAAGTTTTTTTTACCTCTTTATTGGCGTGACTAATGTGTATATTCATGCCAAATTACAGCTTTGTTGTACTAAGAGTCTCTGAGCTAGGTTGCGGACGGACAGACGGACGGACATGGTGAAACTATATAGGGTTCCGTAGCAAAACTAGGAACCCTAACAAAAAACCACGTGATCAGAATGTTAATCAATAAAGACAGGCCACAGATACAAAATATATTGAACATGCCAATGAAGGAAATTTTCAGTATAATAATATGTGGCGATTGGTCGACTAGCATAATAAGATTAATAAGAGACCTGAGTTTCTTTAATTACATTTACTTATAATTTACCAAGTAAGAGCATATATATAATTGTGTGATGACCTGGTGACACAAACATTTTCTTATGTGTAATGGATTTTTCCTTGTATTTTCTTTATAGCACAAGCCTTAAGAAAAAAATGACTCAACTAAGCAAACATCCCCACTCACCATTTATCCTCTTCAAATGCGGCAACGTATTCGTACTCCTCTCCAACATCTTATTATAAAACACGGTGTTGTCAGTGTTGAACCTGACGGGCGGCGAGTTGGAGCAGCTCCTGGAGTCCACGTGGGCCAGCCGGGGCTCCGCGTGGTAGCGGCGCTCCAGCTCGGGCGCGGGGGGGAAGGCCAGCGGGGCGCGGGGGTTGCTGTAGAGCGCGGGCGGCGGGGAGGCGTACAGCTCGGGGGGCATTAGTTGTTCTGCTGGCAGCTGGAAATAATTGATAAGCTAGATAATAGGAAAAGTATATGCATGCAGGACAATTTAAACTAGCTGCTATTACTCACAGATAAGTTTTCTAACGGCGTAGTACAGTCAAATCCATATTAACACGTTCCCAAGACGCTAAAAATATCTGCACGCCCCTATGCTACTAACAATAATCTGCGTCATCTTGACTGGACGTCATCTTGTCAGAGAGTGATCGATTTAAGTGTGTTTGTGAGAGCTATGGAGAACTAACTCAAGTTCTAATATTTAAAGTAATCCTGCTAATTTAAAACGTCGTTTTCACTAGGGGAAAATCACGTCAGATGAAGTGGCTCAACGTTGTCCAACAACGCTCGACATATCTGGCAACACCGCGCAATATTTCTTGGCCGTGATGTGCAACGTCACAAGGCTTTGCTCAACATGTCTGGCAACATAGCACGTATCATTTAAGGAAGCCTTGCGACGTTACCAAAGAACCTAGACAAGATGAATTCGGCGTTCTTTTTCGCTATCCAATATGTCCAGGATTGACCTAAGCTGTCACATGGTCGCATTGGTCGCGTCTAAGACAACTCCATAAATTTTGTCAGTTTTCGAAAACAGTTTACGTAATCGTTAAGCAACTTGTCAAGCCTCACTGATTTGTTACGTTGATCTGTCTCGCGAATTCGTGGGGCTAAGTCTTAGTCGCTGCCCTTATGTTGTCAAGCAAAGTCGCACAATTTCGTCTCACGTGGCTGCCAAGACCAGACGAGACATTTTTCTTCCATTGACAACGAGGGTTAATTGTACCAGCTGTTCGTATAGCTTACCGCAATCTGTCCCTTTCTGTGCAAATTAAATCGACCGTGCACTGTTTACAAACAGTTTTCCGCGAAAACAACAATAACAACGACGAGTCGACACTCATCCCTTTCAGAATGTCTCAAGAAAATTGGAACGTTAAATCGAGACGTGATTGTGAGAGAAATATAAACTAAACTGTTTAACAGTGTTTGTTCAACTAGGAACTGTATCCACTTGAGATATGGATGAATATTTATTATCTAGGAGTGGTATGCCCTTAAATGGCTAAACACTAGATTTGGTCCTGTACGACTAGTGGTGACTAGTAGTTTGACAACGGAACCCTACAACACAAGGACAAACACGGTTATTATGACATTTATGACGTAGAAATGCAGTTCTGTTTACGCTGAGAGAAAAGGACAGAGCTATATAACTGCTATAGCTCTGTCCTTTACGCTCAACGTAAAATTGGACAGTAAAAACCAATGAAATATTTACTTACCAGACCACTAGTATTCAACGGCAATGCATTCTTATATTTCAACCAATCCTCATACACCTTATCATATGGAGGCCTATGGCAATCGTTGGGGCCAACGTTTGGCATGCCTAAACTACTCATAGGGCCAATGCTCTGTATGCTGGGGCCAAGGTTGGCCATAGGAGCCATGTTAGGTTGGTAAGTTGGCCGGACCCTGTATTCTATTGGACGGACTTGTATATAGTGGTTGCAAGGGTCAATGTTGTGGTCGTAAAAGCGATCGCAGTTGGGCGGTATAGAGTCGTATTTTTCCGGTGGGTTCTTGGAGATTAACGGCCTTATGGAACTGTAGTCGGTTGTCGAAGACTTGTTCGAACAGCTGTCGCTGATTTTCCCGTCTAGCGGTATTATGTCTGGGTTTTTGTCTGAAAATAAGAGAGAAATATTAATGTTTTCTGCAGGATTCAACATAAGAGTAATATAATACTATTACCAATATAAAACTAATTAGTAACTAAGTAAGTAAAACATTTATTCACAAAAATAACACACAACAACAACAAAAAAGTAGCAATAAAAAAGAAGAAAATGAGACAAGAGAATAGAGATGTGCTAATGTTGCGAAACGGTCCCAACTCAGCATGTGCTGGCGGTGAAGCCAACGCTGGTCTTCCGTTGGGGCTGCTCGGTGAAAAGAAGAAAGGTGATACATACATTATAAATATTAAATTAATACAAACAGAACGAAACAAAAGCAAAATAAAAAGAAAAAACAATAGTCATTAGAACAGGCAGCGCTCAGGTGGCAACCAGAGGGATTATCGATGTTATAGAAAAAAACCTACACTAAGTACAGATCTCTATAGATATGTACAAGACTACTTAGTGCCAACTGTTTAAACGATGAATGATGATGATGAAACTTAACCTACGAGTGTATCTGAAAAGGCCCCATCGGTCCTAAAATAAGATATATACCACCACATTTTTGGGCTCCTATTTCAAACAGTTATTTACAACATAAATATTTGGTATTTGGTTTGGCGGAACTATATAAGATCAGAGTTTTTAGCACCAGGTACCAGCATTAGCTTGTTCTGGGAGAAATACAAGTTAGAACTAAATACGCTAACACTTAAGCATCTTAAGTAGATTCACTAATGGATGAGATGGCAAACACGCGATTTACAGAATTCTAGTCTTGCAAGAGTTTTAGTGCAAGTATGTACAAGCTTCTAAAGCTTTTAATTATTGCGATAAAGTTAACATATCACTATTAAAATAAGTGACCAAATAAAATTATAAAATAAAACAGGAGATAATATCACTCCAATTGACCTAGTCCCAAATTAAGCTCTAGGCTTTTACTATGGGTACTAGACAACGACAAACACTTATATAGAGAAACATATACTTAAATACATAGAAAACATCCATGACTCAGGAACAAATATTCGCGCTCATCAAACTAATATATGCCCTTACGGGGATTCGAACCCAGGACCGCTAGCTTCGTAGGCAGGGTCACTACCAACTAGACCAACGCGTCGTCAAATTAAAATTGAAAATTGAAAAAAAATATGATATAAAATACTTTTTATCGAATAAACAGCTGGTCGTCTCCTATTCAGATCCCCTACTATGACAGTAATGACTGCCGAGTTAAAAAAACTATGCGATAACACGACAAAAGCAATTACGTTTTATCGAGTAGAATACGGCTTTTGTACTATGAGAAGAGTATCGCGATATTATTAGTAAGTTCTCAATTATTATTTTCACATTAAACGCATTGATTTATGAGGTAATTTGGTTTTAACTTTGTTCAGAGATTAATGTTTTAAGTACAGTTATAGAAAACATTATTTGAACTCATTAAGAAATACATAAAAATGAAGGAAACTTCTCAATTTAATAGCTACTTCAAATGTTACCAACTTTAAGATATTATATGAAAAGAACGCTTTGAAGTTTCGAAAATAAAACTGTCACAGAGAAAATTGCGTTCGGCGAAACCAAAATTCTTTGCCATAAAATGCATTTACAAAGCATACTGTAAGCCAGCCAGCTGAAAAGCTAGTCAACTCAAATATATACCAGATGCAAAATATGGAACTTTTAGTAGTGAAATATGAATTGAATGTAGATTTTATAAAGCTGAATTTTGAATAAAATAGGGTAAAAAATCCTGTTGTCGGCTGTCGATTATAAATTCTAATGTTAATAAGGGAGATCATTTCAACAATGAGAAGGTGTTAATAACTAGAATTCAAATCAAATCAAATGAAATCAGAATCATTTATTTCAGCCATCTTTGGACCATAATAATAATAAATTGTATCCTCAAGACTCTCGCTAGATGGCTGGATCAAGGTCCAGATACAGAAGGCAGTACTCCTCGACACGGCACGCATTGTGAGGAGGTTTCTCTCTATGCAGCCCTAACCACCGGTAGCTTGAGCCCTGCCCCGCTGCCGGCGGCACTCTTAGGTTAGGTTTTTATTAAAATGAGTATTGTTAATTTACTTTTATATTTGAATATTTATTGTAAGAAACCTAGTTTACAGAAAATTAAATAAAAATCTGGATAAGGTGTATTATAATAACAAGAAGAATTATCGCATCTATTTACTTGTTGACGTTATCAAGGCATCGGATGGCATATGTCAGGTCTAAGATGTCATATCATAAGACTGCGAAGAGTAAATATTATGTACAGTTTCACATTCGTTTTCTTTTTGTATGAGTAAATAAACAAACTTTATCACTTATTTACTTGTACTGTTAAACTGTTAAAAAATAACATAACAGAAGAGTGCTAAGTTAATCTAAAAGATACTTTTTCTTTCAGATCAAAGACCTTATTTGGCAAAAAAGGAAAGAAACATCTATATGACGGGGGCCTTTATTTCACTGCGTTTTTAGTCCTATCATATCGTTTAAGACACAAGGAATGGTAACCAACTGTCCGGCTCAAATCCTGTTGAGACAAATTGTCCTTCTAAGTACTGAAAAGTGACTAAACCCTCTAACTTCTAAAGATAATTTAAAAAAAATGGCTAGTTACATACTCGTTTGATGATATGTTTCAGAACATGAAAAAATAATGAGCACGTGTTTCGATTTATGGGCTACATCTCGTATTTTTAAAAATAAAAAATACCATAAAAAGTGTATCTTCCCTGAATTTGCATCTCAATCTAAAGCTTACCTAAACTGTCGACACTATCCGACTCTTTCGTACCAGTAAGAGGCATATTAGACGTCTCGTCCTGTTGCCTTTTGTCCTTTTCGTTTTTGTCTGAAAAATAAACTCAATATTATTTTATTTTCCTACCAGTTATTTCATTTACAATGTAAACTGCACTGCCGCTCAAAAGAAAACGGCTGTTTAAGAGTATGAAATCAACGAAATCAAATAAAACAATTTAATTCCGGAGATAAAAAATAACAAACCATTAAATTTCAAGTCAAAAAATAGGCAGGACATTAACAATCTCTTGCAAAATATAGGCAATGACAATATACTGGATAAAGACAAAATTCCATCATACTTCGCATTTCAACATGAAGTACAAAATATTTACCCTCAACTTGGCCAAATAGCAAAATAATAATTTAGAGCTGTTTTTTTGTCACGCTACAACTACAACCATTTCAATATGCGCTTACTACCTTTTTGTTTTGATCGGCAGTGTAGCAATCTTGCGAAAACAACCCCACGTAGCTAACGTCAGTCTAAATATCGAGTGTACTCGTAGTAACGGGTTAATATTGTACACTGGCTAGCAATAATAACGGGGCATGTGAAGAATGTCAATAAAGTGAGTGTAATTGGAAAGTATATGCAAGTTCTTGCGACTGAGAAGATAAGCCAGGAATACACATGACTGTCGCTGGCACACTTGCATGACAGCTCCTTGCACGTGCCATCTACCATTAATGTATACACTCACTGGCATGAATGTATCTGCCAAGCAAGGAAATAAGCAATTAATTTGTTTTACTGGCATACTATAGTGAGGGAGGGGTCGCAGGGGGCAAAAAACCGTTTGCTTATGGCACGTGTGAATGAACGCGACGACTAAAGGCATTTTTTTATTATTATTGCATGGGAAGGCAAACGAGCACACAGGCCACCTGAAGGTAAGATGGTGATAAGTGGAAACTGTGACTCATAGACATTCACATTCACAAGACTGCAAATACGTTGCCAACCCTGACAACATGGAATGCCTCTATGCTAGTCATTTCACCGGCTGTCTTATCCCCAAACCGGAACACAACAATGCGAACACTGCTGCTTGGCGGCATGCCTGCCTGGATAAAATTGCATGCAAGTTAACTTACAAATGTATACATATATTTTCTGTGCTAGTTACTTATACATGCAGTTAGTATGCACGCTATAGTTACATTTTACAGGCAGATGTAGAAAATTCACAAACTCACATTTGACGGTATACCAAGCAAGAGGGGAACTTTGATGCAAGTCTTAGTAAAAGCTGTTAAAAGCTGTGTGCTCCTTTGACTATAAATTGCTAAAAAATAAAATTCTAAAACAAAGTAGCAGTATTTGTAATTTTATACTGCTGTTGAGTTGTAGGGTTGTGAAATATTCGTTCAATTATTGTAGATATTGATGCTAATAGTTATTATAAAAGGTACTGAATATAATTTTTAATGTAGGGTTACAATTTTTGTGGCCTTCCGAGGTTTTAGAATCTATGGAGTCGTTATACTTATACAAATTTTTGCATTTATTTTAATAACCTAATGAATTCACTGACCCGCTGAAAATAGACGAAATGTATAAAAGGCTGAATTGAAGTCTCATTGGATTTCACCAATTCACACATTTTTTTTAAAGTACGGTCATTTTAGTACCAGTGTCCCTATAGAAGATACGTGGCTAGAACGTTATCGTTAACGAAAATGGATAGGATTGACGTAGCTGTCAGGTCGCGTCAAGCGCTTACGTCAGTTCTATACACTGTAATTTTTCTTGTCGAGGGCCTGAAATCTTATAATCACCCTATTAAGGGTTAAAACTCGATACAAACTTACTGTTTTTCTTATTGCAGTGTTTACAGCAGAAGACTGTCGCGGACACGGCGGTCATCGTGGCGATGGCTCCCACTGAGATCAGCACGATGATCAGGACTGTGGTCAACTCCACCTTCACTGGCACTTGGGCTGTGGACAAAGGTGTTATTTAGTGACAATGGTGGGTCAATTTATACAACAAAATATGAATATATTTTATCACACCCGGTGACTAAGGCACCTTGTCCTAACCAATGATGACCGAGAAAAGCGTAAAACCCGCAATCAACTATTTATATTAGGTAGGTCTTTTATTTACACGGGATCTATATCTTTGGTAGGAGAGAGCAGTGTGAATAGCAAGCGATCAACAGTGAATATGTGTCTCTTTTATTAACACGGAATATTTTTCTTTTGTTTGTTTCTCGAACGAGAAAATAATCGATAGCTATCGCTTCAGCGCCGGCGGTGGGACTTTAAGACATCATCATCATTATCATCATCGTCATCGTCATTGTCGTCATCGTCATGGTCATCGTCATCGTCATCGTCATCATCATCAAGTCACCAAAATGGTTGATTGTTCCTGATTTTAAAAAAAACCTATGATTCATCACACACATTCACCGGTGGTGCCTAAAATTCTTACGCCTATACCTCTAATATCAACACGTGAACGAAATCACCTCGTGACTTAATTTTGAAAGATTAATTATCTCACTGAAATCTAGTGAGTGTACTCACTAATTATCAGTGAGATTAATTAATCCCTCTTTAATTAATTCATGGTAAATGGGCGTTGGCGCCCAACGTCTAAAATTCAAAGTTAGTTTTGAATTCAAATTCAATAATAACAATAATAACAAAAAGATAACAAAGGGTCCATAATATTAGACTGTTAGTAAACTTACCACCTGTTTCACAATAGACCAGTAAAGCATATTTAACAGATAAATTTAGCCCTTTCGCTTACTTACACTTATAAATACACAAGGACAGGGTCAAAATTAAATGACATAAAGGTCTTACTATAATGCCAAGTTTAGTTTAAAAATTCCCAGTGGTTCAGCCGGGAAAATATAAAATCCGAGTTCATGAAATGTTACTTTTGTCTAAAACTATACAAAATTAATATACCATTATCAAATATCATTTTGTTAGGCTTAATAAAATCAGTCTTTTAAAAGAAAATTGACAGGTAAGTCAATTTTTTTTTGTACTTATGATAGAGCTACCACTCTTAATGTTATTTCTAAATAAGCTTTACTTAACGCTCTGTTACACATATTAATTTGATGGATTAAATAAATAATGGGGTTGGATTTCATTACATTTTATTTATTAGTAGGTAGGTAAGCGATTCTGAAACCGCCAAAGAAGCTAAGCTAAAAGTCCCCGAGGGCATAACGAAAGTCAAAATCTCCCGTAACGAATTATACGTAAACGAGATAGAAATAAGTATTGTAGACTCTGTAATATTTTTATTTTATTTTAATAATGTGCAGTAACGATAATCTAGCAAGATATGTCGTCGTGCAGGAATAATAAAATATAACACTGCCTAATTGTACCATAGGTACAAAAGAAAAAAAAACTGCTAAATTATGTATGAAAACGAAAGTTATTAAAAAAAAGTTACGCTAAGAAATTTAAGATCGTAAAACATATTCATAAAGAAAAAGCATAAAATTCCCTTACGGCAAACGATTGGCCCAGTGCCTGATTCAAAATGTACGGGAGGGTATCGCCAACCAGTAAATTTGCAGTAAAAATTCGCAGTTCAAGGTAATTTATTCATTGAAATTTAAACGGTAATGCGCCTGCAATTTCATTTGTACGTCGGTAACGCGAAAACAAAGGATTCCAAACGCCAAGTCAAATTTACCAAGTTTATTTAATTCTGTGTAATTCTAGGAATTTTTAAATGGATTCACAGTTCAAGGTAATTTATTCATTGAAATTTAAACGGTAATGCGCCTGCAATTTCATTTGTACGTCGGTAACGCGAAAACAAAGGATTCCAAACGCCAAGTCAAATTTACCAAGTTTATTTAATTCTGTGTAATTCTAGGAATTTTTAAATGGATTGAAACGATTACGGCCGGTAATTTTATAATTACACAATTTGTTACTTGAATATTTGGACAATTCGGGTGGATTTTGTACAGTGAATACCAAAAATTTTATTAATATAATACATGTATTTAATGAAACTGATTTACGCTTGTTTCACTGACACTAATTTCATAGAACTTTACTTCGCAGAATTTTCTATTCATAGAAAGCTATTTTCTGATGAACCCGTGTTATCTTTTGATGGTTATAAGTCTAAACTAACCTAACTTACGTGAATCAAATTTAAGATAACCTGAAATCGACATAGGTTGAGCAGAAAGTAGCTTTTAATGAAACGAAAATTCTGCGAAGTGAAGTTCTGTGAAATTGGTGTCGCTGAAACAAGGGGATACCATTAAACATTCATTCAGAGCTTATTACTATGCAATGGAATGGAAACCGGTTTAACGATGAGCCAATTTCTGGATAAACCGTCCTCAAAACCGGTAATTCATTAGCAAAATCAGTACTCTACTTAAAGTGAATTAATTGAAAATGCTTTGAAATACAACGATTTTAGATAAGTGCAATAAGTTACGACTACCAAGTTACCAGTTTTCAAGTAAGTTTCAAGTATCGCAATTATTTTTCAATGTTAAAACGGTTTTTTATTACAGTCTTGGATCCCACTGTAGTTCCTAATCGTGAGACTATAAATATACTGCCGTGACCGAAGACACCGCTAACTGCAAAGTAATAGCATAAGAATTTTGAATTTATTGTGGTTACCAATAGAGCATATCGTCGGTGAAACTGCAAAACCGCGTAAAAAACGTATGAAATAAGGAGAAAAATGCACCTTTTTAATGAGTTAGTAAGGTTTATTTTGCTCTGTCATAAATTTGATAGTTACGCGGTTTTGCAGTAGAAACGACGATATAATGCTTTGACTACTACATTACAGTAAACCACCTTCTTTGGTTGTAAATAGGTACGCCTGATACTATATCTTGTAGTTTTCCAAGATTAAAATAATTCACCGGCTAACTAGTTTTGACAGATCCAATTAAAATGTAACTTGGTAATAGGGAATATGCATGGATTTTAAAAATCGCATTTCTCATCAAAATATGAAAATACCGTAAAAGAGATCACCAAAACGGAAATTAAAATTAAAATATGTAAAAAAAAAACATGCATATTATTATTTATGTGATGAGCGCGAATATTTGTTTCCGAGTCTTGGCTGTTTACTATGTATTTATTAGGAAATGCAAAAAAACCGGTTATTTTTTTAATACTTACCAGTGTGTCTCTGAGGATATTTTAGCAGGCTAGATGTTAGGGTCAGCGGCTCGCTTGGTCCTTTCCTGTTGTACGCCTTGATGACGACCGACAGGGAGTTGCTGGCTGGCAACCCTGACACTTGGAACTCTGGCTCGTCGCTGCTGGTGTTGGCGAGGAGCAGCCCTGTCCCCATGTCAAACACCTACGGAAAAAAAAAACTGGTTAAAAAAAAAGTTGGTACCGGTACGCGACTTGCATTTAAGTCGCGTACCGGTACCAACTTAACCTGGGCTGTTTTTTTTTGTTTGATGAATTTTTAGAGTTTCCACTATAATCACATCAAATTTGATGCTTTCATCATCATCATCATCATGTTAGCCGAAAGACGTCCACTGCTGGACATAGGCCTCTTCCAAGGCTCTCCACTTAGATAATGCTCTTTGATGTTTACTTTAAACAAAAAGGTTTCTTGTTTGTCTTTTTGTTTTATTTAAAATTTGTAAGGAAATCCTCGGTTAATTATAACACATATCCGGTACTAGAGGCATTCCATCTTCGTCCTCAGGGTTGGCAACGCATTTGCAGTCTTAGGATTGCGGTCTTGTGAATGCGAATGTCTATGGGTCACAGTTTCCACTTACCATCAGGTGGCCTGTGTGCTCGTTTGCCTTCCTATGATATAAAAAAAAAAAAAAAAGTTTTTCAAAGGTAGGACGAATGAATGGACGAATGCGAATGGCATGAATATCATAGGCTTGGTAATAGGGACCCGTATGGCAACCTTTGGATACGGAACCCTCTACTGTTACATTGACGTCTTAAGGCCATAATAGATCGGCATTTTATGATGATGAAAAATTTTGCTATAATATAACCCAACTTACTTGTAAAAGGAAAGACTGTCTGATGCCACCATCGTGCCCTGGCGTGCAGTTCAGCGTCAAAGAGTCGTATGTCACGTTAGTAATCTCGCACGCTTTCACAGCCGATGGTTTATCTGTATACAGAGAAATAACCTGTATTATAGGGTACTTGTGTGGTCACCGGGTTAGAATAGTGCAACTCCATGTCTTCTCGTGGATGTCTTAAGAGGCGACTATTCAATCCATGTATATCTCTATATAAGTAGGTAAGTTTATCCTTGCCTAGTACCCATAGTACAAGCCTAGAGCTTGGTTTGGGTCTAGTTCAATAGCTGTGAGATTGTCCCCTGATATTTATTTATTATCCTAAAGTTAACCTATTTAGACAGATCGAGTAATAAATATACCAAGTACTTTCGCAAGTTTTCGTATTCAGGGATATACAGCCCTTCAAAGTCAAAAGGCAGTTTAAGTATATGGACCTCGTACTCTTACAACCTTTTTCTTTTGCAGGGCAGTATTGAGTTGTGGCCTGAAATAACGCTTAATCCCCGAAAGTTTTCATGCATACTAAGTAATTGTAAATAATAGATTTCTTTCGGCTAACATAAATTACAAAAAAACTTGGTTTTTGGTAAACGAAAAATGTTGGTTCTCTTTTTAGGGTTCCGTAGCCAAACTAGGATCCCTTACAGTTTCGCCATGTCCGTCCGTCTGTCCGTCCGCAGCCTAACTCAGACTCCTAGTACTAGAAAGGTGTATTTTGGACTGAATATACATATTAGTCTCGCCAACAAAGCGGTAAAATAAAATCTTGAAAAAATATAGTACATTGTTGCAGAGGATAGAAAGTACGAGATTTTTGGACGAGTCATATAGAGGGCCGAAACGTAGTTGAGGCCCTCTAGTGTACGAGTCCATAAATTGCACTTTCTACCAAGGCAGACATAGTGCTTTTCACAACTACTGAGAGAAAATAAAATAAAATTGTATGTATTATCGCCAATTTTACCAAAGATAACTTTTTTTTAAATCTGGACTCCTAAGCTATTCTCGTGGCTTTCGAGATTAATAAACTAACATTCGAGATGAAGATGTCAACTCCATATAAAATTGTATTTGTTTCGCCTTATCTCCCATGTAATTTTATCTCTAGTGGTTCGAGATTAGGGGCCAAGTTTGAATTACATAAAAAAAGCAGTGACATAGTTTTTAGTCTGTGTATCTTTTAGCAAAAATACACCTAATATTTTACGACACAAAATGGTGTGTTATGATTGGTCGATTCCAATTTTTCATTTTAAGGAGCTATGACACAAAAATTGATTGATTGATTTTCATTTGTTATTAAAGTTGGACAACAATGTTCTCGACCAATCAGCAAATGCCGACAAAAACATTCTTGGTCTGTTCTTATAAGTGACGTTTTGTGACCCCAAACAAGAGCATCTATGGCCATATTTCCGAGCAGTGTTGTGAAAAATATTTTAGTGTACCTCCCCTACACGTTACGTAGGGATGTATTTTTTTCTCGTCTACCAAATAGTGTGGGGTGTCTTTAGATAGGTCTTTCAAAAATATTGCGGGTTTGCACGGTTTCTTTTATGAAATACTAGCGACCCTCCCGCGGCTTCGCCCGCGTGGAATGTATTATGTACATATAAACCTTCCTTAAGAATCACTCTATCTATTAAAAAAAACCGCATCAAAATCCGTTGCGTAGTTTTAAAGATTTAAGCATACATAGGGACAGACAGCGCAAGCGACTTTGTTTTATACTATGTAGTGATTAAGCTTTAAAGAGTCCCGTAAATAAAAATAGCCTATTATAATCAGAGATCGGACAAATGCGTGTCATTACTCGCAATAACGTGGACATGACTACAAAGATTTGAATTATACAAATTAAATTACATTAATTGATTTCTTACCTGAACCTTAATTATGATCCTTTGCAGGACAGTAATAAATAAATAATACGAAGACGTTAATAATACGTTTGCTCCATAAACATTCGTGGATTACGAAAGGAGCTATTCACCGCATTAGTTTATTTTAACCGTAAAAAGGAATCAACTAAACACAGAGAAATTATAAAAATTACTGTTTTTTTCCTTTAATAAATCTACACAAAAACAAGTCTTTGTATTATTTATTTATTACCAGCTTGCAAAAAAACTAAATTCTTTTTAGGGTAAGTAATCAATTACATACATACATACATTAAATCACGCCTGTTTCCCAGAGAGGTAGGCAGGGACCACTTCTTTCCACTCGCCGCGATCTTGACAAATTAATTAATCAATTAATGTAATTTAATTTGTTTAATGAAAATCTTTGTAGTCATGTCTACATTACTGAGAGTAATGACACCCATTTGTCCGATCTCTGATTATAATAAAGTTGTGTGTGCGTTTGTAGATTTCATTTACCACAGATGATTAGAATATTCGACGCAGACAGTACGTAAATATTTAGCTATCCAGGGCCTCTATTCAACACGGTAAAAACCATATCGTTTTTGAACTGTTAGCGAATTGACACCGTTTTGACAGCTCTTATTTACTTGACAGTAATGGCGGCTATCGTCATAACAATACCATAACAGATTAACTGCGATATCGCTTTTACCGCCTAAAATACCGGCCCTGTTTTGTATGTATGTATGTATGTAAACTCTTTATTGCACAAAAAAAAAACAAATACAAGTAAATTCGTACATAAACTTAAGTTTAACATGTACAATGGCGAACTTATCCCTTTAAGGGATCTCTTCCAGTTAACCTGACCATGATTGAGGAAACTGTACGAGGATAGGCAAGATTACAAGGATGTGCACCAAAAATAAATAAACTAATATTTCTACAGCTAAATATCCATAAACTATACATATAAATAAATAAACATCACATACACATACCTATAAAACAAACAATTCATCGCACTCCTAATTCTTTCCAGAACTCCTCTTCAGACTACATTATCACATAATGCCGTGTGTCACAAGGTTTAATCCACGGGTACGCTAAGCAAGGCCAGACAGAAATAGATTTGGCTCCGCCGCGCTTAATTTTCGTGTTACTTGCAAGAAAACGTAAGAAAAGGAACCTTGAAGTCGAGGCTTGAGCAGTTCGTGAAAAATGTGGGCGGTTCCGTTCAACTGGGCAACACTGTAGCATTATAGTTTTCGGAAACTGGAACAATCGAGACGGGACAAGTGGCACAAATGGTCATAGCCATTTTTAAAGTGGTTCTTGAAAGATATTTATATTGTGTTATTGTTCGTAAATGTTAATCTAACTTGTATTGACTGTTGAGTTTCTTGCGGCGTTTCTTCTCAGCAGTGGTCTCTTGCGAAGCGCTGGTAAATTTTCGACGTGTAAAAGTGCCCGTGCTTACTGAATAAACATCTTTTATCTTTTATTAAATACTTGCTACATTATCGGATTGGTCTAACTTATAATGATAGATATGTTAAATAAATAAAAAATAAAAAAACTACGCAACGCGAACGACAGGGTACGTAGAGTCAGACATAAATATAAATAAGTTCCCAAGATGTCAAAAAAAATGTACACGCCCCTATGACACTGACAATAAGGTCTATGTATACTACATATATGTTACGCCAAGAACGACAGTGTTAAGAGAATACAAGAAAACTAGCTTCGTTTGCTTAGATGTCGTTAATCGCTATTCACTCTCGAACTGTCAAATTTCCGAAAGTACCATACGTGTGTATACAGAAAACAAAGTATAAAAAAGTATGGCGGTAAAAATAATTTTAAGGTGCGTATTTGTAAATGAAATTGGTTTTACGCGCTTGCGGAAATTTGTTTTGGAAACGGTAAACATTCGTAAAATAATATTTTTTTGTTGCAACATGGCGCACTGCTAGGTCAAAACAGTATCAACTCAAAATCCTTGCTAGTCTTGTTTCAAGTTTATAGAAGTTGTATTAAAGTTGATTTTAAAATACGTTTGTATTTTGAGTTACTACCGTTTTGATCTAGCAGTGCGATTGTTAAAATTCGGTCCTGATGTATTTAATTCAGTTCTAAAATGTTAGTTTGATTTAGGTTAGGAACCTGAATTTTGAATGAAATATGGACATTTAACAAATCAATCTATAAAAAACATGCTATTAAAAACCATCTTCTGTTTGGATGATGTCGTCGATGTAATTTAAGTTATAATGAATATATTTTGTGATACGCCAATTTTGCATTTAAAAATAAATAAAGTACCCAGTGACACCCACGACACGCTAAGACGAATCTAACCTCACCTCGTTTGTCGAAATCGGGCTAACTGTTCAGTCTTTACAAAAGAACAAAGAGCCATACAAACCGATCACCGATCAACCGATCCGAATTTCCGATCCCTATTCATAAATGAACAGTAAAAAAAAAAAAACTAGGAATCTAATTACATCGTGACCGTTATTTGGTTACTTTCTAACAACACGGCGTTAGGCAGCTATTGCGTTTCTCCCGACGTTCCCCTCTATTTATCACCCCCCGGGGGATACTTGGGGACTCTGTCCTCGGCCGTTAGCTAGGCTTTACAATCGAGGTTAGGTACAAGGGGCAAGATGCTATAGAAGCGTATAACAACGGGGACTTTAGAAATGATTTATAGTAAAAAAACTAGTAAGACATTAAAAGTTAGATAAATAGTGAAAGTAAAAAGAAACTGAGCAAAATAAAAGACCCTGCGTCTCTTTCCGTCAGAGTCGAGTGTCAGTGACAAATAAGGACAGAGCATATTTCAAGCGCACTATAGCCTTTACGATTTACGATAACTCAAACGAACTCATCCCTATAAGGGATCTCCCCTAGCATATGGGCGAAAGCAAGAAAAAATGTCATCGAGTAGCCTAGTAGGTATGTGATTGAAATACCTGTAGATGTATTAAAAATAAACGACTAAATTTCTAGTAACTGCTAAAGTAGACCGAAAAAACAATGGCGAGACGACTTGGAGAAATTTAATTCTGGCTGGCAAGAACTCGTTAAAATAGATTAGCCCTCAGATCAAGGAAGACGTAGGACACTCGCGGTGGGACACTAAAAATGGTATTTAGATTAAAGAATTGGCACATTTTAGCAACAGGGAACAAGACACCCAGTCAAGATGCATTACGATAAGTGTAAATGTGGTTACAGAATTATCAACAAGGTTTTAAAGTTGATGATAATTCTGTAGCTCTGCCAATCCCACTCTGGGAATGAAAGCGTGAGTTTATGTAACTTACATGAAACTTAGCTACGACCACCGTAAAACCATCGCTGCATCCACTCAAGCCAGGTGTTCACAAACATGTTTAAAATGTGTGACACCTCTTTTAGTTTTTATTATTTTAATAATATAACTCAGCGACCTTGCCTCAATGCCGCAGAGATCCCTGCACGCTATCAAGCATGAAACATATTATTATGCAACGTTGTAGAATTTTATGTACCACATACAAATCGAGAGAGTTTGCCAAAAAGTCCAACATAATTTACTTTTTTTTTTTTTTTTTTATATCATAGGAAGGCAAACGAGCACACAGGCCACCTGATGGTAAGTGGAAACTGTGACCCATAGACATTCGCATTCACAAGACCGAATCCTAAGACTGCAAATGCGTTGCCAACCCTGAGGACTAAGATGGAATGCCTCTATGCTAGTAATTTCACCGGCTGTCTTATCCCCAAACCGGAACACAACAACTCCATCCGTGTAGAAGTCGTTTATCGCTCTTCCCTCGGTAACTGTCCAATTTTTCAGATAAAAAGTACCCTATATACTATTCCAGACCATAATCTACCTGGGCTAAATTTCATCCAGATCCGACCAGCCGTTCTGGCGTTATTGAGTTACAACATATGCATATATAACATGAAAAAAAAAAAGTAAAATATCAGTAGATGATTACACGCAATATGTGCAAACTATCAAAATGTCCATTATGTACGCAGAATCTACATGGACTAAAATAAAATGTATATCATGACAAACAGTACGCAGAATGTAAAAACTATTAAAATATAAGTACCTTAAATGCATCCCTATTAAAGTAGCTTTCCTTTAAAATAAAACGACTGAATCATTCCATCCAAATTTACCTACTATGCCACAGACAGACACAAACACCACCCAACCAGTGCCAGTGCCAGTGTCTTGGGTGAAGTGGGCAAATGTCAAATTTTAACCCGAGGTAAGCCTTATTTATCCTCGGTTTGAATATAGGGTTCGGCAGTAAGGGAATAATAAAGGCTTCTAGTACTCTTAGGCGGTGGGCTTGCAGTGGTTACAGAATTATCAACAACTTATTTAAGAGTGCTTGGTAGTTCTGTAGCTCTGCCTACCCCACTTTGGGAATGAAGGCGTGAGTTTATGTATGTATGTATGTATAGGGTATTTCACATTTGTATGGAAAAATATAAATGTTATATTTTTTGCAGTTGTCACTTTTGCAAAAATGTCTGTAGAAAGTTGTAGTCCGGTTGCCTCAACTTACTTAAAATTATTTACAGTCGGCCTTATACGTAGCTTGAAGTGATAGCACTAAAGTGTGCTTTATATAACAGAGGTCGAACTTTTCATGCCGATGAGGTCAAAATGACGAAATTTTACACACAGGGTGCTGTGCTTTAATTTGGCAGGTGTTTAGGTATGTATTAAGCGAAACAAAAAAAAAGCGGTAAAATAATTAGAGTTAAATACAGCTTAATCACAATCAAAATACGGATCACGGCAGCATCCAATTCTTTTCACCACTCATTACTAAAAATGACAAATGTAGATAATTTTCTTTAATGAATGTCAATGCCGTAATTGTATTTATGACTATTTAATCATATACTGACTCATTCTTAATGTCAGTATCGTTAAACTCAGAAAGTAAAATAAGGGTTTGTAATGACACAGAATGCTGCATCAACTCATATCGCAGTGCATGTGCACATGAGTCGTTGTCCAGGACTCAAGTAGTTAAGTCGTTGTACTTAAAATTAAATATAAATAAATGATGTGATCTAATTGGCATTAGATTTAGTATTGGTCAATTACCCCTATAGGTTTATGCAAAACTTGTTCGTCGATACTCGAACCAAATTTCAAGTTTCAACCTTTCAAATACTAGTCTTTCATTATTAATCAGCCTGTTTACAAATTGACGTTATCGGCATGAAAAGTTCGACCCCTGTTTATACCTTACAGCGCCGGCCGTACCTAGTAGGGAATGCAAATAACCGGTAATAACCGGTTTTAACCGGTTAACAACCGGTTAATTTTATACAAAAACTGTTTATAACCGGTTAAATTGCAATCCTTAGTACGTAGTAGAGCGCGACGGATTTAAAACACTTTATTGCTACTCAGCGTTAGCAGAACATAGGTTAAAAAAATATCCTCACCAGCTGGCAAGATATGGAAGAGGCAAGGCTTAGTCTGTCGTCCCACAGAATTTGTGCCGGAGCACTGGACCCAGCCGTAGTCAGCTGATGTGTTCACCATGTATAAGTAAGAACCTGCGAAATAAATACTTTTTAACAATACGTAACATTTATCGGCCCATGGGTAAGGACAAAAACGTTGGACCATAGTTAAGCGCAGTTAACCATACAAACAACGAAGTCGAAAAAAGTTCTGCTGTGCGACGAAAAGTATCCCTACAATTGTATGGCTAATGTTCGTGTCACAACGGAACAGCTTCGTAGTTTTTTTTAATTTTATGTCATGGGAAGGCATACGAGCACACAGGCCACCTGATGGTAAGTGGAAACTGTGACCCATAGACATTCGCATTCACAAGACTGCAAATGCGTTGCCAACCCTGAGGACTAAGATGGAATGCCTCTATGCTAGTCATTTCACCGGCTGTCTTATCCCCAAACCGAAACACAACAATGCGAACACTGCTGCTTGGCGGTAGGTTAATGGATAAGATGGTGGTACCATCCCGGAAGGACCCTGCACAAGGTCCTCCCAAAAGTAAAAACAATTGAATGATAACTCATTGCTTGGCCAAATTTTTGCTCCTTAACCCCATAGGAACTCCTCAATGTAGAGCCATTGAGGAGTTCCTATGGGGTTAAGGAGAAGGTTCGAGAGTTTGGACTAATATGACTCATCTTTTGATAGGTAGTGAGTTTATTATCAGTGTTAGAAGTACAGTCACCAATGTATGTTTTTAACTTTATTTTTTCAAGCTTTAATTTAACTTGCACTGTTCGTATGTATGTATGTTTGTAATAAAATTCATGGGCTGAACTTTGGACCACGTATGCTCCCTCCTAAACGAAAAGGAAGCATATGTAATTTGATAGTCAAAGTAATTGTAACCCTCTATGTTAAGAAATAACGCTACTAATACATACGCACTTTTTTCCAAGGACGGCAGTATGTAAACCCGATAACAATGCAATTCTATATTATCAAAGAGCTGATCTGATGATGGAGTCGGAAGGTGGCGACAGGATCTCCGCTAAACTTGACGTAGACCCACCGTGTTGGGACTCATTAGTTTGGTCTTGATGAGTGCATTAAGACATTGCAAAAAAATACAGTCAGCTACAAAAGCTTATCACAAAATGTTTTTTTTAATAGAATCTTTTTACCTGGTAGACTCTGGGCAGCGTTGAGAGCTGAGGCGGCAGTGAGCTCGTGCTTGCTGTGCGCAGAACTGTTGAACCACCAGTGGTATGTCATGGACTCCTGGTAACACGTTAAGTTATTTTATTTTTTTAAACTTGGACGGAGAGGAGACATTGGCAGATGACATGTGACAATTTGATGAAAATTGCGTAGTTAGCTCACATGAAGCCCAACCATACAGAAGCTCTTAAACTTTGTGATGTTTACCGAATTGTCGCCTGTCACCTGTCGCTGTTAGATTTGTAGAATAAAGGTACTACCTGATGAGTAGGAAGTATGAGGGGTTCACTAATGTTTCACCGAAATACGTTTGGCCGAATGAGTCGTTTGGCAACTGTTTCATTTCCTAACCCGCTTATATTTCTGTAACTGTAAATATTTCAGATTTTTTTAAAAATAGCTAACCTAACCTATAGTCTACACAATGGTACAAAAATAAATCCTGAAATATTCACAGTTACAGAAATATATATGCGGGTTGGGAAATGAAACAGTTGCTAAACGACTCATTCGGCCAAACGTATTTCGGTCAAATGAACGGACCCCAGTATGAGGAAATAGAAAATTTAACCCAGTTCAAAAATCAATTATTTAAATTCCTAGTGAAAAAAGCGTTCTACTCAATGAATGAATTTATATCTAGTAATTATAATTAGTTAATAAGAACTGCATGTGTATCTTATTTAACAGAACTACAATTTGTATGCCTCGCGGCTCAACATAGTGATACAACATTTGCTACGAACAACCTCATGTACCATCATGTACCTCATGTGTCAGCTGCAGAGAAAAGGATACCCCCCTCCTGGTAGGGATCGATTTTTTTCCAAAACCTGTGGTTAAATATAAATAATTTTTCGGTGAATTGAAGATTTTACTATTGTTTACACATAAACTCAAAATCATTTAAATTTAACCACAGGTTTTTGAAAAAAACCAATCCTTACCAGGAGGGGGGTATCCTTTTCTCTGCAGCTGACTGTACCTAACTGTGTTGGAACAAATAAATGATTTTGATTTTTGAAAGGGTTATGGGTTATTGCACTCTGAGCCCTATCGACTTTTGTAATCTCAAGTGACTTCTCGTTATTACGTCTTCTGTTTAGTTTTTGCGCTTTACAGAGCATTCTATTAAAACTTAAAGGTATATTGTTTATGATTATACCTTTGAGTTTAAAACTTTGTAATTATCACAAGAGTCCAGAAAAAAATAATCGTGTTAAAACTCCTAACCTAAAACAATTTTCACGCCCGGATATTTCTAATTAATGTCCTTTAAGAACAAGACTCTGACTGTTCCCAAGTTACCAAAGTTACAAAAACTTTGCACCTTAAAAAGCAGTAACTAATTGTTGGTTACAAGGTAAAACCGTCCTTTTCCCCTAAACTTTTGAGTAACTTTTCGAAAATCCCGTAATAAGGTAAATATTGATTGATGTTTATTACTTAACAGGAACAATCGGGTTCTATCCAATTTAACTTCAAAATTGCCTAATTTAGAATGACAATGGTACAATACGATTGGAGATATAATCTATTCCTTGTATAATTCGTATTTCCGTCTTGTTTTCGTGTACTTGACGAACTTAAATTATTAAATGATTATTTAGCTTTATCAACAAACATTGCTTCAAAAGACACTTGGATATTATAAATAACAACAACCGTACTTGAAGACTACAGAGCCGGCTTATTGTACCCAAAACTAGATTGACTTAATAAAAAATATCTAAGAACCATCGCTAGAAAACCTGCTTTCAAATAAAAAACAAATTAAATACAAACTTCCCAGAGACCGCGATCGAGATGTTTTGTATACCATCGCCCACACTGTTAACTGTCCGTCGGTAGACCTTATGCCTTTTGTAATAAGGTCCACCGATGTACAGTTAAGAGTGTTGCCGTTTGTATGTAAAAATACACTAGACGTTCTGATAGATCTTTCTCTGAATCAATTTAACACTGTGTATCTATGGTTGTGTAAACTGTTTATTTACTCAATAAGTATTTTTTTATATTAATACCTGAAACATGTTTTTTTTAATTTTATCTAGTTTAAAAAATATTTTAGCTTGTCCTAAAATATAGCAATTTAAGGATGTAAAATTCGCATTCTGTATTCAACAGAATATGTCAAAACAACGTATATTTGAGGGCATTACTTATTATCTACAGCCATCGCGTCAAATATATGTATACACGGACCTTATTGCCAGTGGCATAAAGGTGTAAAGATATTTTTGTACCTACCTATATGTAACACCTATTTATTGTAACCCATAATCAGTGAATGAACTATTTATATCCTATTTCTTCTTAATTGTGTACAAGGCTCCTTGTTTAACTTAACCAGGTGACCAAGCCTCAAAAGGATTTCGTGATCCAAAAAAGCTCTATTCCACAATTTTAATTAAAATCGTTAAGAAGTACTTCCGATGATTCAATTGCAAACAAACAAATTTATCACCTATGTTTTTTTAATAAAAAGTGTTTAATCGATTCCTCTTCGAAGACCTCTTTTTTGGAAAACAATTGCAGTATTTTGCAATGAATATCATGTTTTTTTTTTGGTTTTTAGTACTGGTTAGTTAGTTCTAGGCACTGAAAACTGGAAGGAATGAGAACACCCATAACAACGAGAAGAGCTATATTCGTACTCAATCACGAAGGTAAACGTTAACCAAAGCCTACACACTGCATGCACTGCACTTAAACGCGTCACGTTTATCGCATAAAACAACTGAGCGCTTTATACCATAACAACTTTCAAATTTAAACTATAATGGTCCTTCGAACCGAAGTGTACCTTAGGGTTGGCATCTAAGTCGCACTCGATCTCTATGATCTCCCCTCTCGCCGCCCGCAGTACTGCAGGCTGGGTCGTTTTGCAAGTAGGGGTATCTGTGAATAAAATAATAATATAACACCATTTATTGCATTCATAAATATTAAGGGACTAAAATAAATTATCAGGGGACAATGTCACACCAATTGACCTAGTTACAAACTAAGCTCTAGGCTTGTACTATGGGTACAAATACTTATATAAAGAAATGCCGTGTGGTTGCCGGGTTAGAATAGTGCCACTCCATGTCTTCCCGTGGATGTCGTAAGAGGCGACTGAGGGAATAAAGGCTTGTAGTAGTATTAGGCGATGGGCTTGCCACCTGTCACTAATACACTGGGAAACATCTTAGCCTACTTGTGCAAATTGTGGTTACAGAGTTATCAACAAGTTTTTAGAGTTGTTGGTAATTCTGTAGCTCTGCCTACCCCACTCTGGGAATAAAGGCGTGAGTTTATGTATGTATATGTATATAAAGAAATATATACTTTTATACAGTGAAAACACATCCACGATTCAGGAACAAATATTCGCGCTCATAACAAACTTCTGCCCTTACCGGGATTTGAACCCAGGATCGCTAGCTTCGTAGGCAGGGTCGCTACCAACTAGGCCAGCTCGTCGTCGAAAGAGCTTGCATAATTTACAGTTGTTAAAAATATCCTCGTGTAATACCGGAATAACTTATTCCAAAGAACATAAGTCGTAGAAAACACTTTCCGCTCAGTGGGATTGCCTTGTCCCAGCTGTCGGAGCAGTAAATAGTTTATTGGGCCTCTCGTTCATTTCCGGATCCGAGTGTAGTTCGGTCGACAGCTTTATCAATATAGGTTCAAGTCTTTTTTAGTTGCGATTTTTTTCGCTTATTGTACAACAATGGTTTTTGTAAAAACTGAAAATGAAATGGAAGTTACGAGTATGTTTTTAGAGACATTAAAATTTACAAATATTTTTAAAATAAAAATCGTTTATTGCTGGAAACTGAGTATAAAACGTGTTATATAAATACAAAATGTATTGCTCTGTCAGAATCTGCTAGTATCTAGCATGCAATATAAATAAATTCTTAATACTAGATACCTATTAATGACTAGGTAGGTACACTTAATTTTTAACGTTAAATTAATGTATACATACAACCTAATATTATTATTAATGTAATGGCACATCAGCTATTAGACTTTGTCATCTAAATATTCATATATCGAATAGAACCCGTTCTTAATTAAGTATCTGTTTAGCAATCTTTTAAACTCTATAACATTATGTTTAAATTCTCTAATTTCATTTGGCAGGCTGTTGTAAATCCATAAAATTTTGGTATTAATTAACCTCTACAACTTTTACTTGTCCTGCATATACATAGATGGAAGAATTTGTAACGGTCGTTTAATATTTTACACAATTGGTACCCTATCTTTCAGAGTTCTAAATATTGGGAATATTAGTCTACTGAACCTTAGACATGTCTAGACCTGCTCGGTGAATCAAAGTTTATTTGACCCCTATTGCAATCCTATTCTTTATGACTCAGCCCCCTTTAATGTTAAGCTAATAAGAGATATAAAAGCGATCTTACATCATAACATTCATAACACAGTGATCAGATTCGCGATGAACCAGGAACCGACGTACAGTCAACCAATTTGATTCCTAGGCCACTTTGGACTTTGTCAACGTGACGTTGTCAACCAAATCATGGGAAGTCTCTTATGTTTTGGTTGACAACGTCACTTTAACATAGTCCAAAGTGGCCTAGGAATCAATTTGGTTGACTGTACATGCATGATAAGGTTGATGAACATTGAGGAAGCGAAAGTTGGATGTTTACACCGGTGCATCCGGCGTTCCATAGAATCATCACGCCATTGGGAGGCAGGCGTGAAGGTATGTACAGTCAACATCATAAATAAGTGATCATTTATATACCTTGTCGCTTTTAATTGTTTCACAATTTTGTATAACATTTCAAACACGACGTTAAAGTGACAAGGTACATAAATGATCACTTATTTATGCTGTTGACTGTACAGTGCCTCCATTTCCCTAATAGCCATCGTTAATTTTCGTTTTTCTATGAAACAGGAGTGACAAATATACTGTCAGTTGCGAGTGCAAGCGTGATAGCGATAGACAACCGAAAGATATTGTGGACTTGGGAATACTGTTTGTGTATGTGGATAATTATCATAGCGTTACATACATACATACATAAACTCACGCCTTCATTCCCAGAGTGGGGTAGGCAGAGCTAAAAAATTACCAACAAGTCTTAAAACTTCTTGATAATTCTGTAACCACATTTTGCACAAGTAGGCTAAGATGTTTCCCAGTGTAGTGACAGGTGGCAAGCCCATCGCCTAACTGTACTCCAAGCCTTTATTCCCTTAGTCGCCTCTTACGTCATCCACGGGAAGACATGGAGTGGCACTATTCTACCCCGGCAACCACACGGCAATAGCGTATCATAGCGTTAACAATACAAAAGCAATAGGGGTAAGGACCATGTAACATTTAGAGGCTCTGCTTCATACATTATCTACGTTTGTTTGTTGCTCCTCAATACACGCAGTCGTGGCCAGAGATAAATTTGCTACCTCTTACGGGTAAGTCCTAAAATTCACCAACATTCTTCCTATCACTTAAACATTTACAGTGCGATAAGTAGCTCTTAAAGTGCTTCGGGTTTGTACTTGATTGTCACTCGCTCTCATACGCTCTTATTAAGGGCGAGTGAGAGAGAAATACGAACCCGAAACACCTAAGTGCTCATAGACTGTACTGTCAAAAACTTTGGTACCCACCTTAGGTCCAAAGTCAATCTGACATTCTACAACAAGAAGGTTGAGTTTCCTAACAGTTACAAATGACTTGACATCTCTAATGACATCGACGAGTTCAAGCATATTTTTCTTGAAACGGGTCACAAATTAACTTACATTTGACATCCAGCATGAGTCTCTCGCTGGAGCCCTCTCCCAGGATATTTCTCGCGGAGCAGACATACGCCCCGGCTGCTTTCCGGGACACCTTCTGCAGCACTAGGCTCTGGTTCGCTAGGAGTACGCCTGCCCCGGCCTTCACCGTCACGCCCTGGGGAAGATCAAAAAAATAAATAAAGAAAATTTGCTACCAAATAAATTATTAGGACAATGGCATTCTAATATTAGTAGTCTGGTTTTGCAGTTTGTGCAATTTACAACAGTTAGCCGGACGGTGAGATCTATTAAAAAATAAAGATAAAAAGATAACAGACATGTATTCAGTAAGTAGGCCGCACGAGCACTTTTACACGTCAAGAGTCTACAAGCGCTTCCTAAGAGGAGACCACTGCTGACAAGAAACGCCGCATTTGGCCTTCTATACTACTCTACATACTATCAGCCCAATGGAAGCCTGATCCCCATAGAATGGTTCCACAGTGACATTATAAAATTTATAAAACAATTATTGGACACTTCTTTCGACTTGAACATCAGTGTGACACAGTTCTATGGTACATACTATCAGAAGTTTCCAAAGAGTAGCGAAATCATTTTGTATGTGCTTGTTCCTGCGATGACTAGTTTATTGCCAATATGATTGTATGATTCGGAGATTTCAAAATCGGAATTCCGAAATTCGTGTATATCCAATTCGGAAAAAATATTTCGACATTATGTAGTGTATTCAGACGTTAATATCAAAAAATGCATGAAATGCATTAGATTTCTTTAGTAACCTATATATCAGAAGCTTTGGCCGACCTGCCTGACAACCTGCTAGACATAGAGATCTAAAATTTGGAGGGAATATACTTTAGGGTTGAAGTGAAATATAAAAATTGGAAATCAACCCCCAACTGTAAGAAACATGGGCAGTTAATAACTAATTCTTCGCGGGTGTCATCTAGTTAATATTTTTCTATATAATAAAAATGAATCGCTACATGTGTTGCTTAGCGCAAAACTCGAGAACGGCTGAACTGATTTGGCTGATTTCTTTTTTGTTGTGTTCGTCATTGTCAGGAAAAGGTTTGTATGAAAGAAAATAATTGAAAAGTCCACCGGGAAAGTCAGAAATAAATAATGGCGGAGATAAAAAACAAGACACTCACGTTGTGTGTGAAATACACGTTGTTGTACCACGGGTTTGCTCGCACCCGGCAGTCCAGGTAGACATCTGAACCTTCCACCACCTTGCCTGCATCCAGATTGGCTCCCAGCTCCAACTTGACCACTGGCAAGTCTGTAATAAAGGGTTACGTTAGAAAATCAGAATAGCAAACAAAATAGCTCTAGCTAATTTGTAAAAAAAAATGGCCCGCGATATATATTCGCTGCCACGTAGCTTAGTTTAGTTTGAGTTTTAAATCGATTAGTTTACACCACTAGAGCTCATTAATGTGTAAAATTAATCAGCTTTTGTAATTCATTTAGTTAGTTATTTCCTGTTATTTTAATATAGTACGTATTTAATTTAGCATTGTAAGCGATTTGATGTCCTACCTGTTATGCCTACGTTGTGTTTTCATGAATGAATAAATAAATAAGAGATACGATAGCAAGTCAAAATAAATTAAGATCGACCAAGTAGAATCTACAGGTTTTAAATTCCGTTGTATTTTGAAAAAAGGCACATCTACTATATGAATTGTATAGCATTTCCAACCTTATTGTAACCCTTGAGAGTTTAATTGGCTTCTTTGAATTAATTGCACTTGTGCCTTTTCTCCGTAGGAGGGCAGAAATGACTCTTGATCGACCACACAAAGAATTCCAATTACAATAAAGTAAAAAGAAATGCATTGAAGTCACTTTACCCGTTCAGAGGCCCAATATGCATAACGCTATCGAAAACGATTATCGAAAATTCTCGAAATGTATGGAATCGACATAAGCGTTCGACACGACCGTCTGGCGGCTTACGTAAACGATAATGACAAACAGATTAATAGACACAAAATTACAAGAGAAGGGAGATAATAAAATATAATACAAAGCATTTTAGCCTATTTGTGCAAATTGTGGTTACTGAATTATCAATAACTTTTTCAAGTTGTAATTCTGTAGCTCTGCCTAGCTCACTCTGGGATTACAGGCATGAAGGTATGTATGTATGTATAATACAAAGCTAATCATTAATTCAAGAATTAGCACATTCAATATATCAACTAGGTATTCTGTAACTTCACCCTGGGCAAAGCTTTCCCTGTGAAACGACACTTTTAGATTAAATCATAATACAAGGTAACTAAAATGAACATTGAAAAGTAATTTCGTAATTAATTTGCTTTCAATCATATCACCCCTATTTTGTTTCGGGGGTTAATGTCGACAGAAACGAAAAAAAAACCGGGCATAAGCATGTCTGACCATGCTCAGTGAAGGGTTCTGAAGCCGTTGCTTAACAAAAACTATCTTACAAAACAACAAGTATGTAGTAATCCTCTATTTAAATTTATTTGGTGCTTTCTTAGGCGATTTAAGTAGGTATAAACTCTTTAGTACCCTTTATCTCAGAAACCAATCATGTCTACTCAGCCGTCATAGTTTTCCTTTAAAATTCGTGATATGCAATTTCGTTGAAAATATTTTTCATATTTTTAGTAGGTATTTGTAAATTTTCGCTGTAGGGGGGGACGGCCACACTTGACTCTAACAAAAATTTGCGCTTTAATGCTTAATATTTGATAAACGGAAATTAACAAACGGAACTTAATAAAAAAAATCATTGTGACAAACCCGCAATATTTTTGAAAGACTTATCCAACGACACCCCACTACGGGGTAGACGAGAAAAAAAATACATCCCCACGTTACGTATAGAGGTATACTAAAATAAAATATTTCAAGATTTTATTTTACCACTTTGTTGGCGTGACTAATATGTATATTCATGCCAAATTACAGCTGTCTAGTACTAACAGTATCTGAGCTAGGTTGCGGACGGACGGACATGGCGATACTATAAGTATTCCTAGGTTCCTAGTTTGACTACGGTACCCTAAAAAAGGTAAATTCGGTGCTAAAACTTAAAAACAACGAGAAACAAAAGCCTTCTAAAACATCACAGAAACCAATCGCGCTATTATGAATGTTAATCTTACGGATTATTCGAGCTTAGCATACAATTAGGAGTTAAATCTATTTTACATAACAGGATCATTTGATGTTCCGTCATTATAACACGATTCTATAATGAAAATCTGTGACACTTTAACGTCATGTTTGCAATCCTGCTGTAATCTATCAACGGCGTTAAAGAGACAAGGTGACACTCGGCTTTAAAAGTAGCAGCACACATTTGAACCTTGTCGCTTTAATGCTTTGAGAGATATATGCTGCAGTTCCAACATGATGTTAAATTGACGAAGTACTAAAGTGTGCAACCAATTATAAGCCCGACGGTACACGCAATCATAGCTAATTGTACGTTACAATTACTCAGATTAATTAGACAAGTCATCACGATACCGTTCCCGATATTGATTGCGATACGTCCTGGGTAATTGGCCAATCGCAGGACGACCTCTGAAATGACCAATCCAAGGCTTTCATGAAGCAGTGCTAACCATTAGGGCGAATCGGAAATACGCAATGGAGGGAACTACCTACAGTAGGTTCACGAGAATAACAATGAAAATTAAAATATTTATTATCTGAGTAGGTTTGTAGTAAAAAGTACGCCTGGGGCGGCTCCTTCGGATCGGACCCTTCCATTCACTTTCGTATTCTTTGTATATCTCTTTCGTGAATCTTCTTTCATCCATCCTTTCCAAATGACAATTGAAATATTAATAAATATAAAATACAATAAATAAAATCTGCACCTAATTCATTAGCATTAGCGTGAATAGAAATGGAAATAAAAATCAAGTTCATGAAACAAACGTATTTTTTTCAATGTTCATTATTTGTACACGTGATCTTTTTTTAATTCAAATCTACTCTACCGTACTCTTTAAAAGAATACTTCGAATAACTAATGCCCCTGTATAAACGTACCTACTGACTTCTAGGTTACACTGTAACATGAGTCGACCATAAGCCTCGGTAGATCAAACGTCGCCGTCCGGACGAGGGATTGGTTCAAACGGAATCATCGATACGGTCTAATTGGTGAATATTTTAAGTGCCATTACTAGTCACTTTAGTATGAGCAACCCTAATGTCTATATTGCAATACCTAGACCATGGTATCAGATGGGCTTAGCATAAGACATTTATTCTGTAAGTAGGCCGCACGGGCACTTTTACACGTCAATAATCTACCAGCGCTTCAGAAGAGGCGACCACTGCTGAGAAGAAACGCCGCAAGAAATTCAGCAGTCAGTCATTTTTTAAATATATTTAATATTAGAATGATACTACTTAGTCTGTCTAGCATTATATAAATCTATAAATAGTAAATTAAAGAATATGTCAAATAACCTGAGTAGTTTCTGCAGGAACACCAAAATCTTAGAGAGAGATAGAGAGAGAAAAGGAAAAAATAACACGTACTTATGTGTATATAAGACGGTGCAAGACGACCGCATAAGATTGATATGTTTTCCTACATCAACGGTGTCCCCTAGACAAGATAAAGCTTTTAAATTTGAATTTGCTAAGAAGCATAATATTATCCATAGCCTCCTGAGTCCCCACTTGAGGACATAATACTAAACATAAAAGGCACCCTATAGTTAATTACAAAAAGGTTGAAATTATAATGTTAATAAAATAGGTATTGGGTCTTAAGAGGATAGAAATAATGCGTCAATTTAGTTAACCCAGTCATTGCCGAGGGTCAAATGCGTACTATGCTGCGATCTTGACGTTTCCGTTGGTATGACACAGATAGGCCCCGTTCCCACTATGCCGGACCGGCGAATTTGCCGGGCCGGTAAAACTGCCGGAAAGGCAGTGGCTGTACAATTTATATGAAGCTGTTCACATTATGCCGGATCCGGCAAAAATGCCGAGCTCGGTATTTTTGCCGGAGCATTTGTCACTGCGGACTGCCGGCAAAACTCCCGGGCCGGAGAAATGTGAACGAGCTTGCTCCGGTATCCCTGCCCCCCGCTCGCCCCACCCGCTCCCCGCGTGTAGTTTTCGATCGCATTCTGAATGGTGTAGACGTGCAGCATGGAAATAAATACAGAAACTTTAATTACGCTTGTCCAAGAGAGACCTGTTTTGTGGGATAAAACTGAGGACGATTATAAAGACCCTGTACCCAGTGTCTTCTTTTTTTTCTATTTTGCTTTTTAATATACCACCACAACACCAAAGTTTCATCGTCCATCGTGCACAGTGGTCTGAATTTGACCGAGGTTAAGTACCCAAGTCTCCGGCTTTCCCGCCGGATCCGGTGTAATGTGAACACCCAGTCCCGGGTGGCGGTTTCCGGCAAATTCGCCGGTCCGGCATAGTGGGAACGGGGCCATAGGCGTGTGAATCATTCCTCTAAACTGTTAGCTAAATGTGACGCCAATCGGCCTCAGCGGCATCCAATAAATAATTTTAGTAGTAAGAGTGTATTTGTTTCTCAAACCGACTGCAGTCAAATGTTTTAAAGGCTAAATAAAAATGTTCAAAATAGGGGATATATAATATAAAGAGGATTCCTTGCAAATTTTAGTGGAATGTAACGACGAGCGGCTCTATTAAAAAAATGATGACTAAATTGTAAAACCGCTAATTGTCAATTTAAAAGAGCTTTCAGTACAATATTTGTTTAAACCTGGGTCATATATATATCTACTAGTGGCACAGGATTTAAAAAATGTTCTGGATGATGCCTACTTCGAAATGGTAAAGAAATTAGGGAATATAAATAAACGGTTATAACCTGTTTTAACCGGTTATTTTCATACAAAAAAGGTTCACCCTAAAATAAATCCTAGGAACTACTCGTATTTGGTCAAATCACTTAGAAGAGAATAGAGTTTACATAACCATTCATAAACTCACGTTGGATCTCCATCTTCCACCCGTCCTCGTGAGTAGAATGCGGAATGGTGGGCTGTGTAGCTCGGCAGGACAGCACCCGACCAGCGTCTTCTATGGAAGGCTCGAAGGTCAGGATGCTGTTGGTAATGTTACCGTCGGCTGAGACCTGTAAATAAAGAAATGGTTAAAATATTGCACGAGTATGTTCATCATCATCATTATCACAACAGGAATATGTCGAATACTGGGCCGAGATTCTAGGCGGTAGAACCCACATCGTCTTTGGCACGTTATGTAATACAATAAGGTTATAACCTGTAAAATAAACCTTATTGCATTGTGCTTTGTATGCAATTGTGGTTCGATGGAACAGCGACTGATTGTTTTGTATAGTTGAGCCAGTCGCATGTAACCTGGCGCCAAAGGCGCATCGCTATGTATTATTGAATAAGAAGATATAAGAAGAAGTGAATAAAAGTATATTTAAAAGTAGCCCTACCAGTTCTTTTTATTACAGATACCCATCTTAGCTCTTATTTACTTGACAGTAATGGCGGCCGCGTTCAAAACCAAACCATAATGGTTTTAAAGACGATAATGGCTTTTCCCGCCTAGAATAAGGTGTAAGACTAACGTCTATGTTCAAATTTACTTTAACCGAAAAAGTTTAAGCAAGATTCTCCCTCGTGGTGACAGACGTTGTGGGAGGTGAGGCGATTGCCAGAACGCGGTGCTTCCCTTCCGTCCCCGCCAATGCCTGTCATCCAAAAAGGACGGTTACGAGCAAAATGTTTTTTTTTTTTTTATGTCAAAGACAAGGCAAACGAGCACACAAGCCCCCTGATGATAAGTGAGATTTGAGACCCACAGACATTTGCATTTTTCACAAGACTGCAGATGCGTTGCCAACCCTGAGTTGCCAAGACTAAGTTGAAATGCCTCCATGGTAGTTATTTCTCCGGTTGTCTTCTCACACTTCACTTCACACCAGAAGCCAACAATGGGAATTCTGCAGTGATTTGTTATGATATTATTATCATGCATCTTGATTCCACACGAGCCTCACAAGACGTTACGTACATCAACTCATTAGTTACTTGAATCACATTAGAATTTGCTGATGTTATTACCAGCTTCACATTATGTCAGCTAAACTATCTCTCTTGGCTTTTTTTTAGTGAACTTAATAAACCCACAAATAAGTCTGCAGCTCTGTAAATTTTCGGCGTTTATATTTCGGAACCTCCAGGCAGACAATTGGCACAAAGACTGCAACTAGTACGATCGCTATGCACACCGAATGGAAAGTTGATTGCATTTTTAATCCAGCGGCCGGACAATAGCTCGCCAATGCACGGCGGTATGCCGTTCGGCATAGATTTAAAAAAGATAAAAAAGATAAAATATGTTTATTCAGTAAGTAGGCCGCACGGGCACTTTTACACGTCAAAAATCTACCAGCGCTTCGCAAGGGACCACTGCTGAGTAGAAACTTCGCAACTTAACTATGTTTGTTTAAAAAGTTATAGTTCTAAATAACAGAGAATGCGCGCATCTTTGTACGCGTCGAATTAGGCTCTGGTTATTCTCGATTCTCTACCAGTTGGGGTACCCCTAGGATCATCATGCCGAAAGACATCCACTGCTGGACCGGCCTCCCCCAAGGCTCTCCACTCAGACCGGTTTTGTGCTTTTTGCATCCACCGCGTTCCCGCGATCCTTACAAGGTCGTTACTCCATCTTGTTGGAGGCCTACCTACAGCTCGTCTCCCAGTCCGCGGACGCCACTCAAGACGGGCATCAGTCCTGTGAGCGATGTGCCCCGCCCACTGCCACTTCAGTTTAGCTATTCTTCGGGCTATGTCGGTAACCTTAGTTCTACTGCGGATATCATCATTTCTGATGATATATGATGACTTCCGCAGATATCTGATGACCCCTAGGATGCCTAAATAAAATTCCCTCCTTTTTTTAAATCGCTAGGTCCAGCGGTTCATGCTGTGCGTTGTATGTCGCGAAAGAGTTTTCTATCGATTTGGACTTTAATTTAAACTAGTGTATTTAGAGCCCAGAACTCGATGCCTCTATTTAAAAGCAGTCATAACTTCATGCAAAAAGAAAGGATTTTCAAAAGAGAAGAGAAGAGAAGAGTCTCGTGTCCTTTTCATTCATATTGAATGGGCTGAATATTAATTCAACGTTGAACTTTATGCATGAGGAAGTCTAAGTTATAATTTAGACAGCTTTTTTAGCCGACTGTGCTTCTTTTTTTGCGTAATGAGTTCAAACTGATTGGTGGGTTATGGCAACTACAAGTTTTGCCCAACGCCACGGTGGCAACTGGTCCAAAAAGATCATGGGCAAATTGGGTGTGGCACAAACAGAGTTGAAACCTATATAATTAAAAGGAATTAACTAAAGCATAATTTGCTAATATTGCCGCAAATACTTAGCTCACCGGAGAATAAAATTACGGGTTCCTGAAAATAAGATATAATATATATAATAATATATACATAACTTGTCTGAAAAAGTTATTTGAAAATAATCGTAACATCACGTTACTCGCAAGATTACAAAGTATCTCGTAGAATTATATCATCAACGTAACCTTCGATTAAGTAACAACTGACAAAAGTTACCCGAAGGATATTTTGTTATTAAGTTATGTAATGTATCTTATAAATTGTTTATTTATCTGTACGACATCTCAACTCTCGATTTCAATAAAATACTTCAGTATAATTATATATTACCTAGCCAAAGTTACTACTGCTAATCCGCGTATCTAACTAATTTATAATGGAGCAAAATAAACCTTTCTGTCTTATTAAAAAGGTGCATTTTACTCCTTATTAAAAATGTTACTTGCACGGTTTTGCAGTTTCGCCGACGTTATGTCTTGTTTTTCAAGTGACCATATTTTTGTTCCCCGGTGAGGCTAGGTACTTGCGGCCATAATAAGAAATGATGTTTTAACTAAGTACATTCTAACAATATAGGTTTCAATTATTTTGGCGCCACACGCAATTTCCATACAAAAAAGCCCAAGATCCCTTTTCAGTAGGGCTTTTTAAAAATACGCGCAAAATATTAAAGTTAAAATAAGACATTTTGACAATTGGGATAGACCAAAAAAATACTCACAGTTTTTACATTCTTATTAGTAATTATAAGAGACCAATTTCATTAGTTTTGTATTTGACCCAATAGTTCTAACTTGTTTATTTATTTAGCAGAATTTTTATGGATGACATGATTATTTAAATTTTAGTTGGCATTTTCTAATAAATAACAACAATTAAATGATATGTAATGATAAAAAGTGATTTTTATAGTGTAGTAAAACATAATATTTCAAGCGGTTTTCGCCTAACCCGTAAGATACATCTAGGAGGGCTTCAAGCCAAAAACGAAAGTCAAACAAAGGTCAAATATACTTTTGTCACAATGTTCGAAATAGATAAATATTTCAACGACTTAATAATGCAGAACGGCTTTAAAATCCTATTCCTCGAAATGGTTTTCAAATGAGAGTAATTTAAAAAATATAAACAATCCCATTTGGTCCTTGCTAAAATGGAAAAGTTAAAAATGAACGTTTTATGACTTGATGTTTACTATGGCGTATCTTGAGACAGGCATCTCCCGAATCATCATCGTCATGAGTTAGCAACCGGTTGTCAGGTCCAGCATAGTGAAACTTAGTAGGCCGGTCCAGAGTTCAGCATGGCCGTGTCTATCACATCAATACACAATAAAATATTAACAGTAAATCAATAATCGAATGTTCGATAAGCTTTTTTTAAATTAAAATGTTAGTTCCATCTAACTTCAATCATTATCTATCAATTTTTTTATGGCATAGTAAGTCAAACTAGCACGCAGGCCACCTGATGGTAAGTGGAATCTGTGACCCATAGACATTCGCATTCACAAGACCGCTATCCTAAGACTGCAAATACGTTGCCAACCCTGAGGACTCAGTTCGAATGCCTCTATGCTAGTCATTCATTAGTTATTCTATTTTATTGAAATACACAATGATGAAATCCGTCAACCAATTGAAAAATAAATAACAATTAACAGTTAAAATTGAAATTTTTGGTCGATGCTAAGGGACAGATAACTTTTAGGATTCCTTGTCGACTGCGGAACCTTAATAATACTATTTTAACATTTACCAATACTGTTTTTTAAATCTTTATTTATTTATAGAGGGTTTTACAGAAATACCACCCTCATCGCGGCTCTCTAAGAACGAACAACATTATTTTTATCTTATTCTTATAATAGTCTTAACTAAATTGTACAGTAAATCAGCCTCTTGGGCAGTTGGTGTTGCCAAGATGCTGTTAACCCCACCCACATAATAATCTCTTAAGTGTTATTGACCTCGCTTCTCTTCGCCACGGTCACACTGCATCGTAACATGGAACACATCTTCAACAATACCACACTGACTACAGTTGCGAGTCTACCTTTCGCGTCATGTAAGAAAAACTGTTCAGGGGATGTGGCCGGACGGAGTCGAAGCGCTATAACTAGATCTTGTCTGGCAAGGTTACCTAATCTTCCAATACTTAATTACTTATATTGGAACATAAAAAGGTAGGCAAATTGAGAGGCGAGATCATAATTAACTCAATTTATTTTATCTATTCACCAAAACACTTCACTTAAGCTCTTAAAAACAAACTAAGCCTCTGTAATATTATTTCCAAATAAAACATGAATGAGAATCGTAACAATAGATAACGGTTTAATAATGACGATATAAAAGACTTACATCAAGCAATCAAATTCGCTTGGGAGAATATCTTATAAGAGGATTTCCGGAGCGAAACGAAGCATAATTCTATATTATTATGATTCTATTATTGGGACGTTTGTTGCTGTTTGGACAAATACATCATATATATTATTATTACAAATCAATTTTCACCGTCGTAATTGTCCCTACGTATGTTTTTTTTATCAGGGGCAAAGACTTAAGTCCTTGCGTTTGTTAGCAGGATATTGAAATAGTATATTGTGTATTAAGGTCGGTAAGTAAGGAATTACGACCGAGGCTCTAGTAGAAGCCCGAAGTCGAAGACTGAGGGCTTTCTGAGTCGAGGTACGTAATTCCCGTACCGCCCGTGAAACATACAATGTTTTTCATCACATTTGCGAGTAAATAAATACACAAGTCAGCACAACTATTATTACGAATTACTTGAACTTTTTTTAAGCGGATGGCGGGCGGACTCCACAGATTATACAAATGTTTCGTTTAGAAACGTTAAGGGCAAATACTTACAGGTATACATACAGCCCTGAAGGAGTGTAAAAAAAAACGACGTTTTGTTACAGATAACTATTAAAATCGATTATTAAGAATATTAATTGAATATTTAAGTAACATGTAGCGAGATTGCAATAAAATTCCTGTTTAAATAACATTTTATGACAATTTTTCAATTGCGTGTAAACTCTTTGCTTGAACTTGCATGACCTGTGTGCTGTGCTATAAATTAAAAAAAAATTACTTACCGACCTTGGGTTTCATGGTAAGAAGAAAGGTCGAGGGTTTTATATGGGGCATTGCGGCCAAGTTAACCTGTATGTTTAGATACTGTTTACATGCAAGTGTGATGAAAATTACATTTGAAAGGGGCAGAGATGAAACCTCCGGAGACCTGGCAATGGACGGCCCAGGTACTGCCGGGCTCGCACCGGCTAAAAACACCAATGCCTCTTGTTTTAAATGAAGTTAAAAACTGTACCCTACGTATATTACTGCTGGTACTTTTAGGTGGATTTTTAATGGTTTCCACCATAATGTTTAAAGTTTTTTTTTATAAATTAGTAACTAGTAATAAGGAAAATGTGTTTGTCTATCTAATACTTGACGGTTAAACCATTTTTAATTTTGGTACGAAGATAGTTTGACACTAGTGATTATAGTGCGACTAGGATCCACAAATCGCTTACTAATCGCAAGCTCCAGACTTACCAAGTCCACCATAACTATGCACATTTTAGGGCCGAAGGTCTACAACAGGCTACCTTCACACATTAAAAACTTAGAAAGCAATGCAGCTTTCTGCAATAAATTATGGAAATGGCTTATTGACAATTCTTTCTACGATTTAAATGAATTCATTTTAGACTAATGAATTATAAAATGACATTTTAATTTCAAATTGTGTCATCTATAACTTATTTTTAATATTATCTAAAGTACCTACTATAATGCAACTAACTATAACATAACCAAATTTTAGTTAATTATTTTGACATGATATATTTTATAAGTTTAAGTTTTTTTTTTTAAGTATCAGTATGAGTCCCGGAATATTAGCGAGGGAAAACCGTAATCAAGTACTATGCGGATAGAAATTTAGTGATTGATATATTATTGTGGCCGTCATTACTTAGCAAAATATTCAACGTTTCAATTCAGCGAACCTTCTAGAAGATCACTTTCATGTCCGACTGTCTGTCTGTCAAGACATCTTCAAAGACGGTTAAACCTGAAGACTTCAAGCGAATGTTTGAAACAGGTAGTACTCCGTGGTCGCATGAAGATAAAAACACAGTTGAATCCTTTTTAATTTAATTATGACATTAACTTTTTATTTAAGTATATAGATTTTATAGGTATCAAGTTTTATAGATAAACGTTAAAAATATATTAAGCATTAAATTATAAAACAGTCTGGTTGTTTATTAATTATATTTAGAAATAAGTTGTAGAAAAAGTCATAATATTTTTGAGTTTTTATTCTAATACACGCACGCAGGAATGATGGCCGATGGGGTCAGAAGGTTCTTGAGTGGCGTCCGCGGACCGGGACACGAGCTGTGGGTAGGCCTCCAACAAGATGGAGTGACGACCTTGTAAGGATCGCGGGAAAGCGGTGGATGCGAAAAGCACAAGACCGGTCTGAGTGGAGAGCCTTGGGGGAGGCCTATGTCCAGCAGTGGACGTCTTTCGACTGACATGATGGTGATGATGATGATTCTAATACCCTTGTCAACGCGTAGGTATATATTAGGCGAGGTAAGTATAATGACCCTTTTCAATTAAAACTTAATGAAATCCAATAAAACAGCACGAGGGTGACGTGACCCCTTTTTGGGAGCGAACACGTGTCATTATTTAAAATCTAAAATTGAATAGGTTTCATAGAAAAATATAAACGGTGTTTAATTACAACTGCTTTGTTAAACGCAGCGTTTGAACAAACATAAAGACTTTAAAGAGAGAAAAAAATATTGAAATTGGTTTTTGAATGAATCCGTTGATATTCATGAGAAAGGTCAGTCGTTTGATTTGGAACTTTTTTATGTTTAAACATAAATGAAGATTTTATCTTTGCAAACATACAAATTGTATAATTGTGGTAGAGAATGATCTTCTGACAAAGGTTTCTTGGTAAATCTAATAGGAGAACTGACATGTTCTGTGTAGATAAGTTTTATGACTTTTTTTATTTATTTTTCATTTCATTTTTCATACGAACAATCTTGTTAACTATTTTAGAGAAGACATTTTGACGACGCGCTGGCCAAGTTGGTAGTGACCCTGCCTACGAAGCTAGCGGTCCTGGGTTCAAATCCCGGTAAGGGCAGATATTCGTGTGATGAGCGCAAATATTTGTTCCTGAGTCATGGATGTTTACTATGTATTTAAGTATATATTTCTCTATATAAGTATTTATATCGTTATCTAGTACCCATAGTACTACAAGCTTAGAGCTTAGTTTGGGACTAGGTCAATTGGTGTGACATTGTCCCCTGATATTTATTTTATTTATTTATTTATAAAATAAAATTCGGCGTCACGGGACCTATTTCCATACCCATATTTCAATTGCAAAATATTTCACCCATACCCATATTTCAATTGCAACCATACCTATGGTTGCATTTTTGAACAAAAATATATATAATCAGAATACCTAACTAAATTATACCCAGAACCTTGAGTCTATTAATAACGTCCGAAATCAAAAGCAAATACTTACATGCATTCAACCCAAACTCAAATTACCCGGCCTTTAAATTTAATAAAACTGAAAGACATACAAAACGCATTCTTAAACCAGTAAGGCGAAAAATACGTATCATTGATATACTATATTCAAATAACTCAGCTTTAGGCTTGGTACACACACATAAAAGTAAGTAAACTTAACATCGGGTGAGAAGTCAAACGCAAACCAAAATTGAATAAAAAAAAAACACCCGTGCTCATCAGTCTCATCACACAAAGTTATTTTTTTTCTAAACCAGAAATTTTACCACGGACTGCTATGCTAGCTTTGTCGCTACGAGCAAATCATCGTTAGTAAGCGAGTACTGTGCATGTTTTTACTGTGTGGAATAGTATCGACTATCAACATGCGTCAATACAATGGGCAACCTATTGTGCTGTCTGTGCGGTCGTTGTGCCGGCCACCGACGCAATTAGGGGCAATTACATGCCCAAATGGAAGAGTACGGTCGGCAACAACTTGTAAACGTCGAAGTGCAAAAAGCTCGCTAGGTTTTTTAATATGCTACTTTATCCCCATGGTGCAGCAGAAATATAAGAGCCAAAAAATATTGTTTTTTTTCTACACTAGTCGTGAATATGATTTTTTAAATAACGAAGAATTCTCTCAGTTATTTTTAAACGACTCCTTGTTTTAACTGAAGGTGTACTTCGCCAGTGTAGTTTTAGTTTTAGACGATGAAACACATCGACCGCTATTAGAGAAACACGTCCATGGATATCACGCGAGGTCAACTTGTTTCTGGTGAATATTCGGGCGTTTCAACTACCGTCACGTCGTCAATATATTGACGAAAATAATGATAAATACCAGCAAGTTTTGATGTCAAAATCAGCGGACCCGGGGGTAGTATCCATTCCATTTAAAAGAACAAGAAATAAAATTTATCTTGAACTAGCGGCCCGCCAGCGGCTCCGCCCCGCTGCAAATTCCTGACTTTCCTGGTGGATGTTTCAATTATTTTCTTTCATAAAAACCTTGACCTGACATTGACGAACACAACAAAAAGAAATCAGCCAAATCGGGTCAGCCGTTCTCGAGTTTTGCGCTTAGCAACACATTTAGCGATTTTTTTTTATTATTTAGAAGATAATATGCGAGCATAATAATGACAGCAGTTAAAACGCCCAATAAACACCCTTATGGACTAAACAGAAGCAAATGGGGTTAGGTAAGCTCTACCCGCACCTGTCAAATCAACTGCTATTACTAAATCAAACCAGTTAATTTCGGCTAATAAAAAAAAATTACATTATTTTAGATTATGTCATAGAACAATTTAATATACAGCTATAAAGATTATTGGAGACCAATTACTTATACTTTGGAAGTAATAATACTTATAAATGATACTCCATCTCGAATTTATCAAATAATTGGCCGTTACTCAGCCAGCGGGTATTCTAAATTACTTTAAATTTGCTTATAATGTCGCTTAGCAACAACGGTTGCCAAAAAATCGGCTCAGGACACAAATTGGCAATTTAAACTGCTAGAAGTAATTAACCTAGTAAGTATGAAGTAAGGTTAATATCTTAGTAGCACCTCTATACAATTTGTATAACTGAATAGCTTTCGCCTAGCACTTTCATATGCGTGTGTGTACTGCGTATGCGGCGATACCTAGCTGCCATTTAATTTTGCCCCGTATATTCCTAGGGTCTGGTCATGACCATCATTTTGGGTCTAGCTTAAGATGTAAAATTAATAAAAATCCTTTACTATAATTAACTCATGAAACCGAAATAATGTATCCCTTTTAATAAATTTTGCAAAGCAAATGAACCATAAGTAGTTCATTAAAAACATCAAACGAAAAAGTTATTTTAAATTCCCATTTCGTTATTACTTTTAAATAAAACGCAGGTGTCATAATTAAGGCATTTAACTCTTAAATGAACCAAAGTAAAATTACAATCAGCCATTATGGGCATTATTCCGTCGTTTTAAGGTTAATTTCAGTAAAACTGGTTGTTGCCAAAATGTTGAAGCCATTATGAAGTTTAAGTTAAGGTATTTTGAGGTTTATTTTTGTGATGTTAAAGTTGAATTCCGCTGTTGTAAAAAAACTGCTCTTCGATAGAGCATCATTATATCAATTAGCTTTAATAGTAACAGCTCTACAGCAGCAGTACAGTCATCAGAAAAGATTTATTTGTACTACTCTATGTTTTATGACTATGTTTTATTTTTGGTTAAATTTAATTCTTTTTTTATATTGTGACTGCGTTTTTTTTATGAATTCATTAGCATTATGTAACTAGAATATCGTAATTTTCAATATGAAATAAATGGTTTACCATTGAATTGCCGACAGACATTTAATCGAATATTATTTCAAAGACAACGTTTCAAGTATTTTCATTTCATCGATAAGTCATTCCGTCGATGACTCGATACTAGGTAATTTGAACCGAGGTCTTTTAATTAGTATTTGACTTATTTCAATAAGATTCATGTCATGACTAATCATTTCGGGTTTTTTTAATTGTTTTTTTTTACTTGTAATAATATTTATTCCGCATAAAATTATTTCAATTGGTAATATTTTGCTATCCTAATTTATTATAATATTATAATTTAATAATAGTAATGTATCATGCTTTTCTGTCAACAGTTCATTTTCTTGGGGGTCGCAGTTCTAACCTAACCTAACCCACTTCTGTCAACAGTTCGTTTTCTTGGGGGTCGCAGTTCTAACCTAACCTAACCCACTTCTGTCAACAGTTCGTTTTCTTGGGGGTCGCAGTTCTAACCTAACCTAACCCACTTCTGTCAACAGTTCGTTTTCTTGGGGGTCGCAGTCCTAACCTAACCTACTTTGAAAGCTTCGTTGTTCTATTTCTTGACATAACTAGTTGTGCAATAATATTATTAATTTATTTTTCAGAAGAGTTCAAAAGTTTGGCCTTGCAACAAAATATGCTAAAGATGCAAAATTCGCAAAAAATGTATAAATGTACACATAAAATTGTATTAAAGTAATACATCGAAGAAATGAATTGCAATGTTTTGTAGTTGTACCAATTAAGATAATTTGATGCAAATCAGCGATTAAGTAGTATTCGTTGATTAGTATTTCCACGTAGCAAGATAATTTTAAATAAATAATAGCTGAAATAAGATAACGCCAAACAATATTACTAGTACTAAAGTTTCGATGAATCGTTGTCGATGAAATAATATTCGATGAAAAGGTTGTCGACAAAACAAGGGTACACCGAAATAAATGCCTACCGACCTACCTTTGAAATGTGTAAAAATTTAGTACTAAAATTTCAAATGAAATGAATCACTGAGAGCTGGCAACAACTTTTATTATTTTCAAACAACAAAAAGAACTACAAATAAATCTGTCAAAATTTACAGGCTAAGGGATAACTAGACAGATTCTCTCCTCATACTCACAGTTTCCCTGATGGTCTTAAGCCGTGTCCCTCCCTTCCACCAGGATATGGAGGGCTTGGGCCTGGCTCCGACGGCTTGGCAGACCAGCTCGGTCTTCTGTCCTGCCACTAGGGGGCGCTTGCCACCTTGCAGCCGGACCCATAGAGGACGCACTGCAACAATAAAGTTTTAGTAGAAACAAAAAAAAAACAAACCAATTAAAGGGAAGTACCTACACGGAAAAAACATGTCTGGTAACTTTTTTTTTTAAATGAGAATTCAATCTCAATATGTAGAGTCAGCAATGAAGTATTACTTTCCACTTAGGTATTGATATACAGGGTGTTAGGTCGCTAGGTGCAAAGCTTTAAGGGTGATAGACAAGGGTTTTTTTTTTTAGCATTATAGTTCTTTCTGTTAAGGTATCCCGTCATTCACATCGCTTGCCAAATCTCTGAGTTAAGAAGTAAGAGCAATAAACAGGCATATTTTTAAGTGTTTGAACATTTCGAAGTTTTTTTTTTAATTATTTTAAGGCAAATTAAAATAACTGATCAATAAAGATGAGATAAAGATAAAGACATTTATTTACTAACGCCGCACGGGCTCTTTTACACGTCATGAACCTACCAGCGCTTCACAAAAGGAGACCACTGCTGAGAAGAAACGCCGCAAGAAACTCGTCAGCCAGTCATTTTTTTAAATATATTTAATATTAATGGTACTACTTAGTCTAGCATTATATAAATCTATAAAAAGTAAATTAAAAATATTTCAGATATCCTGCGTAGTTTCCGCAGCACACCAAAATCTTACGATAGAGAAAGAGAGAAAAGGAAAAAAGAAGGTTCTTTTTCACTTATGTGATAAAATATTTTTTATAGTAATTTCACAGCAAATATCAATCAACGAGTCCAATACGGATGAAGTCAAGGAAAAACCCTAGCCTATATCTCCAGCTTAAGCTTTTAAATAAAGATGCTGTAGAGGAGAGGTGGCAACCTAAACAGCGGAATTCCAGAGTTTGTTAATTTTAATTTCGTGTTAAAATTCCTCAATCCTGATGATGCAGAGGTCAACATCTGTTTTAAGGGCCGATCTGTTGGTCTGCCTTTAATGGCTACTAGCAGTTGCCCGCAACTCCGTCCGCTTAGAAGGCTTTTATCGCTGTTACCTCGGGAACTGTCGAATTTTCTGACATAAAAAGTACCCCATGCCCTTCCTTAAGGTTCAAGCTATTAATCTGCCTAATTTGATTAAAAATGGTTTAGCGGTTTGACCGTGAACATTAGTATGGATTATAAAAAAAATATTTAAATGTATCTTAGTTACCTATTTTTAAAGCAAAAATAGGAACGTACCTTAACTGCATATTTGTAAAAAAAAAACTTGGACATAATGCGGACAATGATTAATTATATTAAAAATAATTCCCAAAAGTAATAATAAATGAATAGGGCAGGGCCTTCATAACTTCAATTGATTACACTTTTGGCCAAAAAATCGTGATCGGGCCAAAATTTTAATACAAATCAGGAAGACGGGCACTGAGTGCTAATTTACCGTGCAGCCACACAATAACCACCATATCTTGATCCCTAACTACAAACACCTGGTCGTAGTTCAAGTTAAAGATATGGTGGTCATTATTTGCATTTGCTGTAAAAATATGGAAAGCATGATGTCATTACTTCAAAATAAAACCCAAGACATATACATTAAGAGTAATGATATAGAGCTGCAATTGGCTTGTCTGTTTTTTAGGGTTACGATATTTTGGGAAAAGAGATTGTGGTGCAAGCAAGAACGCCCGGCAAAAACGGCTTGGCAAATTAAAAAGTTCGGGACATCTCGACAAGGATTAATGTATTCGTATGTAGTTTTAATGGAAACAGACAATTTAAGGGAAATTGAATATTAAGTTTTTTTTTATGGTAGCAGTAATAATAAGTTATAAGAATAAATATTCAATTTAACTTAAACGCGTACAACTTACGGTTTCCAGTTAACTATCCAATAAATGTATGTATACACATTTAACATACCTACGTAAGTAAAAACTGCCTCTATAATTCACAAACAGAGATTAATCATTAAAAAACAAACACGTAAGGTATGTTACACGGACGTTCATATCCCTTTAACGGATCTCATACATACATAAACTCACACCTTCATTCCCAGAGTGGGGTAGGCAGAGCTACAGATTTACCAACAACTCTTTAAGCTTGTTGATAAATGATAATTCTGTAACAACATTTTGCACAATCGAGGTAAGATGTTTACCAGAGTGTATTAGTGACAGGTTGCAAGCCCATCGCCTAACAGTACTACAAGCCTTTATTCCCTTAGTTGCTTCTTACGACATCCACGGGAAGACATGGAGTGGCACTATTTTAACCCAGCAACCACACTGGGGAGTGACACTATTCTAACCCGGCAACCACACGGGGGGTGGAACTATTTTAAGGGATCTGTTTCAGTTACTGCCGCACTAAGAGACGTCAATTAAATTTAACGCTGGTTAAGTGACGTGTTGTCTTATTCTATTGCCATAGCAAAGAAAGTAACAGCAGTAATTATCAAGAATTAAAATTGACTTCTCTGAGTGTGGCAGTCCAATCTTTAAATTATATTTAATATATTAAACGTATGCTTGTGTGCAGGGAAAGCTTTTATTTTTGCGACAGTTCTTATCAAATACCTTTGTGCTTATTTGCCTTACACCGGACCAACAAAAAGAGAAAACAACGTGATGATATCGATAAGGTCGACCCTTCAAATCGACATAACTTATTAAGTCACTTTGCCCAACGCCGACGATGAGCGGAAGCAAATAGAGCCAGAGATAATCTATTAAAATTGTCTATTTTATTGACACGGGATCTAAATGTTTGGTTTCGACAAATTAGTAGAAAGACTTCTCGCCGGCAGTGCGAACAGCCATCGAAAAACTTAAATGTATATGTCTCTCTTATTATTATTTTTAATTTGTGTTTAATTACAACGAATATATTTATCTTCGAAACTTAATCAAGGACTTAATACAGTTAACAATTTAAAGTTAAAAGTAAACTTATTTAAATTAAAATAAAACAAAGCTACTCAAATATTAAAGATGTAAATAATAATCACCACTATAAAATGAACACCCTCTCTAGCAGGTCCGCTCGCGGCATGGTCCCTGACACTGGCTGCATTGCCTCTCTGGATAGCTAGCCCAATCCTTTGGGAAAGGCAAGCACCAGCTCTAGGGTCTCCGGAGGTGTCTATGAGCCGGGATGACACGGGATCTATACCTTTTGTTCGTTTATTGAGCGTGAAAATTTTACTTGTGGGAGGACCTTGTGCAGGGTCCGTCCGGGTTGGTACCACCATCTTATCCATTAACCTACCGCCAAGCAGCAGTGTTCGCATTGTTGTGTACCGGTTTGGGGATAAGACAGCCGGTGAAATGACTAGCATAGAGGCATTCCATCTTAGTCCTCAGGGTTGGCAGTGCATTTGCAGTCTTGTGAATGCGAATGTCTATGGGTCACAGTTTCCACTTACCATCAGGTGGCTTGTGTGCACGTTTGCTTCCTATGCCATAAAAAAAAAAAAAATGTCGATAGAGAATCGTTTACTCGGCAGCAGTAGGACAAGTGCCAGATTTTGTTTAAACATGAATGACTCGCGATAGTAATATTGAACCACGGGAGTGTCAGAAGATTTTTAAACCAACTGTACAATTATTTATAACGTAACAATTCCTACCTTCCTCTTTGATGGTTTTAACCAAGTAGGTACCCATGCATTTCCTAAGCAGAAAAGATGAGTATTTTCCGAGTAGAAATAACAAGTAAAAAGACTCGATTCCCAGCATTACATTAATGAAAGCGAGTAATTTACATACGCGTATCAAAAATCCATCAGCGCACAATCATAATTTAACAAGGCAAAATGAACTTATCAGTGTAATGAATAAGGTTTAAAATTGAGTTTTATAACGCCTGAATCCATTTGCTTCTCTCAAAAAAGGAAGTTCCGCTTGGCGCTTAAAATTCAGCCTTAAATTAAATTAATTATTTTTATCAACTGTCGGCAACTTTCAATTGAATGACATACTATTTTTTAATCTCATATGCAAATGTTTATAATGAGACCTCACATTTCCTTCGAAGCCTACTTAAAATCTTTGAAATGGTTTTATCGTCAGCTAACATTAGTTGGAGAATAAATAAATATATTCTTAGATAGGTGGTCGGTTTAACAACTTTATAGAGATATTATTAACACACGTTATTGCCGACTGTTCTTCTAACACTATTAAGGTACACTCTGTCCAATTGTGGAATGAGCTTCCATCGTGCTTGAGGCAATCTAAATCTGTCGGTTCATTGAAGGAAAGATTGAAGAAGTTGTGGCTAAATAAACAGGGTGAGCCTGAGTGTTGATCCTTCTGTTGTAGGTTTTAACTGCTGTTTACGTATGTGTGGTAGTATTATATCGTATATTATATTATTTCTATGTTTAGGTATGTATCTTATTAAGGAAGATATTTAATTTTCTTCCAATTTCTCTGTTGTATGTACTATTTGTTATTTCCTGAAATTTTGTTAATTTGTCTATCCTTCGGCATTGTCCTTGCTCATTCTACTCCAAGGTTAACTGGAAGAGATCCCATATGGGATAAGTTCGCCTATGTACATTATTTATATTGATTAATAAACTTACCAAAAGACCAGTCAAATAAGTCCTAACTCGATGGCTCTACCATGCTATGAGCCATTGAATAATGAAATCATCTTAATCTGAGCTCAATCAGCTGAGGTTCTCGTCTCAATTTTGCAAAAACGCTTTGGCAATGGATTCATATTTTTTAGGGTTCCGTTCCTCTAAAGGAAAAAACGGAAACTTAAAGGATCACTTTGTTGTCCGTCTGTCTGTTTGTCAATCTTTATCTCGGGAACTCGTGGAGGTATCGAGTTGAAATTACAACCATATACTTAGGTCTTCAGAGCCTTAAATTAAAGCTGTGAGCGAAGTAAACTTCTAAGTCAACGTAAAAAAAAGGAGCGGCGGTTTACACCGCAAAAAACGTATATTTCGGCACTCGATGGAAATGAAGTTTAGCAAGTAATGCCGTCTTATACTACAAAGTATAAGGAAAAAGTTTTGTACACATTAGCATTCTCAAGAATGATCTACATAAAAATGTAACTATCTTCAAAATGTCAGTTAGGAGTTAATGGTAATTCACCGTCGATATGCCACTGTTCGGCACAGTTAAGTAAACAATTTTATAAATTAAATTTACAAACCACGCAAAAGCAAATAATAGTGTCTATTTTGATGATTTGCTGTGTTGTTGAGTAATTTAACCGATAATGCGGTTAGTACTATGTGGGTCATCAATTTAGTTCGTTACGGAAAATAATTAAATTATCTGTATTAAGCTAAAATTAAAATAATAACGAGAAACTGCGAAAGTGAGTTTGTGCATATTTAGAGGGTAATATACTAATAGAACCACTATTAGAAACATTATTTTAGCAATTGAAAGATTCATTATTCTAGTTGAGGATGCGTCATATACAGGGTGTCCAGTAAATAATGGATAACCTTCTACCCATCCATGGGGCACCTCAGGCTGGTCCCGAAAAAAGACTTACAGGTTTAGTAAAAGTTGCATGGTTTTCGAGATAATCGAACTTTTCTATTTTCTTAATAATTAGCACCTTGCTTCACTGTAATGACCGCCAAAGTCACAAATAAAGAGATTTTGTCGTTCTGTTTTCTGTTAAATATTCTTTAATAGTGATGCTAACGGATGTGTCTTAGAGCATTATGGTAGCGACACTAATTTCTTGTTAAACATATCTTCATTTATAACATCACATTTTGTTTTAAAGTTTGCAACAACTTTGACTGCTTGTGGTGAAAAAAAATTGTATTAAGACCAGAGTGATCAATATGTTGAAAAATAGTGTATCTAATACTGATTCTAAACTGGTATAACACATGGTGTTTACGTCTTTACAGATAAAGTTATTGCTGTTAGTATTCACTAAGAGCGAATTTTACCAAAACACCAAGTTATCGATAAGTAACTCTTTACTTGATTGGGTTAGTCATATCATAAAAAACGCTTCTCTTATGAGAACCAACGTCTAATTACTGCAAAATAATGAATCACAGAATACTTGAAACCTACATCAACAATAATATTTGTAAATAAAAACCGAATCTGTTTATTAAAAACAATACTGTTTAGGTACTATAACAAGTGTTCGAACTGCCTTCCCTCAACTCTGATACAAGCTCTGCACCTTGAACGGTCGACTTTGTAATGCCTGAACTTCTTGATATAGCTCGTGTAGAAGTTGAGCGATCTGTTTCCAGTTCAGCGAGCACAAGTTCCTCAATGCTCGTATCTCGAGGTCTGCCTTCGCCATTACCACCCACACTTTGACCAGGCATTCTCCCTTCACAAAAAGCATTGTGGACTCTTACAAAAACTCGGTAATCGGGATGACGAGTATTCGGATATCAGATCGGCTTGCGTACAATGCAGCAGCTGCATTGGCATTGCCTTTGCATTCTCCATAAATACAGGGTGACTGCGGGGTCGTGTAGCAACAAAGTAAACTTAAACTCTCTACATCATTAAAAATATAACGCAGTAAATTTGAGAGCGTTAGGACAATTAGTTGGTTTTTCTTGAGTCATTTTGTTTAGTACTGGATGTACGATGATGATATGATCCTGAATAAACAGATTGGGTTTATTATTTATTTAAATAAAAAACAAACTAATTGTCCTAACGCTCTCAAATTTACTGCGTTGTTTCTAATGATGTAGAGAGTTTAAGTTTACTTTGTTGCTACACGACCCTTTTCTTGAGTCATTTTGTTTAGTACTGGATGTACGATGGTGATATGATCCTGAATAAACAGATTGGTAAAATTCGCTCTTAGTGAATACTAACAGCAATAACTTTATCTGTAAAGACGTAAACACCATGTGTTATACCAGTTTAGAATCAGTATTAGATACACTATTTTTCAACATATTGGCCACTCTAGTCTTCATACATTTTTTTTTCACCACAAGCAGTCAAAGTTGTTGCAAACTTTAAAGCAAAATGTGATGTTATAAATTAAGATATGTTTAACGAGAAATTAGTGTCGCTACCATAATGCTCCAAGACACATCCGTTAGCATCACTATTAAAGAATATTTAACAGCAAACAGAACGACAAAATCTCTTTATTTGTGACTTTGGCGGTCATTACAGTGAAGCAAGGTGCTAATTATTAAGAAAATAGAAAAGTTCGATTATCTCGAAAACCATGCAACTTTTACTAAACCTGTAAGTCCTTTTTCGGGACTAACCTGAGGTGCCCCATAGATGGGTAGAAGGTTATCCATTATTTACTGGACACCCTGTATATTGCGGGCAGATTTGACTGTCCCATTTTACAGTTCTGGATGGGACAAATCAAGGGTGTAGCCCAAATTATATTGTAATTTTTAATTTTTATTTTACAAACCCAATTTTATTTAAGATTTACTAACCTAGCATAGCTCATTACTAATATCCTATGGATAATTTATGGTCCGAAATAAAGATATTTTATTTATTTATTATTTATTTATTTATATAAATCTCTAACCAAAAAAAAAAACGTCCCAGTACAAAAAAAGATTTTTTTATCAAACACAACAAATACAAAATATAGTCAAATGTATAAATAAATAAATAAATAGTAAATAAATATCAGGGGACAATCTCACACCAATTGACCTAGTCCCAAACTAAGCTCTAGGCTTGTACTATGGGTACTAGACAACGATATAAATACTTACATTGCCTGCCATTCGATACTGGTTCGAAAAAAAAAAAAAGGTTAATTTATCGATAAAATTGATTGCACTACACACCCCTAAAATCTCCGACACCGATGACGAGACACACTGTATAGAGAAATAAATACTTAAATACATAGAAAAAATCCATGACTCATGAACAAATATTCGCGGTCATCACACAAATATCTACCCTTACCGGGATTTGAACCCAGGACCGCTCGCTTCGTAGGCAGGGTCACTACCCACTAGGCCAGCGCGTCGTCTTTACTACTGTTGGGCGGTACAGAACCCTCGGTGCGCGAGTCAGACTCTAACGTCTCCTTAATACGGTTCATGAGATACAGCAGGGTGTGATTCTCTTCAAAAACGGTCGGTCGGACGAACGAGTTAAAGCCGCAGCGCGTCGGTGAACCTGCAAAACTGCGTAAGTAACATTTTATAGAAGGAGGAAAATGCACCTTTTTAATAACACGGAAGATGTAGTGACTAAGATTAAAAAGGGCATGCTTCGATGGTTCGGTCATTTGGAAAGGATGGATGAAAGAAGATTGACGAAAGAGATATACAGATCGAAAGTGAGTGTAAGGGACGGAAGGGGCCGCCCTAGGCGTACTTTTTCGAATCAAACCGGAGAAATACTGAAAAAGGGCCGAATCTTAAGTACCCGAAACCGACGTGCGTGCACGACTCGATGTATGATGTTGAAGAAGCGAAAGAAATTTGTCATGATCGTAGCAAGTGGAAAGAAGTGGTCTCTGCCTACCCCTCTGGGAAACAGGCGTGATTTAATGTATGTATGTAAAAACACGGTAAGGTTTATTTTGCTCTATCATAAATTTATCAGTTAGTTTTGCAGTATCACTGACGAGCGGTGAGTTTAAGTAGTCCCGTCAGAGCGAACAAAACACATTTTAGCGCGTGCATTCTCAATTAGGCAGCCTTATTGCCCTCCTACGGAGAAAAGGCGCATGTGAAATTAATTCATAGAAGCATATTAAACTCTCATGGGTTATAATAAGGTTGGATTTTCAATACAATTCATATAGTAGATACGCCTTTTCTCCTTAGGAGGGCAGTATACGTTTGATCTTATCGACAGAAGCCATGATGAGAGAATCACACCCCTGGACGATGTATATACGAATAGCGGCTTAGTAACAGGGTCTCACCAGTTCACCACCCTTCGGGTAAGGAACTCTACAAATCACCGCGAAATAAAACTAAAGCCAAAAATTCAAAGTGCGATCTCACACTTCATTCAATTCACACGTTCGATAAACGTCGTGCTAAGTTAAAATAAACCTTAACTTCACACGCTATAGGTAAAAATGCTATGTATTTTTATCTCGAGTGTCAGGGAATAGAAATGGGGGTTCAAAACAAGCTTAATTGTTTTAAGTGGGGTTTTAAAAACCCTTTGAAATCTCGTTAGCTTGCACCTTTTGTTTAAAATCAAAAGGGTCACACAATGGTTTGATAAAGGGCGTTGTTATAACACACTTATGCTGTGCACATAAAAAATATTTTAATCCTTTCTACGTTGAGATAGAGTTTAAATTAAATAAGAACAACTGCGTTATATTTTTTGTGATCGTTAAGTGTTTTAATACAAAAAACGGTTTTATTACAATGGAATAGGATGTACTTTTTTGTTGGATTGGTAAAAGCATAAAGGTGTCGAATTGATTTGGTAGAATTGATTATGCGGTAGCTTTTGAATAAGAAAGGGCCACTTGGGACTTCCAGCTTTAACACATTAATTTATTTATTACAAATATAATAGTAAAAAAAATATAAAATGCTTATTTTTTTTCCTGTTTGCTTGACGGTATGATTAGCATAAGCCTAGTTTGAAGTGACCCTGCGCACGAAGCTATCGGTCCTAGATTCGAATCCCGGTAAGGGCAAATATTTTTGTAATGAGTTTTCAAAAAAAATTAAGCATTTTATTTTTATACGTAAATTTGTGTCAAATTATCCCCTGATGTTCTAAGTGGCAAATGATCTCCAACTGTGACGACCGTAATATTCATGCAATTATTTTATCTTATCATATGACACTGACTGTACTAAAACTACTTTTAAGCCACGAAGTGTGGTTGCCGGGTTAGAATAGTGCCACTCCATGTCATCCCGTGGATGTCGTAAGAGGCGACTAAGGGAATAAAGGCTTGTAGTACTGTTAGGCGATGGGCTTGCAACCTGTCACTAATACGCTGGTAAACATCTTAACCTATTTGTGCAGAATGTGGTTACAGAATTATCAAAAAGTTTTTAAAGTTTTAGGTAGTTCTGTAGCTCTGCCTACCCCACTCTGGGATTACAGGCGTGAAGGTATGTATGTATGTATTAGTAAAAAAAATATTTTATAATATGCACATTTTTTTTCCTGTTTGCTTAACGGTTTGATTAGCATAAGCCTAGTTTGAAGTGTCTAGTGACAAATGATCTCCAACTGTGACGACCGTAATATTCATGCAATTGGGATAGACCAAAAAAGGTAACTCACCTTTTTTACATTCTAATTCGAAAGAATACGTAATTTTAAGAGACCGATTTCATTAATTGTAATTGTATTTGACCGAATAGTTTTGTGTTAATATCTTTATTTATTTAGCAGACATTTTATGGATGATATGATTATGTTAAATTTGGCTTGGCATTTTCTAATAAATTACAACAATTAAATGATATCTAATGACAAGAAGTGATTGTAATAGTGTATTAAAACATATTATTTCAAGTGGTTTTCGCCTAACTCATAAGATACACCTAGGAGGGTTTCAAGCCGAAAACAAAAGTCATACAAATGTTAAATATACTTTTGTCGAAATATCCGAAAAAGATAAATATTTTAAAAACTTAATAATGCAGAACGGCTTTAAAACCCTATTCCTCGAAATGGTTTTCCAATCAACAGGTTTATCAACAATCCCAATTATCCTTCGATACTGACTGTACTAACAATACTTTTAATCCACGAAGTCAAAGAAACTAGATTTTTGTACTATCTGTACGCAGGGTGTAATTAACTTTATAATTCAAAATAACAGGGGAAAGTTTGGAACCACCCGCCACTTGTTAGGGGTGGAACATGATCTATGGTCTGCTGTTTTGTGGTTTCCTCTCTTTAAGGTAACGGCAATTTGACAATAAGTGAAATATTGAAGACATGTATAAAAAACTGTGTTTGCCGGGTTAGAATAGTTGCATGTCTTCCCGTGAATGTCGTAAGAGGCGACTAAGGGAATAAAGGCTTGTAGTACTGTTAGGTGATGGGTTTGCAACCTGTCACTAATACGCTGGTAAACATCTTAGCCTGATTGAGCAGAATGTGGTTACAGAATTATCAACAAGTTTTTAAAGTTTTAGGTAATTCTGTATGTAGCTCTGCCTACCCCACTCTGGTATTACAGGCGTGAAGGTATGTATGTATGTATGTCAATGAAACTAGATTTTCGCTGTATCTGTACGCAGGGTGTAATTTACTTTATAATTCTAAAGAACAGGGGAAAGTTGGGAACCACCCGCCACTTGTTAGGGGTGGAACATGATCTATGGTCTGCTTGGTTTTGTGGTTTCCTCTCTTTAAGGTAACGGCAATTGGACAAGTGAAATATTGAGTATATGTTTAAAAAACCGGTCAAGTGCGAGTCGGACTCGCCCACCGAGGGTTCTGCACATGACACGGGATTAAATTAAAAATGTATAGTTTTAAGTTTTTCCCTATATTTAAATAAATAATAAATAAATATCAGGGGACAATGTCACACCAATTGACCTAGTCCCAAACTAAGCTCTAGGCTTGTACTATGGTTACTAGACAACGATATAAATACTTATATAGAGAAATAAATACTTAAATACAAAGAAAACATCCATGACTCAGGAACAAATATTCGCGCTCATCACACAAATATCTGCCCTTACCGGGATTTGAACCCAGGACCGCTCGCTTCGTAGGCAGGGTCACTACCAACTAAGCCAGCGCGCCGTTTTGTTGTCGTTTGTAGTACTACTTGCCAAAATTCATAGTTCTAGGTTAATTTTTGAGGCATTACCGGCCCTATCTTTTTTTACTTTAACTTAAAAGTTTGATTTTTTTCACAGCTCGAAGCTGTGAAAAAATCAATCAATTTTATCAGATCAATTCCCTCTATTATTTGGTCTTTATGATTGGGATCCTGTGTTTGCCGGGTTAGAGTAGTGCCACTGCATGTCTTCCCGTGGTTTTCGTAACGGGCGACTAAGGGAATAAAGGCCTGTAGTACTGTTAGGCGATGGGTTTGCAATCTGTCACTAATACGCTGGTAAACATCTTAGCCTGATTGTGCAAAATGTGGTCACAGAATTAACAAGTTTTCAGAGTTGTTGGTAATTCTGTAGCTCTGCTTACACCACTCTGGGAATGAAGGTGTGAGTTTATGTATGTATGTGTGTAGAAAAAATAAATTGCAAGGAACAGGGAATATGCATGGTGTTTAAAAAACTCATTTCTAAACAAAATATTAAAAAACCGTAAAAAAATAACCAAAAGTGAAATTAAAATGAAATTCGGCTAAGAAATACGGATGACACAAGCATTTTAAATCCGATATCGTCGGTGATACTGCAGAACCGCGTAACTAGCAAATTTGAGACGGAGCAAAATAAACCTTACCGTATCATTAAAAAGGTGCATTTTGCTCCTTATTTCAAATGTTACATACGCGGTTTTGCAGTTTCACCGACGATATGCACTGTGACGTCATGTCCATCCATCCATGTTAAATTCTGTTTTGCTAGAAAGAGATAGGAACAAAACTTTGTTGGCTTATATCTTGGTTATTTTTTTAACTATTCAAAAGCTTTTAAAAAAAGTCATGAATACTCGCTTTTATTACTTACCTACCTACTACTAATGTTGGTTTAACAATAACCGAATAAAAAATATGTTAATAACGAATCGGTCGAGTTCAATACGGGAAGTAGACCAACAGACTCTATCTTGGAAACTTGTAAACTTCCGCCATATTTCATTTATCGTTGACTGGCTCAAGTCGGCGGGTTTGTTCGTATTCTAACAATCTGCTACTAAGTTTTTTTCTTTTGATAAATTGCTGTTGGCACCTTTTTCATTGACTTTTTTATTGCCTACGCGGTAGCCTAGTTGGTAGTGGCCCTGCCCACGAAGCTAGCGGTACCGAGTTTGATTCCCGGTATGGGCAACTTGCAGTCTTGGATGTTTTCTATGAAGTTAAGTTTTTATTTCTCTATGTATTCATTAATAATAGTTAAATTAGCATATTTTTATAACTTTGTGTAAATATACAATAGGTATCATTCATCATGCCATTATCAGTCATGTCACGGTAAATACACTAAAAGCAGCGTAAATAAATCAAATTCTGAAAATCAAATTCATTACCGTTTTAACAACCAAAAAAACAATAAAATGAGTCGTAGTTAATTCACCTTGTAAGTCAGGTTATTTGTACATAAATATCCTGTCATCCTAGGGCGCTATTCCACTCAGCAAACCCATGTTGCTTTTGAAATGGTATAGTATTGTTTTAACCCGGCCATCATTACTGTTAGTTAAACAAATAGCCTATGGTAACTTTAAAGTGACGTCGAATAAAATATGGTTTTACTGAGTAAAATAGAGCCCCTGACGAAGTATAGTCACGGTATGAAAAGGTTCATCACTTTTCGACTCCATTTTAACGCTATTAAGGTCCAAAATAATGTCCAAATGTATCACTCCGTAAATAAATTGTTTTGATAAAAGTTAACTTCTACCTGCGAGCTCGTCCGCGTACATTTCAATTATTGTTATTCCCTCGGGAACTTTACAATTTTGCAAGATGAAAAGTAGCCTATGTGTTAAACAGGGTATAATTGAAATGGAGATCATTTCAAATTTCATCTAAATCCGTCCAGCCATAGCAGCGTGAAGAAGTAAAACACACACAAAGACTTTCGCATTTATAATATTAGTAGGATATCTAAACAATAAATAAAACTCGTTTTCAACCCCCCACACAAACATGCATGCATGATTGGATATCAGATTCCCTATAGGAGCGTACGTTCGAATCCTACTGACTGCGCCTTTAGTGTTTGGGACACTACAAATCAAAAATGAGGTTCGAGCAATGATTGACGTTTATTATTTTTAACCCGGTTTTTCCTCTCAGTCTCACCTGATTTTAAGTAATGACGAAGTCGAGGGTGCTACATGCTTACCCATAAAAAAGCCTATTCAGCCTTGAAAACAACAAGGTCATACGATTCCGGGAATACAGACGCAGGGAGAGCATTCCACTCCATAGCAGTGCAAATAAGGCTTTACCCTTGCTTTATAGACATTCATTTCATAGACACTATCACTTCACATTATTTCATTTCATAGAAAGCTATTCTCTGCTGAACCTTGTTAATTTCAGGTTATCTTGTCATGGTTACAAGTCTAACCTAACTAAACCTACGGGAATCATATTTAAGATAACCTGAAATAAACACAGGTTCGGCAGAAAATTTGCTATGCAATGAAAATTCTGAGAAGTGATTGTGTCTATGAAATGTTTGTCTATAAAAGAAGAGGCACCCGCAAATAAGAAATTACGCAACAAACTGCTGCGTCCGAACCGACGACGACGACGACCGACGATGGTGGGATTGGTGAATCTACCTACATATCGTCGGTGATACTGCCAAACCGCGTAACTAACAACTTTATGATAGAGCAAAATAAACCTTCCTATGTAATTAAATAGGTGCATTTTGCTCCTTATCAAAAATGTCACTTACGCGGTTTTGCAGTTTCACCGACGATTTCATAATATGACTGTGTATGCAGTCGTAGCTTCCAAATTTATTATTTAAAACAAATTCAAAGAATATTAACGCTGCTATTAATTCCGTCGTAGTAATCAAAACTGTCACGTGTTGTCAATCAACCAATAGGAGCTCATCGACTTCGCATCCCAACCAATCAGAGCGTACCAATTACGATTGCAAACACATTTCACGTGAAATCCATGGAGAAAATTAATATTCGAGTGTGATTAAATTGTTCCTACTGGTTATGTTGGTATGCAAGTAAGGACATTAAGGTTTAAAGTGCAGGACTTTTCTTTTAGAATCAACGTAATTTTTCGATATTGTATTTTACAATTCTATTTGAATTGTATTGTTATTTTTTCATTATTGATGTAGTGACTAAGATTGAAAAGGGCATGCTTCGATGGTTTGGTGATTTGGAAAGGATGGATGAAAGAAGATTGACGAAAGAGATATACAGATCGAAAGTGAGTGGAAGGGTCGGAAGGGGCCGCCCTAGGCGTACTTTTTCGAATCAAATTGGAGAAATACAGGAAAAAGGCCGAATCTTAAGTACACGAAACCGACGTGCGTGCATGACTCGATGTAAGAATGTTAAATAAGCGAAAAAAAATTGTCAAGATCGTAGCAAGTGGAAAGAAGTGGTCTCTGCCTACCCCTCTGGGAAACAGGCGTGGTTTAATGTATGTATGTAGGTATGTATTTCGATAAAGGTATAAAGATCCCAGGTTTAAGAGCTTTTTATTGCACAACAAAGAAATCAAATGAAATTCATTTATTCATTGCATTTAGACATTTTTATATTCATAGATTACATAAATTGTGGACATAAAATGAGCGTGCGCACAGCTTAGCTGAATTTGAGCTCACCCGTGGTCAGCCATGGAGAGATTACATTAACTAGTTAAATAAAACTAAGCTGATTAATAAATATTAATGTGAACTAATTGTAACAAACCACTGTAATATTTTAACAAATTAAATTCTATATTTGGACTCGCAACAACATCTAAAATGGTTTTAAGGGACCTTTATAAAAGGTCTAAGCTTAGAATTGAATTATTAAATATTATTCGCCCCATGCAAAAAAAAATGGAAATGAGAGGAAATCGTAAAACGAATTCTAGCGTATAAAGTCGCGGGCGTCGCCTAGTCTCACAAACTTGTAGTAATCAACATGAATACGTAAGTACACGAACCATTAAAGCTATTAAGATACACCCCATTAAACTTGCCATCAACGTAAACGAAAAAAAAACACTATCATCTATTATAACATCTTCAATGCCGACCTTTCTAAATTCTATACAAAACTGGCTCCATTTGGAGTTCTTGGATTTTTATGTTGTCCTTTTATTAACGCGTTGAGTGCCATCAAAGAGCAAATGTATACAATTTTTATACGGAAAGCGTGTCACTGGCCGTAAATGTTTCGTCGTAGATAAACATCAAAGGAGTACGCATTATAATTAACGCAAGTCATAAATACTATTTAAAAGATAAGTTAGATTGCATTTGAAACCTTATTCGTAGACAAGTAAGGTTGAAAGAGTAAGTTCAGATGTGCCCTTTCGTTAAGTAGAGCAGAATAGTCCTTTATTTTTGGATAGTATCGTCATGTAAATAGAGGTAAAAGTCCTGAACACTTTCTCGGAACGAAGTTGTTTCCCTTTTTTGATGAAGATAAAATTGTTATGCTGGGGCAGTCGATTGAGAGAACCAAAATTATACAAACTAACTAGCAGACATGAAGTGTATGTACGTTTTACTTTCCACGAAAATATTTCTTAGAATGAAACAATTTTAAAAAACAAAAAGCAGAAACGTACAGACCTAGTTATTTATAATAACTGCTATTCAAAAATCGTGGAAATCGGACTTGATTTAGGGGGTGAGAAACGTTTACTGCCGAGCTAAATTTGTATGGTTTTTTTTGACAGCTACGCGATTTCATCGGCGCTTCACAATCCTCCTAATGGCCCCTCTACACGTCAGCGGATCGTGGGCGTGCGTAAGGGACGCATTTACACCTTAGAGTGAGCAACATATTCTTGCATATCACTCTTACGTATTGCTCCGTCCCTTACGCACCCCCACGATCCGATGACATGTAGAGGGGCCATAAGAGGAGGAGGGCCGTTAACGTTTTTCACCCCCTAACAAAGTCAAGTTGCTGAAGTCAATTAGAAATTGATTTATTCTCAGCATAAAATTGGTTGTGTGGTTGCCGGGTTAGAATAGTGCCACTACATGTCTTCCCGTGGATGTCGTAAGAGGCGACTAAGGGAATGAAGGCTTGCAGTACTGTTAGGCGATGGGCTTGCCACCTGTCACTAATACACTGGGGAACATCTTAGCCTGCCTACTTGTGCACAATGTGGTTACAGAATTATCAAGAAGTTTAAAGACTTGTTGGTAATTCTTTAGCTCTGCCTACCCCACTCCGGGAATGAAGACGTGAGTTCAAGTATGTATGTATGTATGTATAAAATTTGGCTTTAAGTAACTTTATCTACATATAATTTCCCATATTTAATAACAATAATAGTAAGTAAAGATGTAAACCGCGCACTTTAAAATGTGAATGCTGGACATACCTATAATAGGCTTTCGCGTTGGCCTAGTTGGTAGTGACCCTGCCTACGAAGCTAGCAGTCCTGGGTTCAAATCCCGGTAAGGGCAGATATTTGTGTGATGAGCGCGAATATTTGTTCCTCATATATTTATGAGGTAAAATCAATACGATAAAATATCAAAGGCCAACATGGCACCCAGTAGAATAGAGGCCCAGACTTGCCTTCTCTTTTACATTTAAGAACTTCTTCTGTTTTCTTCTCCGTTCAACTAATTCCCTGCTTCTCCAACACTACATTCCAAATGCTTCTAACCTCTCTCGTTCTTTGTTAATGCCCCCGTCTTACTTATACAGGGTGTCGGGTTTCTTGTGGTCCAAATGAATAATTTAAATAGGTCATCATGAGGGCTAAAGCACTAGATGAAAAACAAACACGGGGTTCACTTAGTATGGATAAACTAACTTTGTGTGATTACACAAAAAGTTGTCATGAAGTAAAAACTGGAATGTAGCTTTAAAAACATCTTAAGTTCATAATGATTCTAACAATGTAAGGAAAGACTGAAAAAACATTGAAATAATACCAGAGCTTAAGGGTTTTTCGTACGATGGACACAAGGAAAAATTACCACAATTCCGATTAAAATGATCTATATCTCTGAAAGTACTAAAAATCGCTGAACATACATGGGGATGTTTTTCGTAGCCCTCAAGATGACCTATTAAAAATTTTCATTTGGACCACAAGAAACCCGACACCTTGTATATAAAACTGTACTATATAGTCCAGGATGTTGATGAAGATAGAGCATAATTATCCACTCCAGAAACAAGGCACGCCCGTCCCACGGAGAGGTTAATAATTGATAAGTTCGTAAAATTCCAGATAACTCAATTATCTGCGACCTTAAATCTGAGGCACTAAAAACTTTGGAAGTTAACCCTTAAAATTCACTTATCATAAAATAAACCAGCCGCTTTGAAGACGTAAAATATTTTATAGCAGTACGGGTACTAGAGAATGGACGCCACTTTTTGCATGTAAAATTCGCTCCGTAGTCGGTCCGTTAAGGGATGATTTAAAAAAAAAACCTGTTATGGCTACCTTACATGGCTACGGAATATCAACGACGTACTGGCCTAGTTGGTAGTGATCCTGCCTACGAAGCTAGCGGTCCTGGGTTCGAATCCTGGTCTTTGAGAAACATTTGTGTGATGACGCGCGAGTATTTGTTCTTGAGTCTTGGATGTTTTCTATGTATTTATATAACTATCTATTTCTTTAACACCGTGTAGTTGCCGGGTTAGAATAGTGCCACTCCATGTCTTGCCGTGGATGTCGTAAGAGGCGACTAAGGGAATAGAGGCTTGTAGTACTGTTAGGCGATGGGCTTGCCACCTGTCACTAATACACTGGGAAAAATCTTAGCCTACTTGTGCAAAATGTGGTCACAGAATCATCAAGAAGTTTAAAGACTTGTTGGTAATTCTTTAGCTCTGCCTACCCCACTCTGGGAATGAAGGCGTGAGTTAATGTATGTATGTATGTATCGATTTCTATATATGTATAGTTGCCTCGTATCCATTGTGCAAGCCTAGAGCTTAGTTAGGGACTAAGTCAATTTGTGTGAGATTGTTTCCTGATATTTATTCATTTGTATTGGTTTATTTATATTTGTCAAATTCGAAGAGAGGCAAGGTTTTTTTTTTTTTTTAATTTTGGTTTTAATCGCTTTTTAGCTAAAATATTTAAGTAAACTGCTTTTTGCTAACGATGCAAAAATCCAATCAAAAGTAGCTTCAATTCCAGTTCCATTCCATCTTTAAAGTAAAATAAATAGCCGTCAGAGGACGCCGACATTTGCAACAGCTAAAAAAAAAGCAGACGGAAACTTTAACTTTTTGTCGCGCCAATTAGGTTCTTTATAGAGCTGTAAAAGTAACTTTAAATTCAAATCAGTGCCAACGTTATTTAAAGTTGGGCTCTCAGAACCGATAGCAGAGATAGTAACTCATAAAAGAACCAAATTATTTCCATCAAATTTAGCTATGAATAATTTAGACATTATCTACCAGACCGAAATATAACCCATTAAAGTCCGTCCAGTGGCCATATATCTATTCAGGAAAGCCTAATTGCTTTCGATACCTAGTTATCGTATTATCAATGTTAAAGACAGTTTGAAAAAAAAAACTCGATTTTGAATTCGTCGTCCAAGTATAACCGACAAAATACAGTTGTTCTGCGCACTCGTAGCAAAAGAACCCTGAGTTGGTTACCTACCGCTTTAGCCGAATCGAAATCTGCGACCTATTTTCAAATGCACGCATTGAAAGACTCTCATGATGGGATTTTGTAAAAACGGTTATGATTAGAGAGTAAACGAGCTCTTCCGGCTCTGTGATGTCAGATGGACAAAGGTAAACTTATACCACCCCCCTCTATTTTGGTCATAAATTGAAAATAAGTTAGAGTACAAAAACAAAAGTACCTACTGATAACGAGGAAATAACTCACTCAATATGAATGCCATCGAAACATAAATCTACAAAGAAATCTACGCGTTTCTCAAAAACGAACACATTTTTTAGGCCCTTTCGATGTCATCTCGCCGTATATAACGGCGATGTTAATCTCGAGAACCCTAATTGACAGGTTGACATACTTGTGTGCGCGAATGTACCATGAAATATGGTTAAAATACCATACGTGGAGACAGTATCAAGAGGTCGTTAAAGACGAGTGTGTACTGTGCCACAATGCCGCAGATATTGTAATAGGTAATATTTTTGTATCGATGTCTGTTTCCTTCCCAATATTTAAACCGCGGTTAGGTTTAGTATTTCTTATTAAAATGACACATTGTGTGCAAAGTAAATGTCAAATTTTAACCCAAAATAGTATCAATGACATGAAGATGACTTTTGATATACATACCTACTTACTTGTAAACTTGACATTGAAAATTCTTATTAAAAAATATTTAAAAATTCATACCATTTTGTTAAGGATTCTACGCCGTCCTTTAAGTATTCCTAGAAAATGTCGTTATGCGATAATCGCATAGTTTACTTTTCCAATCAACAAAAGTTAAAAGCTAATCTAAGTTTAACCTGCTCAGAGTATCTTAGCGAGTTTCTTGCAGCATGGTTTCATACTACAATGTTAAGTTACTAATTGAGTTTTTACTGGCATTGGTAAATAAAATAAACTATGCCGTTTGCTTTCTCCAAGCCATATAAATAACACAGAAACTGATAAACACGGGAGGATTTTAATGTGGCATGCAACAACTTCCACGCCGCAACATGCCGCACGTTGTATCCTGAATAGCATGAATAAAAATACCATACATGGAAACAGTATTAAGGGAGATAGAGACAAATTTATATAGCTTAAAGTAAATTGTAGGTTTGGTCACGTATAGGATATAAATGGACAGTATTTCCTTTAACGAGCATTGACGTCTGTAGTTCGGATTATATCATGATGATAAATATCACTATAAAGTAAATGTATGTAGATTTGGATTTTGCAATATGGCACGAGAGTGTCTTGTTTTTATTGCACGTTTTTATCATGCTTTTAGCGAGTCAATTTTGAACCTTTTTGCCTTATTGTTATGGGCTAAATTTTGGACCATATGTGTAAAACCGATGACTTTGCGATATTGGTATCTAAGAGTTTATCTGATGATGGAGCCGGTTGGTGGCGACAGGATCCCCGTTGGTCCTCGTTATTTGGTCTTAATAAGCAGATAATGTCACTGCGAAAAAAAAGGACAGTCGGCAACAAAAGCTTGTCCAAAAAATCAAAGAAAAAACCTAACGAAGGGTAGCGAGAGATCGAAGGATTCGCTCTGTACTTAATTTTTGGAAGAAAATTAATATTTTGCACACGTTTTCTTTAAACAAGTACATAAATATATATTTATATTTATAGGAAGTAGCTGAACCTACGTAAATAAATATTTTTTTAAATTAAATATTATGTGCGGTTTTGGACATTAATATAAAAGATTCATTCATTCAATAATAAGTCGAATGTATATTAAATTAACAATCAATTTGGTTGAAATGTAATTGAACCACTTAATGTAATTGGTTTGGTTTTTAATTGTAAAACCCCTTCAATGGGTTGTGGTACCTACTTGTAGTTATGGTTTGGTAGTGTTCCATAGGACTCGAGCCTTTTTAGCCCGAATTTTAAAGCTCCGGAGGTCTGTTTAGAGCTGGCTTAATGGAATGGGTTTCAAAGCGCTAGTGGTTTTAATAAGGCCGTAGTCTTAAAAAAGGCTAAAGCCTTTTTTTTAGGATTTTAGCTTTTTTAAAGGCTTAAGCCTTTTTTTAAGGTTGTAGCCGCTAACTTGAGCCGAGCTGAGCCTTATAAAATGTTTAACTTTTATAAATGCAGTCGCAGTTCGGATCATATTCGTAAAAATCTGTTGTGTATTTCTGTTGCCGCTATACAACAAATAATTAAACTCAAAAAATCATTAAAAAATATTTTTATAAACTCAAAAATATTTTAGCCTCCGAGCCTAAAGAAGCTTGGAGGCAAAATTATTTTTAAGTTTCAATATTTTGATAAGGACTTTCAGTCTAAAAATATATAGCCTTTTATTAAGGTTACGAGCTCCGAGAGTCAAGGCTGCCGAATATAACAAGGCTTGTGGGCTAAAGAGCTTTATAGGCTTTTAGCCCTCTAGGCGTTAAAATCGAAGCCAGGCTTAAAAAAAAGAGCTAAAAGGCTCGAGTCCTTTGGAACACTAGTTTGGGGTTAAGTAGAATTAATTCAAACGATTGGGTTAGCCGTTCAATATCTAAGTGGTTGAAAGGCTTACCAGAGTGAAATGGTATCTAAATACCTGCAGTTAGTAAACCCGGTTGAAAACCCTTTCAATGGTAAGGGGTTCCGGTTCCTGTAGCTCTCAGATAAGCGATAAATCTAGATTATGAATAGTTTTCCCTTTGTACACCGTCATCAAATAAACTTAGCAACTTTTTTAACTCAGAACTGTAATTTCTTTAGCTGTCATAATTGCGAAAGTTTTAATTGTATAGCGAAAGCTTTGTCGCCAGTGCAAGCAATTAAGCTCTCTTAAGCTGCGATGGTCGACTTAAGATCGCATTGTCTTCTAGTGCTTTAAGCTCGAAGCTTTTGTAGAAGTTAAGTGTATGAGTAGATGTTACAAGGTAAAGTTGTATTAAAGTTAAATCTTCTAAATTAACTGTTGTTAAACTCTTTTCCATCGAGAACCGTATATTTTTCAAGATATCCCGTGATAATAGGAATTATAGAATAGAATAGAATAGAATCATTTATTTCAGGCTATTGCCCATAATATTGGTTAGTTACATGTTACTTAAAAATAGGTTAGTTACAATTTTATATTTAACTACAGCAACACAAAACAAAAACAAAGGTGCTAGGATTATTTATTACATCTTATACCACTGGATACCTGTGAAACCCAATAGATAAGGATGTGGCAGTCATATCTACCAGCAATCATATTCAGAATGTCGTTGGAACTATTTCTGACGCGCCCCATGTGTGAAGTGATTTTTTTTCTCATTATGGCCTGAAAACTGTCTGTACGCGCGTCAGCAAACATACCTGAGGCACTACACCATCTCGGCAGTCCCAACAACATTCTGAATGCGTTGTTATATTGAACTCGGAGGGCGCTATAAGCTCGTTTCGTATAACGGACCCACAGGCTGCTCGAGTAAAAAGATTGACTAAAAGCTTTGAACAGCGATATTTTAACTTCAGTGGAACTTCGAGCTACCGCCCTAGCTAACGCCCTCCGCTCTCTCTCAATATCATTATCGTCACACAGATCCTCAGCGATTATGTGGCCCAGGTATTTAAATTTCCGTACAACTTTTAACATACTCTCCCCAAGCCACACTGGAGGTATGAAATAAGGCTTAACCTTGCCTGCTTTAAACACCATTACCTCACTCTTAGTGGGGTTGTATTTTAAACCATGAGTCTTAGCATAATCTTCACACTTACTTAGTAACTGTCTAAGCGCCCCAATAGACGCATCGATTACTTAAATCGCATTACTCAAAAAAATATTAAAATAGGTACCGTAAAAGAGATCACCAAAAGTGAATTTAAAATTAAAATCGGCCGAGAAATACGGACGTTACAAGCATTTTAAACTGCTGCTGATTAGGGATTGATTGGACAGAGAGATTCGATACGCCCGTGTGACGTCATGTTTAGGGAATGCAATTTAACCGGTTATTAACCGTTTTTGTATGAAAATAACCGGTTAAAACCAAATATAACCGGTTACTTGCATTCCCTAGTCATGTTTCATGTAACACGTTAGCCATATAAACTCCATGTTAAATTCTGTTTTGCTAGAAAAAGATACGAACAAAAACTTTGGTGGCTTATAACTTGGTTAGTCTTTTTTTTGTATTTTATGATTTGAATACAAGTCAAATTGAATATACATAATTGGACATACAATTAAAAAATAAACTTTTATGAAATTAAATAAATAAATATCGAATATAAAAAAACTCAACTATGATAATGATAAAATTGACAACTACATATATCTGTCAATCGGAGTGTGGAAGAGCAGCACCATCATCGAAACCAAACGACGATGGCTGCTGGCTTCCATTTGTGGCGAGTCAAAGGCAAGACAAGGATCTGTCCCAGCGAGATGCGAGTGCTTCCCCGAGGGGTTTAACAAAGGTCATCATCATCATCATCATGTCAGCCGAAAGACGTCCACCGCTGGACATAGGCCTTCCCCAAGGCTCTCCACTTAGACCCGTCTTGTGCTTTTCGCATCCACCGCGTTCCCGCGATCCTTACAAGGTCGTCACTCCATCTTGTTGGAGGCCTACCTACAGCTCGTCTCCTGGTCCATACCCAATTGTAGGTAATTATTGGTTATTCTTATAGCTATTTTTTTTTTTTTTCCCAACTGTATGTTATTATGTATGAATGTTGAAGAAGCGAAAGAAATTTGTCAAGATCGTAGCAAGTGGAAAGAAGTGGTCTCTGCCTACCCCTCTGGGAAACAGGCGTGATTTAATGTATGTATGTATGTATGTATGTTACAAGCGAAAGAAATTGGTCAAGATCGTAGCAAGTGGAAAGAAGTGGTCTCTGCCTACCCCTCTGGGAAACAGGCGTGATTTAATGTATTGTATGAGTATGTTTGTTACATGATCAGCTTCACACAATATAGTATCAACGATGCGATAGTTCTTATTTCTCCTTCTTTTTCCAGTGCCGGAATCCGCCAGAACAACTCTTATTTACTTGACAGTAATAGCGATCGAGTTAAATATAATACGATATCACGCCACAGGCAATATGGTTTTGCCTAGTAGACTAGTACAAATATCGTATACTGTGACCAATTTTCAAAACCTACGGAAAACGTTCCAGATAACCCTTTGAGATCACTTAAAGGGATAAGGTCGCCTTTGTACAGTCAGCTGCAAAGAAAAGGATACCCCCTCCACCACAGGTTTTTGAAAAAAATCGATCCTTACCAGGAGGGGCTGACTGTACATACTCGCCCTATTATAATTTTGACCACATTTTTTTTTGTTTGTTTGGTTTTTACTTTAAAGTGTTTACAAACAAACATACATAAGCACTATATGTATTATCAAGCCATTCTGATTTCAGCCGGTTACAAATAAAAGTTGGGTAAGTACATACATATGTGCTATCAGCCAAATGGAACCCTGATCCACCATAGAACGATGTCACAGTGACGTTATAAAACATTTGCTTGACACTTCCATACAACTTGAATCATAACGCCATTGTGGTACAGTCAGCGTCAAAAGTAACTGGTCACTTCAAGCTACTTTTGTACTTTATCGCATTAACACATTAGACAATCTTGTTTGACATTGCTAATGCGACAGTAAAGCGACAAGGTATTTAAGTGATCAGTTTCTTTTGACGCTGACTGTACAGTTCTATGGTGGGTCAAGATTCCATTGGGCTGATAGTACGAGGGCAGAGTGAGAATTCTGGTAAAAATCATATTAAAGGTATTTTCTTCACAAATTCATTAATGTCAATTTGTAATGCAGCCTTTTTGGAGGTAAATCGTATATTTTCAGCCAGTTCACACGACTAGTTTTTTTTGACAGCTATAAAAAAGAAACAATCACTTCGGTGTTTGCAAACATGGAGAAAAGTGAGTTTCGTGTTCTGATTAAACATTATTTTTTGCGAAAAAAAACCATTACGGATACAAAAAAAAATTAGACAAATATTACGGGAACTCTGCTCCATCGATTAAAATGATCCACAAGTGGTTTACGGATTTTCGTTGTGGCCGTACAAGCACTGCTGACGCCGACCGACCCGGACGCCCAGTTGGGGTCACTACACCAGAGATGATCACCAAAATCCATGACATCGTATTGACCGACCGAAGAATAAAGGTCCGTGAGATAGCTGATATTGTAAGCATTTCAGACGAACGGGTTCGTAATATCCTTCACACTTATTTGGATATGAAGAAGCTCTCCGCCCGTTGGGTGCCGCGATTGCTCACAGTAGATCAAAAACGCACTAGGGTGACCCTGTCAGAGGCATGTTTGGCGAAGTTTAGGTGTAATGAAAAGGACTTCTTGCGTCGTTTCATAACTGTTGACGAAACCTGGATTCATCATCATACACCAGAAACCAAGGAGCAGTCAAAACAATGGATTGCTTCAGGTGAACCTGCACCAAAGAAGGCCAAAGCAGTTTTATCGGCGAATAAAGTTATGGCTACTGTCTTCTGGGATGCTCGTGGTGTAATATATGTTGATTACCTTCAGAAAGGTAAAACGATTAACGGCGAATATTATGCCAACTTGTTACAGCGATTTCATGAAGTTTTAATGGAAAAACGACCCCATTTGGCGAAAAAGAAAATCATTTTTCACCAAGACAACGCACGGGTCCACACTTGTGCAGTTGCTATGGCTAAAATCCACGAGTTGCGTTACGAATTGCTCCCGCATCCGCCTTATTCTCCAGATTTAGCCCCCTGCGACTATTTTCTTTAACCAAACTTAAAGAAATGGCTTGGTGGAAAAAGATTTGGTTCCAACGAAGAAATCATCGCAGAAACCAATGCGTATTGTGAAGGGTTGGAGAAATCGTACTATACGGAGGGAATCGAAAAGCTAGAAAGGCGATGGATCAAGTGTATTGAGTTACATGGGGACTACGTTGAAAAATAAATATTTACTTGGACCAAAAAAAAAAAATGTTTAATTTTTTCCAGACTTTTCACTCTGCCCTCGTATATCAAATACATTAACCCAGTAGCAATGCCAGTGGGCAATTAGGACAATAGGCAGTATCTCAGATAAAACTCCTGTAGCAATATCAACCTCATTACTAACATAATAGAACTCAAACTACATTGGTTATTGAATTTGAGATACTGCTTTTGGCTTAGGAGGGCAGAATAGTCAATGATTCTTGCTAAAAAAGAAAAAATAAATAACTAAAAGGTGCAGATAACTCACGATTGACATCGATGGAGAGGGTCTCCGACACCGGGGATATCGACGGATCCGTCACGGCCTGAAAACGTCACCAAGTTAATACTCCATTACACTCCAGTACACTCATTAATCTGAAACAACTAGAAACAGCCGCAGTATAACAATAATAATATTTAATACTATTTAAAGACAGTGTACTTTAAGCTAATCCTCTTTATTCATTCATACATACATACCTTCACGCCTGTAATACCAGAGTGGGGTAGGCAGAGCTACAGAATTACCTACAACTTTAAAAACTTGTTGATTATTCTGTAACCGCATTCTGCACAAATAGGCTAAGATGTTTACCAGCGTATTAGTGACAGGTTGCAAGCCCATCGCCTAACAGTACTACAAGTCTTTATTCCCTCAGTCGCCTCTTACGACATTACACGAAACAAAAACATACATACATACATACTTTAAACATATTTTAGTTAAAGTATGCGTTGTCACTGTCTGTCATATGGAAAGTCACAATCTCTGATAAGTACAAACCTTATTTTAAGCATAGGTACTAGCGTTGTATTTATGGTCTACCAGTAACCTACTGGGAGGGAAGACGGCCGGTTGAAAAAACCCCCGGCTTTTACTTTTGTTAATTTTGATTTACTGTTCTATTTACTGATTATACTCTCTCACTGGCACTGGCGAAATCACTTGGTGGACCGCCATTAATTTAAAGAAGAAGAAGATTGTGTTTATGAAGAGGGTAACTATGTTAATATTTTTTTATAGAATAATATTTACTAGCAGTCTTATAAAAAGCAAGGTATGAAAACCTTTGGATATTGTCGTCTAGTAATTAAACAAGTTATCATTTATTTCTGAATATTATTATGATTATCATTTATTTATATTATTATGTAAAAGAACCCTTCCTTTCTCATTAGGGTAGAAGTACCGTTTGTGGCTTCTGTACCTTTTTTGGCCACTTAGGGTGAAATGAGTATCAAAAATTCTGTAATATTAAAAATAATATTCATAAATAGTTAAAATGAATATAAAGATAAAATATATAGATTTGCATAGTTAAAATTGTGAGTGTCCAAAACGGTGCAATGATGGCCAAAACCGGTACTTCTACCCTACTTTGATTATAATTATTATAAGCCTATATCACTCCCATAACCATGAAGAATCTAACTACTACTCATATGTAAAAAATCATCAAGTTGTTACGGCTACTGAGCGTGACAAAGAAACCGACATATATACTCGTACATACACTTGAAAAAAATAACCCTCCTAACGCGGTTACATAAAAACGCTAAACTTGAAGGCTAAGTATTTACTATCAGCCCAATGGAACTCTGACCCACCAATAGAACTGTGTCACAGTGACATTATGACTCAAGTTGTAACAAGTGTTACACAATTTATAATCTCACTGTGACACCGTTCTATGGTCCAGGTTCCATTAGGTTGATACGAGTAGTAAATTGTTTTTTTTTGGCAAGGGAAAGTCAAACGAGCATACGATGACATGACATGGTGGTGACTTTGATCAGGGGGGTTATTATGACGTGGCTATGCAATTCATTTTACGGCGAGCGTAAAGGACAGAGCTATAGCATTTATATAGCTCTGTCCTTTTCTCTCAGCGTAAAGTGGCCTGCAAAGTTAGGTCATAATAACCCCTCTTAAACCCATAGACAATTGCGTTCTCAAGACTACAAATACGCTTGCTTTACGGAGATAACAAGCATTTCAAATTAAAATTAACTTCCAAATGTATAATTACGTATTTAAAATCATCTCCAACTTGATAACAACTCTACAGACCCTTTTCCTCGTTTCTGAGGAAAAGGGTCTTGACAGACGGACAGACAGACGAAGGGTATTATTAGATCTCAGACGGGCTCCGTATCGCTTCAGGCTAATAATGTATGAAAGCCTAAAAATGCTGACGTTATTTTGCGGCATAATTTCCTCTACTACCATAGACAGAAGAATAAAATGCACCAAAAGAAAAATGGCGTTTATAAAGCATTCGGCATCATACTGTTGTAACAACATTTTTCCTTAAATCAATTGTAATCTATTTGCTAAGGTGATAGAGATAATAATCCTTTGAATTTTTTATGGTAGTCTTATTTTACGAAGTTCTTTTCTGTTGTGTGTCGCGTGCCGCATTACAGTGACATTATTTTAAAACAAAGTATATTACTTTCCTTAAGTAGATGCGGCTAAACTAAATAAAAAATACTTTTCTATTGTATAGTTACATTACAACGATAGATGGCGTTAGCAGTATGAAAAGAAAGGCGAGTATGAAAAAGCAAGCGATCACTAATTTCATGGATGTTAAGTAGGGTCGGGGTAATGCGCCTAAGTGGCAATACGCCTGCCTCGGCCCGGATAGCTAGAGGAGATGTACTATATTAAAGAAAGTTGTATATCTACCTGTGAAAAATAAAAAATCCTTGAAAATAAATACAATTTATCACTACTTTTTCTGGCTTCAGTTTTCACACGCAAATAGCTACTTCGAAACGATATCTACTAATCATTTGGACGTGTCCAAACACTTTTTTATATTTTACGTGTATTTTTTATTGTAAAAACGTGACTAATATCTTTCGCTACTTCCACATTCATACATCGAGTCATGCACGCTCGTCGGTTTCGCGTCCTTAAGATTCGGCCCTTTCCCAGTATTTCTCCGATTTGATTCGAAAAAGTACGCCTAGAGCGGCTTCTTCCGACCCTTCCACTCACTTACAATCTGTATGTAAGTATATCACTTTCGTCAATCTTACGGCTAAAGATATTTCTTTTCTTAAAAGAACTACAAATTCACTTATCGAGAAAATTCAAACTTCTTCTTTCAACCGAACCATCGAAGCATGCCCTTTTCAATCTTAGTCACTACATCTTTTATTCCACATTTCTCTCTGACTTTAGTATATTAATACTAATTTAGAAAAAAAATCGTATCTAATATTTCGAGATGTATGAGTTTCAACTTAATTCTCTTCACGTTTAAGTTAGTAATTGTACGTCACGAAATATGAGATCCGAGATTTCTTCAAAGCAATGGCGATATCGACGGTGATACTGAAAAACCGCGTAACTAACAAATTTGTGATAGAGGAAAATAAACCTTACAGTCTTATTAAAAAGGTGCATTTTGCTCCTTATTAAAAATGTTACCTGGCAGGTGATTTCTGTAAGGAGGTCGGAGCGCTGCAGGCGGAATGAGACAGTAGCCCTCGCTTCGGAGTTAGCGAGCAACGCGTGCGCCTTCCACCACGAGACCCTCGCTGTGGGGCGGCCTGAAACAATACCACACTTAAGACATCTTTTTACCCGACTGCCGAATGAGGAGGGTAATGTGTATATCGTCGATGATACTGCAAAAACACGTAACTAACAAATTTATGATAGAGCAAAATAAACCTTACTTTCTTCTTATAAAGGTGCATTTTGCTCCTTATTTAAAATGTTACTTACGCGGTTTTGCAGTTTCACCGACGATATGTATGTTTGTTCATTTGTGGCGTTCTAGATTTTGATGATTCTTATAGCAATCGATTTGTATTAATCTTTTGAGAGTCACTAAAGATATGACAATAATTAAAATTCAATATGGAGGCAACTATGCGCCATATTGTAAATGAGAAAAAAACGTCAACGAACTATGACAAATGGGCATCATTGAATAGGTATTTACAAATCATCTTTAGTTTTCTTTCATCATTTTTCATTTTGAACGATCATTTAGGATCAATAACGATTTTAAGTTGGTTAGTGGTGTGTGCGTGCGCGTGTGCGCGTGTGTGCGTATGTGTGTGTGTGTGTGTGTGGTTGAGTCAAGTTGCGTGGATAGAAACAAACCGAGGTATTTTATGGAATGAGGGATATGTGCCTTATTTTAATTATAACAGGTCGATATTAAACTTTAGTAACAATAAACGAATTTATACAAAAGGCCATGAAAAAGTGAGGTGGTTGAAGGAGATATTAGAAAATGATAATAACTATAATATAGAAGAGATTTATTGCCCTAATTTAGAAACACTTAATGAAAAATATGCAATTTCATCTGATATCCAAAATAGTATTTATCATTCCAATGTATGCGCTTTCAAAAATTTATCTTGTATAAATAAGTGGTGTATAGAAAATAATATTTTTTGCAAAAAATAAACTGAATTTAATATATAATTTTGTTTTCTTTAAGAATAATACTTGAATCGAATCGCTTATTTTGGTTTAGTAAAAGAGCCCTGATGAGACCAATAGGAGCTAATGTCAATACCTACTATTGTTTTATAAGTCTCATCAAGGAGGCCATTTGCAACGTTAAAAGATGGCGGACGTGTAATTTGTTTTAGACTTTAATTTTTGGGTAATTAGGTGTTCAAAGTTCTTTTCTGATAGTGATTTGTACTTTTTATGCCTTTGTGTCGCACAGTGAGACTTATTTCGTGTATCTGGCATGTTTCTTCTCGTTTCAAGTGGACTCGCAGTGGTGCAGAGGTTAAAACTATCTTGACCTCTGACCTACAAATCACCGTACAACGTTGCCCCCAATCTTCCTAGAGAAGATTGGATTGTGTTTTATTGCTATATTGATTTATACTTATATATACTTGACACTGGCGAAATCACTTCACGTGGAAACGCCATATCCCCGCGGTAGTAGCTGTTCAAGTCGCCGCGGGGGCAAAGAAGAAGAAGAAGTCTCATCCAACTTAATTAATTAAGTTGAATAACTACTAAATCCTTTTGAATTAGAATAAATACTAAATCAAAAGCAAGCTTCATAAAAATAACTGTATGTTTTAAAAGTACCTACTGACTACCTACTAATACGGGTTCATGTATCCGTAACTCCCTGATGAAATAAAACAAATGAAGATCACATTCTCTTCATCGAACATCCTAATTGGACTCATAGTATCGGGTCATAACTTTCTTTATTTATAAACCGCCGGCTATTCCGCAAGAATATTATACTGTTTATTAGTGAAGTCTCCAAGGGGAAGAGATCCCGTGGGCTAAACAACTCGGAGGAAAACTGTTAGCCGTAATAACTTTCGTAAAAGATTCTTCTTAAGACCCTCTGTAGTTTCCTGACGTAATTATAGACGTGAAAGTAGACGGCTTTCTGAAAGTGAAACGATATTTGTTTGTAGGAAATTATAACGATTACCAAATTAATATTATATAATTGTAACAGTTTGTGAGAGTGGTCGACTACAAAGACATGTAATTATTTTATTTTTATTTATTTATTTAACCTCTCGTATGCGGTAGGCAGAAAATTAGTTATAATGAATAACTTGAAATGTAGCATTATGTGTTTCTTTTTTTTGTCTTTACATTAAATCACTGACATTTTAGCTTTCAGAAGATACATTAAAGAGCCTAAAAATGCTTTTTTTTTTAAGTTTCGTTCCGGAATATCGAAAAACAACTTTAATCTCAAATATCTCAGAAACGAATAATTTTTGGCCAGGGTACTTCATGACCTTATTGGCTCTACTATGCCTCCTAAAAAAGTTTGCATCGAATATCCAGTCACCCTGTATACAGAAAATTCCGTGAGCCCTTTAAAATTTACTGCAACATAACGCTAATATAATTTGCTACGGCGTACGTACGCCAACATTCATTCTTGCTGCAGTTCATTTTCTGTACATTACGTTCAATGCACCATAAAAAAGAATGGTCGCAATAAAAAACGAATTTTACATAACATAAAGCTAAAACACACAGATCCTTCACGTTTTATAAATAGAAAAACACACCGTTGCCCGCGAAAAAGCAAAACGACGGTGAAACTGCAAAACCGCGTAAGTAACATTTTAAATAAGGAGCAAAATGCACCTTTTTAATAAGAAGGTAAGGTTTATTTTGCTCTATCATAAATTTGTTAGTTACGCGGTTTTGAAGTTTCACCGAGGAAAAGCCAAAGGTTGCCTTAACAAAGCGGTAAAATTGCACAAAAACTGTGGAATATTACACCGGAAATGCTAAAACAACAAGCGGAAGGAGAAAAAAAATGTGTGAAACAAAAGGGTTCGGGACCCATGTCAAATAAAGCTGAGCGGGGCGCGAGTGACGGGAGACAGCGAGGGGGAAATATATAAAGTTTTTCTCGTTTGTATTTTTACAATTAAAAGTTAAAACAAAACTTATTTAAATTTAAATAAAACTAAGCTACTCAAATATTAAAGATGTAAATAATAATCACCACTATAAAAAGAAAACGCCCTCTAGCAGGTCCGCTCGCGGCATGGTCCCTATGACACTGACTGCATTACCTCTCTGGATAGCTAGTCCAATCCTTACATAGCTCAAGAGAGGATTCAATTCGTAGGAATCTTAATTATAATGTGTTTTTTTATAAAGGATTTGTAAAAAGTTTGTAACATATATTTATTCTACCTACATATCGTTATTGTAGAAAGCAAGCGGTTGCTGGATAACATAGAGTCATGTGGGGTAACTGTGCGCAGGGGGTAAGTGTGCGCAACCCCTTTGTTTAGGAATGGGGAGGGAGAAGTTTGTGATATGTGTCGACAAATTAAAGTTATGTTGGTAGAGAATTAGTTTATGCGAGAAAAACCCAGATGGTGTCATTAGTTCACTTGAAAAAGAAAATATTCAGAATCCGAAGCTGTAAAGGTAAATTTTGCTGTCATGGCGAAAATTGAAACGAGTAATCGAGATCTTTATATCTGTTAAAAATGTATTTAAGCCTTTTATTTTGCATATCATTTGAAGCTATATTATGTCTCAATAAAATGAGGTAAATTTGATCAAAATCAGTCTGCTAAGAATATTAAAAAAACCACAAAGTTCTCTTAACTGCGCACACTTACCCGCAGTATGGGGTAAGTGTGCGCATTTTGAGCTGGTTGAATTAAGGTGATTTTTCTTCGATGTGGCAAAGTTTTATTAATAATTTCTTGATTAAATCATTACCTAAATAAATACTGTGCTAGATACATAATCATATTTTCATTTTTCTTTCATGCTTATAATTTGATTTTGATACTAGCTTGAAAAAAAAAGGTCCGCACACTTGCCCCACATGACTCTACGAGTTATATTTATTTTAGGTACGCGTACGTGTTAAGACCCGATATTAAACTACCTATAGAAGATACGAACCCGCCTTTTTGAAATTTGAAATCCCTAAGTGTGCCTTGCTTGATGGTGGATAACCGCGGGGATATCGCGCGTAGTGATAAAGTTACGCGTTAAAATCGGTTATAGAAAACGCCCACCAATGACATCATGCCACTTCATTACTAGATGAGCAAAATGACAATGGTGTAATTTTTAGACTGTATCAGAGTTCAAAATAACACTTATAAGACTAGGTTAGTGAAGAAATTGACAAGCAAGTCAATCGTCTCCAATGCCATCTACTTATTTAACGAAAAGGTAAACTGGAAGAGATTTTTTTATTTACATACATACCTAATTAAAAATGGGTACAATTTCATACTATTATAAAATTTATAAATCTTGAACTGCGTTAAAGCACATACCTACAATACACTTAAATACAGTTTATTTTATAGTCGCTTCAGCCCATGAATTACGCTGAAGCTTTCTTATATCCGGTAAAGCTCGTCGGCTATACCGGTGACGCGGGTCTAGTTTTGGTGGTTGTTTTACAAAAGTTTGGATAAACTGATTATCTGTAATGCCGTTATAAGTATTCTAGCTGACAAGTCTGGCATAAGGCCCTGTCCAAACCTACACAGGGGAATTAGTTGTTTGAATCTCAGCCTTAAATCTTTATTATACAGTTTGTAACGCGGTACAGATGAAAGGGATGAATTAGAAATGCCACCTGTTACTATCCTACTAATATTACCGTGTATCGGGTTAAACTTTGATCAAATTCAAAGTTTAACACGAGTTTTATTCAGAAACTAAAAGACAAAATAATGAAATATAAATATTCAATAATCGGTTTTTCTTGCTTTGATGACTTGACTAATTAGAAAATATTAAAATATGATTTTTAATATTAAATTTCATTTTAAGCAGTCCATACCTTTTGTACATATTACAAACCAAGTATTTTATCTATCTCCCTAATGATGACTTAACGATGCCTAAATTCGGGTTGGCTCCACCTTCCTTCTCTCCCGTCATATCGACTGCAAACCCTACACTCCTATCCTATCTACTTGACTCTCCGGTGTCTCGGGCAGGTGCGCTCTGCCTGCGGCGGGCGGAGATGGTTGGTGCAGCAAAGGCGACGAGGCTCGCATGCCCTGATCGGTTTAGTATTAGTGGCTGGTCGGTGCGGGTTAAGGTTCTCGTGCTCTGCCGGCTCTTCGCTACTCTTACTGGACCGGTCGGGCGGGCGTGCTTCTCCCCGCTAGCCTAATCTAACATCTCCTCTCCGTCGCAGTCAGCGCGTACGGGTCCTTGCAGCAGAACTGCTGGCTGGACGTGTCACCAGAACAGAACAGAACATGATCAAAGTTAAACTTCGAAAACACTAAATATTTGAGTGAATATCGCAAGTAAACCCGCTGAAACGCCACGCCCCGCCACGTAAAATCTAAAGAAATATAGAATAGATGATGTTCTTTTCCGATATCACTAATTAGATTTGCTTAACATATGATACCATTCAAATAACATGCGTGGAATAAAAGAAGATGTAGCTAGCGCTCGCTTCACGTTTATCGCGATTCCCTCGGGAACTGCTTAATTTTCTATGACAAAAAGTAGTCTAGGTCTAATAAGGCCATTGGAAGATTCTTTGCAAAAGCGTATAGATAAAATGGATTTCACTACATTGACTGACACATAAAAAACATCGATACTCTATTGTATTAAATCGGTTCAGCGGATTGTTACAGCGAGACAACCAAACAAAGTAACTTTCGCATTAATTATTCATCATCATCACATCATGTCAGCCGAAAGTCGTCCACTGCTGGACATATGCCTCCCCGAAGGCTCTCGTTCAGTCTTTTGCTTTTCGCATCCACCAGCACCTTTTCGTCCAAATTACCGCAGTGTTTGAAGTCAAAAGTCTTTGATCAGTGTGTGTTGCCAGTGATGACTTACGGATCTGAGACGTGGGGGCTAACAATGGGCCTCATAAGGAAGCTCAAAGTCACTCAGAGGGCTATGGAGAGGGCTATGCTCTGCTGGGGGTTTCTCTGCGTTATAGAATCAGAAATGATGATATTCGCAGTAGAACTAAGGTTACCGTCATAGCCCGAAGTATAGCTAAACTGAAGTGGCAGTGGGCGGGGCACATCGCTCGCAGGACTGATGGCCGATGGGGTCAGAAGGTTCTTGAGTGGCGTCCGCGGACCGGGAGACGAGCTGTAGGTAGGCCTCCAACAAGATGGAGTGACGACCTTGTAAGGATCGCGGGAACGCGGTGGATGCGAAAAGCATGAATTATTATCATGTAAAAATATGAGTCGGTACAGATAATTTGAAAACAAGGTGGTAACCCTAGTCAAGATCAAACTAACATAACTTGACCTATCCATGCCCTAAGAATACGTAGCAAGTTGTCTGCTACGATTCCCCGAGGCTACGACCACTAGCTAGCGTAACTTGCGCTACGAGCCGAGCTTCGCTACGTAATATTGATTTACCTTTGTACTTACTTTCCTATATTTGTATCCTGTTTTTTCTCCTAATAAAATAAAATAAAAAATAAAAAAAAGAACAAACAACTACAGCGCTAATTCTGGGCGGTAAAATCTAAATCATATTTGACCTGTTAAGAGGCCGTACACGATTTTTTGACCGTTTTGCTTATTTTTGTGATTTAACAGTTAAAATACTGCTTTTCTATAAGTTTTAATGCTCAACATTAAATATCATTTAAGTTATGATCGAATAAATGAGCTACGAATAAATGAGCCACTTTTTTATTTTTGTCGAGTATCAAAATGCGAGATTTAGGTTGTTTTAAAACATTATTTATTGCCAATTCTTTTGAACTTCTTGGATTTTTTTCTTAGGTATTGGATTGATTATGAACTAAAGTTTATTTCTATTGTTTTAATTTTATAAACGAGAGTTCTGAGTAGCCGAAATAAAAAATATTTTTTGCCCGATTTCTATAAAAAAATACCAAGTTTGTTTATTTTTTTACTCGAAAAATTTTCCGAGTTTCATGAGAGACGACTTTCACAGCAATACATTGTACATTTTTCATACCGTTTCGACGTCAAAACGGTTCATGAATATGTGACATTCTAAACTTCTTCCAGCAAAATTCACATAACAGTCGCCAGTGTCAGGTCGATTAATCAAAATAAAATAATGAAAACAGAAAAGTAGCTCATATATTCGATAAAATTAGAATTTATCTTTCGTGTTGTGTATTAAAACTTGTAGAAATACAGTATTTCAACTGTAAAATCACGTCTGGAAAATCACGTAAATCAGCGATATCGGCAAATTTCGTGTACGGCCTCTTAAGACCGAGACTAAGACCGCCCTTACTGTCACGTAAATAAGAGCTATCAAATCATTGACAATACAATAACAGGCTTCAGGACCACTTCTTTCCACCTGGTACGATCCTGACAAATCTCTTTCGCTTCTTCCACATTCATACATCGAGTCATGCCCGCACGTCGGTTTCGGTAGGTTTAATATAGAAACAAGAAGCAATGATTACAAACCTGGGCGTGAACTCTGGAAATGTTTTCGTGTCGGTAACATCGTCTTTAATGTAAGGTCAAACTAATTTGACATTTAATTAAAGTTTTACGTAGGCGGGTAATTGCGAACACCTACACTAGTTCCTTCGTGGGCGTCTTGGCTAATTAATTTTGATTAGCTATTGTTTAGTTTGGTACTTATACTTTCGAGGTTTTTAGAGTAATTCTTTCTTTCTGACTGTTCGTCCGTATTTTTTTTTGTTTCTTTATCCGAGGTTTACCACCATTTTTTTTTAATTAATTAAATATTTATGAGCTCTTAAATAGTCTGAGTCTTTGAAAAGGATCCCCTTGACATTCTAAAGGCAAGTTAAAAATCAAGAAACAAACATCCAGTAAAACGAAGCCTACTTTAAACAATAAAAAAATCTTTGAATTAGACAATTAAAAAAAATAAAAATAACATTAATACATTTTGAAATAAGTACATGTAATTATTTGAATCAATAGGAACACATTTTTGAACAAACACACAAAAAAAAATCTTTTTAATTGTTTAAGTAGCTTTTTCGAAGCAAAGCTGATATTTATTATTTATTTATCCCCTCCCCTCCTAAAGGTGGCTTTACATCACCGAGAAGAGACTATTCAGCTCGCGATATTTAAGGCAATTTTAGTCGAGAATGATCCCGCGAGATTTTTATTCTGGTCTACATTAAATCATAATTACAAGTTACTGGACATTTTACTAAATAATCTATTTACATTCATTCTAATAAAAAATTGTTAAAACATCAAAGATGAGAAGAGAAGAAGAACTATTAAAATTATTTTTAAAGAATCAATGATTATTTACAATCAGTATATTTTAATATTGCCACATCGCGTCTGACCTCGTCTCATCTAGCCTCGTCGGTGGAAACCTCTCCCTTACAGCTGCAGAACTGAACGATGATGGTAACTTACCCCCCACAGCTACGCAGGTCAGGTTGACCTCGGTGCCATCATCATACGGCCCCAGGATACCACCCTGCACTTCATTACCATCTTGGTTGAGGATGATCAGCCTCTCCGGAGGAACTGCGAACAAACATAATCAAATAAGATGTATTGCACTGCGAACACTGCTTAGCGGTAAGGTCGACGAGTGGGATAGGGCTGTACCAAAATTATCAACACCACACCACCCCATAATGCCCAAACACAATATCAACAGCATCCCAACCAGGTTTATCTTTAGCAAAACCTATAAAAAAGCTAATAAACCCGTTACGGCCAGAATAACCGGAATTGGGAGTGCGTAAAAGTATCGGGTAACCCCGAAACAGCTTTCCAGACGATCTGGGGAGAAAAATGCGACCGTTAACTTAAGACCCTTCAGTAATAGTCATTTGGTTCATCGGCTCCTATTACTTTAAGGGAGATGGTGGGCTATTGTTGGGAGGCTGATCAGATTGTTTTGAAAAACGGTCTAGGAACAGAACGTAATAACGCTTAATAAATGGTTAAAATAGATATTAAATCTTTAAATATTTCAGAGCTGATATCTCTTCGGCACAACCGATTTTCATGAAATTTAGCCAAGAAGCATACCGAAAAACAGCTTTCTTTACAAATGAAATCGATTCGCTTCAGGACACAGACCAACTCTTTAGCTTTTAATAGATATCACAAAAACTATGTGACTCGTTAAATATCGGTCCGAAATATGGGTGATCTAAAACATAGAGTATTTTGTTGTGCTGATGTATGTATGTGACGACCTTGTAAGGATCGCGGGAGCGCGGTGGATACAGAAGCACAAGACCGGTCTGAGTGGAGAGCCTTGGGGGAGGCCTATGTCCAGCAGTGGACGTCTTTTGGCCGACATGATGATGTATGTGATGTTTAAATGTTCTATTATTATTTTATTAATTAAGAAATGGTACAGTCAACAGCATAAATAAATGATAATTTCTGGACCTAATCGCTTTCAATCGTTACACAATTTTGTATAACATTTCAAAAACAACGTTAAAGTGACAAGGTACATTAATGGTCACTTATTTATACTGTTAACTGTAAAAAAGAAGAATCCATTTCCGTAGTAGTGAGCTCTAGCCGAGTATCGATGCCACACCAACAAGACTCAAAACATTTAGGTGCTGACTATCGCTGAAGTAACGTGACGTACATACGTACAAGTAAAACAACCGCGAGCAGTTTCCTTAACTCTGACAATAGAAACTTTATAACTACTACTGTTCACACTAAACTTGGGCACAACTTATATTTCATAAGAAGACCCCGTACATGGACGCTGTTACGCAATATGTGTCATCCAAGTATCAGCCTATAAGCACCGTGACGTCAATTTTGTGTCAACGGCACCATATGTGGACGCTGTTATGCAAAAATGTGTCATCCCACAATTATCTAGCAATGGACCCGATTCTACGTGCACATCGCTTAAATAGCCTAAAACTAACTAAAACTAAATTGTCTAATTTGAAGACATAGTTTAGACGGCAGATTCAATCAGTGCTATTCCAGAATGTCAAGCTGACAATGCATAAGACCGCCTAAAATAAGAAGCGTCAGATTCAAATTAGCGCTATAATGGCGCTGTCATTTGATTATGACAGCTGCTCATAGAATAGCAAAGTGTTTTAGCGACACCTAAATAAAATTAGGAAGTTTAGAGGCCACTGTAGAATCGGGTCCAATAACGTATCAATCCAGGACGATAGTAGATATTGAGGGTTGACACTTTATTGCTAAATAATTGTGGGATGACACATTTTTGCATAACAGCGTCCACATATGGTGCTGTTGACACAAAGTTGACGTCACGCTGCATATAGGCTGATTCAATTTACATTTTTCGTAATCATCTCGTTATCGATACTTAAAATAAGCAAAGATAAGATATAGAACGTCTATGATGATCTTGACTGATCGTCATTCATCTGCATAGTACATTAATTATAAAATCATATAAAATAAAATGAAAATTTGAACTTGAAATTTTCTTTTGGTCACATTGAAATAGGTAATCATCATATCAACGTCATGTTTAGAGGAGTTATGTAACACATATCCGTTTTTTATTGTAAATGGCGGTAACGTGTTTTGCTCTAGTGGTCATCTATTGTTTATATGACCGACTCCGCGAGAGATCAACTCTATTATAAAAGCTTTATACTGTTATGTTTCGTTACATAAATTCTTTAAGTCGGGGTTTTTTTTAATTATTTTATCCTTATTCAAAAACGTTTTAAACGTCGTGGGTTTTGTGGTAACGGGTCATTGTTGAGGAAAAGGGAACAAATATTAAGTCCAAGTGACTGTCAAAGACCGGTCTCCATCCACATGTTTTTCTTCTTTATCCCTCCCTCTCTCATCTCCGCTTATCTGAATATATTTTTCATACTATATCTCCCCGCAAACATTTGCAACCTTTAGATAGACTCCTGACTTCTCTTCCCCTTTTTTCTCTAAACCATACCTACACAGTGAACGCTATTAATACCATTGCTTGAAAGATTAGCTCTCAAGTGGATTCCTACATTTTATAAAATTCTTACTATAACTGCGAAATAGTAGTTGAAGAATTCCATACTCTATAGGTAACCATTTTAAAATCAAAATGCTTTTACTATTACTATGCAGTTAGCCACCTTCTTTGGTAGGGTGGTGGAACCAGTACACACAGCAACAGATCTAGCTATACACTTCAGAAATCTGAAATATTGCATGAAAGAGAGACGCACTAGAATGCATAGAAGTTGACATAATACAATACACATATATACATCTCTTTCTTTTTCTCTCTGCTCTGTCTTTAATGGTTAGTTAGGTGTGATGTTGTGTGTACTACAAAAGGACCCAATGATGGACACTTGATAACACAAGCTATGGGATATTCATTTGTTTTCCAACAATCAATTTATAACCGTATGATGACTGAATTAAAGTGTCCAGTAGCCTGTCAGCTTAAAGTGTTAAAAACTGGTGCTGTCACCCTATTTACGGCAGCGTAGTTAAAACACTGTTTAGTTAGGCGCTGCCGTTACCCGAAAACTTGGGGTAAGTCGATTCCCTGAAATAAAACGAAACTCTTAAGAAGGGAAAAGGAAAACACAATCGGATTGAAACACAGCTTAAAACAGCGTAGGCAATGTTTATTAAGAACGCTGTAAACTTTTGAACAACTTAACTTGTGAAAACTAGAAATACTTGAAATTTTCGTTGTTTTACGAACGTGGCAGCTCTTCAAGGTTTATTTATCAAAAAATCTCGAATGATTACTTATGAGTATTTTTATTGCACTATAACCTAGAGAACCATGTCTTTTCATACATAACAAAAGTTAGTGACGCATTTTTTGTGATAATAGTGTTTGTAAGGTTTAATTTATAATTCGAATAAGTCAAAATCATGTTTAGAAAACTATCAGTCAATAGATACTTAAGTGTTGACTAAACTTGTAACCTTAGTATAAACATGACTAGCTAACTTGAGAATTATTTTACAACTATTATAATATGCCTAAGATTGTTTTGACACCTAAATAAAATTAGGAAGTTTAGAGGCCACTGTAGAATCGGGTCCAATAACGTATCAATCCAGGACGATAGTAGATATTGAGGGTTGACACTTTATTGCTAAATAATTGTGGGATGACACATTTTTGCATAACAGCGTCCACATATGGTGCTGTTGACACAAAGTTGACGTCACGCTGCATATAGGCTGATTCAATTTACATTTTTCGTAATCATCTCGTTATCGATACTTAAAATAAGCAAAGATAAGATATAGAACGTCTATGATGATCTTGACTGATCGTCATTCATCTGCATAGTACATTAATTATAAAATCATATAAAATAAAATGAAAATTTGAACTTGAAATTTTCTTTTGGTCACATTGAAATAGGTAATCATCATATCAACGTCATGTTTAGAGGAGTTATGTAACACATATCCGTTTTTTATTGTAAATGGCGGTAACGTGTTTTGCTCTAGTGGTCATCTATTGTTTATATGACCGACTCCGCGAGAGATCAACTCTATTATAAAAGCTTTATACTGTTATGTTTCGTTACATAAATTCTTTAAGTCGGGGTTTTTTTTAATTATTTTATCCTTATTCAAAAACGTTTTAAACGTCGTGGGTTTTGTGGTAACGGGTCATTGTTGAGGAAAAGGGAACAAATATTAAGTCCAAGTGACTGTCAAAGACCGGTCTCCATCCACATGTTTTTCTTCTTTATCCCTCCCTCTCTCATCTCCGCTTATCTGAATATATTTTTCATACTATATCTCCCCGCAAACATTTGCAACCTTTAGATAGACTCCTGACTTCTCTTCCCCTTTTTTCTCTAAACCATACCTACACAGTGAACGCTATTAATACCATTGCTTGAAAGATTAGCTCTCAAGTGGATTCCTACATTTTATAAAATTCTTACTATAACTGCGAAATAGTAGTTGAAGAATTCCATACTCTATAGGTAACCATTTTAAAATCAAAATGCTTTTACTATTACTATGCAGTTAGCCACCTTCTTTGGTAGGGTGGTGGAACCAGTACACACAGCAACAGATCTAGCTATACACTTCAGAAATCTGAAATATTGCATGAAAGAGAGACGCACTAGAATGCATAGAAGTTGACATAATACAATACACATATATACATCTCTTTCTTTTTCTCTCTGCTCTGTCTTTAATGGTTAGTTAGGTGTGATGTTGTGTGTACTACAAAAGGACCCAATGATGGACACTTGATAACACAAGCTATGGGATATTCATTTGTTTTCCAACAATCAATTTATAACCGTATGATGACTGAATTAAAGTGTCCAGTAGCCTGTCAGCTTAAAGTGTTAAAAACTGGTGCTGTCACCCTATTTACGGCAGCGTAGTTAAAACACTGTTTAGTTAGGCGCTGCCGTTACCCGAAAACTTGGGGTAAGTCGATTCCCTGAAATAAAACGAAACTCTTAAGAAGGGAAAAGGAAAACACAATCGGATTGAAACACAGCTTAAAACAGCGTAGGCAATGTTTATTAAGAACGCTGTAAACTTTTGAACAACTTAACTTGTGAAAACTAGAAATACTTGAAATTTTCGTTGTTTTACGAACGTGGCAGCTCTTCAAGGTTTATTTATCAAAAAATCTCGAATGATTACTTATGAGTATTTTTATTGCACTATAACCTAGAGAACCATGTCTTTTCATACATAACAAAAGTTAGTGACGCATTTTTTGTGATAATAGTGTTTGTAAGGTTTAATTTATAATTCGAATAAGTCAAAATCATGTTTAGAAAACTATCAGTCAATAGAGATACTTAAGTGTTGACTAAACTTGTAACCTTAGTATAAACATGACTAGCTAACTTGAGAATTATTTTACAACTATTATAATATGCCTAAGATTGTTTAATGATTATTATTATGTAACTTTCTTAAATACCTATCGAATCTATACTAATAATTATAATTTTTGGTGGGAAACGTCTTGATTTGAATGAAATGAAATAACAACAGCAATAACCCCTTCTGTCAGAACACCTAAAGTTTTTACTGACGTTTTATCGACTCTCTAAACTTTCTTTTATCCTAGTATTCTGCGAATGTATTTTGTTTGACCTTGCGCCTCAATGAGATTTATTTAGGCCATTTGATCACTATCGTCTGCTTTGTTAGGGGCTACGGGGTGGTTAGCGGGATAAAACGTAGATAGAGCGATGTTGGCAGTGCAATACTTCTTAGGAATACAGTAAGAACAGTATTTATTGCACCATCTTGGCAACGCACACGGCTCGGACTTGGGTTAAGAGAATGAACCTTTATTGCCAGCGTTAATTTCTTTTTACGGTATAGCCGGTTTTTGCATGGGAAGGCAAACGAGCACACAGGCCACCTGATGGTAAGTGGAAACTGTGACCCATAGACATTCGCATTCACAAGACTGCAAATGCGTTGCCAACCCTGAGGACTAAGATGGAATGCCTCTATGCTAGTCAGTTCACCGGCTGTCTTATCCCCAAACCGGAACACAACGATGCGAAAACTGCTGCTTGGCGGTAGGTTAATGGATAAGATGGTGGTACCTACCCGGACGGACCCTGCACAAGGTCCTCCCACAAGTAAAATTTTCACGCTCAATAAACGAACAAAAGGTATAGATCCCGTGTCACAGGCACAGTTCCCGGGCAGCTATGGTCACAAACAAGGCTTAGTTTGGTCACGTGACTATACTAATTAATTTTAATACACAGTGTACATTGCTTGCATTTTTTTTTGTAAGAGAACAAGTGTGTAATATTTTTTCTTGTTTTAATTAAAATAAACACGTAGGTACATCAAGGAGTTACCCATTGTTACCCTATATCACAAAAGCCCTCATGCCGGTAGCACACTGTATACATAGACTTTCCCTTTATGATATTTTAAGCTGTTACCCTCTAACACATCCGGCTGTTTGAATTTCCTTCACCGTAAAAGCATTGGGTTTTGTACTTAATTAGCGACCCGCCCTCGCTTCGCACTGGTTTATGTGAGTTTTCTGTAACACCCGTACATAAATCAGAACGTCTTATACATAAAAACCTTCCTCTTGAATTACTCCATCTATTGCTGAAAACTGCATTAAAATCAGTTGAGTAATTTATAAGATCTGAGCGGACAGACAGCGGAGGCGACTTCATTTTATACTATATAACGATTTAAAAACACTCATTGGTACATCGTCCATCAACACACTTAACTGCCCATTAAAGTCAGAATTGAGAGAATATAGAAAGAGATAAATATAGATTTTACATAAGAATCTCATGCGAACGACTGAGATAGTTTCTCTCTTTTTATCTTCATTGGTCAGTCAGCTGTGTGGGCGATTGTACCTACGTGACGACTTCGTGTATTTGAACATGACTAAAAAACACAACTGCAAATTAATTAAATTTCTCATTTTTCCCGGCCCCTGCCAATGAACAGTATTTATTTTAATTTAAGCTTGAAACGAAGAAGTAGTTTCAACAGTAAGGTGAAATTTTCCGAGCTTATTGGAAAAAAACCAGGCAAGAGGCAGCATGTCCAACATGCTCAGTGTAGGGTTCCAAAGCCGATACTAGCACAAAAATCTATTTCAAAAATGCACGAGCAAAAGAGCGTATCTTCATGGCACTTAGTGTTTGTTGAGAAGCGCAGTTTTCCGGAAATAACTCAAAACGGTATATGCGATTATGTTGAAAATAATTTTCGTTGAAAGTATTTATGAAGTTGAAGTTGAAAGTATATATATTAAATAAATAAATAAAAATCAGGGGACAATTTCACACCAATTGACCTAGGCCCAAACTAAGCTCTGGGCTTGTACTATGGGTACCAGACAACGATATAAACACTTATATAGAGAAATATATACTTAAATACATAGAAAACATCCATGACTCGGGAACAAATATTCGCGCTCATCACACAAACCGGGATTTGTACCCAGGACCGCTAGTTTCGTAGGCAGGGTCACTACCAACTAGGCCAACACGTCGTCAATATTGTTTAAAAGATAAAGGGACTTACTCAAAACTGTCAGATTGAGTCTTGTGTTCTTGGTGGGAGACTTGATGAAGTCCACCCTACACCGGTACTGTCCGCTGTCTTCAGGTCTGCAACAATAAAAAAAAAACATTTCTCAAACATGCTCGGAAAGAAAGATTTTCCGATTGAAACACGAGGACGGAAAGTGACTTACTCCTAGGAGTAAAATAACCGGTGTCCTGCCGTTTGACCAAAAGACATTTGGCAAAATTACACTTGACAAACAACGTCTTGCAAAAAAATGTTAAGTCAATTGATCATTTTACTACTAGTCATTTTACAAATGACTTATTTTTCCAAATGATCAACAGTTAAATTTACATTTTACGAGGAAGACGTATCAGGGCATAACCGACTCGGATAGGTTAGGTTAGAAGGCAAAGGCGGGAGCTTGGCTCCCGCCTTGGCCTTCGAGGTTGTTTTTTTTTCTGCCCAGAAATAGGTAAACTAATTGCTAAATGATCAATTGCTAAGTGAGTTTTTGTAAGATGATACTTTTGTCAATTGTCTCGTTTGCCAAATGATCATTTGGTGAAACGTTGTTTGTCAAATGACTATTTGTCGATAATTTTTTGGTCAAACATTAGTGAACCAAAATAACCATATGAAAACACTTTCCGTCCATATCCATATGGTTTTTTAAAAGTGCTCTTTATTGCGTATAAAATCGAAAGGACATTGAGAAAAATCCCGTACACCCAACTTGTGGGTGGGGGCGTGTGGTATGTCGCGCGTGGAACTATGTATCTTAACTAATACTCGTAGTTTTCAAACAAACATTCTCTCCGAATTTGTCAAAGGTATTTAAAAATACTATATTTCTATCATTTCCTTGCATTGTTTGAGAAAAGCATTATATATGCCTCGGCGGAAACGAGGATTTCCAGACTCGTATTTTAGCAGGCCTGCTAACCACCTCGTCAGGAAATCCTATACTTTCCGCATCATTTCATTTCAATAAAAAAAATATCTAAAAAGGCAAACTTCTATAAGCACGTTTTATATCAGAGATCAATCAAAAAAAGTCCTAATGTCTATTATTAACAAGACGTAACGCAAATCGGTAGCTGTCTGTAGGAATTCTTCGTTTTCGTTTTATCTATATTTATTTTGTATCTAATCTACTCAATAGTATTATAACTTCATAGGAGACGAGCAGAACCTACTAACACAAGTAGTCATGTTCACCAGTAGGGAAATACAACAAGTTAAAACATTAGTAAGATGCCAATTAATTCTGATTTTGATTTTTCATCGCAATTACATATCGTCGGTGAAACTGCAAAACCGCGTAAGTAACATTTTTAATAAGGAGCAAAATGCACCTTTTTAATAAGACAGTAAAGTTTATTTTGCTCTATCAAAAATTTGTTAGTCACGCGGTCACCGACGATATGTGACATACTTTTTTTGTTTACGTGGTTGTGGTACAAAAGAGCGCCACTACTTTTAATGTTGACTGCTATACAACACAAAACCAAGTTTACTTAAAAAAGTCTCTAATTATTCCTATCCAGCGACGCGATAGAAGCTAGAGCTTAAAAGCTTTATAAAACTTTTAATGGGAGCTAAGAATCAGATAAAACTATCCCCGCCAGATCGCTAACTATCCGGATGGACAGGAAAAACTAAGTTTTTTCAACTATTCAGGTATATTGAACGGGGCTGGGGACTGACTGGCTGAGGAGATAAAGAGAAAGATAAGATAGGTCGTGTTAATTTTTCTAAAGTGGCGAAAAAATACTTTTTTAGGTGTTTCATATTTACGCTAAACGATTTTTACAGCATTGGAAGGCAAACGAGCACACAGGCCACCTGATGGTAAGTGGAAACTGTGACCCATAGACATTCGCATTCACAAGATTGCAAATGCACTGCCAACCCTGAGGACTAAGATGGAATTCCTCTATACTAGTTATTTCACCGGCTGTCTTATCCCTAAACCGGAACACAACAATGCAAACACTGCTGCTTGGCGGTAGGTTAATGGAAAAGATGGTGGTAATAACCCGGACGGACCCTGGACAAGGTCCTCCCACAAGTAATAGGTGTTAAAAGGAGTCTTGCCTGCATAAATAGGGTTCAATAAATTGAATAAATTAGCAGAAAGTAAGTTTTTCAGTCATAAAACCCAATAACACTTAAATTAGGTGAACTAAAAATAATAACTATTAGAACAACACGCAAGGTCTCTACATCAAAAGCCATAACTAGAATAATTAATTAAACAACAAGTCCTTTCAAACATGAACCCCACAAACAGCTCCTGTTAACGAGTATGACGCGTATCTCAACCATATCGCCTCCTTCAACCATGGGTCCAGGTCTGGAGACCCGATCAACGACGCCGTCATAATCAAAGTTCTTTGAGCGGGCATGATATGCTTATGCTGCCGGACAACATGAAATTAATATTGTGTGAAATAGCTGTCCGGCGAGAAACACAGTGTGCTCTCATTTGAAAGCGTCTTGTTCCCAAGATAACCATTAAATACAAAGTACAAATAGTACCTAAGCATGAAATTTTGCGTTAATAAGCAGTATGATGTGAGATAATCGATACGGCATTATTAAATATATAGAAAAATTGAAAGAATTAGCCCGACGGAAAAGAAAACAAACGAACAGGTTTTGAAGATCATTATGGGACACCTGATACGATTTCGGTGGGCAAAGTTGAGGAAAAGAGAGGAAGAGGAAGACAGGCTTACTTACTTCAGTCAGATAAGACAGAAGGCCAGTGTCGTGTCGAATCACGAGATGAAAAAGCTGGCAGAGAACAAAGAACAGTGGCAATTACTCCACCGACATGAGCCTCAGCTCTTAGAAAACAAGGACAACTCTGAACATATTTGTCCTCATCACTAGTGATCGTTAACAGAAAAAACAAATACATTTGAGTATTCACTTTTGTTCTTAATTATAAAATAAATTCAACATTATCGCCAAGTCAATTCAATTGCTGGAGGATCCAAAACTACAACTTTAAAGTTTAAAAACAATAGCTTAATTGAGATTACATCCCACATGCAACGTGGAAAGGTCTATTAGTATTTTAAAATGTTTTTTTTCTAATCGACGTGAATGACAGACAGCCAAATCTGTTGAAATTTTTTTTGACGTTTATTCAGTGTAATTTGGATAAGTCATAATTTGTGAAATATATAAAGTTTAAAATACTTTCGTATTTGTTTTTTGCCGACCATACTTTGCTACCAATGCAGCACGTTGATAGCGATCACAACTCATCACACAAATACTTATTGCAATCACTGATTAAACCCCGCTAACTTTGCAAGCAGGATCAGCATCAGACAAAACTCTTCACAGAAAATAGTTAAATCAAACTACCAAATTCAAAACCCAAATAACAAATGAACCATATCGCCGGTGTTACTGCAAAACCGTGTAACTAACAAATTTACGATAAAGCAAAATAAACCTTACCTTCTTTTTAATAAGGTACATTTTGCTTCTTATTAAAAATGTTACTTGCGCGGTTTAGCAGTTTCACCGACGATATTACCTTACCCAGTCGTTATAACGAGCGACATTCGATTCCCTTTGCCGAGTTTCATTTCAAACGAATTTTGTGAACTTTACCCGTGATAAAGTCTGGATATAACTAAGGATTATCCAAGCATATTCGTTTTAACGCAATATAAAGACGAGAGCGGACTTTATTAAACTAGTATAGAGCATTCAAAAGATATCACGAATAGATCGAATGCGTGAATAAAAAACTCCATGTGTGTCAAATAAAAACAGGTCTTAAAGATATTCGAACTTCGTTTCAAAGAACGCCACTGAGAATCACAGGTGAGTTAGTTTCGTTCGTTTCATTCATCACAGCCCTTATGAAAGGACCGTAAAGTCGAATAAATCTAGTAAAAGAAGAGAAAACTATCTTTTGAGCTGTAGATACCCTGTATATAAGAGTGGCTTAACCTCTAAGACGGGTTCCCTTGATAACCTACAGAATATAAAACTGATTACTTTTATCAATGGAACTGAAAACACTTTCTACTGATAAGTAGACCCCGCTATCGGAGGTGCAAAATGGTAGCTGTCAAGTTCTTAGGGATGGGTAAAAAATATTTTGAAAAGCTATTATGTCGATAATTATAGCTATGTGTCGATAATTTTTCTTTGCCATAATGAGAGTCTAGGACTTCAATTAAACGTGTTTATTTTATAAAACAGGACTGTATAATTACAAAATGAATGTGTTAAACATTTTTAATTTTTATAAATAAAATTCTTCAATATTTCATAATTTCATTACTTACTAACAAATTATCGTTATCTGCATAGCACGAACCATTCATATATAAATTAAAAATTAAATAATTAATAATTGTCTCTTAAAGGGATATCGTATTGTTAATGAACGATCAGTTTTATTTCAGTTTCTCTGCAATAATCTAGTGTAGTCACGATTAATTTATTCAACAATAAACACAATCTATCTGAGCCCTATTTATTTTTATTTACATTTCTGATGACAATGATTATCATGGATTCCAAGAAAAAACATGTTAAATTGTAATCTAAAAAATGGTATAGGTACATATATAAAAATAAAATTGTACAGAAAAAGTAAGAATATCGATATCGACATCATGAATATTTTTACCCATCCCTAAGAACTTGACAGCTACCATTTTGCACCACCGATAGCGGGGTCTCCTGATAAGTGATCTAAGGACATGACAGTTGGACACCAAAAGTAACTACAACAATGCGTTCTATTGACAGTAACATAGCCTTCAAAGTTAAACAATTTCTAATTACATATCCGCACTCCTTTAGTACCTGCCTGGGGAAACCTGCAGTTTGGCCGAAATATTTTTGGTCGAATTCATTTCCCTATTTGTTTTATTTCAGGGATCCCAAAACCGTTTATTACGGCAGTTTTTTTTACTTTTTTATTTTTTTTGGCATAGGAAGGCAAACGAGCACACAGGCCACCTGATAGTAAGTGGAAACTGTGGCCCATAGACATTCGCATTCGCAAGACAGCAAATGCACTGCCAACCCTGAGGACTAAGATGGAATGCCTCTATGCTAGTAATTTCACCGGCTGTCTTATCCCCAAACCGGAACACAACAATGCAAACACTGCTGCTTGGTGGTAGGTTAATGGATAAGATGGTGGTACCAACCCGGACGGACCCTGCACAAGCTCCTCCCACAACAAGTAAGCATAAGATAAGGCTTGGTAAGATATTAGTCTTGCAACTAGCAAATATATATAAAAAATATAATGACTTCTTTGAGGTTTGAACTGTCAAATGGTTAAATGATTACCTGAGCTTGGTGAGCACCAGGACGGCAGGCCGGGTGTCGCTCCGGAACGTGGCCCGGTTGCCCAGGGTGCCCGGGTCAGACCAGTGTGACGTCACGCCTTCCCGGGAGTCCAGCCTGGGGACAACAAGGGTTTGGGTAAAAAAAAAAGGAAGAAAAACATCTAACCGTGACATAGTACAAGCCTAGAGCTTAGTTTGAGGCTAGGACTATTGTGAGATTATCCCTTATGTATGTATGTATGTACATAAACTCTTTATTGCAAAAATATATAAATTTAACAATAGTTTAGTTTAGTTTAGTTTATTTATTCATCAATGTAATATTACAATATAAATTGCATTGCATGACAAAAAATACGAAATAACATTGAGATTGTCAAAACATAAATACTAATAATCAAAAAATACAAGAATAATTTAATGATAATTAATTAAATTAAAACAACAACAATTAAATATCGAATAATGGTCACTCGTCCGATGTCAATACATTATAATAAATTTCAACACAATAATAATTTTACATGTCCAGCTTCATATATTCATCCACGGAGTATAATGGATTATCCAATAAAAGGTTTCTTAGTCGATGATTAAATGCTTCGTCGGATTGTAATTTTTTAAGTTAATATTATTATATTAATATTAAACTAATGTACAAACTTAAAGGCGAACATATCCCTGAATGGGATCTCTTCTAGCTAACCCGGAAGTAGATCAGTAAGGACAATGCATAGGGTTGGGCACATAGGCACAAGTTTTGCACAAAAAGTTAAAAAATCGAACGATAATACTTATAAATAAATAAACAATAGATTAATACGCTCAAGAAGAAAGTACACTGTTCTTTGTTATGTATGTCACGAATAAATGATTTTCTTTCTTCTTTCTTTCTTTTTTTACATACAGACAGGCATACAGAATTACAAATACACACATAAAAGTTAGAAATTAACAATTGTTGAAAACACCCAACACAAATTGATACTCAACTATGACGTCACAATTGAGTAAACAAGTGTATGGTAAAAACAAGTAATTTTTAATAAAAGTCGTAAAAAACTGTGTTTTTTGTTACATTGAGGCATGACATGTCCATAAATTAATTTCCACTTTTTCAATCCAAATTACTAAAGTACAATTAATAAAAAAACTTCAACATCATCCCAATTTGTGTTTAATCTTTCTGTGTCATTAACACGTAATTTGACAAATTCCCATTAAATTTGCCGCATATATCTCTAAATTCGTTTGAATAACAAATTACAAACGCCATTTCGATCTATTATTGACACTCCAACACCATACCCAATCCCAATCAACAAAACCCGCTTTCTAGACGATAAACCCAATCTCGTTACAAGGAATTATAACCTAGGAGCGCATAACGTTCGTTAGCCAACGATTCACTAGTCAGCACCCCGTATATGGTTACAAACGAGCCGCCTTTATAGTGGCGACAGGGACAGTAGGACGTAAGTTGGGCGCCATTTTACATAAAATTATTTAGCATAATTTTATTTAACTACGTTCGATAAGCATATAAGTCAAATAACACTCGCATAATAATAGAAAACGGTAGCTAGTAATTAGTGTTTTTGTTTATGTGTTTTTTTTTTCTTCATCGTTCATAATTGTGTGCTATCTAGTAGTGAAAACTGTTTTGGCTCATGTACCTATTACCCATATCATTTTATATTTTCAGTAATATTTATGCTGTTGGTTTTCGAATAAATAAATAACATAACACTCATAACGTAATGTTGCATTTAAAAAATGTGTGAAGCATGCAGGTCGGCACTTTGGTTCGTTATACACGACTTACCGCACGCGCACAGATATACTAGGTGAGACACGAACTACAGTTTACGTATATGCGTGTGCGTGCAAGCACAAAGTCAGCCATTTTGCATGCTGCACACATGATTAGGCGAGGTTACATCCGTAATTTTTATAGGTCCGTGATTTTCACACAGCTAAGAGCAATTTGTAATCTGCACGTAACGGATAGCTGTAGGCCATACGTCAGGTCTTTGCAATTATTTACAGTGCCATCAATATATATTTACGAGGTTGATGTTTTGTAAAAAAAACCTGTACAAGTTTAAGACTCGAGGGCAAGGTGGTACAGCAAGACACAAATCACACGTCATACTAGAGCTCTGTAAAACTGCCCTTTATAAAAAGAGTATACTTGGTATGGCACCTATGGACAACAAATTACCTGATTATAAAAAAATGCCGACATTGTTAGTTTTACGGTAAAGCTATCGAAATTATTGAAAGAAAAATTTTACTACTGTGTAAAGAACTGCATTTTTAATAAATCAATTTTAATATATTTAATACCAATTAGATGTCAAGTCAACTTTAACATTTTATACCTTATTCCTGTTATATTATTGAAATTTATCATAGCATTACTTGTATTTCTTTATTAATCTATACGCCTGCCGGTAATTTACAGTGATACTATACATATTTTACCATATTTTGTAATGATATGTAAACACAAATAAAAGATTGACTGATTCATTGATTTAAATGTGTAAGAGGGTAGTTGCACAAACGATCCTAAAGGGCTCGAACTGTATCCGGAAGAGCCTATCTGTAAGATAAGATAAGATAAGATCGTCAGCGGCGAGCGACAACAAACAAAAGTCAAATGGATACACTGTATTTTCTCCACTGCAGCTGCATACATTATAAATCTAAGCCGCAACGCACAGTCAAACTATCGTTAAATCAATATGCTAATACATTTACCAAAGCACTTGGAGAAATTTGATTCTGTGAAGAAATATAATATTTATTACGTAAATTTTAATGGCCAGTTTCTGATATTATAAAAATGCAATTAAAAAGTTAGTACGTCTTCAAATTTCACGTAGTTTTAGGCAAACTACGTACTTAGTACAAAACGTCCAGTGGCGTAACTATAGGGTGGCAGGGCTGGCAAAATGCCACGGGCCCCCGGCCCAAGAGGGCCCCCGGCTTAAGAGGTCGCTAACTCAGCAATATTTTTTTTAACATCGTACTTGAGTGTTTTATTTTACTTGAAAAGTATATTTTTTGTTTATTTTGAAGTGTTGCTTAAAATCTAAAAAAAAGATTTTGATTAGTTTTAGAACGCATCTATTGGTTTTAACTTTTTTTTGTCGCGCTACGTTGGCAGCGCGGGTCGGGGAATTCCCTCATTTTGTCAACCAACTACGTACAACGGGACGGGTCTAAATCATAGGGCCCCATCAAAAGAATTTGCCACGGGCCCCGGATGGTATAGTTACGCCACTGAAAACGTCTTCGTGTTTTAGTTAAAAAAGTTAACGAATTAAAATAAAACATCAATTTCATTACTTTATTATTGCAAAACCTGAATTAAGGCTGTTATAATGTTCAATTAAATGCATAAATTCCCTCTATAAAAAGTAAATTAATTACACCGACATAACCTTACTTAATTAACGAATGTAAATTCCGTTGTAAAGTGATACAGTTTATCGCTAAATTAAACAGCCTTTCAACGTAAAGGTAACACGGAGTATAAACTAATCATCGGTTTAATTTGAAACGGTAGTAAAATCACTAATACGCTGTAAAACGGTTTAATAGCGTAATAGTTTAAATACCAATAACACGTATGCGAGTTCAAATTTTATGCGGATCCTTGTTGGTGGCAGTGAACGGCTTAATAGTATGATACTTAATACATGCGCCTGAGTTTCTCAGCGGTTATGTTGACAATGTTGAAATCGGAAATTCGATTAAAGTGCGACAAAGAGTAGTGTTTTTTATTCGTTGTACTCTAAAATATTGTGTTTTGTTTATTTTTACCCTTTACGCCAGCTTGTTTACACTTCAGTTTAATTATTAAAACTAAATAATGACATACTTTTTATTCATTGGGTAGCGAATTAATAAAAAAACACTTTTATTTTCATGTTACTCATTTAGCAAGTAGTAGGTAAATGAAATACGAAATAAAAGACCTATTATGTAAAAAAAAAAAAAATTAATAAAGAAACTAAAGGTATTGCCCAAATTATTAACTATTTCAAAAGGGTCCCATCGACAAGGCTACCTGATGGTAAGTGGGGTCATGGGTTAGAATTTTAGACAAAACAATTTTAGACCAACAGTGCTTGAACAAACAATATGTACCTATGCAAAGAAAATCTTTATGCTAAAACAGAAGTATGCCATTCAATATTAAAGGAAAAAATATCGACAAAAAATTTGAGGTCAGTTGAAGGGCACCCCAAAAAATCATGTCTCCATAATCCCATAAATACTTCTGTGTTTGAAGATATTTCACAAAATGCATGTAAACGCTACCCCTTAAACACGACACTATAAGAGCATTCAATCTCCTAACCACGATTTGACTATAAGCTTAAAAAAAGATGACAGGGGCCGGGCATCGAACGCACTGACGGATTATTAGATTGGAATCAGTAAACGTTTTAATTCGGAACGCGTTAGAGGATAGCCTTGTTATCGATATACTTACTTATTTATAACTGTTAACTTGTCCCGTGTGGTTGCCGGGATAGAATAGTGCCACTCCATGTCTTGCCGTGGATGTCGTAAGAGGCGACTAAGGGAATAATGGTTTGTAGTACTGTTAGGCGATGGGCTTGCCTGTCACTAATAAACAAACATCTTAGCCTAATTGTGCAAAATGTGGTTACAGAATTTTCACCAAATTTTTTGAGTTGTTGGTAATTCTGTAGCTCTGCCTACCCCACTCTGGGAATGAAGGCGTGAGTTTATGTATGTATGGAACTTGTAATGTAAGAATAACTAGTCAATGAAAAATACATGGCTACTAAAACTTGAAATAGGTAAAGGAATATAAAAATAATGCTTTTCTAGTTTCCAAAAAAAACGGTCAAGTGTGATTCGAACTTCGGTTCTCTGTGTTGCATTGCAATGTAGGTTAGGTTTCATTATATTTTGAACAAAAAATAGCGCAAACCCAACTTACACTTGACCATTCTATAATGTTTTAGTTCAGTGTTGAAAACTTAATTTAATACCTACTTCACTACATAGTATAAAACAAAGTCGCTTGCGCTGTCTGTCCCTATGTATGCTTAAATCTTTAAAACTACGCAACGGATTTTGATGCGGTTTTTTTTAATAGATAGAGTGATTCTTAAGGAAGGTTTATATGTATAATACATTCCACGCGGGCGAAGCCGCGGGCGGGTCGCTAGTGATACTATAAATGTATAGAATACATATAATAATCAAATACATACGAAAACAATATGTGATGAAGATGATGACACCTTACTCAAGTTCTTGCTTGTGTAGAAGTTGGCGAAGCTTACACTTAAACACGAATTTGCTGGACGCTTGTCGTATTTCAAGAGGGAGCGCATTCCAGAGACGGATGGCCTGAAGGGCGAATGAATTGGACATAAACCCGGTATGGAAGAGAGGAATTTTGAGTTTACCTTTCGAGCACAGAACCCTAAAAATATGGAAGAACAACCTTACACAAACTGACCAAATCTTAAACTTAGCTCCATGACTAAAAGACAACGATAATTAGAGACATTATTACGCAGACATTATTACGTATCTGGCTTCACTGAAAACCAGCGTGATGAAACGTTTCCCAACGTTTTAGCACATTAGCTGAGTGAAGACCATTTTGGTAGGCTTTTGTAATCATAGTTGTTAGTTTTATCTATATTACCTTAATATTATGTATCTGTATACTAGTGAAAAAGCCTGCCAAATAAACTTATTTTCTTTCTTTATTTCAGACATACGAGAATAAACCAATATATGGATCTACTCGAGTTCAACGTAAAAGTATTTGACGTTCCTGGCAATAAAACCAGGCTCACTACAAACGATAAGTAACTTTATAATCGTTTATTAGGTGTGACAATCTTACCAAGTGAGTGTGACATTTGAGGTGCAATACTCTAGTAAATTGGGGGGCTATGGAGAGGGCTATGCTTGGGGTTTCTCTGCGTGATAGAATCAGAAATGATGATATCCGCAGGAGAACTAAGGTTACCGACATAGCCCGAAGAATAGCTAAACTTAAGTGGCAGTGGACGTGGCAAATCGCTCGCAGGACTGATGGCCGATGGGGTCAGAAAGTTCTTGAGTGGCATCCGTGGACCTGGAGACGAGCTGTAGGTAGGCCTCCAACAAGATGGAGTGACGACCTTGTAAGGATCGCGGGAACGCGGTGGATGCGAAAAGCACAAGACCGGTCTGAGTGGAGAGCCTTGGGGGAGGCCTATGTCCAGCAGTGGACGTCTTTCGGCTGACATGGTGATTATGATGATGATGATGATGACCCTAGTGAATTAGCCTAGTGAATTACCCTAGAATATTAAAAAATTACTTGTAATGTATAAATAAAATGCTTATTAGCAGTGAATATTCAAATTTAAAGCCTTTATATTCCTAAAAATATGACTAATAATGATAAAGCAACATACAATCCCCTACCTAATCAACCCAGTAAACCGGAGCATTACGTCCCCATAGTAAACTGACTCCTATCGGAGCCGCTGGAATCGTTGTAACTACCCAAATTGGAAGGTGCTTGTTCCGCTGAAATGCCTACAGGCATGGCGTAACATGGCTAAGTTATCTCAACGGTAACAGTAAACTATAGGAAAACAGTAAGTTCATCGGAGAAACTGCAAAAAAGCGTAAGTAACATTTTAAAAAAGGTTTATTTTGCTCTATCACAAATTTGTTAGTTACGTGGTTTTGCAATATCACCGACGAGTTACGTCTTACATTGTACGCATTCGCTACAGACAACTACCAAAAGTATCAATATGAAACTCACCGGGGTCTGGACAAGACGTATACTTACTGCCGTCCTGCCAAAGAAGGCGGATAACTGCAATGTAGTTGTCGACCCATTTTGAATTCTATTGGTAACCACTTTAAATTTAAAATATGAATTATATTACTGTGCACTTAGCCGCCTTCTTTGGTAGGACGGCAGTATACCATTAACGTAAGCCATTTTTGTAAACTAACCAATTCGTAATCAATTCCGTACATTTTTGTCAGTTGTCATCGTTATCTCAAATTCTGTAGCCAATGCAGATTTAAGCCACTTCTGTTAGTAATAAGGATGTGTTACTCCTTTACGGGATTTGTCGCCATTTGGCATAGCAGGGCAAAACTGTAACCAACACGTGAACGAAATGCAAATGGGGCGATTTAATTGGATAGAAGAGAACAGGGGAATTATTATGACTAAACTTAGTAGTTCCATTTATAGTGAGAAAAGGACAACGCTATAGCAGTTATATAGCTCTATCCTTTTCTCTCAGCGTATACAGAACTGCATAGCTATGTCATAATAACCCCGCAGAACGTATAGAGTACCTACATAACACCGATATAAAGCTTTTTCACTACTACAATAATACTCTCTTTCGGTCAATGGGTGAAAACTAGGCAAGAAACGCAAGATGTCTCTGGTATTGCGATTCGTAGGCATTAGTAATAATTCATTAGTGTTTTTAATCTACAAAATCGCAACTCATTACTTAATGTGTCGTACATTGATGCAATCCTTTAACGTCAATTTATTTATTCAAAGAACAGGGATTAGTGGATAGGCAACACTACATAGGTCCGCTAGGGACTCTATCTACATATATCTCGCATTTTTGTTACATTGTTGTTGTTTGAATTATTTGAGTGTTATTTTTCTAATGTTTGATTAATAGTATGTATGTATGTAAACACTAAATTGTACAAAATAAAAACCAAAACAATACAATGATAAAATATGATGATAAAATGTTGACGATCTCAATGTAATTTCGTATTTTTTGAAGGTGACGGTACGGAATCGCAGTGACGTGCCGTAAACGTCACGACTTCACCTTGACATTACCGTCTCCGTATTTTGAGCAAACCTTCAAAAAATACGAAATTACATTGAGATCGTCAACATTTTATCATCATATTGTATCATTGTATTGTTTTGGTTTTTATCTTGTACAATAAAGTGTTTAACATACATACTTACAATTTACTACATTGATGAATAAATATACTAAAAATAAACTAACCAATGTTTAACTGTTATGGCTTACTGTTCTACTGTGATCTCAGCGTCATGCTCCAAACACGCCTTCTCGTTATAACGTCGTCAGCCTGGGAACACACTGATTATCCTTGCTGCCTTCGTTGTAACCTCCGCTTATATAACTAAGCCTAAAAGCAAACTAGCCGACTTTCATATCGTTTTCCTATACCCTTTATTTCCTTTTCTTTTTTGTAAAATATGTACAATATATACGGAAAAATACTGGAAAAGAGCCGAATCTTAAGTACCCGAAACCGACGTGCGTGCATGACTCGATGTATGAATGTTGAAGAAGCGAAAGAAATTTGTCAAGATCGTAGCAAGTGGAAAGAAGTGATCTCTGCCTACCCCTCTGGGAAACAAGCGTTATTTAATGTATGTATGTATGTAGAATATATCCGCAATTTTGTGTTCCAGCTTAAGATAAAATGACTAACATAAAGACGCATTCCATATTATCAGGCAGCAGTGTTCACATTTATGTGTTCCGGTGTACAACGCAACCGGTTAAAGTACTGGCATAGAGGCATTCCATTACCGTCCTTAGGATTGGCAATGCATTTCGTCGGTGATACTGTTAAACCGCGTAACTAACAAATTTATGATAGAGCAAAATAAACCTTAATATCTTATTAAAAAGGTGCATTTTGCTCCTTATTTTAAATGTTACTTACGCTGCTTTGCAGTTTCAACGACGATTTGCAGACTTAGGATTGCATTCTGAAGATAGTCTCAAGAAGCCAATATCTAGTCTATGGGTTTTCGCTAACCATCAGAGGCACGTCCAATAAAGCTACAAATAATAATTTTACAGGTCTAAACTCAAGTCAAGGTTGTGTCAAATGAAAACTTGTAACCTGTAAATTGTAATGTGTACTACATACATACATAAACTCACACCTTCATTCCCAGAGTGGGGTAGGCAGAGCTACAGAATTACCAACGACTCTAAAAACTTGTTGATAGTTATGTAACCGCATTTTGCAAAAACAGGCTAAGATGTTTACCAGCGTATTAGTGACAGGTTGCAAGCCCATCGCCTAACAGTACTACAAGCCTATATTCCCTTAGTCGCCTCTTACGACATCCACGGGAAGAAATGGAGTGGCACTATTCTATCCCGGTAACCACACAAGCAAATTGTAAATTGTAATTTGTAGCTTTATAAAACTGGTTACAGGTGGTCTGTGTGATTCAGACAGAGCCTATTCATTATTCTTATATTATTGTGCTCATTTGCAAATAATATAGGACATCGAACTATATTTATCTAAAACTACTACCAATATAATAATATTGCATATCCTATTCCGCTCGTTTTGAAGTTGATGGATACTGAACAATGTCCAAAATTAATTCGCAAACGATTTATGTTAATTTATGTTGCCAACATGACAAAATGATATGTGGCGTGGTGTGGACAACTTTACAACCAAACTAACGGTTTTAATACTATAAAGTTTATAGCACGTTGTAAATGTTAAATTTCTTATTTATCAGTGGCAATAAAAATATTTTATGAGTTTCAACAACGAACGATATTCAATTTGAATGGTTTTAGTTTTAATTACTTTGTGATAAAAGTAAGCTAATAAACAAAATAGCTGTACTTAAAGTGATCTAGAAAACTATTTTATTATTCAAAAACGGCCAATAATTATGTGTTACCCAGTGTGGGCAAACATTTTTAGTTTCACGAATTATGAAACAAATGCAACCACAACTGACAAGTTTTAAATAAACTTCAACATATGCCTCTTACAATTATTACATAATAACATTAATAACATTAAACCTGGAATAGCATTAAATTATTTTTTATGGAATCTAGAAAACATATCCCAAATATAAAATAAAATTGAGATGTGATTTCAAGCTTTCATGTTTATCAAAAATATGGCATCCATTATTAATAAAATTGTAATGATCGGTGATCAGTGGGGATCAGGTGACATTATAAAAGAAAGAAAGAAAGAAAGAAAATCATTTATTCGTGACATGCATAATAAAGAACAGATTAACAAATACAAGAAGAAAGTAGCCACGAAATGGTCCCAACTCAGCGTAATGCTGGCATTAAAGTCAGCGCTGGTCTTCCGTTGGAACCATCAGGTGAAACCACGGAAGGTTACACACAACATAATAATAATTATAATTATTATTATTCTCTTTGGCAATTACTGTAGTGCCCATAGCTGTGACTTATTTTATTATTATTTTTGTCGGACTTCTTAGTTTTAATATTTCAATAATATTTTGCATGCCAGCTGCTGGTAAAGTGTGTGAAACCTATAATATATTGTATGACCATTGTATGTACCACATTTTACGCAAAATATTTTTTTTTTTTTGTTTTGGGCCTAACGCACTCGCAATTGCAATCGACTTGTAAGCGAAACAATTGTTTTCATTTCGTATGAAAATAAACCTTCTTTTTTCAAAATGCTATTAGCCCCTTAGGTTTGAATTTATTAAATGATTTTGCTTGCTTTATGTACACACAACATCACACCTAAACCTAACTAACCATTAAAGACAGAGCAGAGAGAAAAAGAAAGAGATGTATATATGTGTATTATGTCAACTTCTATGTATTCTAGTGCGACTCTCTTTCATGCAATATTTAATATTTCTGAAGTGTATAGCTAGATGTGTTGCTGGGTGTACAAGGTTAAGGGTAAAAAGATAAAACAAAACTATAAGATTACACAAATATATTGCATCCATTAAAATGTGTCTACTTACTTTTTTAAACATGAATTAAAGAGAGCAACCAAGAATGCGTCCTTGAGGAACTCCGTAACGTTAATACATCGCATCGTACGCATTTTCATGACCTTAAAAACGTGTGATAGAAAATGCAAGCATAAAAATGCTTGAAAGTATTCCAGGAGGATTGAAATATAAAATAATATAGAGATCTATAAAGAAAGGTTTATACTGCTATAGTTAAAGCCTTTATGGGGCGGACAAATTGAAAACTAAACCTGAGTTGTAAAAAAGTTAGTCCATAAAGAGAACGCCCATAGCGAAGTTTCGTTTGCATGTTTGATACGAGTATTATGGGTAATGTAGATTTAACCGTAGGCTATAAAATAGAGGGTTTCAGTTCAGTTTTGATGGGGCGATAGTGGCGACATCTTGCGTCGGGTGGAATAACTAATTTCACAATCGATATGCTTAGATAGTGACATTATATCGTTACATTTTATTTATCTATGGGCGGTTTGGTTTTAATATACAAAGGTTAGAGATGCCATTGATTGATGACATAGGATTTCATCAACCGTTATAATAGCTAGATAGTTGAAATTTTTACAGATGATGTCTTTCTTTTGCCGCTATAATAAGTAATACTAAAAATAAATATTTAAGGGGGGAGCGGGGGGGGGGGGGGGTTACCATACAAGAGTCCGACTCGCATTTGGCCGGTTTTTAGAAAAATCGTTATATTTAAATACTGACACGTGTATGTGGGTCAGTAAGCCAATCCTCAGAATGGTCTTCGATTGACCAAACATTGTAGAAATTTGATCTAAATGGACAAACATCCATATAAAGGCCGATTATATCCCACTTAAGGTACAGTCAGCCAAATAATCAATCAAAAAAATTCAATTTTGACCCAACATTCTATCCAATAAAAATGTCGTTAAAAAAAATAAAAAAATAAAATCATTTATTCTGTAAGTAGGCCCTGTAGGCACTTTTACAAGTCTGAATCTACCATCTACCAGCGCTTCAAGAGACCATTGTTGAGAAGAAGCACCGCAAGAAACTCAACAGTAAGCCATTTTTTTAAATAAAGAACTTATTACAATACTAAACATAAGCTATCTAATTTAAATGGTCCCAGTAGTAATAATAATGAAATTAATAAAAATTTCAGGTTAAAATAATAATACAATTCCGGAGATGTAAAGAGTCTCCAAATGTCAAATTAAAATTAAATATAGGTAAGTAGGTAATTAAACAAAAAAAACAAAACAACAAACACAAACAAGGGAGATGTAGAAAGTCTCCACGGTCAATTTTGGAGATGTAAAGAGTCTCCAGATGTCAAATTAAAATAATAAGCATACAAGGAGATGTATATAGTCTCCACGGTCATTAATAATTGTAATACAAATAATTCAGTCCCAAGCATTGTCATCATTTATATAATCTTTAATACTATAATACGCTTTAGAAATTAGTTGACGTTTAACGTAACTCTTAAATTTATTTACTGATAAATGAGTAACACTACTTGGGAGCTTATTATAGAACCTTATACAATTACCCATGAATGAGTTTTTTATTTTGTGAAGCCGTGTAAAGGGCACTGCGAGCTTATGTTTATTCCTGGTATTAACATTATGTATGTCACAGATCTTTCTAAAACTACCGATGTGTTTATGAACATGCATAATATTTTCATAAATATATTGACTGTATACGGTTAATATATTCGTTTCTTTGAACTTATCTCTAAGCGAGTCTCTATGACCCATCTTGTAAACAGCACGAATAGCCCTCTTCTGTAGAACAAAGATGCTGTTTACGTCAGCACCACTACCCCATAGTAAAATACCATATGACATAATACTATGGAAGTAACTAAAATAAACTAATCGAGCGGTTTTCAAGTCTATTATATTCCGAATTTTATTAACTGCAAAAACTGCAGAACTTAGTCTAATCGCTAATTTAGCCAGATGAGGACCCCATTGGAGTTTGGAGTCTAACGTTATTCCAAGAAATACTGTATCATTAACTAGGTCTAATCTATCATTTTTTATAGTTACAGTAGTTTGTCTATTTTTCACATTTGTAGTCATAAATTTAATACATTTAGTCTTTTTCTCATTCAGTAATAAATTATTAACACTGAACCAATCTACTACTTCTGATATAGCATTGTTTACATCGATATTAAACTCCTGTTGTCGTTTGACTTTAAATACGAGTGAGGTATCATCAGCAAACAATACTATATCATGTTTGTCCTTTATAAGGTATGGTAAATCATTTATGTAAATGAGGAATAAAAAAGGACCCAAAATTGAGCCCTGTGGTACGCCCATTTTGACCAAAGACCCAGGTGATCGTTTTCCATTCACGTCTACCCTTTGTATTCTCCCGTATAAGTACGTTTTTATTAAGTTTAGCGCAGTACTTCTAACTCCATAATGGTGTAGCTTCCTGACCAATGTGTCATGGTTAACGCAATCGAAGGCCTTGGACAAATCACAGAAAATACCTAAGGCATCATGTGACCCCTCCCAGGCTTCAAAAATATGTTTAATTAACTCAACACCAGCTTCGGTTGTCGAGCGACCCCGAGTAAAACCAAATTGTTTGGTGTGTAATAAATTATTATATTGAAAATGTTCCATTAATTGTGATAAAGTCGATGATCCAAAATTATTGATCGATAACCGTCGTTATTTTACGACGTGAAAGCGGCATTGAATTCCGCTTATAAGTACGGTTTAAGGAATCTTTATTTCTCAAAAGAAATACATATTTCGCTTAGATGAGAAATATTACTAAAATAAATAATTTACTTAGCGAGCAATTTAAAACAAAGGGACATTTGAAAGGTGTGCGTAAGGGTTAAAAAATACATCATAATAATTATACCTAAGTGTTGTAAAAATAGCTAATTGAAGAATAGCTAAACTGAAGTGGCAGTGGGTGGGGCTCATCGCTCGCAGGACTGATGGCCGATGGGGTCAGAAGGTTCTTGAGTGGCGTCCGCGGATCGGGAGACGAGCTGCAGGTAGGGCTCTAACAAGATGGAGTGACGACCTTGTAAGGATCGCGGGAACGCGGTGGATACGAAAATCACAAGGCCGGTCTGAGTGGAGAGCCTTGGGGGAAGCCTATGTAAAGCAGTGGACGTCTTTCGGCTGACATGATGAATTGAAAACAAAAACCCAGCACTGATGTTTATCTCCCGCTAGCAGAAATGAGTTAAGGATGTCAAACCACAAATATGTCTGACTGTACACATAAGTTAACATATAAAAATTTAACTGGCCTTGCCGACCATGACAAACAAATAGATTATACCTTTGACGATAGTTTTACCATACCAATGTCTTATTAAAGTACAAATATGAAAAAAAACGACAGTAATTTTGAACACGAAGGTATTTAGAATAAGATTTAAAAGGAAAACATCATCAGTACTTAATTTAAACATTACGAAGACCCGGTCAAAAGGCACTCTAATTTTGGTGTCTATGAAATGGTATTACGACGTAATTTCCTTTCAAATTTACTCGTCTTAAGGCTTTGTGTCATGTGTCACTATACGAAAACGCTAGAATTAGGTCAAAGGGATTATAACACTGTAATTTATATGTTAATTATTATAGTTTAGACGACAACCGTGAAATTGTTAAGTGAGTGAGGCAAATTGTCGTTGGATTTAAGGTTTAAAATAAATTACATATTTTTTCCTAGGCTACGCTTGTTACGCATGCTTTGATAATTTACTTCAATAATCTAATTAAGATATAAACAATTAATGATTTTAAACTTAAAATAATGTTTATCACATTTTACGAGTCCATCTCAACTCCATGTCTTCCCGTGGGAGTCTTTAGAGGCCACTAAGGGAATAAAGGCTTGTAGTACTATTAGGCAATGGGCTTGCAACCTGTCACTAATAATCTGCTAAACTGGCCTAATTGTGCACAATTTTACAGAATTATCAACAAGTTATTAGAATTGTTGGTAATTCGGTAGCTCTGCCTACCCCACTCTGGGAATGAAGGCGTGAGTTTATGTATGTATGTATGTTTACTAAATCAGTTTTCATAAATATCAAGTAAGTAAGTAAGTAGTAAGTAGTAAGTACTTTTTCCTTCTCTCAATTCACTGACAGTGATGTTAAGAAGAGCGTACTATCCATCAGTTCCAATGCTGTTGGTGTTGATAGCATTAGTCGTAACATGATCCTTCCCTTGCTCGACCTTCTCGTTCCTATCATCTCTAGTATCCTTAATAAGTCCATTATGACCAATGAATTTCCTTCGTCATGGAAGGATGCTGAAGTGGTCCCTCTCCCCAAAAAATCAAATCCCGCTTCTTTTTCTGACTATCGTCCCATATCCATTCTACCTTTCCTATCCAAGATCCTGGAGCGCCTTGTTCATCAGCAATTGTCTTCCTACTTAAACAGATATGACCTCCTTAACTCCTTTCAGTCCGGTTTCCGTCCAGGTCATAGTACGGCTACTGCTCTTGTCAAAATCACGGACGACATTCGCGCTGGCATGGATAACAGGAAACTGACGGTTTTGACGCTGTTGGACTTTAGCAATGCTTTTAGTTCCGTTGATTTTGACATAATGCTTGCAATTTTACGCTCCCTTAACATATCTCCTGCAGTAATTGAATGGTTTCATAGCTACTTAATCGGTCGTCGGCAGCGAATTAAGGTGGGTGATTCCCGATCTTCATGGTGCGGCACGCTAGCCGGCGTTCCGCAGGGTGGCGTGCTGTCTCCTCTTCTTTTTTCTATTTTTATTCATTCTATTACGCAAAACCTTCTCTCTTCTTATCACCTTTATGCTGACGACCTTCAAATTTATTCCCAGGGTACGCTTGACGATCTTTCGTCGGTAGTTGACGCTGCCAATGAAGATTTAAAGCGTATATTACATTGGTGCAATGGGTTTGGGCTAAAAGTAAACCCTACTAAAACTCAAGTAATTGTCATAGGCAGCTCCAAACTTATTTCTAGAGTCAACTTTGAAAATCTTCCCCCAGTTTTTTTCGACGGTGCTCTTATTCCTTACTCTCTACAGGTTAAGAATCTCGGTGTCATTATGGACTGCTCTTTGTCATGGGCACCTCAAGTAAGTGAGACTAGCAGGAAGATGTTCGCAGCTGTAGGATCTCTAAGACGACTTCAAAACTTTCTGCCTCTTTCTACTAAAATTGCGCTTGCTCAAACTTTACTCCTTCCTATTTTAGATTATGCTGACGTGTGCTATTTGGATCTTACTGAGGAGCAACTAAATAAGCTTGAGCGTATTCAAAATTTGTGCATACGGTTCATATTTGGGTTACGCAAGTATGACCACGTCTCCATTTTTCGCAGTCAGCTCAAGTGGCTCCCAATCCGTGCTCGTCGTAACTTTCATATTTTAAGTCTCCTCTTCAGCATACTTTTCAACCCTGCAACCCCGTGTTACCTTAAGGAGCGTTTCAATTATTTTAATTCAGTTAGAGCTTCCCAAAACCTTCTTTTGTCAGTCCCCTTTTCTTCCTCTAAGTTTTACTCCAATTCCTACACAATCCAGGCAATAAGGCTATGGAACGCTTTACCTACAGAAGTAAGGCGTGCTCAGTCTATTTTAATTTTTAAAAGCAAGCTAAAGGACTATTATTTATCGCTTCCGTAGTTTTTCTATGATTTCCTTTACTTTTATTTTTACCATCCTACGACCTCGTGTGTTATCTTTGTTTGGCTGATTTCTAGAGTATGTATATATATATTATAGTTGTATAATAGTATGTATTTAACGTGTATTTAGTATGTATTTATTAACTAATTTACTTTGTTTATGTGTATATTTATATGTAGTTTATATTTGTGTAAGTAGTTTTTACAATAACAGAAGTGTTTCTTGTACTTTAGTTTGAGTTCGGAATAATTTAGTTTACACCGCCTGCCATGTATTTTTGTTTTTATTATTTCTCTGTCCAAGGTTGTCTGGAAGAGATCGCTATTTAGCGGTAAGACCGCCTGTTGTATACCTATAGTTAAAATGTACTGTTCCGTGTTTTGTTTTCTTTTGGTGTTCAATAAAGAGTATTTGTATTGTATTGTATTGTATTGTAGTATCTGTGAACCTCATACTTGCACGTGCGGGAAGGAAGTGATTGAGCTGGGACGACATGGCCTTTCATGCTTTAGAAGTTCCGGTCGTTTGTACCGCCATGGCACGATTAATGATCTGATCCGTCGTTCGTTTGCCACTGCCTCTGTACTAGCTGTCTGGAACCAGCAGGTTTGCATAGAGACGATGGCAAGCGACCATGCCGCGAGCGGACCTGCTAGAGGGGGTGTTCTTTTTATAGTGATGATCATTTATATCTTTAATATTTGTGTAGCTTAGTTTTACTTTAATTTAAATAAGATTAGTTTTAATTTTTAATTGTAGCACCTATATTATTTGAAATAAAATATATTTTAATAATAGGAACCAAGATACATGGTTTAACATGTAAGTTGAACAGCCCATTTCCCAATAAACTAAAGCGAACTTTCATTACATTATTTTAAGTACATTTCACCACATGTTACGTTTCTGTCACACATACAATTCCAAATACAATTTAAACGTGTCTCTAAACAACGCCCCAAGACAGTAAAAGAGCTCCTTAGCGGTAAACCCATGAATAAATTACACGCGTTCTTTTGATTAATTCATAATGTGACAACGTGAGTGAAACGCCGGCGGGCGCTTAGCCTATAATCCGTCACTCGGCGCTGTATCAAAGGCGTATCAAAGGTCTATTTGAGTCTAATACCGTCAACTTAAGCGGTTTAATGCATTTGGTATCTTAATATCCGGTCATATCCCGGACTAAAAATTGTCGAGTCACTATGGAACCCTGTCGCAGAAAGCCAGTCATTGATTCCAACGTCATTTATTATTAGTGACTTGACGCTTTTCATATGACAAGGTTGTATAGTGGTTCAACTATTATAGTCTATGGAAATTAAATGACTTTTAAATGAGTTACAAACCATATGCGCTATTTGATTTGGAACTTTAAATTCAACGCAACTGAATTTGAAACATAAATAAAAAAAAAATAGTTACGTCGTTTGAAAACAAGATGGCAGCCAGGTGCAAACCCTTTAAGGTATTGTTAATAAGAACGGGTTTACCATGTTTTTAGTTACGGACATACTAACTGTTAATGTCAGGTTGTAATTAAAATTAAGATAAACATATGGAGTAAGACATCATTACGTATAAAACATACGTTTCAATTTAATTAAGGTTGAGATAAAAATAAGTGATGATCAGAAAGTTGTATTACTTAGTGTTGATAAGAAATAATCGTTCTTGTTATATATCCACGTAAATTTGACATATCGGATACCTCTTAACGAGTAAGGTGGTAAATGTCCCAGTGGTAGACGCTTTTAGACCGAAAATCACATGTTTTGTCAAAAAAATGCTGAAATACTAGGTATATTGGCTACTTACAGTTTTGTGCTTAATATTTTAGTCACAATATAAAGATATATATCATTCTGAAATTGTACAACTTGTAATTTCCCAATATTTGACTGTGATAAAATTAGATCTGAGTACTAGTATTTGACATAGTGTTTAAAAAAGATTATCTGACTGCATCATAAAGTCTCTAGTTATTACCGAAATCAAAACAAGTTACATATTTAAACAAAATGTAACGTTATGATTTTGGTGGATGCATGACATTAGCTACGATCTAGTGTTTGAGACCTTAATATACTACAGTACTGTCAAGTACTTAATGGATATTCTTAGTAAAACAGTCGAACACCTATATAAAAACGCTACTCAAACACCGAATAGAAATTATCCTAACAGAGATACACAGAGATGCTCTCGTTCTGTTCTGTACCTTAAAGTCTAAATTACTCATACGCTTCACAAAAAATTGATTTTAGCTAGTGTATGAATTCACTACTAAACGTAAAAAAAACTGTACCAATGTTTGACATGCCTCCCAAAATAATAAAATATAAAAAATATAATAATAAAATATATATTTATATAAATAACACACAATAAGTAGTTAAAATCAATACTTAAAAACAAAATCCAAAAATTCAGTTACTTAGTCCACTTAAGAGGATTGTAAAGCTTAAAAAAACACTGTTTCCGGTGGTATCGTCAACCAAATAGGATGAGTCGGGAATTACTAATTAAACAATTAAAAGTTACTTATATATGTATAAATACTTACGAGTATATAGGCGCGTCGTGGCCCTGCTTGTACCAGATGACCAGCCCCATCTGATCCCCGGGCAGAGCTGGTGTGACGTCACACGGCAGCTCCACCCCGCCTCCAGTCGGGGCATGGAAGGACTCTATGGCAGCTGGAACAAGAAAAATTACAATTAGATATGTAGTTAAAAACCCACGATATGGTTACACTTCTTTCAGAGCTGATTTCTGCTAAACAGTAAACACCGCCGTGTGGTTGCCGGCTTAGAATTGTGCCACTCCATGTCTTCCCGTGGAAGTCATAAGAGGCGACTAAGGGAATAAAGGCTTGTAGTACTGTTAGGCGATGGGCTTGCTACCTGTCACTAATATACACTGTTAAACATCTTAGCCTAATTTGTGCAAATTGTGGTTACAGAGTTATCAACAAGTTTTTAGAGTTGGTGGTAATTCTGTAGCTCTGCCTACCCCACTCTGGGAATGGAAGGCGTGAAGGTATGTATGTATGTAGTAAACACCTATTTTCATGAAACCTCACAGCTAGCCAAAAATTGGCCAAGTGCGAGCGCAGTATGAACTTGCTCTTGATTAGTATAGTGCATCTTTTTTCCAATGACGACGCGGTAGCCTAGTCGGTAGTGACCCTGCCTATGAAGCTAGCGGTCCCGGGTTCGATCCCCGGTTCGGGCAAATATTTGCGTGATGAGCGCGAGTGTTTGTTCCCGAGTCTTCGGTGTTTTCTTTCTATTTAAGTATTTATTTATCTATATACGTAAGTTTATCATTGCCTAGTACCCATAGTACAAGCCTAGAGCTTAGTTTGGGGCTAGGTCAATTTGTGTGAGATTGTCCCCTGATATTTAAATATTATTTATTTATTTAATAGTATAGTATTCATGTGCCATAAATAAACAGATTGCATGTTGTCAAAAATGTGACACAACGTGCAGCAATCAGCATATTATTATTGTCTATGACGACGTACAGACGAGTTCATTAATATGTGCACACACATTCATGAATTCAACTGTACTTTGCTGCGTTCCGAATCACGCAAGATACATAGTTTTTTTTATTAAGGCATAACTAAGGTATACAGGGTATTATTTGACCAAAATTATTGCAAATGACCTCTCCCATAATAACCCCTAGAGGGGAATAGGTTGTCTTACCAAATACCCTGTATAATGTTGTCAGCCTATCCGATCTCAATAGAACGTGAAAGTGTGACGTCACAAGACTATTATGGTTGTGGTTATGCCCATCGTGCCCACAACGTGCCTTCAAATAACTATGAATTTGAAGAATAATCAATCACTAATTAACTGTGAATTTACTTTTATACTTCTATCTCATGAAAATATTTAAATCACGATCAAAGTGCACAAAAATGCCAAATATCTAGTTCAATTTATTTAGCTTAGATTTCCTCCTTAAAACTTAAAACCTCAATTCGACGATTCATTTCACCAAAATGCAAAATAAAATATTCATGAATCATTCATGAAACACTAGAATTTAGAGCGATACTTTAACAGTAAAATGGTGGTTGAAATAAAAAATAACAACACATTTTATCTTGACAACTAAACCACTGATCGGCTTTGAGATCGAGGTTCTTATTCGAAAAGGATCTGTTGAGATACGATGCGATAACGTTACAATAAATAAATACGAGCGAACAGCTATTATTTATTCGTTTCGACTTGCGAATTCTTATTTGTTGTTTCATTTTCAATAAACTAGAGCTCTTTATTTGAAATGTTTAACAATACCTTAAATAAGAAAGAGTTGAAAATATCGGTTAAGTCTCTGCATATTTATAGAATATACTGTCTGTCCTATTTTTTTTTAATCTTTGGAATTGTCCAAAGATAGACCTAGTCCCTAACTAAGCTCTAGGGTAGTACAATATATACTAGACAACGATATAAATACTTATCAAGAGAAATATATACTTACTTAAATACATAGCAAACATCCAAGACTCGGGATCAAATATTCACGCTCATCACACAAATATCTGCACTTACCGAGATTTGAACCCAGGACCGCTAGCTTCGTAGGCAGGGTCACTACCAGCTAGGCCAACGCGTTCTCATTACTACTATTATTCATTAGTTTTAAATATTAAAAATTTCTAGTTAACGCAGCAATTTATTTATTTAACTAACTCCATCAAATATATTTCATGTTCATTCTTATCCTTTCGAATACATATTAAAAATGTAAATCTAAAGTGTCTAACCCGCATTAAATGTAGAATTTGGTACAAAAACAGTTCATACCCAGAAGACGGGCTAACATACAGTCTTTTATCTCTGAAAATTTCATATTTCTCGAAGGTTTAACGATAAACGGAGTCAAAGCCAAAGCACCACACACATTTCCGTAATCCTAGTTAAAAGAATACAAGTTTACTTACTTTATAATATAAAGACTACGAAACGAAACGAAACGTTACTAAACTTACTCATCTATTTTTGCTTAAACCACAGAAGACTTACACCCTTTTCAACTCGGAACACATTTTATAACACCAAGTCGTTAGCATACAACACGTTTATAATATTATTATAATACCCCCATCAGAATACGTCTGCCGTAATAAAACCTTTCGCCATGTAATTTGAGGTCCCCCGGCCGTGTTTATCGGCGATATATTAACTTTTTTTTGTTTTCAGATTCCCTTGAGCCTGATTATTGGTGTCGGCGTGATGCTGGCTGAATTATGGTGATTCAGGGTTAAGCTTCGGAAAAAAAAGATCAAGCGAGAGCCGACTCGCGCGCCGGGGGTTCCGTGCCGCCTGACTCGCATTTTTTTAAAGTTTTACATACACACCAAATTTGGCGCTTGTTTATGTGAGAGTATTCATGCTATCACATTCTCTTTGGCATAACAAATACACTGACAGTTAGTTGTCAGAGAGAATCTTACAGAGATTGAAAGACGAGTAGTGTCTTAATGATTTAATTGATGATTCCGGTAACCTTTGGGGAGGGAAGATAGACGATTGAATAATGCCCGGCTTTTGTTAATTATGATTTACTGTTCTATTTACTGATTATACTCTCTCACTGACACTGGCGAAATCTCTTGGTGGACCGCCATTAGTTTAAAGAAGAAGAAAGACGAGTACTGTTAATACAGGAGCCCTACTAAAGGTGCAATAAACTATATAGCGATTCTATTCGTTTCGATTTTCAACCAATCACGTCACTGGTACAGTCAACTACAAAGAGTTGAGAGAGAGAGAGACATACATACCATCACGCCTTCATCCCAGAGTGGGGTAGGCAGAGATACGGAATTAGCAACAACTATAAACATAGCAACTACAAAGAGATGTATCCAATTTTTCGTATTATTGCATTGTAATAAGGTCCAAAAATGGATACATCTCACGAAGAGTCACGTGATCTAACAGTGACGCGATTGGTTTAGAAACTAAACGAAGAGAAACGCTAGTAAGCGTAATGCATCTTGGCTAGGGCCTTTGTAGTTTAATTGTAATCAAGTTTTATTTTATTTTTATTTTTGACAATAGATCAAAACAAATAATCGACAACTTTAAAAAAATGTGAAATCTCCGATTTTACTCATTCTGTATAAAAAAACAGCTATTTATTACAGTTCAAAAGATACGTAGTCAGAACAGACAGATGGACAACGAAGGCTCAATAAAAAAAGGTTTTCCTTTGGCAATGTTTGGGTAACGGAACCCTAAAAAGTTCAACAAGGCTGATTACGTGCCATATTGAAGATCGTCGGTTTCTAAATTGCTAATTCGTTTGATGCCTTTCTTAAAAAAAAACAAAACACAACGGTATCGATCGGTAAGTAACGCCAATCAGTGATTTGATGGGAACGTCGGCTTAGAGTGCAAACCTGCTTAATTCATTTTTTTAAAGTAGCAAATTTGGACTTTATTTCATCCGTTTAGAGTGCTAACCTGCTTAATATTTTTTTTTAATTAGCAAATTTGCATTTTATTTCATCTATTTAGAGTGCAAATCTGCTTAATCATTTTTTTGGATTTAGCAGGTTTGCACTCTAAGCCGACAAATTATGTTTTTATGTGAGAGTCGCGAACGAATGCCTTCCCTGCTTTGGACATGTTATCGTATTGTATTTTCAACGTTATTATAGCTCTTATTTACATGACAGTAATGGCGGCGAAAAAATATTACCTACTATGAACTATGACAAAACGCGTACAGACAACACAACTATAACGTAGGGTCTTCAAGAAAGCTTTAATTTTTCTAAAACACCAGCAATGGACCGAGAACCTTTCTTGAGTTGCCAGTGTTTGAGTGGAAATTGTAGCAAGTCTATTTATATAAAAATGAATCGCTAAATGTCAGGACAAGGTTTTTATGAAAAAATCACCGGGAAAGTCAGGAACTGCCAGCAGGGCGAAGCCGCTGGCGGGCTGCTAGTCTATCTATCTTCTATAATAAATAAAAACGAATCGCGAAATGTGTTGGTAAGCGCAAAACTCGAGAACGGCTGAACCGATTTGGCTGATTTCAATTTTGTTGTGTTTGTCAATGTCAGGACAAGGTTTTTATGAAAAATCCACCGGGAAAGTCAGGAATCTGCAGCAGGGCGAAGCCGCTGGCGGGCCGCTAGTACAACATAAAGAAAAAAGGTATTTTACAACTGACTCGTATAAACACAAAAAAAGGATTCAAAATCTGTTAGCTTCCAACCTATTAACAATTCCCTTTGATTTCCGATTAAAAACCGCGGCCTCCTCCCATTGTATATTACAAATGCTCCCAATAATGGCTCCAATGAACATAAAACCAATATCCATTCGAATTCGTTCCTACAACCGAAATATCCCATTTTATTTGTTTTTGTGAAAGTCATTATAAAATCCTCATGTCATTTGTTGTTGAAGCAGCGACTGGTAATAGTAGGTACATTACTACAGAGGCCGGGAAGTAGGGTATTGCCGGCCGAGTTATATAGACCGGATAGTTACGAGGCTGGCAATCCCTTTTCACGGCGAGGTATGATGTATAGTGCCTTTTTCAAACATGCAATGAAATAAACAACAAAAAAATCATCGTTTAATTTTTAAAGAAATTATAACTAAACAAGACAAAAACTAAAACTAACGTGTGTATATTATTACTATTTCAATATATTTTAACTCGGTTTTAATAGATACTTCATACATTTTTATTTATTATCAAATTATCATTATCAAGTTTCCCGCCAAACCTTTTTTTTCTATACCGTTAGAGTCACGTTTGAGTAGACATTTTTACGGCTACCTAATATTTAGATTAAATATTAATATTTCAATGTGTATATACATATATAGCTAAGATTTTTTTTGATAATAATGTGTTATTTGTTATGTTCATGTGGATTTATTATATAAATAAAACTGCAATAAGTACATACCAAATCGTTTATTGTTTCTTTAAATACGCATAGTGGCAGAATGTCATGATGCCTGTGCCACAAATTTATGTAAAACGGAAATTAAAAAAAAAAATGAAATTCCATCACCGACATCTTGTCCTAGCCGCACCTGAAACGTCATACTTCGCAGCCTATTATAAGGAACATAACATCAATATTTCATTGCATGTTTGAGAAAAAGTTATTTTCTCCCACATGCTCGGAAATGTTGACCTTACTGTTGTAAAATCGCGATGGGAGTTCCAGATCCAGGCAAAATTAAAAAAAAGTTTTTACTTACCAGCGGCATCGGCCACGAAAATGTTCAATACATACGTGGTGTTTTACTTTTTAATACCTAGTCAAACACTCGTGCAATCAAATTTTTTCCTTGAATTCTTTTAATGTCACAAACTTAAAAGTAAAACATTTTTAAACAGCGTTTGCAGCGTATTTAAAATTTCAGCGTTTTTTTATCGAAATTGTGTTCATAGACGAAATACATACATACATTAAATCACGCCTGTTTCCCAGAGGGGTAGGCAGAGACCACTTCTTTCCACTTGCTACGATTGACAAATTTCTTTCGCTTCTTCAACATTCATACATCGAGTCATGCACGCACGTCGGTTTCGGGTACTTAAGATTCGGCCCTTTTCCAGTATTTATAGACGAAATAAATTGCCGAAATAACATCAACGCGTAATAAATGTTATAATTTGAACTATATTTTATTTATATTGAATTTATTACGTTTGGATGTGTGATTTTATTTAATGCTTTGTTTCAGTGTCATACTAAATCGTTCCAGTTTCTAGTTTTTTTTTCTAGGAAATTTTGGGAATGTCCTTAATTTATTAACAATACTGGAAGGGCGGTAGCTGAACTCGTTAACTCTACTCGTCCCGCAACAGCCACTTTCCCAGGCTCTGCAGTAATGGACTATTATGTAACTGTTTCATAATAAAATAAAGCTTCTTAAGGTAAGAGTGCCGTGGCAAGAGCGCGAGCTTGCGAGCGCTTTAATGACAGGTACGAAAACCTTAAGAGCTAATTATGTACCGTTGCATATACTCGTATAACTTTATCTACAACCTTAAAAAGAAAGCAAAGTTTGTAGTAATAAGTTCAGTTCTTACTTCTTTTCATTGTATATTACAACGTTGTTACATACATACATACATACCTTCACGCCTGTATTCCCAGAGTGGGGTAGGCAGAGCTACGGAATTACCTACAACTCGTAATATATTATAATGCTCTATCGAAAATATACTATTCCCGTGGGATGATCAACGAAACGGGGATTTAGGAAAATCTTTTTTTTATGGCATACGAAGGCAAACGAGCTCACAGGCCACCTAGTGTTAAGTGGAAACTGTGACCCATAGACATTCGCATTCACGACTGCAAATGCAAAGAAAAAAAGCACCTAAAAAGAGATGGATGGATTGTGTGAAGAGTGATATGAGAAAGGAGTGAACGCTGAGATGACGGGTAACAGGGATGTGTGGAAGGATAAGACATGCTGCGGCGACCACAGATGATTGGAATAAGGGCAAGGAGATGATGATGATCACCGAAACGCGATAGCGAATTACGAATTATACGCGGACGAAGTCGCGTGTAGACGCTAGGGCATTAATAAACAACAAATAGGGTAAAGTCACCAGTGGTCGTCCAGAGACCAGTAGTCGACCTTATATGAGTGCGAAATCTTTCGTACTCTTTCCACTCATACAAAGTATAGGCAGAGGCCGACTACAGGTCTCCGGCTGACCACTGGTGTCTTTACCCTACTAATTACTAAACAGAACCCATCCACAGCACGTGTTCGCCTTTTTAACATATTCGAACGCGTTTTTCGAATTCGCAAAGTCTCGTATGTTGTAATCGATATTGGAATTATTGGCAGGCCGTCCATATGTATGATAATCTGATCGATGAGTTAAATTGTAGATATGGAGTAAAAACTTTTTAGTAAACACTTTAAAGTAAACACTTTTAAGTGCTTTATTTACCTGACACTAGCCACTAGTTTCAGAGATTACCCAACATAGAAGCAAACACAGAATTTTACCACGTCATAAAATCTATGACTCTATGGGCCTGTATCACAATCGACGAGTAAATTTATCTGCCATTTAAATTTGGTTCTCTCCTTGTCTATTTACAAGTGTAAGAAAGAGAAAGGGCTGAATTCTTCAAATATGCTTTACTTGTCGATTCTGAAACGGGGGTAAATCTTCTATGTATACTCGTATCGCAAAAAAAGTATCTTCGTAAGGCCCACGTCAAATTTCGTTAGTTTGAAAAAGAACCTTGTGTCAGTCAACTAAAGTCAAAATTCACTTTGAGAAATGTCCCAAATTTAGGACATTGGGCCTTCCGAGGTTGTCCAATATTAGTTTGTATATCGTCATATTTAATTTTTTTCTTTTTTGTCACGATACATGTTTCGGACATTTTACAATAACAGTTACAACTGATTGTGTATACGAAGCACTTGGACGTTGCATTTACTTGAATATTAGTCTATGTCGATTAAAATTGACAATATGTATGAATGTTGAAGAAGCGAAGGAAATTTGTCAGGATCGTAGCAAGTGGAAAGAAGTGGTCTCTGCCTACCCCTCTGGGAAACAGGCGTGATTTAATGTATGTATGTATGTATGTGAAATAAAATTCCCTTACTGTATGACATCTCTAGCATATCGCCTACAACTTTTTCGGTGACACTTTAATTATCATAGCGACGGTTAACCACCAATACCTCCTAACTGACATTTTTGGTCAAACAACTTTTTTTCGCAATTCATGATAAATACCAGAGTTGTGACATATTTGAAATACTTGTATTTAAAATACAAATACAAAATACAAAATACATATTTTGGATTTTGTACTTAAGTACTTTTTTTTAAAAGTATTTTGTATTTTATTTGAAATACTATTCGAGACGTATTTTGTATTTGTAAAATGGTTTGAAAAATACAAAATACTTATTTATTCTTAGCTTCATTTTTCTAAAGCATTCCGCGATTCAGTAAAAACAAAAATGGCCACTAGTGGCGCAGCAGCTTTGAAAGTCTATGCGCAAAATCACAGATGAAACAAAACGCATATAAAACCTGACCAATAATATATGAGGGACCCCTCTTGACAATCCACTCAACGCGCTCTTGTCACTGTTACATTTTGCAGTGTTGGCAGCTATTTCATTATTTCTGTGTTGTTCGCTCGAAATGTCTAAAAAAATGCCAAAACAAATTGTTCTTGAGATGCTCTTTTTGAAGAGCTTGTGATTTTAAAATCTTTAATAAATAAAGAAAACCAGTAATTTTACCATAAAGTATTTTATTTCAATAAAGTATTTTGAAAATACATATTTTGTATTTAGTATTTAAATACAAAAGGCAAAAGTATTTTGTATCTTGCATTTGAAATACTATATTAAAAAAGTATTTGCATTTTGTATTTAAATACTTTTCGAAAATTATTTTGTACATCTCTGATAAATACCCTCTAACGCACACATTAGAAAGATCTCCTATTTCAAATAAAGCATATTTCTAGTGTTTTTGTTATCCTGGCAATACCTGCTAAATGACAACGCGCGATTTTTGCCCAAAATACAAAGTTTTTTGTGTCTACTGTAAAGTTTTAACATATTGAGATAGGAGGGATTGGTGGTTAACCGTCGATAGACCTTTTACGTTAAAACGTCCATTACACGACGCATCTATAACGAAATCGATCAAAAGGTAATCACAATTTGGATTCCCGCCACAAAATTCAATTTCCACACAGAGGGTGTAATTTTTAATTGTTCCGAATCCCACGGGATTGAAGATCAATATTGGATCCTAATAAAAGATAACAGAGTCGTAATTAGATTGAGTTTGGTGGGGAAACAGTGTTAAGGCCCAGGACTACGATGTTCAGCGAATTTAGTATTGGGATTGGTTAGACTGGCATTGAAAGCAGGAACTATGGTTGTTAAGAGAAGAAATAGAGGTTTTGATTGGGTTTTGCTTCTACATTCTTAATAGACGCATAGAGTACCGTCCGTAAACGACCTTGATCAAAAACCATTAGCTTGATTGTGGTGATTAGAGTCACCATCGTAGTTTGACAATGAGAAACTTCCTATTATAAAACGATTTGAATACGATTTGAAAGTACTGTTACCATTATAATTAATAAATATAATTATAACTCAGTATATGATATCTTCAAAGTTTAGGTGCAGGCAGACACTTGTTTACAAAGTAAGCTTTATGGACAGTTACTCATATATTTGAACTCTATTTTTGGTAAATGTTGTGTTTCTTTTTTTTACCCGACGAAGGAGGAGGTATATTATGCCCAAGATATTTGTTTGTTGTTCTTTCATGGAAAGAACCCGGAGAACCGGGATGTTATCTTCAGGACCAGTTCTTCAATCGTCTATTTTTAAACACATCGCTTGTAAGTAAGTATATGATTGAAATTACGAACTACGGCTGCCAGAGGTATCACCTTAGATGAATCAGAGTATAGTCGTTGCTTTTGGATTGTGCTTCTCTCTTACTCGTTCTCTAGGTCAAATGAGAGCAAGTGAGAGATAAGTACAAACCCGAAGCAACTTCTAAAAGCCAATTGCACAGTAATGTTTTTGTATTGTACTGGGAGAAATCGTGCTATAAGTCGCCATCTTTGTATTAATACGAAACGATAAAAGATTTTCCTTATGGTCGTTTCATGTTCCGATTTATATCAAAACGGTAATTTATAGGTCGCGTGACAAGAAACATGACTTATTTGAAACCCATTAAACCATTTTCATGCCAATTAGTGACTTATTTCAAGTAATTAAGGAACAAAATTGTACGTTAAAACATCAGAAAAAATGATTTTTATTTCAGTTTGGACTCGTACCTGCTTTTTAAATATAGCAATAGGTCAAATCTATTGAAGAATTCGTAATACGAATGGGACGTTACATATAACAAAGTACAGTTGAATTTTCCTAGGTTTTTACTTTTGTAGTTATGCCCTTATATTTTGATTAGCAAGGCCTTGTGGAGTAAACATCGTGGTGTGATGGTAACAATACTGAGTTTAAAACAGCTAATAAGTTAGCTATCCAGAGAGGTAATGCAGCCAGTGTCATAGGGACCATGCCGCGAGCGGACCTGCTAGAGGGGGTGTTCTTTTTACTCAACTGCCGAAGGAGGGTATTGTGTTTATTAGCAAGGGGCGGAATTTTCATAGCAAAAATCAAACGTCAGGGGGGATTGACCATACTGTTTTATCGACTATCGATTTTACTAGATAGGATTCCGGACTATGACAAAATTCGCGATTTTACAACAAAAAGTTAATACAACCAAAACAGTGATATCGAGTACTACGAATATGCTCTTGTTACTTCAACTAGGGTAGAACGCTCTTTCTCGCCGTATAATTTGATTTACGATGAAAACAGGATCAGTATAAATGATGACAATGTAGAGAAAATAATGACGATTCTTTATTTCTTCGACAAGATAAAGAAAATATAATTAGTACAGATATACCTACATTTCAATTTTAGTTAAACCGTTTAATATTTCCGTTTTGATTTTATATGTAAATTGTAACAAAATCAAACATGTTTCTGTTTTATTAATTTATTTTGGTAACCTTCATACACACGTCTTTGTTTTTTTTTAGCCTATTGTGTCCCACTGCAGGGCATAGACCTTCCCCGTTATAGGTCTAATTTCATTACCTAAAAACATGTCGTGCTAAGTGTCAATTAATCATCGATAGTCGATAAAACACAATGGTCATTCCCTCTTGATGTTTGCTTTTTGCTATGAAAATTCCGCCCCTTGTTTATTAGTCTATTTATAAACTAACCGCGTGAACCGATTTCGATGATTCTTGTGGCAATCGATATATATTTATCTTGTGAGTGTCACTAAAGATATGACAGTAATTAAAATTCAATATGGCGGCAACTACACGACATATTATAAAAAAAAAAAGTCGACGAACTATGCCAAATGTGGTATCATTGAGTAGGTATTCAAAAATCATCTATAGCTTTGTTAAATCATTTTTAATTTTGAACGGTCATTTACGATTTAAAACGATTTAAAGTTGATAAGCAACAACAGTCGGATTTTTTAAGTCTTGCTTTTTGTTGTTATTTTTTTTCTACCTATTTAATATTTTTATTGATTTTTAAAACATGTTTTGACTTTGACTTTACTCGTAAACAATAAAATAACTAAGTGTGAAATATGTAAAGAAGTTCGCAGAAACTGTTTTTTTAAGCTGTTAGAGTGTTGCAAAGCAAGCTTAAAGTAAATTTTCAACGGGTAACAAATCGGCCAACCTTTTCACAACTGCTTAGGGTTCCGTATAAAATAAATAATAAAGTAAAAACCAACATACAATACTTTAGGACTACATATTCCTTTTACTTTTAAATTAAAATAGAGTTGAAAGTAAAAATAATAATCTTTTCAGTTTCAATACTGCAAATACGTAGTCAAACAAATTGACCTAGTTCCAAACTAAGCTCTAGGCTAGTACTATGGGTACTAACATCGATAAACATACCTATAGAGCAATACATACTTAAATACATAGAAAACACCCAAGCCTCAGGAACAAAATACTAGCGCTGATCACACAAATATCTGCCCTTACCGGGATTTGATCCCAGAACCGCTAGCTTCGTAAACAGGGTCAATACCAACGAGGCAAGCGCGTCGTCAAAAATAACTTGACAAGTTTGATATAATAAATATATCATGGTATGAGTCTGATATAAAGCCTTTATGCTTGTCATTTCATAAGCGGTTTATCCGGAACACAACCGAGTAAAACTGCAGCTTGCCATGCCAGCAATGATCATGTTTTGAACAGACCCTGCACAGCCGCTTTTCGCATATTATGTCTGTCTGTATGTCCGCTTACTTTTCATACACCATGCAACGGATTTTTATGCGGATTTTCACCATTCCACTATTACATAATTTTTCAAGAAAGGTTTTTATATATATGTAACACCACATGCTCGAAACGGTCCAATTATATATCATGCAAAGCTCACCTAAAATAAGTCATTATAGCCATCGGTTAACCAGCGGGTTATAATGAGATTCAGTACAATATTATGACACGGCAGGCTATAAATATGGTAGTGAATCTCACTATAACCCGCTGGTTACTAATGAGATTTGAATTACTTTGAAAAATTACAATTTGTACGTTTTATTCTAAAATAAGGTACTTCAAGTTTTAATAAAACGTTGTTTCTAGTAAGTAGCCTTGCTTTTTATTGTCTCGCAAAAGGTGAGAAAAGTAGAGCATTCTCCTTTTCGATAAAGCTGTTTTCGTCTTGGGCAAGCTTAATTCCCTCGCTGCACTCAGGACTCAGTTTTAATTCTCTCGATTAGCCTAGGAATTAACACGCAACACCCTCGCTACGCTCGGGACTTAAACCTGAAGTCCCTCATTTGCTCAGGGTTTAATATCGCTCCCGTGACATAAAACAGTGCTTTATCGCCTCGGTGTATAGCTATAATCTACCATATAAAAGAGGTAGTCAATGGTAGTGGTAATTTATTTATTTTTAACTAACCTGTTTGCTATCATAAAAAACGTTTGAAACCTATTACTTTTGCAATTTATCAAACGTTTATTTTATTTATTTAAACGGAACCCGCAACTCCATTTTTATATTCATTTAGACACCCACGTCGTCCCTTTGCGTTATACCAACGTATTGTTCGATTTGAAAAGCATTTAAGAATGCAATTCATTCGCACCGTGAGTAAACGTGTCAAATGTGACTGAGTGTACTTTACAAACGTGGAACCAGTGCGATTTGAACTTTAGTTCAATATTAGCAAGGTATAAAGTAGATTGGCAATGTGAATGGTATCCATATTGAATGAGTTTAGAGGTAGCAAAAATATTCATTGTGCCAGGTTTTTGAAAGGTATAAATTATCGACTATGGTTTTTTCGACGATAAACAAAAATACACGTGCTTTTGTGACCATGTTATCATCAATGTAGAGAATTACATACATACATACATAAACTCACGCCTTCATTCCCAGAGTGGGGTAGGCAGAGCTAAAGAACCAACAAGTCTTAAAACTTCTCGATAATTCTGTAACCACATTTTGCACAAGTAGGCTAAGATGTTTACCAGTGTATTAGTGACAGGTGGCAAGCCCATCGCTAAACAGTACTACAAGCCTTTATTCCGTTAGTCGCCTCTTACGACATCCACGGGAAGACATGGAGTGGCACTATTCTAACCCGGCAACCACACGGCAATGTAGAGAATTAAAAATGACATATTAAATAGTTTTCATGTAGATGAATTTATTTACAGTCAACCCAAAGGGCCTCTATTCATCACGGTATAAAACTAAATCGATATTGACCTGTTATCGTGTTGTCACCGTTTTGATAGCTCTTATTTACTTGACAGTAATGCCAGCCGAGTAAAACAATACCACAACACGGCCCTCCTAAACTAATACGCAGTATGTTAGATGAATCTCCATTAGCAATTTCAACCTTATTACCATGGATCGGAAATTCGGATCGATATTTACCTAAAGTTGGCAAAATCCCGGAAAAAGATAGGCAAACATGGCGTCGGCTTCTTAAAAATATTATTTTAATAATTTAAGTTCTGGGATTTTAGGATTCTACAAAACGTTAATATAATAATTACTTTACATGTAGGATAAAACGTTCTGTTTTGCTCCTATAAATTTGTTATTAACCTAACGAAGTTACAGGTAAATTAAATAACATTTGGTTAAACATATACATGGAAAATAACTTCAAACAGTTAATATAAATAAATAATTATGAATTAATGCCGGTGTAATTTATTTATTTTGAAATCCCGGAAATTTTATATGAATTATATGATTGAGTCCACCTCCATACAACTGATCAACAAAGCCGGCGCTAAAGTATAGGTAAATATCGATCCGAATTTCCGATCCCTGCTTATTACTAACAGAAGAGAACTACAACTGCATTGGATATTGCGTTTGGGATACTGGTCTAATACAATTTGCATTTTAACGCTAAGAAGAGAGGCGCTGTTATCGTCACGATTTACGAATACAACATCTTTGTAACTTTCTCTCAAAATGTCATAATTGAAACATCAGGACAAAGCATAATTTAAGCCCACATTAGCTATATTGCGTTTATGAATAATACCCCGTGCGTGTGTGCGTGGGTGCCGTGTGGTTGCCGGCTTAGAATAGTACCACTCCATGTCTTCCCGTGGAAGTCGTAAGAGGCGACTAAGGGAATAAAGGCTTGTAGTACTGTTAGGCGATGGGCTTGCCACCTGTCACTAATATACACTGTTAAACATCTTAGCCTAATTGTGCAAATTGTGGTTACACAGTTATCAACAAGTTTTTAGAGTTGTTGTCTAGCTCTGCCTATCACACTCTGGGACTGAAGGCGTCAAGGTATGTATGTGTATGTATGAATAATATTTTGGGTTAAATTATTACTTTTGTCCTATTAGCCGTCCCTTTTTTGTTATTCCATCGGGATTTTTTTATAAAAGTTCCATAGGTGTTTTTTTTTATTAAAACGTAATATTCATTGTTATTATTAAATAAACTCAATAGGAGTCATTCAAAACCTTTTCTTTCTTAATTAAGCATAGAGCTAGTTAATTGTTTTATAGTGATGTGCGAGCCACGCATTGACGCCTCGGAATGTCTTTGTGTAGTCAACAAAGAGTATCGATAGTTTAGTAGGTATCGATTATTACAAAAATATCGATATTTAATTTGGAAAAGAAATGTGTATTAAAATGATTTTTGTATTGCTATATTAAACGTGTAGTTGTATTATTTATAATTATATTTAAGAATATAATTGTACAAAACGATAGACAACAAAATAAAATGGAATGTGTATATTTACAAGAAAACAAATTTAATTATTGAGGTAAGCATTTATTACCAATTTTAAGTACAACAATAATTAACATCATTTTTTTACAACAAAACAAACCAAAACACACTTTCTACTTCGAATAAAAATACAAAAAACCGGTCAAGTGCGAGTCGGACTCGCGCACCGAGGGTTCCGCACAAATTCGTAGGTACATATATAATAGTTCAGCGGGTCTATTGCCTGACGCACACGCAGTCGCAATCGACTTTAAAGCGGAACAAGTGTGCTCATTTTGTATTCAGACAAGCTTTCGATTTTCAAAATGAAAACGATTGCTATTATTGCTATTGGATATGCCGTAATTTGTAATTTTAGGTGTTTAATCATACAAACAAAGTAATTGAATCTAGAACTGCGTTAACGTTTATTTCTTAGTTATAGTTACAGTTATTAGGGTGGATCAACTTTGTGTTGTTGTTATTCTGTCCCGTAAACCAGGAGACAACAGTGATAGAGTTTCTTAGAAATAATGTTATAATATATAGTTCCAGCACACTCAGGAGAAAGGCCATAAAAGAATGGGTGTGTAATTGCCAATAAAACAGTTTTTTAGTGGACTTACTTATATCCTTTGAAATCATAGTTTTAAAGAGTGATTTGTTAGATGACTTTCCCAAACGCATTTTTTCTTTGAAGCTAATTTTCTTTTCGCGTTTTTCCCCGAAAGTGATAATTAACAGTCACTTTTTTTCCGACAGTTTATTTTTACATTCGTGTTTTTACCCTTGCGAGTTTTATCCAGTCGCTTCTTTTCCTACCACCATATTTTCACGGTCGTGTTTTTCCCGTTCCAATTTGTCGAAGATACCGCGGAGCTCCTATTTCTGGGTGGTTTGGCCCTCCGGGCCTGATGCAAAACTAACATAACCTAAACCTACCTATGAATTACGATGTAAATACTTTTGGGAAAAGTGCGACTGAGATAGAAATCGAACGGGAAAAAAACCGACTAGGAAAAAAGTCGAACAACAAAAAAAGCGACTGTAATAAAATCGAATGGTGAAAAATAAAATTAGGTAATATCGCGTTCGGGGAAAAATGCGAACGGAAAATTTAATACAAAGAAATAATGAGTTCGGGAGACTGATTTAACAAACCAAAATTACCATCATTTACGATTACTATCGCCATCTGCTAGCGAGTAGCTAACACTTCATTTATTACACCAAATTTATTTCACCGTGCCTTGCATAAAGACCCTTTCTTTGTGATTTAATTAAAAATGTACAGTTTTCAGATATTTTCCTATACTTGTAGTTCATGACGGTATTACTTACCAAATTTCAAAGTTCTATTTACGATTACTAACGCCATCTGCTAGCGAGTAGCTAACACTTCATTGATCACACGTCGTTTCCTGCATAAAGGCCCTGATTTTTTGGTTATTTAATTAAAATTTACAAATTTCAGACTTTTTCCTATACTTGTAGTATAAGACGGTGCTACTTGCGAAATTTCATAGTTCTAGGTCATCGGGAAATACCCTATACATTTTGATTCCCTCGACAGTGTCGAAATACACGTTTTTTGCGGCATAAACGGCCGTATCTTTTTTTTACGTTAACGTAGGAGCTTGATTTTTTCACAGTTTCACGGGGCTGTAGACCGGAGTATATGGTTTTAATTTCAACTCGATACCTCCTCGCGTTCTCGTGATAAAGGGTCTTGACAGACAGACAGACGGACAACAAAGTGATCCTATAAGGGTTCCGTTTTTTCCTTTTGAGGTACGGAACCCTAAAAATGAAGTTATTTACAAATATTGCGTAAAATACTCAGTCACGTTTCAAGTAACATCAACGTAAATTCGTGGCAAAACATTAAACGCTTCTAAATAGCAATATTAAATGATGCCTTATTTTTTGATAAAACTGAACAAGGAAAATGGTGTAATTTAATGAAACGATTAGGCGGCACATTAAAATTGCCATCACGGAGGACAATTTCTTAGCGCAATTTATTATAATGGTTCGCGACTGTGTTTAAAAGCTACGGTTTATGGTGGCTTGGCTTATAACAATATATAGAAATTGGAATAGATTTGGTAAAAACATAACATTGAGTTTTCATCTGTGGATCATAACTGTGTTATTTATCTTACGATTAATGATTATGACGTTAAATAAGTGAAGAGCTGGCAAGTTTATATGTTTGTTTACTCTTTATTGTACAATAAAAAATATATCCAAACCACAGGCAATATAAAAATTAGACAAAGATAAACTTATCCCTTGTCTCGCAGTTACGTAATTTGACCGTCTTTATTATGTGTGTGTGTCTAAATAATCAATTTTAATTTTTACTTGCCTAAAACCAAAAAGTACACAAACTTAACCTGACACTTTGAATAAGCATAAAATGTGCCTGTCTTAAAAATACTTAAGTACACCCAATTTAAAGTATCGATAGTCAGACTATCGACCTCCCCACCCCTAGCACCCAGGTGTGTCCGAGTTAACAAAGCGGCCCGTAATCTACCGCCCGATCGTTCCCGGAAAGATAATCGGCGAGAATCGGCCGAATCATTATTTGGAGGAATAATAATGAGGTGTTATGGGAATATGGCGGCAGATGAATCACTTTGACACATTTAACTCATAGAATTCGTTTTTTTTATGAGGGCTGCTAGCGTAGCCTGCCTGGAAGTTGCTTTGCTGTGTTCCTCTGATTTGGCCATAGCCGACGAGACGCGCTGAGCGACGAGCCAGATGAATCACTTTGACACATTTAAATCATAGAATTCGTTTTTTTAATGAGGGCTGCTAGCATAGCTTACCCGGAAGTTGCTTTGCTGTCTTCCTCTGATTTGCCCATGAGCGACGAGCCAGATGAATCACTTTGACACATTTAGCTCATTTATTTCGATATGGTGTTCTTATAATTAGTTCTGCGAATGCAACTGGCCTTGGATTTATTTGTCAAGCTATCTTCCTCTTACTTGTCCAGAAAAAACTAGACGCAGTGAGCGACAAATGAGTAAAATTTGGTTGTAAGTACTACAAAATAGACGGTTAAAATGTTGATTTAAAGAATGTGAATGTGAATAAATAATTCTAATACAAACAATTTTTTGTTTAATATGTTGTTTAAAAATAAATGAGTGCTGAATAAATAAAGGCGAAATTGAAGTCAGATGTTTTTATAATACACTTAAATTTATTACTATAAATCATACTAGGTAGGTATTTATTTAATTTAGAAATATTTTCAATAACTTTTTCGTTTGGTAGTGACTTTTATTTATTTTATATTTATTATTTGTATTTTGAAATAGTTAAGACGTTTAATTGCTTTTGCTCTTGGGTACAATTTGGAGTATAAACAGGACTCTCTGAGTTATGGATTTGTTTCTGCTACTAGACACTAATAAATAAAATAAATATACCCAAAATAAAATTAAAGCAGATAACCACACAAGTACCTACTAAAACAAATAAAGTTACTAATTCACAGAAACGTTAAAATTTTACCTTTTTCAAAACATTATAAAATTGTGATTCAACTGCATGTCGTAATCTGTGACGCCATTGACGCCGATTAAAAAAAAGATTGGCGTTCCGACAAAGAATCGTGTTAGGAATCTCATTTTTTTCGGAGGTTTTGTTAGAAGTATTCGGTTGTGTTAACTTTGAATGAGTTTATCAAGGATTAACCGTTCGGTGGAATTTATGGCGTTTGAACTGAATTTTAATAATGGCTTTAACCTTAGTATAGTTACCGGCAAAAAATAAAGACCAGTTATATACGAAAACTTTTTAGGAATATGGTCATGAGTCATGACGTTCTTGATAAAAGGGAAAAAAACACATAGGTAGTACATATACAGGGTGGAAAAAACGAAGGCCACATGGACGACTAACATAAATATTGGAAACAGCAAGTTCTACGCAAAATAAACATACTGTTATTTTTTAAAAACAAAAAATACTGCATTATTGGATTTTTGAAAAAAAAAAATCCTTCCGGGAGTATTACAAAACAATTAAGTCGTGTTTTATGATTTATGATACATATCGAAAGGGTCATTGATAGTGATCATTTATGTCTATAACACATACACCTTTCAATTAAATAAAGATCGTTAGAGCAGGCACATACCTACACATACATTCACGCCTTCATTCCCAGAGTTGGGTAGGCAGAGCTAGCATTACCAACAACTCTAAAAACTTGTTGATAACTCTGTAACCACAATTTGCACAATTATGAAATAGATTTTTTATATTTTAAGAACGCCTAATTACTTATTTCCCTGACCACATTTTTCCCTGTTTCGTATTTCTAAAATAACTACCATTTAACTCCAAAAATACGTTTTTTAATGATAGGACAATTTGAAGCATGCCGGGGGACAAAACCCTCTCAAATGGCTTTAGTACCCTCTCGGGGACCGTAAATAACCGAAAACGGTAATTTACGGTTAAGTATAACCGTAAAAAACCGGTAGTGGATGCTTAAAATCGAGATGAAAACGTTTTAAACTTTGAATAACGAGTAGGTACTTCATAAAAAAGATTTTGTTTGATATAAGATCAGTCTCATGACGATATGGCTTATCTATCTTTAATCTAGCGAGATGTCTGAACTTTAATTATTGACTGACTTGTATAGAAAGTCAGTCAACCGAATTGTTTTATTTAGTAACCTCTTTAATAACCTCAAAATGCATCGTTTTTGGCTAAAACGGCCGTTTCCTGATGAATAAAGCAACTAAAGACCTCATTTTGCTTACTTTTCTTGTTTAACATAATCTAGTTTAGTTTAGTTTAGTTTATTTATTCATCAATGTAATATATATATATATATATATATATATATATATATGTGTTATAGTTTTTTATGAAATATTTAAGATAAAAAGGGAGTATTTTAAGGTAATAAAAGTGTTTACTAAAGAAGACAAGTAAGATGGATTGGAGTATAAGTACCTACCGGTATGTATAAGTATGTAAATTCTTTATTGCACTATAAAGGTAAGGTAAAAGAGTAACAGAAACACAAAAGGTAAGGCTTTCCGCTTCCATCCATCTGCAGGGTCCGTCCGGGTTAGTACTACCATCTTAGCCATTAACCTACCGCCAAGCAGCAGTGTTCGCATTGCTGTGTTCCGGGTAATAAGGCAGCCGGTGAAATGACTAGCATAGAGGCATTCCAACTTAGTCCTCAGGGTTAGCAGTGCATTTGCAGTCTTGTGAATGCGAAGTCTATGGGTCATAGTTTCCACTTACCATCAGGTGGCCTGTGTGCTCGTTTGCCTTCCTATGCCATAAAAAAAACATCATTATCAGCCCCAAGACGTCCACTGGTGGACATGGCCTTCCCCAAGGTTTTCAACAACGATCGCTCCTCTGCTGCTGTTATCCAGTTTACCGCGACCTCTAGTTAACGTCTAGTTAATATTATGTAATTCTAGAGCATTCCAGACCCAAAACCTCTTAGGACAAAAAGTACAACCGTCAGCACAAAACCTATCTGACCGAGTGACCCGAGCAGTATGTAGCCATGTGTGCTGTTTAATAAAGATTCCTGCGAGTAAAGGACGCGCTTTATTACGAGGATATTTTTTACTGGAAATTAAGTCACACGCGAATGGCGTTTTACGACTATATATAGCTTTTGCAATCAGAAATCAGAAATTATTTATTTGCATAGACACAGTATAGGGATGTTACACAGTACATTATGTTTCATGTATCAATTAAAATGTAAAAAAAAATGAAAATAAATAAATATAAGATGTCAAATTCAAACAATACATAAGGTTAACGTGATAGGCATATCACAATAATATCAATAAGTAAATACTTCTAGTACTGTCGGTGCTCGAGATACGCCTTTACGCCTTAAAAACAACGCTCCAAATGCCAGTTTGTTAGACTGCGTTTAAAAGCGTTTCCCTCTAGCGGCCTACGTTCCTCTTTGGGAGGTAGCACACGGCGATTTTATGTAACGATACAGTTGCGCGTTTCGTATCGCTGTCACTTTTGCTCTCTAATGTGTGAAAGTAACAGCGATACCGAACGCGCGACTGCATCGCTACAAAAAGTCGCCGTGTGCCAGCTTCATTATGTTCATACTAGCTCAACCTAAATCAACTAACTCAAAACTTTTTTTATAGTTTGTTGTCACTGTCACTTATGACTTGTCACACACACCACAACACAAGCCTGTCCTGTTGATTTGATTTCTTTACCCAACCCTGTCCCTTTCGTTAATACAAAAACGTATATTTCCCTTTGAATATGATTCCCTTTTGCCTAATAAAACATTAACGGATGAGCTATAAAATTTACGATTTCTCTATTTAGCGTAAACGGATAAGTAGGTTTTAAGTACGGGTTAAGCGTGGTTTAAGCTCTCCTAGGGAAGTCGTAAGAGTTTAAATATCGAGTTTGTGGCAGCCCTGTTTTATTGGTCACATGGTGTCGATCGTTAAAGATGTGGCAAATTTAGCATACGGTATGAAGAGCATCGGTGGTCTAGTGGTTTAGGGTGGTAACTCGTGATCTCTACATACCGAGTTCGAACCCCAGCCCAGTACTAATGACTTTTTGTTTACTAACTAGGTTTTCGACGCTTCCAATCAAAGCTGTGTACATACAGAAGGAGGCCGCGGCTCCGCTGAGGCGGGGGAGGCGAGCGGAGCGGAGCTGTGCCAATATTATCAAATAGAAGGCGCATGCGGTGACGTTACGTTAGTTTAGATTCCATTTGTTAATATCGGCAGCCTTAAGGTTCTCAGATCTCAAAAGGATCGACTGATAACTATTAAATAGATTTTAAATATAAAGAACAACAAGAAAGAGACTAGATAGATACTCCGATATAATAAATAAATTAATTAATAAATACCAGGGGACAATGTATCACCAATTGACTTAGTCCCAAATTAAGCTCTAGGCTTGTACTATGGGTACTAGACAACGATATAAATACTTATATAGAGAAATATATACTTAAATACATAGTAAACATCCATGTCTCAAGAACAAATATTCACGTTCATCACACAAATATCTGCCCTTACCGGGATTTGAACCCAGGACCGCTAGCTAGGTTACTACCAACTAGGCCAGCGCGACGTCAAATAATGGCAACCCCGTCATTTTTAAATTGTCTACAGCCATTTAGTTTATTAGTAGTTTATTTAGTATTGCCAGACGAAGCGCGTCGCTCGCACACACGCACGCAACCAAACGCGGCGACGGCGCGGCCCCGAGTAAACCGGCTCGGTCCGTCCTATTGAGTTTGCTTGTGGTGGCACTGGCGCGTACGGTCGACGCACGCACACATGTAAACGAGATACACCTTTGCTTGCAGAACTACCGTTTATACTGGTTTATACCGTGTCCTAAATCTGTAAGAAGTAATCCTACTAATATTATAAATGCGAAAGTTTGTGTGTATGTGTGTGTGTGTGTGTGTGTGTGTGTTTGTTACTTCTTCACGCTGCAACGGCTGGTCGGATTTGTATGAAATATATGCCAGGATCATATACGACAGGAGCAAACACTATACAGGATAACAGTAATATTCCTGTAGGATATCGGTGGTGGAAGAACTGCCCGCTCGGTGTTCAAACTTCCGCTAAACCTCGCGAGTGAGGAAATGCCCACTTGCAATATAAACAAGAGCAAGAGTTATGCTGATGCGTAACCTGGATGCACCTAGATTGTGCAATGGCACCAGGTTACGCATCACAGAACTGAAAAGGCACATCGTGCAGGCCTTCATAATCACATTAATCACCCGTGGGGCCAGAGGAGAAACGGTATTGATACCACGAATCCCTATCATACCATCAAACTTGCCTTTTCAGTTCAAACGCTTGCAGTTCCCCTTGAAAGTGGCCTTCTCGATCACCATAAATAAGAGTCAAGGACAAACATTAAAACTGGCCGGAATTCTGGGCACCCCGTGTTTTGCGCACGGACATCGGCACGGTATCGAGAAATATTTACATATACGCAGAGAACAACAAGTCTAGGAACATTGTTTACAGAAACGTATTAGGTCCGCGTCCGTAGACCTTTTTGTCGGGTCATAAATATCAGGCTGAAACTTTCTAAATCGCTTCATTTCAGTGAGTCGGACAAACTTTATATTTGACAAAAATCTCGGTAGTGGGGACTAATTTTGCTAGAGGCCTTGAAACATGTCGATAAGTCCGGGTTCCAAAAATTTACTAATACCGAGCCGATTCTTATTGAAAGGCTATAGCCGTGTTTCTATACAAAATTTGCCGTTCTGTCAAATGTTCTAGTAATTTTATTTTTAGATACTCCTTGTAGGCAAAGGTCTGTTCCCCAAAGAAGAGCCATGTACACTTGTCAGTTTTCGTAATATGGCGGTTTGTTTTTTTTCACTTTTTAATTTTTTTCTTGAATTCGGTCTTTGCGATTAATTTGATTTTTTGGTAAACTATACTAGGGTCATGTTGTATACGGTGGCACACTTTTTTTCCAAGGACCACAGCTCCGAAATAAATAATCATAGGATGATGGTATTAAGAACCGTTATAGTAAATTTAATCTTTTTCACATATGTGTCATTAGTTTTTTGAAGTAAGCAATAGGTAAGAAGATAAAAGTGTTTTTTTTTTAAGTTGGAAATGTGCCACTGTGTACGATGGGGTCGAAACAGTGGCCCGGCCTCATTTACACAGTGGTATGGGGTGGTACACACTGGATAATTTCGCGATAATTAACAGAAATGAAACCAGTTAATTCGTAAATCAGTTTTTATTTATCATTATAATAATATTTCTCATTAGTTAAAAACTTAACCAATTATTTTAGCCAGTAACTTATAACAAAAACTCAACGTAAATAGGTAAACCATTTCTTTTTGGTTTTAGAAATAAAAATATCACATATCTTGTGAAAACAAAATAATATTTATTATTAATTAAGAGATCAAAATGGTTCAGCACCATTAATTATTATATATTAAGAGATCAAATGGTTCAGCACCATTAGTTATTATTAATTAAGAGATCAAAATGGTTCAGCACCATGTTCAACTAAAATAGGTCGATATAGTCACATACACAACAAAAAAAAACAACGAAAATAAACCTTTTCTTTTTGGTTTTAGCAAAAAAAAAGGAAACAACAAAAATTCACATCCTTTGTAAAAACAAATATCTACCTACTAAGAGTATTATATCATCAATAAAGAGATCAAGATGGTTCAGCACATGTTCAACTGAGATAGGTCGATAGGAAAGCAATAATATGATTGCTGCCGTGTTGTACTGCCACCAACTTCTGGCTTAGGCAAAATCAATTTAATATCATCCTCATTTACATTTGAGAGATCTGGGACGGCAGGCATATGATATTTATTACCACTTTTGTTCCTCAGGAAACTGATGTAATATTCTAAGTTTTTGTTTCTTCTTTCCAGGATCTTACCGATGTAATAAATGAGCTTCTTCTTTGTCGAAAATCTTACTAAGACGTATTCACCCTCCCTTGGCAATCTAGTTAATGGCTTCTTTATGTCCTTTTCAGTTACAACTTTATTTTCATTTTCTATCATATCTTCTTCTATCCAGTCATCTTCATCAGATTCTTGATATGGAACATAAAATTCTTGGTCTTCTTCATCTGAATCACTCTGAAGTACCCGTTTAACTGCAGTGGTTCATATTCCACTGTGTACCTTTGCGAGTTGTTCCACTGTAAATGAACACCGCCATTTTGAATACATTTAAATGCTTCGAGAAATTTAATGCCTATTGTCCATTAGATTTCACGCTTCTACCTCCTCAGTTAAGCATATATTGCGAAAAAAAATACACTGAGCATTATTGGTGAACACTGTAGTAACTGGAACACATATAAAACTCACCTTAAAGTACTAATTTGCACCACTAAAATTAAAAACTCCTCCTCAAGCAACAACCTTGCGGCGCAGACGCCACCCGACTAGTTCGTTCGTGCCCGGTCACCGAGGGCTTGCGTAATATGACGAAACTGATAAAATATAGCTATCCTTTGCTCGAAATTTGCTTCTGTGCCACTGTTCCTGCCTGTACCACCGTATAACACATGACCCTACATAATAAAACCCATCACTACAAAAAATATTGCTTGAAACTTTAGTACAAATATATGTCAAAATAATGGAAACTATAAATTGTTTTTTTTTTTTTGGTGTTCTGGTGTAGCGGCACCTACAGTTTTTATTTCATAAATTGCCCATCTATAGACCTACTACATATATTAAATTCAAATTATTAGCTTTGGTACTTCATGCCAAAAACTAACTACAAATAAAATTATTCCTTACTAGAACACTTTTTTATTTTTTAGATAATGTTTAAATAAATGTCAAAAACGAAACAAACTTCCAAAAATGACAAAATACAAAAATAGGATGTATACGATTTCATTCATACAAGTAATTAAAGCAATCCTGTAAAAACATTGAAACAAGGAAGGAATAATTTTATTTGTAGTTAGTTTTTGGCATGAAGTACCAAAGCTAATAATTTGAATTTAATATATGTAGTAGGTCTATAGATGGGCAATTTATGAAATAAAAACTGTAGGTGCCGCTACACCAGAACACCAAAAAAAAAAAAAACAATTTATAGTTTCCATTATTTTGACATATATTTGTACTAAAGTTTCAAGCAATATTTTTTGTAGTGATGGGTTTTATTATGTAGTATAGTTTACCAAAAAATCAAATTAATCGCAAAGACCGAATTCAAGAAAAAAATTAAAAAGTGAAAAAAAACAAACCGCCATATTACGAAAACTGACAAGTGTACATGGCTCTTCTTTGGGGAACAGACCTTTGCCTACAAGGAGTATCTAAAAATAAAATTACTAGAACATTTGACAGAAAGGCAAATTTTGTATAGAAACACGGCTATAGCCTTTAAAGATTAATTTATGAGAAAGTCAAAAAGTAGATTGTCCGACAAAATTAATGGGGACTATGCGCCAGTCGGACATACTGAAAATGTTGGAAATTCCAACTCGAAAAAGTGATTAATATCAGGCTAATTTTTTTTTATGGATTAATTAAAATTAATATAATACAACCGTAACGTTGTCCGACAAAATTTATGGGGATATGCGCCAGTCCGACACTCTAAAAATGTCGAAAATACAAGCACAAAAAAGTGATTGATACTTGTCGGATAAACATAAGTAATTGTAGATTAGATCATTTATAACCGAAATATACTGATGTCCGACAAAAATAATGGGTCATATCGCTAGTCCGACAAGAATAATGTAGGTATCTGTCGCACTATATAGTATACAAGAGGTTTTAACCTCTCTACCACAATTAGAAGTTTGTGAATAAATGTAGCTGTACTTGGCTCAAGTTTAATGTATTAACTTTTTTTTAAGCTACCCTTTTTGTTTTATTTAGATAATCTCAGAAAAATAATATAAATTTATGTTGCTTTGATGAATAAAATATTCGTTTTATTATCACACATTTAGAAGTTTTTCATAAGACTTGACTCAAAAAACTTGACAAAATAAATTACTTCCCAAATTTACAAATTTTAATTGATAATTTTGAAAACTATTAAGTATCAAAGTAGTATATATATAACAAATGGTTAAAGAAGGCTACGCCTTCTACCGCGCGTGGTTTCCACACGCTCAATTTTTTACTAATACGTTATCTGATGGAGTCAAGCGATAAAAAAAATCTTGTTTTCCTCTAAATCATACATTAGACGTGTCAAAATACGAGCTTACAGATTTTTGTCAGGAGGATTCGTATAAAATTAAAAAAATAGAAGCTAAACAGGTAATTCTGCTTGTTTATATTTATGACCATGATACTCTCGAGCATTCTTAAACTTGTGACAATTTTCCAAAATATTTTTGGAGAACTTTTTAACAGTTTCTTTCACTTCTTTGAAATTGTCTTTTTCACTTATTTTTAATTCACACAAGAAACACTGCATGATGAACAATTTCTTCTATACAAGGGCAGCACTTCAACAGCTGAACGAAAAAAGTTTTTTTTTATTTAAATAAAGAAAATTCGGTGTGGGTTGACAAAAAGGATGGCGTGGCTGCGTGCATGTGAATAGGTTATGGACGCCACGCGGCCAGTGTTTGTGTTTGTAACTCTGGGTAGTTGGGTGCGCTCTCTGCCCCATCATCTTTCTCACTCACTCTCATGCAGCCAAACACAGAACAGAAACACACAGACAGCGTTCAGGGAGAGAGGGGAGATATATATAGGTATACTTAAATGCTGTATACAGAACGAATAATTTTAATAGATATTTTATCGATTTTTATTAGTATTCCCCACATTTCTTGTCGGACAATCGTAGAATCACGTTTGAAACATTATTATATTACTGAAAAAATAAAAATTAGGTTGGTATCAATCACTTTTTTGTGCTGGTATTTTCGACATTTTTAGAGTGTCGGACTGGCGCATATCCCCATAAATTTTGTCGGACAACGTTACGGTTGTATTATATTAATTTTAATTAACCCATAAAAAAAAATTTAGCCTGATATTAATCACTTTTTTGAGTTGGAATTTCCAACATTTTCAGTATGTCCGACTGGCGCATAGTCCCCATTAATTTTGTCGGACACTCTACTTTTTGACTTTCTCATAAATTAATCTTTAAATTTCAATAAGAATCGGCATGGTATTAGTAAATTTTTGGCACCCGGACTTATCGACATGTTTCAAGGCCTCTAGCAAAGTTAGTCCCCACTACCGAGATTTTTGTCAAATATAAAGTTTGTCCGACTCACTGAAATGAAGCGATCTAGAAAGTTTCAGCCTGATATTTATGACCCGACAAAAAGGTCTACGGACGCAGACCTATATTGCAATTAGATTTCTGGCTTTCCATACATTCGAGATAATTAAGCTAACTATTTCCGGTGCTAAGCATATTAATTTTTGGCTCCTTCCTCTGGCTCATTTTTTTATTCATTAGTCAGTCGCATAAAATGTTTTCGAATAGAAAATTAAAAAGACATTTCGTAAGTGGACCCTACCGCGAAAGATCAAAGGTTTTACGCATTACTATTTCTACGCGAAATAAGTCGCGGGCAGAAGCAAGTTTTTACATACAAACATATTATTTTTTATCGCGCTTATTATGAATACACCTATCAAAATTTTTAATTCATAATATTCAGAATCCCGTAAACACTCAATAAAAACTAACATCTTGAACCGTTACTTTCTTTGTGTACCAAATAAATTATTACCATAACACGACCTCCACTAAAATTGCTATTTACTATACCCAGAGCTATATAATGCCATAATTCTGTCAACACATACCAGACCAATACTAATAAAAAATCGGACAAGTGCGAGACCGAACGCCCGCCGAGGGACCTGACACGTATGAAAACGTGAGTCTGTTTTAGGGGTTCGTGCTGCGGATAGATTTAGAACTACGAATTGTAAAGGCGATTCGAAAACATGACGAATGATTGAAATTGCTCGTGTCATAATAACAGTGTCAAGTGACAAGATAGAAATTACATAGGAATTAATCGTTGGCTTTATGAGCCAAGGTTCTATAGTGGTTCATCAATTAAAATCCGTGACCACACGAGTAAAAAAAACGATTTATTACACTTCAGCTGCAAACTGTACGTCAAAATACTAGTATGGACACAAAAGCATCGAAGACCGTCCCATGTACTACAAATGGAGTCACATTTGTATTAAAACAGGAAGATCTGGCACTGAACACGTTGCAATATCCACAAAGTAACTCTTGAAATGTAATCTAAAACTCAATAAAAGCGACGTTTATTCATTTTATTACTAAATTGGTTTGTAAACTTTTATATCTTATAATTTAGACTTTTATATAATTTTTCGAAATCGTTTAATGGACGTGATTTGTTAACAAGCGTAAATAATAGGGAGTGGGCGAGTCGGCGGTTTAGTAACAAGGCGAGCTACTTGACTGTAATTACTCTATGAAGGTTACAAAGTAGTTTTGGGCTGTTTAACATAGTTGCATTTTTTAAAGTATTTTTTTAATTTTATTATTGGGCCGTCTTGAATTATTGCGAGACGCACCACCTTCCGCCACTATAATGTCAGTTGATTGTACGTATGTAATGTATGTTGACTCTGTAATGGAAAAACTGAAAAAGGAAACAGAAACCCAAAAGGTATGTACAAAGGCGAACGTATCCCTCTCAGGGATCTCTTCTAGTTAAGCTTTGAGCGATTGAGAGATGGATAAATAAATAAATGGTTAAACGTACAACAATGAAAAATACAGAAGATCAAAATAAAAAAAGCAGTCAGTACAGGAAAAAGAGTCGAGCCAAAACCTACTTCTTCAGCCTAGATTTAAGCGAAGCAACAGATTGAGATTGCCTGATATCGATTATCATCATCATCTGTTTATACGTATCAATCTAAACGTCATTAGCGTCCTAATTCCATATCCAAATGGATTGTTAAGCCCTTGAATGATTATGGTAACGACCTTGTTGACAGATCTTATTAATCCCCACTAATATATTAATAAGTTCTTTGTTGAACTGTCGATTTGCGTTATTGAGTAACATGTCATCAACAGATTATGGTTAACTGTGAAGCCGCCGCCGTTTGGCGTGGCTCCAAACGACGGACGTAAGATGGATTGATTCTATTAACATTAAAGTTATGGTTAGTTTATTGATTGTAAGAAATTGCACCACGATTGTAGTAAAATCGAGCAAACGAACACAGACTACCAAAATATCGACTTGACTCGTAATAAAAAAGGGTAAATACATGAAAGGAGTGTACTAGACTTAAACCCTTATTCACTTGATCTTCATGAGACTTATACTCTTATTCACTAGGACCCCAGCAATATGGCAAGAAGGATCTGACATCCATAGACATTTAAATTCTGAAATTGTTATATTTTCATGAAATTGAATCAATGTACATTATAAGTCTACAATCCCAATACTACAAGCGTTGCCAACCCTGAGGACTAAGATGGAATGCCTCTATGGGCGATTGTGCACTACAAGGAATTTTACCGTCCGGCAGTCCGATTTTGCACAAACTAGTCCTTATTGGTTAGTATTTATTGCGAAACCATAAAAAACCGGACTACCGGACGGTAAAATTCCTTGTAGTGCACAATCGCCCTATGCTAGTAATTTCACCGGCTGTCTTATACCCACACCAAAACAACAATACAAACACTGCTGTTGATAGGTTAAGGGATATGATGGTGGAAGAGATATGGACGGTTCTTGCACAAGGTCCTACCACCAATAAACACAATTATAAAGACAAAATGGCCAAAAACTTTGCTTGCCTAGAGCAATTCCATCTTAGTCCTCAGGGTTGACAACATAATGTGAAGTCGAGGATTTTAGTCTCGAGTCTTCTCTATTGCACAAAAATATAACACTTACAAAATCGTCTTAAATGTCAGTGAGAAATCCCTCTTACTTTATTTGTGCTGGTCTGTTTACTCATTTTCTCGATTTTAGGACAATGGATAGTGGTGATCCGTCCGGCGGCCTTAGCATTGCAGTCTTAAGATTGAGGTCTATGGATCACAGATTCCACTTATCATCGAGTGGCTTGTGTGTTCGTTTACTTTCTCCATGCCATTACCCTTTAAAAATAATATGACCACCAAGATTGACTCACTCAAACCTCTAGAAACCTTATCAAAATTCTAACATCACTATCAACATTACACGTCCAGATTACACCCGCGAACGATCCATTTCAAGCGATATCATCAATTATTCATGCAACTAGTTGTTCAACTAGTCGCCCGACGTGTTGACAAGCGTGTAGCGTTAATTGGATCGGACTGTACAATGTAGCGTCACAGGCAAAATATTCTGCAAAGTTACGTAGGTATAATTTAATCCCTGTGGTTTTGCGCTTGCATAATTTAAGCGTGTATAGTCAACCAAATATATTTATGGGTAACTGTGGAACTATGGTAACACAGTTGGTAACACAGTTGAATATTTGAATTTAATCGAAGCTTGTGAACACGAAAAACCATGCAAATTTGGCTCCAGTAGATAACGTTTCTCACCCCCTAAAACATATACGATTTCATCGACTTTTGAATATTCTAAAGTTTTTACTTATTGATGATGGGTTTGCTCTTGACTAATAAGCCCCTCTATACGTTGGCGGATCATGGGCGTGCGTGAAGGACGGAGCAATACGTAAGAGTGAGCAACATATTCTTGCATCTTACTCTTACGTATTGCTCCGTCCCTTACGCACGTCCATGATTGGCCAACGTGTAGAGGGGCCATAAGGCTACATCCTACGTAGGCGATTCAAAGCGAAGTGATCCGATGCGATTTCAATGCGAAGATGTGCGACGCGGCGGCCTTGTCCTATGTGTAGACCCCGCTATCGGAGGTGCAAAATGGTAGCTGTCAAGTTCTTAGGGATTGGTAAAAATATTCATGATGTCGATATCGATATTCTTACGTTTTCTGTACAATTAGTTTTATATGTACTATATCATTTTTTACAATTTAACATGTTTTTTTGGGAATCCATGATAATCATTGTCATCAGAAATGTAAATAAAAATAAATAGGGTTCAGATATATTGGATTTATTGTTGAATAAATTCATCGTCAGAAACTGAAAAAAAACTGATCGTTCATTAACAATACGATAGGTATCCCTTTTAAGTTTTTTTTTATTTTTTATTATTAATTTATGAATGGTTCGTGCTATGAAGATAACGATAATTTGTTAGTAATGATGAAATATTAAAGAATTGTATTTATAAAAATGAAAAATGTTTAACACATTCATTTTGTAATTATTTAGTCCTATTTTATAAAATAAACACGTTTAATTAAAGTTCTAGACTCTCATTATGGCAAAGAAAAATTATCGACATATAGCTAGTATTACAAAATAATTTTTACCCATCCCTAAGAACTTGACAGCTACCATTTTGCACCTCCGATAGCGGGGTCTACCTATGTGCGCGCGAATAGCCCCGCTGCGGGCCTACCTCCGCCACCGACAACCGACGCGCCGCGTCGCTACGCGCGAAAAATATCACCCGTTCGCATTGCATCGTATTCGCGTGGAATTCGCACAACTAGGACGCCGCCTTATTCTTGCCCTTGGATAACGAAGACTTTTTCAACAATGAAGCGAGCTCACCCTGAAGATGCCTTCTTTAATTAACAATATTTTTTTGGAAAAGAAAACGTACAGACCTAGTTTTTCACAATATCTACAAAATATTCACTAATCGTAAAAATCGGTTAAGTAGTAAAACTTAATCGCATTTTGTATGGAAATTTCCAACTTCAAAATCCCGTTAAGCTTGTAAAGTTTCTGTCAAACTTAAAATTTTAGGACAATACGAGTAGGTACAATGACAGTATGAGGCCGACATGCCAAAGACATGGTTTCTACCGCCTACAATTACGGCACAGATAAAAGATAAAAAGAAAAAAAAAAAAAAGATGTTTATTCAGTAAGTAGGCCGCACGGGGACTTTTACACGTCAAAAATCTACCAGCGCTTCACAAGAGACCCCTGCTGAGAAGAAACGCCGCAAGAAACTCAACAGTCAGTCGTTTTTTTAATATTGCTTATATAATAATAACCTTAACCTAGCATTATATAAAACAATGAATCTCACATAAAACAAAAAATAAATACATTCATGCGTGGTTGAGCAGGAAAATGTGTATGTCACAGGTAAGTTATACTTACCTGTGACGGTGCAAGACAACCTGCATAAAAGTGTCGATACATTCTCCTACAGAAACCGTGTCCCCTAGACAATATACAATATTTACATATTTTTTATGACTAAGTTATTATTCAATTATTTAGGTGTTGGCCAAGCATTTTTATCTGTTAGATAGTCTTCGACCCTATAGTAAGCTTTAGACATCAACGACTTTTTCAAGTAAGTTTTAAGACAGCCGGTGAAATGACTAGCATAGAGGCATTCCATCTTCGGCCTCAGGGTTGGCAACGCATTTGCAGTCTTAGGATTGCGGTCTTGTGAATGCGAATGTCTATGGGTCACAGTTTCCACTTACCATCAGGTGGCCTGTGTGCTCGTTTGCCTTCCTATGATATAAAAAAAAAAAAAAAAAAAAAAAGTACTGGAAATGGTAACTTTAAAACAACGTCAGGTAATTTATTAAAGAAAAGGATGCATTGACCTACAAATGATTTATAAACCTTACGGACATGAAAATTTTTAATAGCAATTTTATTTTTATTTCTCGTATTCAAAACTCATATCACAATTCTTAACAAAAGAGTCTTGATTTTTAATGACATAAATAATATTTTCATAAATAAATTGTGACGCTACTACTGTCAAGATATTAATTTCTGTAAATAGTAGTCTTAAGGAGTTTAGATTATATATCGAACGAATGGCTCTTTTTTGCAACACGAATATAGTCTGTATGTCAGCAGCTTTTCCCCAAACCAGAATACCGTACGACATAACACTATGAAAATAACTATAATAAACTAAGCGAGCTGTCTCAACATTAGTAAGTTGCCTGATTTTCCTAACAGCATAAGCTGCCGAACTTAATTTATTTGCTAGCGATAATAAAATATTTGACCAAATATCTTAATTCAAATAACCTTGTGAAATTATATCTCGTTTTGTAGTATCCGTTTCACCAGTCATTCCGTTAGAACGCGATACGCGAACCCTATTCGATAGTTCATTACACAACTACATTCTACAGTTTATTCGCAAAAGCATGTAACCCGATATTTTGCGGTTGACGCCAATCAGACTACTGATTGTGATCTGAAGGTTCCAGGCATTCAACGGGCCAGGATTATAATTATGACTGTTATAGCTCCGCTTTTACTGTCTATATTTTCAGAAATATAATCAATAGGGCATTGACCTGTTCAGAACTATGGAGTCGATATTAGGTAATAAAAGCTGAGCTTTAGGGGAAGATGGGGTGGGTTCGTATAAAGGGAGCCTTCGTACACTGCATATATCTACACCATTTAATACGTTGACGCGTCCATCTTTGTGTGCGTGACTCCCACTCACTCGCAGGGGCTCCCCGCGGGGCGACGCGGCAGTATGGCCGACGGCCGCGTTAAAACAGGTCGCCACGTGATTTCGCACCGCGTAAGTAATATTTGGACTTACCTTCAAACTTTGTTATTTTTGGTAAGATTTATCCAAATTCTATTGTGTTTTCATTTTTTTTGTTGAACCGATGTTCAAATTTAATGAGTAATCCTTAATTTTTAGATATATTTGACTGTTTTCGTTTTTTTTCCGTTAAGTTACAATTCACTTGTTTGGGGTACCTTCATACACATTAGTATGGGGTACATTCGTACTGTACGAATGCACCCCGCCTTGTATGAATGTACCCCGTGTATTTATCTAATGTTTTTCTTCAACAATAAAACTATTTCAGAACGATGCCGCGAACGTATAAGAAAAAAGGGACCAGAACAGGAGACGTAGATGAAGATGCGATGAAGTGTGCTATACAGGAAGTTTTAGAAAAAACTTTGTCAATACGGAAATCTGCGGCAAAATACGGGGTCAAACCTTCGACACTCGAAAGTCGCATATCAAATCTTCGTAAAAAAGCTGCTGCGGAAACGGATAATAGCCAACCATCGCGTGTTTTTATTTCCAAGTTTACGTCGAATCAGGTATTTACAATGGAAGAAGAGACTCATTTAAACAAATACATTACTGACTGCTCTAAGATGCACTATGGATTGACACTTGTACAGGTGAGAAGATTGGCTTATGAGTTTGCAAAAGCAAACCAACTTAAGTATCCTCCTAGCTGGAATGACAAACAAATGGCTGGACAAGATTGGCTGGAAAGTTATCGCAAGCGAAACATAAATTTAAGCCTAAGAAAGCCAGAAAATACAAGTGCGGCAAGATCTTATGGATTTAACAAGACGGCTGTGGTCGAATTCTTTGGTAACCTAGAAGAGGTTTATAAAAAATATGAATTTACTGCAGAGAGCTTTGACGAATCAGGAATATCTACAGTGATGAGCACGCCTAAAGTTTTGGCTGAAAAAAATCTAAAGCAAATTGGTCAACTTGTTTCCGCGGAAAGAGGAGAGCTAGTCACATTCGGAGGAATCATTTCGGCGAGCGGAAACACAATTCCGCCGCTATTTATATATCCTAGGGTGCATTACAAAGACCACTTTGTGGCAGGTGCTCCAGAAGGTAGTTTAGGAGTTGCTACAAAAAGTGGTTGGATAAACTCCAGTAGGTACTTTTAATTTACATTTCGACTAAGAAGAAAGTAAACAAAAACATTCCATGTTATTGTCATGAATAAACTTGTCTGTCTTGTCATACTGCAATGATTGTCATTTGATTCTTGACCTTTGACATTTTGTAATACATACATACATACATACATAATCAAGGCATTATTCCCTTTGGGTAGGCAGAGAACACTTTCTTCCACTTATTACGATCCAGACAAACCTCCCTCGCTTCTTGCACACTCATAAGTATCTTCATACACGTGCGTCGGTCTAGAGTTTAGAGTAGAGACCTGGCCCCGTCTTAATACGTCCCCGATCTAATCGTGGAACGTTCCCCTTCTAACATTCCTATTTACTCTTCTCATTTTGTAATGGTTGTATTAAGTTCTTCTAAGGTCTAATACCTAACAAGTCAAAATGGCTGGGTATTTGCCCAAAATAACTGTGTCCCTAGGGATGAAAATTCTATTTTCATTCCACTGTTGACATATGGAAATCCTGACTTTCTTAACAGAACAGGGGAAAAATGTGGAAGCGGTTCTAAAACTTGTTTAGCAACGGAACCCTTATGAAACAATAAACATTTACGGAACCCTGACAGCAAAACCGCCATTATTAAAGAAAGAAGAAGAAGAAGACTGTAATACTTATGTTGAAATTTATATATTAATGAGACCATTTCTCTTTTGAGTTATGTGTGATGAATGTTAATAATTTGTGTGGTGAGGTATTCCAAGAGGCTCAAAACAATGACATCAACATTTATTGTAGAAAGTCACGATTGGAAGTATTGAATCCGTTTTTTAACAAATTTAATGTGATTGTGTTAAGTACTAACCTAGTCTAGAAACAAGCGTCATGTGGGAAGCGCTGTATTAATTGTAGTTTAGGTAATAAGCAATGATTGAATACTTATAATATAATACTCTGAAATAATAAATATATCGTATTTCGATTGTTTGTTTACATTATGTTTGAATGATGCTCGTCTATTATGACTTTTATTGTTGTTGTTTTGTTTTCTTGAGCTTTGGCTACAAGGGCCATCAGCTTCACGTATTTGAATAAAACAAGAGTGAGAGCCGGACAACCTTCAATCGGCCATCTTACCTCCACGAAGGTTACCGGCTTATGACTGAAAACCGATCACGGATAATAAAAAATCGTCTTTCTAAATATCAGACGAAGTATACCCATTTTTGTAAATAGCTCCGTAATTTTGTCATAGTAAGCAGGCGAGCTTATTTTATTTAAGAAATTATGTTCAATAGCAATACCACCATTAATCATGAAATGCTTTAAATTAGTTGCTTAGAAAAGGCTATTCTTTGGAATAAAAATGTAAAAGCAAGCAGTTATTTGGTGTTTACCAATTACAGTGTCGTTGAATAGACATCTAAATATCATCTTTAGGTTTCATTCAACATTTTTCATTTTGAATTATCATTTAGGATTTATAACGATTCATAGAAGGTTAGTAACAGACGGGTTTTAAAGCTTGGTTTATGTAAGTTCTTATTTGAGTTATTAAATGAAAATCGGAATAATAGATACCTACTTAATATTTAAATATCAAAATAAATATCAGGGGAAAATCTCACACCAATTGACCTAGTCCCAAACTAAGCTCTAGGATAGTACTATGGGTACTAGACAACGATATAAATACTTATATATAGAGAAATAAATACTTAAATACATAGAAAACATCCATGACTCAGGAACAAATATTCGCGCTCATCACACAAATATCTGCCCTTACCGGGATTTGAACCCAGGACCACTCGCTTCGTAGGCAGGGTCACTACCAACTAGGCCAGCGCGTCGGATTTCAATTGAAACTATAATTTTTTATTTATCTAATTATCTAATTTATTAATATTAACACAATTAATAATTAAAACTAAGTGAACGTAATAAATAAACTGACTAGTTTTATTAAGGCTCTGTCATCCCGGCTCATAGACACCTTCGGAGATCCTAGAGATGGTGCTTACCTCACCCAAAGGATTGGGCTAGCTATAGTAGCTATCCAGAGAGGTAATGCAGCCGGTTTCATAGGGACCATGCCGCGAGCGGACCTGCTAGAGGGGGTATTTTTTATAGTGGTGATTATTATTTATATTTGAGTAGCTTAGTTTTATTTTAATTCATATAAGTTTAGTTTTAACTCCTCTTTTACATAATATTTTTGTAAAGATTGATGTTTCACTTTGAGGATAGTTATATTATTGTATAGTGTAGGTACATACACTATTCACAGCTCAGTAGGCTAGAAATTACCTAGAATAGCACGGACAGGCATCCGATGCTAGCAATTTGTTCTGCGGTCGGTAATACATAACGGAGGTATACCGTATGTAATATCAAAAAGGCTGCTAACTGCAATGTAGTAGCTGAAGCATTCTATACTCTATTGACAACTACATTGAGCTTAAAATACTTACACTATTGCTATATTGTTAGTCTTCTTTGGTATTACGGCAGTAAGATGTGGTGTCAGTGTCAGTATTAAAAATAATATAATCGATCATACTTGAATAGTTTTACTGATGAAATTGCTTATACTAGGTGAATTTGTATTAGTATGCAATAATCAATTTTCTAATAACGCTTATGTTGTAATAACTTTAACCTCACTTAATTAGAAAGCAAAAGTAAAGAAATACTTAACTTTATCTCCCTACCATTGCATTCAGAAATTGTATTAAGGTTGTCTAACTTTATTTAAGGAATTTGTTTTCCCAAATTGATCATTATCATCATCATCATCATCACCATCATCATCATAGGCCAGCACGTCGACATGTAAAACTCTTTCGCCCTTCAGGCAACTCGTCTCTGGAATGCACTCCCACTTCATATTAATTAGACAAGCACTTAGTAGGCTTTCTTTCAAACAAATACTTCGTAAGCAATTGCTTGCAGAAGGTGATGCGAAGAATTTATGCATATTTAGTAGGCTAGACATGGATGATGGAATATGTCTTAGTCTCTGGTGCATTTTTTTTAAATTATACATGTATATCATAAACATTATTATACGTCTATTGATTTATTAGTACTTTTATCATAAAGTACCTATTATTATTTTGTAAATAGGTTCTTTGCTTTGTTTTCTGTCTTTATTTTTGTTAAGTTTCTTTATGGTTATTTGGTTGTCTGATATAGAATACCATAAATTATTAAGTCCACGTTAGTCCTTTTTTGTGTAATATAAATATAAAAAAGTTTTAGTTGAAGTTGGTGCCAATTGTTTAGTAAAATTCAAAGTAACTTAGATATAAAATAACTAAATACGCATTAAAAAAACATCATAAAGCTTCGCCAAACTGCTTAACAGATTGTTGTCTCAGTTTGAAAAGTAATTAATTTGGATACAAATAGCACTTCTGGCATTTTCTCACTCCTATTGAATATTCCCTGTGACTTATCCATACTTATCCCAAAAACTAACCACCAGACAAAACTTTCCCACCGGTGAGCTTATAACTTTAATCCAAAGTGCAGTCCATTCACAACTTTCAAAAGCTGCGACAGCTTAGAAGTTTCAAGTTTGCCGACAACACTAGTATATCCTTGATACATAAATTGATATGAAAAACTCAATATAGTTCAAAGCTTGTAAATAAAAAATATGTTTCCCTTGCATGCTGAGCTGAGATCAATTTGACTTTTAATATTACCATTTTTTATTTTTTGTATTGAGAGATTCTAAGAATATTCTTATTGTATGGAAAGAGAACATTCTAAATGCTCAAAAATGGTGATGTCTCCTGGGTCACTCTTTAAAACTATGATTTCAAAGGATATAAGTCCACTAAAAACTGTTTTATTGGCAATTACACACCCATTATTTTATGGCCTTTCTCCTGAGTGTGCTGGAAGTATATATTATAACATTTTTTCTAAGAAACTATCACTGTTGTCTCCTGGCTTACGGGACAGAATAACAACAAAAAAAAGTTGATCCACCCAAATGCAAACGTTGAATATTTTCTACGGGACACCGATGATGTAGGAAAACTTGTCAAAACTTTTATGTGATCGTGTTGTGTTTTTTCTTTATCTTTTTATCCGTCTATATCTTTCGTAATATTTTTGACATATTTTATATTATATTTAATTAAATATTTATAGCCTTATACATATAATAATAAACTAAGTAGTACCATTGTAGTAGGAAATATGGTCGCCGAGTACAAACATGGTTTTAAACAGTGAAACACCAGGTACCTCTACGTAATGAAATTTCATACATTTTCGCGGCCGCTGCCGTTGGTAAATAAAAACTTAAAAAAAAAGATAAAAGACATTAAAAAAGTAAATTAAGTAAATTTTGTCTAGACCTGGAACAAAGTGAAATAGAGACTCGGAACTTCGCGGGCTAATTTTACAACAGTAAGGTCCGAGCATGTGGGAGACAAATCGTCACTGCAAAACCACGTAACTAAGAAATTTATGGTAGAGCAAAATAAACCTTAAGAGCTTATAAAAAAGGTGCATTTTGTTCCTTATTAAAGTGTTAAAATGTTACTTAGGCGATTTTGCTGATTCACCGACGAAATACTCTATCTTTAGATTTCTAATGTCTATCTGTCACGGATCCCACTTACCACCAGGGTGGTCTGTGTACTTGTTTACCGTCTCCTGATCCTAAAAATACCTCAAATAATAAAAACACAAACAACTACCTACTAATTGAACCAATCAACCAATCATTACCATTTGAACTATCCCAAATAACCCACTGTTCAAATATGATTACTCCAACGATCCCCATTACGAGGAATCAATTTATGACAATGTATTAATAGGGTTATTGGGCCGTATGTAGGGATACGTAAAAAGACTCGATACCTGAGTAGTATCGATACTTTGGTTTCGATACCAAGTACTTTTGGTATCGATACTTTTGTTCCGATAGTTTAACGGTATCGATAGTTTTCTATAGTACTCGATACTTTGGTAGCACAAACAGCACAGCACTATCAGTCATTCACATCACTACTTAAATGTGCGTTAAGTGCGACAGGATTGAAGGGTATTTCCCTTTCATAGACAAAATCAACGATGTCCGATCTTGTGTTGCCATTTCTTTCTAATATCAGCCTATATTGATATTTCAAAAAAGAGGTTGTTATTATAAAATATGTAAATAAAAACAAAATATATTTAAATTTAATATAGACACCATAATATTCTTGCAAATTTGTGGCAATCATTTTCTTTTTGTAAAATTGAAGCTACATTGATAGTACATTTTCTTCTAATTAGTAATGAATGGTGATTTGTGATTAAGACTTCCCATATTTTTTGTTGTTTTTGAGATTTCTATTCAAGTCCTTTAGAATAAGTAGTAGTTTGCCTTTTGTGTCCATGTTTTGTTTTTTTTTTATAATAAATAACCATTAAATACTTGTATTCAAGCCTTTCTTTAAAAAATTTAATCCTAATAATTAAATATGAAAATAGTACTCGATACCTAATGGTATCGATACTTTTGTTACGATACTTTTATGGTATCGATACTTATTATACGATGCTGGTATCGAGTACGGTATCGATACTTTCGTTTCGATATCGTATCCCTAGCCGTATGTAATTGAATAAGCGATATCCAATTAGTATAGAGTTAATTTTCACTATTATACCGTTATTAATATTCCATGAATCAATCATTTTGTAGCAATCATTTCGTGACATTCTCTGTGGCAACCTGACAACTGGTCTGCCAATTTGACAACGAAGTGGCCTAGTTGGTAATGACCCTGCCTACGAAGCTAGCGGTCCTGGGATCAAATATTGGCCAGAGCAAAAGGATCCCAGTCTCTGCGCAAGACTTTTCTCTTTTGAGTTATAGAATCTCTTTAGAGAGCTTGCTTTTGAACCCTTTAATAAGTGATTTCGAGTTATTCTGTCCCACAAGACTGCAAATGCACTGCCAACCCTGAGGACTAAGATGGAATGCCTCTATGCTAGTCATTTCACCGGCTGTCTTATCCCCAAACTGGAACACAACAATGCAAACACTGCTGCTTGGCGGTAGGTTAATGGATAAGATGGTGGTACCGACCCGGTCGGACCCTGCACAAGGTCCTCCCACAAGTAGGTACTTAAGTTTTACTAAGTTAGAAAATACAAGTAAAATGGCCCACAAGATCTTGTATCTCCGGTGGTTCTAGTCAAGATGCATCCTATGCTATCGCTATCGAAAATGTATGTCTAGGATTGACGTAAGCTGTCGGTCGGTCGCGTCGAAAGCTTATGCCAATTAAATACATTCTGTCAGCTTTCGATATTCGTTTACGTTTCGCTTTAAATTATAATTATTATTAATGAAACCGAACAGCTTTGCAATCAGTTTATTCGTGAGAATGATCAAATGTCCTCCCTTACGTCAATATTACAATAACGCCAAACATTCTGTAATATAATAAAGCTAAAGCCCGCATTGTGTAGTGACCATACGTAATTACATCGACGGGATAAATGGACATTCCTGACCGCGACGCAAAGGGTGGCCATTCCACTGATTACTATCACTAAATCATATGTATCAAAAACTCGGTATTAGAAAAACAACCTTAGCTGCCACTGAATAAAGTTGAAAAATTAGGATATAAGACTCTCTCTCTGGTGTTAGTAGGGTGACAATGATGGGGATAATTTTGTTGACAAATTACTTTAATTGGAGAGGGTGACATTTAATATATTTTATTGGAAAACTTTTATTAGTTTGCGGTAAATAGTAATTTATCTTCTATTGAACCCAGTAATTTACAGACACAAATAAAAGGGTAGCTCGTTATATTATAAGTCAGGGGTTTAATTTAAGTAATAAATTAATTATATGATATTTACATTACTGTCATTAATACAAATATAAATTTTGGTACTAGTACAGAATGCTAGGCGCCTGCAAGTGCGGGGGGTTTAGGGTACCTAGTCTGGGCTGTTGCGCTGGCAATTGTTTTTATTTTTTTATTTTACTTTTACTTTTACCTTTTGTTTTGTTTTCGTTGTAAGAATCTGTATCGTACTAACCCTATAGTTTTTAAGTATTTTGTATAACTAACACAATTATGGATCGATGGTATGGTCTGAAATAAATGATTTCAATTTCAATTTCAATTAAAGACAGCCAAAAGGGTTTTTTCATTCATCATTAGATTTATTTAATCATTTATCATTTGGAACGATCATTTAGGATTTATAACGATTTATAGTTAATTAGCAACAGTCGGGTTTTGTAAAAGCTTGCTTTTGATGTTATTATTATTGAATTGATTTTGATCCAATAAAATAAAAAATATTACCTAAGTGGATTCTAAAGTAGTTAACATATGAAACCAAGCTTGTGACAAACTGCTGGTGTAGTGCTACTATTGCGCATTGCACTATGAATTATTACCGTATTAGCTCGCCAATTAGATCGGTTAATAATCAACCGTGATCATTTTCTAATGGTAGAACGCGTAATTGCTTGGTTTACTCGATCAGCTGTTATTGCTAACTAGTATGTAGGAAATGATAGTGCGTCTATAAATATTCGTTAAAAACCTATAAGGATCAGGGTACCTCTGAAAATCAGCGCCTCAGCTTTACTTACGCCGCTTTTTTTAATGCTGAGAGGGGTCCTGTTCAATGTACCTATCAATCAATCAATCAATCATTTATTGTTATCACATAGAGGCACGTACATTGAAGGGCGAATTTTAATTTTCTTGTTGATTTCTTTTTTTGCTCAGATTTCAATAAAATTTGATGAGTTGGTAAAATTGGTTATTCTGGTCATGGTAGGCCCTATTTGACGCTATGTCCTACAAATTTTCCCATTCAGTTACACAAAATGTATGGAAAATTTCGTAACGAATTAGGAAAACTTAATAGGAAAATTTGTAGGATGTAGCGTCAAATAGGGCTTACCATGTTACCATGGTCAGAATAACAAATTTAACAAACTCACCAAATTTTATTGAAATCTGAGCAAAAAAAGAAATCAACAAGAAAATAAAAATTCGCCCTGAAAAGAAAAGGTGTTGTTATTCTAGATTAAGTCTTCTTTTCACTTTACATTTTTGTGTGCGTTGAATTCTATTCTATAATGGTGATCCCTTCCTCCAGAGATGATATTATCTTTCAAACGGCCGAACCGATAGTAATGAAACTTTGCTAAGACCACCCGCTACAAAAATTGCTTTCAAATAAAGAACATATCGCATCGGAATCAGTTCACTCGATTAAGAGATAAGGTCCGAATAAGGTCGTACAGGCGGCGGGAAGCGATTTTTTTTCAGTTGTCCCGTTCCTTCACGAACGATTTTGTCCACGTCAAGTTTACTCTTTCTGGTTATGTCTTTCAACTGTATTTCGCTAAATTTGCCTTACGAAAATTTACCATGTATATGTACATCATCATCATCATGTCAGCCGAAAAACGTCAACTGCTGGACATAGGCCTCACCCAAGGCTCTCCACTCAGACTGGTCTTGTGCTTTTCGCATCCATCGCGTTCCCGCGATCCTTACATGGTCGTCACTCTATTGTTGGAGGCCTGCCTACAGCTCGTCTCCCGGACATGTAATATATGTACATATATTATACGATTTTTATGAATTTTTTTGCCACCCTAACATTAAACAGAAAAACGTATAATTTGGAAATTAACTAACTTGCCTGTGGTGTAGAGGTGCAAAAATAAAAGATTTAGAGAAATTAAGAGCTACCGCTAGCAGTTATCCCATTGTTTGAATTGTCGGGATTAAAAAGAGTTAAAATGAGAAGTCGAAACAAACAAACATTTCGCATAATACCAACAGGGATATCTGAAGGTTTGCTGGCAACACAAAATAAACTACAACTTCTTCATTCAACACTTCCTTGTTTGTACAGGAAAAAGGAAATAGTCTAAGAAATACGTGTTCCAGCATTTCCTTAGTTCGTAAACTACTCCGTATAAACTTTCCGACAAGTACACACGATTTTCCACTTCAGAGTTTTCAAAACATTTAATGTCAAAAATTCGGTCAACGTGCCATCCACTTTCATTTCAAAGTTGTCTAGCGCCGGATTTTTGTACAATATGTTGTTATTTCCGGCTGTCAAATATTGCATATTGTTTGATTGGATATAGCCATTGTAACGAAATGAAATGAAATATGGTTGCCGGGTTAGAATGGTGCCACTCCATGTCTTCCCGTGGATGTCGTAAGAGGCGACTAAGGGAATAAAGGCTTGCAGTTCTGTTAGGCGATGGGCTTGCCACCTGTCACTAATACACTGGGAAACATCTTGGCCTGCTTGTGCAAAGTGTGGTTACAGAGTTTTCAAGAAGTTTGAGGACTTGTTGGTAATTCTGTAGCTCTGCCTACCCCACTCTGGGAATGAAGGCGTGAAGGTATGTATGTATGTATGTTGTTATTTCCGGCTGTCAAATATTGCATATTGTTTGATTGGATATAGCCATTGTAACGAAATGAAATGAAATATTCAATATTTACACAAATATATAATAAAAACAAAAATAATGCTTTAAAAAACCCGACTATTTTTAACCAACTTAAATCGTTATAAATCCGAAATGATCATTTAAAGTGAAAAATGATGAATGAACTAAAGATGATTTCTAAAAACCTGTCCAACGATTCCCCACTTGTCAAAGTTCGTCGACTTAATTTTAATTCATTTTTACAATATGGCGTCTGGTTGCTGCCATATTGAATTTTGATTACTGTCATATCTTTAGTGACACACAAGATTACAAATCGATTGACATACAAATCATCAAAATCAGTCCACGCGTTTAGTTTCTAGAACGCCACAAAAGAAAAAAGATACATATATAGGCTGATAAACTCATTATACTCCTTCTTTGGCAGTCGGGTAAAAAGAAGAAGACGTCCGCGACTTCGTATATTAGCTTCCCGCTCCTCCTATCTAATTCTTCCCGTTAGGGGTCGATTTTCGGAAAATTATTTCTTAGTGTACCCCTAGGGTACAGTCAACAGCATAAATAAGTGATCATTTATGTACCTTGTCACTTTAACGTTATGTTTGAAATGCTATACAAAATAGTGAAACGATTGAAAGCGACAAGGTACATAAATGATCACTTATTTATGCTGTTGACTGTACACATGCGATACTCTTTAGAAAATTTAAGTTGCTAGTCAGACACGGTACTGTTTTATAAATTTAGAAGATAAAAAAGATAAAAAGATAAAAGATGTTTATTCAGTAAGTAGGCCGCACGGGCACTTTTACACGTCAAAAATCTACCAGCGCTTCACAAGAGGAGACCACTGCTGAGAAGAAACGCCGCAAGAAACTCAACAGTCAGTCGTTTTTTAAATATTGCTATATTATTGTTTTTTAAAATAATAAACTTAACCTAGCATTATATAAAACAATGAATCTCACATAAAACCAAAATTTAATATATTCATGCGTAGTTGATCAGGAAAATGTGTCAAAACTCAGAATTGTCACAAAATTAATAAGTAATAGTAATAAAAATAATTGAAATTATACAAGTTATACTTACCTGTGACGGTGCAAGACAACTTGCATAAAAGTTTCGAAGATAAAGGCATGTTCCAATTTATTTATTGATAAATTTTAAGGGTTGGCAGTGCGCTTGCTGACCTTATAATTTTCAAGCCAATGGAAAGTTTGGCATTCACTATATAATGTCAACAGAAGAGAAATAAATTTCAGCAGTTTTACGATTTTGTGCAGACAGTGAAATCACTGTATATTTTAATAAATTAAAACGAAACTTTATCGGCAATGAAGCGCGAAATGACGTAAACGTGTTGGCGACTCTTAAATACGAAATCGTGTTGTGTTGTTTTTTTTTTTTTTTTTTTTATAATAGTCGGAGGCAGACGAGCAGGCGGCTCACCCGATGGTAAGTGATCACCGTCGCCCATGGACACCAGAAACACCAGTTTTATTATTTTGACGTACAACGCTGTCCTTAAATTTAAAAATTGCATTGGCACATGCATGTGATGTTAAATTTCTTAATGCATATGCGACCTTATAAGCAGCGGAAAAGGTTTCGGTTTGCTCTAGCTGTATTATCACATTTCCCCTTTTAACTCAGGTGAGAATAACAGTTGCACTTTATGCGATTTCCCAAAGGACTCCCGTGGCGAAGGTGTGTTTAACGGGTAGCCAACTATTCGGGAGCGGATTCAGTGGCGTTGCTCTGCAAAAATATAACTTAAGGCGTTATTCTAGAGCAAAAGTTGTAGTTAAGACGTCAGTTTAGGATATTTTTTTGAATGAATGAATTAATGGATAGTTTATTTGCATAAAGCAAGCGTAAGTACCTATATATAAAAGGTGTAACAAATTATCACAGATCGTATCTTGTTTTGCCAAGGCTCGCATACAAATATTTTATTTATATTTTCAAATTCCATTTTTTTTCAAATTTGTATTTGTTTATGTATTAATTGCGGACCGGGAGACGAGCAGTAGGTAGGCCTTCAACAAGATGGAGTGACGACCCTGTAAGGATCGCGGGAAGCGGTGGATGCGAAAAGCACAAGACCGGTCTGAGTGGAGAGCCTTGGGGGAGGCCTATGTCCAGCAGTGGACGTCTTTCATTGACGGAGTAAAAACAATGTTCAATTCAATAATAAAAAAAAATAATCTTGAACAAATTGAAAGGCAACTCTTTAAATCTATCATAGATAATATTAAACATTTTGATAGCCATGCGGTGTGTTTTTCCGAGATAGCGCTAAATTAGTAAGCAATGTATAAAAATGATGAAATAATAGATCCTGGGCTCTAAACCACGAGCAGAGATTATTAATTAATAGATGAGTAAGTTCCTGGAGAAAATATATCATAAATTGCCTTGAGGCTGATTCTGACAACTTAAGTAATTAAGTCGAGTTGCGAATGTTAAGGTAACTAAATATGTCTGAAACAGGAAAATTTAGTCAAATAGATTAATTAGTAAATTATCCATAGTTGTTGATTAATTTTACTCTAATTATAAAATACGCGCTACACGACTCAATTACAGATATAGTCCGAACCAGGCTTTACTCCCAAACTAAGCCCGAACTTTACAAAGTAGTACAGTTGAGTAGAAATATATGAATACACTTTTGCACCTTATTCCATTAAAATAAGGTGTAATATCATCGACGTCGAACTTAATAAAGATAAACATACTCAAACACAAAGAACACGTTAATCGTTATTGACGACGCGCTGCCTACGAAGCTAGCGGTCCTGGGTTCAAATCCCGGTAAGGGCAGATATTTGTGTGATGTGCGCGTATATTTGTTCCTGAGTCTTGGATGTTTTCTATGTACTTAAGTATATATTTCTCTATATAAGTATTTATATCGTTGTCTAGTACCCATAGTATAAGCCTAGAGCTTAGTTTGCGACTAGGTCAATTTATTTATTGTTGCAGGCTTAGAATTGTGCCACTCCATGTCTTCCCGTGGAAGTCGTAAGAGGCGACTAAGGGAATAAAGGCTTGTAGTACTGTTAGGCGATGGGCTTGCTACCTGTCACTAATATACATTGTTAAACATCTTAGCCTAATAAAATTGTGCAAATTGTGGTTACAGAGTTGTCAACAAGTTTTTGGAGTTGTTGGTTTTTCTGTCGCTCTGCCTACCCCACTCTGGGAATGAAGGCGTGAAGGTATGTATGTATGTATGTATTTATGTATTAATCAAATTCCTATAATTGGTGTAATTGGTGTAACATTGTCCCCTGATGTTTATTATTATAATCACTAAATATTCGTGCTTACACAAATTAATATAAAATAAATTCGTTTTGCACTAGGTCGATTTGTGTCACATATTAGTTCCTGGACATATTTAGCAATCGAAGACTTCCAACTAGGCTAATCCTGGCTATGTAATGTTAAGCGCAAAACGCGCACACCATTGCACGGTGCAGGCTTTACTCGATAGTGATGCGTCGGCAATGCACCGGCGTATTATCGCATCGAATAATTCCATGCATTGGGGATTATTCGGCGTAATTTATGTGATGTTCTGCGTCCAATACTTGTTAGATTCTGATATACGTAGTAGCTGTGTGTGAGCATGTGCTGACTAATGCGACCACAACAAAAAAACCGCCAAATTACTAAAATAATATTTGTAAAAGTTTTGATTTATGGCACAGATAGATTAGTCTGGATTAGCAAGGAGGCTACTTTTTATTCGGGAAAATTGGAATGTTCTCGAGGGAATAGCGATAAACGACTTCTACGCGAAAGAAGTCGTGCGCAAAAGCTAGTATATAAATACATACCAATGGATGGTCTAGAAGGCATTTTTCAAGGTAAAGGTAATTTATACCAAATGTAATACGTAATCATCAGTGATGGGAAATAGGTGAGCTAAAATACCTATTCTTCGCGAGAGGACATAATATAGAGTGGTTACAACCGGATAAAAATTATTATTTTTTTCTGTTCCGGGTATTCGATATTTATTCGGGTAATTATCGTAATGTAAAACATGACATGTTTTGTTTAAAGTACGGCATGTTTAATGTTAGTTTTTAGTAAAAAGGGCTAGAGAAAAGAAGGAATGTACAAGATTTATAAAAAGTAGTAGCAGGACTAATAATATGGGTTTTCCCACGCATTGTTTGTTTATGACTTGCAAATGGGCGTTCACATTTTCGGATTACTTATAATTTTAACTTTATGGCAGGAATGTTACCATTTTTACTACAAACTTTACAAACATTCTATAAGGAAAAGAATGTATGTTCAACATTACGGCTAGTATTCGCAGTGCCCGGATAAATATCAAATACCCGGAATCCAAAAAATATATACTTTTATCCGGTTGTAACCACTCCATATTATGTCCTCTCGCGAAGAATAGGTATTTTAGCTCACCGATTTCCCATCACTGGTAATCATGCTCTACCGTTTGAACATAAAATTGTTTGTTCTATAAGCGTATTTGTTTTTAAGACTATCAAGATTTCAATGTTTTAATTTGAGTAATGCGTGAAAGTGAAACTTTTGATTAAGTTCCCACAAGTTGCAAAACTGTGTCATAAGCGGTAATCTTCTTTTAATTTGCGTGAAAGTTCTAGCAAAATTTCTTTTTAAGTGTCCGTAAAATTCTCGCTTGACTCTTTGTGGCGCCTTAATGAGGCCGAGCGAGGAATGATACCCTTTTCAAAATATTTCAAAAGTTTATCTATTTAGCTCTGTTCAACATTATTCTCAGTTATCAATATTTTTTGTTAGAAAAAACCTAGCTTAGTCTTTAGGCAATATCATCATGTCCGCCGAAAGACGTCCACTGCTGGACATAGGCCTCCCCCCAAGGCTCTCCACTCAGACCAGTCTTGTGCTTTTCGCATCCACCGCTTTCCCGCGATCCTTACAAGGTCGTCACTCCATCTTGTTGGAGGTCTACCCACAGCTCGTGTCCCGATCCGCAGACAACATACATACATACCTTCACGCCTTCATTCCCAGGGTGGGGTAGGCAGAGCTACAGAATTACCAACGCCTCCAAAAACCCGTTGACAACTCTGTAACCATAATTTGCACAATTAGGCTAAGATGTTTAACAGTGTATATTAGTGACAGGTAGCAAGCCCATCGCCTAACAGTACTACAAGCCTTTATTCCCTTAGTCGCTTCTTACGACTTCCACGGGAAGACATGGAGTGGCACAATTCTAAACCGGCAACCACACGGCACAATACGGTCCGCAGACAATATACTAATATATTAGGCAATATACGTGACAAAGATTACGAAGTTAAAATTTTAATATGAGTTAAAAAGAAACATAAAATTTCCCATTTTTCATGTGTTTTAATAAGCAGCAAGAATTAATATCGTTACCACAAAAGGCTGTTGAAAGTTATAACAATAATAAACTTGGAATTAGGCCATTAATTACTAGTAATTACGGAAATATACAAAGTAATTATCCATTAATAAATTAGTAACTTTTAAAGCCAAATTTTCGCTAATGCCGCAACTGTTTATTCTATCTGTAAAATATGGTTTAACTTTTTAAATAAAGGTCCCTTTATATGTAAAATACATTTCTTGCTTTTAAGAACGCATTTATCTTAGCAATTCATAGAGGTAAAAGTCTTGCTCATTTTTTTACCATCAGTGAGTTGAATAATTGAAAAGCCTTTTTTAGTTGACCATATACAGAAAGAAAGAGATTATGCTAATTAAAAAATCAGTCTTACTATTCATTCAGTAATAAAAGTTTTATACTTATTCTATAATATTAAAAATCATTAATCTAATGTTTTGTATAGCTTAGTTTTTTTTTCTTGCTGACAGATTTTTAGATTGCAACTGTTCCTTAAAAATGCGACTATGTCCGCGTACAAGTTGTTTTTCGGTTTTCCCTCGAAAACAATCCAATTTTTAGGGACAACAAGTATTCTTCTCAAGCTACCGAGATCCCTATTTAATAACAAACAATTAGGTTGTGAAACCGTAACATACAAACCAATAGAATTTACATTCACATGAATAATATTTACATGGGTGACCGATGCACAGAGTTAGTCTATTTGTGCAAATTGCAAATTTTGGTTACTGAATTATTAAACACTTTTAGAAGTTGTAGGTAATTCTGTAGCTCTGCCTACTGCGCTGCGTACCCCACTCCGGGATTACAGGTCTGAAGCTATGTATGTATTTAACTAAGTAATTGGGGCGAGAGTGGCGGATTTCGTGTATTTAAAACACTACACACGAAGCCTTTGTTTCGGATGCAAAAAAACATTACAATAAATTCATAGCAAAATTTATTATTCTGTGGATTTTATTTCATGTATCCCGAGGCGAGGTTGGATACAAATATGCTTATGCAAGTTTAAAATAAAATAAAGTTCTGAATATTACGGGCGCGACAGTTTTTTACGGGGTTAGTTCTGGTTATTGTTCGAAATATGAGTAAATATTTGCGTTTGTAAACGAACTACATTTTGATTAAACAATAAAGGATGATCATTTTCAGAATAGCACAGCGTTGGTTTTTTGCGACACACAGAAATGTCGCGTTGAATTTTAACTCACAACTGGTCATAATAAAAGACCACGATAAAACGTTATGGCTCGTCAAGAACTCATATAAACGAAGTTCAATACAGATTTACATTAGTAAGGATTAAACGATGTAATTTCATATAACTTCTGTTTGTTTGGCTTCAGCTCCGTGTATGCCTTCCAAAGAAATACAATTTCCAGGGTCTCTATCCCGATATAAAAACAATGAACAAATGGTGGCTATGGTTCCAACGGAAGACCAGCGCTGACTTTAATGCCAGCATTACGCTGAGTTGGGACCATTTCGTGGCTACTTTCTTCTTGTATTCATTAATCTGTTCTTTGTTATGCATGTAAATGTAGATAGAATAGTGCCGCTCCATGTCTTCCCGTGGATGTCGTAAGAGACGACTAAGGGAATAGAGGCTTGTAGTACTGTTAGGCGATGGGCTTGTCAACCTGTCACTAATACACTCGTAAACATCTTAGCCTGATTGTGCAAAATGCGGTTACAGAATTATCAACAAGTTATTAGAGTTAGAATAAAATAGAAGAGAATAGAAAATATTTATTCAACGCACATAAAAATACAGTAGAAAAAATATAAAGTAAAAAGAAGACATTAACTAGGTACGTTGAACAGGATCCCTCTCAGCATTGTGCCGCAGGAAAACTGCGGCGCTGATTTTCAGAGGGACCCTGACTTAAAAACTAATCTACCTACGTTAAACAAAAAGACGAGTAACAGTAAACAGGTAACAGGTAACATAACAAATACTAGCGACAAGTGAAATAAAAAAAATATGTAAAAAACAATATAAGAATAAACTTAACAAAGACCAATGCTATTTGTGTGGCAACACCAGAACAACACAACTATTTCCTGTTGGATCGTTGCTAGTGAGTTGTTGGTAATTGACAAGATTTCATATTTTCAAGACTTTAATTTTATTCGTTTTATAGATACTGTTTGGAAGGATGAAGACACCAATAGTTTTATTTTTTCCCTAGGATGTATAATTATTTTATTATTAATTTATTAAGATGTTCTTATTCTAAAAGGGCGTAACTTCATTTCTACGACACAATGGACATATTACGTTAGTCCAATCTGTATAAAAAAAAAAGTTTTTTTTTTTAATAATGGCGGTCAACCGATCTCAAGTATGTATCCATCTGTCAATAGTATCAATGTCAAACTTGAAGTATGACAGCTTTTTTTCTCGTGAAAAAGGCAATGGTATTATATCTATTCAGGCATAGTTTTGGTAAAACTCGTTTTTTTTTTAACTTGCTTGTAATTTTGTAAATAAAGAAAAATAAATCTAAATAAATATTTTGCCGTGTTCAGGAGGCAAAACCCTTTCGATTCGTAAAGTAATTTGCAGGTGTCACCAAAATGAAATGTTGTCAATTCTGTAGCTCTGCCTACCCTACTTTGGGAATGAAGGCGTGAGTTTATGTATGTATGTTATGCATGTCACGAATAAATGATTTGCTTTATTTCTTTCTTTCTTTCTTTCTATCCTACTGTATAAAACCATATTGACATTGACATTACCATATCCTCAACGTTAGGATAGCTCTTATTTACTCGACAGTAATGGCGACCGAGTTCAAAACAATACCATTACATGATAAAGGTAATATTGTTTTTCCGTGTAGAATAGAGGCCTAGGAGAAATACTGTTAAGACATGCAATGTAGCAGAGTCTGAATATCGAAATAATCCATCTGTAATGCTTTCTCCTTCCTACCACTTACACCCGCAATTACATTATGGACGAACGAGTGGAGAAAGAGCAAAATATACAGGGTGGAAAAAACTAACGCCACATGGACGGTAACTATCTTAAATATTGGAAATAGCAAGTTCCAGAACAGCTATATGGGGACATATACGTCTACGTCGTCATACGCCTTTGTGCATATTTTTATATCAATTGTGTTGTTAATTGGTTTTTCTTTTGGACAATAAAGTGTTTACATACATACATACATGCATAAAGTAAGTTCGGCAGCTTACGCCGTTAGGAAAATTAGACAACTAACCAATGTTGAGACAGCTCGCTTAGTTTATTATAGCTATTTCCATATTGTTAGGGATAAGGCAGCTGACATACAAACTAAAATAGAACCATTCGTTCTATTTACAACTTAAATTCCCGCGACTCTTTAAGAGATTTTTTTAAATAAATTACTATCTTGACTGTAACGTCTCCATTTATTTATGAGAATATTATTTATGTTATTAAGAATTAGACTAAGTAGCACCATAGTAATACTAATGTTTAAAAAAATAACTTGACTCCTGATTTTCTTGCAGCGTTTCTTCTCAGCAGAGGTCTCCTGTTGTGAAGAAATAGTTGGATTTTTTGTTATTTTTTTAATTTGAAGCGCTGGTAGATTCTTAACTTGTAAAAGTGCACGTGCGGCCTACTTACTGAATAAATGTATTTTATCTTTAATTTAAAGTAAATACCCACTTGACCGGTTCTAACACTGTCTCCGTTGACTCAGTGTTAAGCCCGTCGACCCCTACTGTCTAGCTCGCTGAGTCGATTCCAATTCGATGCACGTACCGTCCAGACATATCGATTTATAGCATCGGTCTAATGGATAATTGGACATACAGACGCGGAGATGACAAAGCTCTGGGGTTATTCTTTATCGATGAGTTTGACAATCGAATCTTTTTATTTCGACCTCTGAACTAACGGGGTAGGAATTAGAAGTCAAATATGCTGCTTAACCTAATGAAATTCAACTGTTTTGCCTACTGAGGCTACGTAATTTGAAAATCTCTCTCGATTTAATCTCGAATAACAAGTGACAGTAACTTCTAACGTCGATTTTCAAAGTAGGACCTTTGAAATTTAATACAGGATGGTTATCGTCGGTGATACTGTAAAATCGCGTAACTAACAAATATATGATAGAGTGAAATAAACCTTACCGTCTCATTAAAAAGGTGCATTTTGCTTCTTATTTACAATTTTACTTACGAAGTTTTGCAGTTTCACTGACGTTATGCATAAACAATAAAGACGAAATTTTGCATGAGCCTTTGACCGTGTGGAAGTTTATTGAGATTGTCTCTGGAATATTTTAATTCAAGTTTCTTCATAACCGATCATAAAGTCCATGTATGAATTCCACGAACGTTCTATATTGTTCTATATAAATGGAAAGTGAACATCTTCTATTTTCGTCATCACACCATTGAGTAAGACTATGGTCCAACAAATGGTGCCATTGTATCTATATCTATGCATCTGGTATTCTGACTTTTGACCAAATCATTTAACAAGCTATATCATTTTACAAACTTTCATTTCACAAACAAGACGCGACATGCAGGTTCTGTCAGGAAACAGAAGAGACAGCAATACACATCCTCTGTTCTTGCGGACCACTAATGCGCAACAGAAATATCTACCTAGGGCGACATATACAACCCACAACAGCTACAACTCCTCACTGCCCAAAGCATCTGGAAATTCCTGGATGCAACGGGCCTTTGCGATGAGCTCTAAACAAAGGGTTGCCACAATAGGTCAGCAATGGTCGAAGTGGCTCACAAGGCCCATCTCAACCCCCCAAAATAATAATAACTTTCATTTCGCAAAACTGTGTTTGTGCTCAAACCAATACCTAAGTAAGGTTAGATTTTTGACCACATTTTTTTTTTTAATGCGGCGGGAAGTATCTCTTTGCGACATGAAAGTTTCTAAAATGATATCGTTTGTCAAATTATGATTTGGTAAAACATTAGTGAACCCTATACACCTATATACATAAAACTGAATCGCTGAAGTGTATGTACTCGCCATTATATATTCCATCTTAGTCCTCAGGGTTGGCAGTGCATTTGAAGTCTTGTGAAGGCGAATGTCTATTATGGGTCACAGTTTCCACTTACCATCAGGTGGCCTGTGTGCTAGTTTGCCTTCCTAAGCCACAAAAAAAAAAACCGAACGACTGCACCAAATTCGATTTGCGATTTTGGTTTTGTTCGTTATTCTCAGGACAGGACAGGTTTGTATGGCATAATTCACCGGGACAGTCAGAAATTTGTAACGGAGCGAAGCCGCTGAGACTTACATGGTTCTAGATAGAGGCTCAGCCAAATCGCGATGTACTATCAGCCCATTTTTCCACCCTGACCCACCATAGAACTCTGTCACAGTGACGTTATGATTAAATTTTGACCTTACAAATTCTTTAGATTTAAATGACCCCAAACCAACTAACATTGCTGTGAGGGGATCAAACAAAATTAAAAAGTATCTACGACTGAGTAGATTTATTAAAAGGTCAAAAGTTTTATTACGCTATAACAAAACTTTTATGAAATTAACGCCAATTAGATACACCAATGTAGCTTTAAATAATGACCTTTTAAATTGTCAACACGAACTGGAGTGTATTACTAAAGATTTTAATGCCAATGCCGAACAGCTTCAGAAAATGGAAGTCGCTCTGCAGGATGTCTCAAACAAGTACACATTATCATGTAAACAAATGGAGGAGTACATAGGCTTCGTGAACAACATTATTGATTTAGGCAATACCAACATGCAGAAACTGGACTCTCTGGTAGATAAATCGTGCGATGGCTATGGCAGCTCTCCCTGCCACAACCGGAGGCAGAGCCTGCCGGCCTCGCCGTCACCGGCACCGGCGCCTAGCCGCGCCCACCCCGCGCCCCCCGCGGCCGCTCCGGCTCCGCGAGTCGCCCCCCGCGCGCCACTCCCCTCCCCCCGGACAGCGCCGCGCGCTCCGACGGCGGCGGCTGCAGCGCAGCAAGGGGACACTCCAAGCTGCGCGCCCGCGCCGCCCGGTCCGCGCGCGCCATGCGTGCCACCTACTAGGCAAGTCTCTCCCTCGCCTGGTTCTATACCAACCCCGGTGTGCAGGACCGTCATGTACACGGATGAAGTGGGTATTGGGTTGGGGTCAAAAATGGTAAAACACCTAGGTCATAACATCGTAAACAACTGTTTACCAGGAATGTCTATGGACCACCTGATCTCACGAATCTCCAAAGACAAATTCGATCGCGATACAACTCTAGTAGTGTTACTAGCAAACAGTATAACTTTGAGTAAATATGACCTACTTAAATTGTCTGAGACCCTCACAGAAATTAGCAAAGGTGATATAGGTAAAATAATTATTTGTGCTTGTCTATTTTCCCATAGATTGACAAATAAATGTAATAAAAATATTGATTTTCTGAACTCAATATTATATAAAATGGCATTATATAATTCTAAAATACTGTATTTTGATACAAATAAATTTGTAAACAAATTCGATTTAACGCGTAAATATTGTTATTTACCAAGTAGGTACTTAGATGAATGTGCTAAGTTGTTAGCATATAATATTTTAGACCCCGTTATGACTAGCATAGCGAGCGATAAGCCTGCCTGCGCTAAGTTTTATTAGCACTGGTTCTGCGCCGGAGTTGCCGGTTGATTTAAACTGACAGCTTCGACAACTACCGCGGCTGCCTTCGTTCGCGACGACAGTCGCGGTGGCCCCGTGCTTGCCCACAGGCCGACGAGCATTACGAGTAAATTCGGTGGTAATGTAATAAATGTTATTCATTCATTCATTCATTAAATCACGCCTGTTTCCCAGAGGGGTAGGCAGAGACCACTTCTTTCCACTTGCTACGATCTTGACAAATTTCTTTCGCTTCTTCAACATTCATACATCGAGTCATGCACGCACGTCGGTTTCGGGTACTTAAGATTCGGCCCTTTTCCAGTATTTCTCCGATTTGATTCGAAAAAGTACGCCTAGGGCGGCCCCTTCCGACCCTTCCACTCACTTTCGATCTGTATATCTCTTTCGTCAATCTTCTTTCATCCATCCTTTCCAAATGACCGAACCATCGAAGCATGCCCTTTTCAATCTTAGTCACTACATCTTCTTTCATTCCACATTTCTCTCTGATTTTTTCATTTCTAACTCTATCAATCAGTTTCACACCACACATACTACGCAAAGAACGCATTTCAACTGCATTTACACGACTAACATGCTTGTCCTGCCACACCCAACATTCACTACCATACATCAGGGTAGGGGCTAGCACTCCATTGTGAACAGCCAGCCGGGCTTTTTGTGAAACGCCCTGTCTGCTCACAAAGGAGTGCAGGGCCCCATTAATTTGATTCCCCGCATTCACCCTCCTCTCGATATCCTTCTCACACTTACCATCTCTTGTAAACATACTTCCCAGGTACACAAATTCGCTCACTTGTTCTACTAATTCACCATTTATATTTATCACGCACTCAGTCATCTCCTCATCCTTCTCTATCACCATGACCTTGGTCTTGGCAACATTTACTTTCATCCCCTTTTTCTTAAATCCCTCATTCATTACTGTCACCATCTCCTGCAACTCAAGTACCGATGGGGCAAGTATAACTTGATCATCGGCATATAAGAGGCATTTGATTAGCAACTCTTGCATACGCAAACCCTTATCATACTCTTTCAAATCCCACATACAACTGTCCATGAATAGATTGAACAGCCATGGTGAGGCAACACAGCCCTGTCTAACACCTTTAGAGATATTAAACCAGGCCGAGTATGCCCCATTGATCCTGACACAGGCTCTGGAGCCCTCATAAAGGGACCTCAAAGCCTGCACCAGGTTGCTGCTCACTCCATACATAGACAGCACCGTCCACAACTCCTTTCTATCTACCCTATCATAGGCCTTTTCCAGGTCCACAAAAGCACAGAAAACCTTTTGGTTCACAGCCAAGAACTTTTCTGTGATGGACCGTAGTGAAAAGACCTGATCCGTACATCCCATTCCCTTTCGAAATCCCGCTTGTACATCCCAGATTTTGTCATTCGTAACATTCAATACCCTTTCTATTAAAATCTTCGCATATACTTTGCCGACAACACTAAGAAGGCTGATACCGCGGTAGTTTTTGCAGTCTTGCTGTGACCCCTTTCCTTTATACAGAGGGACGATAACGGCCTTGACCCAATCTTCTGGGACTCGGCCGCTACTCCAACATGCATTGAAAAGACGGTACAACAGACTGCCCACCAGGCCATCTCCTCTCCTCAGCATTTCTATCGACACTCTATCACAACCTGCTGACTTTCCCGCTTTCATACTTTTTAAAGCTTTCATGATTTCACTCATACTAATCACCCATTCATCTTCGCTACTTGCATCTTTATTCATGCTTTCTGGCTCACGACAAATATCTTCGCATTCAAACAAGCCTTCAAAATAAGTTTTCCATCTATCAAGCATTTTTTCTTCCTCACATATTAAGTCTCCAGACTCATCCCTCACCGCGCTTAATTTAGTTTTCTCTGATTTCCCCCGAGCCGATTTAATCAAGCTCCAAAAGAGTTTAATATTCGACCGGAAGTTGTCAGAGAAACTCCTATCATACTTTTCATTCAGTAAATCTTTCTTTCTAGCCACAACTTCTTTCACTCTTTTCTTTGATCTATTATACTCTTTTTTCTTTCTGTCGCTTAGATCTTGTCCTGGATCTACAGCTACAAAATCCAACCAACACTTTTTCTTCTCTTTCACTACATCATCTACCTCTCTATCCCACCATTCCGGACGTTCATTCTTACTTTTTCTTCTTTTTACTACACCGCATACTTCAGTGGCCGATTTGACCATGCCATTCTTCATAATCTCCCATACATTATTTACATTATTTTCGACTTCACTGTCATTCATTTTATTAACACATTCAAAACAACTTTTCAGCTTTCTTACGTATTCATCTTGTATAACTTCGTCACTCAGTTTCTCTACTTTTATCCTCTCTAACGCAGTTGTCGGTACGGGAACACGATGGCGCCAACGTGTGAACAGACCCCTTACTCGTGTTACCACCAAGTAGTGATCTGAACCTACGCTAACTCCTCGAAATACTCTGGTATCTACAACTTTGTTACGCAACCGTTCATCCACAATCATCAAGTCTATCATAGACTTCTCATTCTGACGTCTCCACGTATACTGATGAATCTCTTTGTGATCAAACAAAGTGTTTGTCACGCAGAGATTCTTAGCCAAACATACATTGAGAAGGCATTTGCCATTCTCGTTCACTCGCTCATCACCATACTTACCCAGTACCGATTCATAACCATCCCTTTGCACGCCTGTCCAACCATTAAAATCGCCTAGCAAAATATTCATCAGAATATACAGGGATTTTCAAGTAAGGAACTTGAAATTGGTTTATTTATAGATAGTGCTAATGTACACGTTTTATGTGTTACTGAGCATTGGCTTAAAGGTTATGAGTGCATGTTTAATTTTAATAATCATAATATAGTTAGCATGTTTGCTAGGCAATCTTGCAGTCGGGGGGGATCCTTAATTATAGTTAAAAATAACATTATGTAAGGAGCGTAAAGATATTGTTATGAAGTCCATTGAACGTCACATTGAAATTGCGTGTATTGAAATGGAGCAATTTATTATTGTTTGCGTATACAGACCCCCTTCAGCGGATTACAAACTATTTGAGAGCGTTTTAGAGACTGTTCTTAGTTGTGTTTTTAATAGTAAGAAGTTTATAGTTGTGTGTGGAGATTTTAATGTTAATTTACTCGACAAATCGCCCATGTCTATTAACTTGCTAAGCGTTTTTAAATCCTTTAATTTAGTAAATTTGTTCTATGAGCCTACCAGAATCACAGCAACCAGTGCAACGTGTATCGATAATATATTTAGTAATTTTGACCCCATTCAGAAATCTATAATTAATATCTTAAGTTCGGACCACTGCGGTCAGCAAGCTTCTTTTAAGGGAAAAACTGATAATACTCCTCAAGATTTTATATTCAGACCAATGTCTAAAACTCGATTAGATTTGTTTAATTCTAAGATCTCGAAACAATTGAATTATATGACGTGTACTCGGGATGATCCAGATAGCTTGTGTTCTGCATTATTTAATTGTATTATCAAGGAATTTAATGCCTGCTTTAGTTTAAAAACGGTAAAGGGTCAGCAAGGTACGAAGTTTAGTGATTGGGCTACACCAGACATTCACGCAAAAAGGTATAAATTATATGAGTTATATGCTACAAGAGCTGTCGATCATAGGCCGGAGTTTCTAGATTACGTCAAAAACTATTCTAAAGAATTCAAACAGATTTGTGCCGCCGCAAAGTCAGAATATTTTTCCAACAAAATCCGTAACTCAGACAACAAGATTAAAACGGTTTGGAATGTAATTAATACTGAAACTGGTAGAACTAGAATTAGAGACCCGCATTACAGCCTGCAAGTTGAAGATACTCTAGTGAACTCTGACCTTGATGTAGCTAAAGAGTTTGAGCGGTTCTTTACAAATATACCTTTAGATACCACTAAATCGTTACAATCATCTCCTGATAAGGCTGAAATATTATTAAGATCAAATGTGAAGGAATGCACAGATGTGTTTAACTTTTATCATATCACTCCTAAAATTGTTATTAATACGTTTAGGTCACTTAATCTAAAAAAGACTGAAGATCTCTGGGGCCTCTCTGTCACAGTACTACAGTCCATCCTAGAGTTAACTGCACCTTATTTAGCTGCTTTATTTAACAAATGTGTCGATATCGGAGTGTTTCCCGATCTGATGAAACACAGTAAAATTATACCCTTGTTTAAGTCAGGGACAAAAACAGACCCCACAAATTTTAGACCAATTTCGATACTGCCAGCACTGAATAAAGTTTTTGAGAAAATCATTCTAAACCAAATATCCTCACATTTTAATAGGAATAAGTTGCTTCACAGTAGTCAATTTGGGTTTACCAAGGGACGGTCTACTACAGATGCCGGTTCAACCTTAATTAAACATGTATTTGATGCCTGGGAAGAATCACTAGACGTAATTGGAGTTTTTTGTGATTTATCCAAGGCGTTTGATTGTGTTGATCACGCGACGTTAGTGCGGAAGCTAGGCTATTATGGAATCAAAAACAGTGCCCTTGATCTAATCAAATCTTACCTTGCTCACCGAACTCAGCGGGTGGACATAAACAGAACGCAATCCCCTGGATCAGCTGTTGCTATGGGAGTGCCCCAAGGCTCAATTCTGGGCCCATTCTTGTTTTTGATTTATATCAACGATCTCCCTTACGTTGTGCGCGATAAACATGAAATAGTCCTGTTTGCCGATGACACTTCACTTTTATTCAAGGTAGATAGGAAACAGGAAAATTTCAATGACATAAATGATACGTTGTCTACAACTGTTGATTGGTTTACAGCCAACAACTTACTTTTTAATACCAAGAAAACCAAGTGCATGAAATTTTCTCTGTCAAATGTGAAAGGAGTGAATGGGGCTAGTATTAGACTAAAGGAGGAGACGCTGTCATTCGAAGATAAAATAGTATTTTTAGGTATTACTTTGGACTCGAAACTGCAATGGAATGCGCATATATCCACCCTTGCGGGAAAACTTAGTTCTGCAGCGTATGCAGTAAAGCGAATCCGACAACTTACAGACGTCGAGACGGCGAGACTGGTGTATTTTAGTTATTTTCATAGTGTTATGAGCTATGGGATTTTGTTATGGGGAAAAGCGGCTGACATTCAGACCATCTTTGTACTACAAAAGCGGGCTATACGTTTTATTTATAAACTGGGTTCTCGTCGTATAAGCGGGCTATACGTTTTATTTATAAATTTAAAGAAATTAATATTCTTACCGTCGCGTCGCAGTATATCTTTGAAAATATCTTGTATGCACGCAAACACATACATGACTTCCGACATAACCGTGACGTTCACATCACAAGTTCAACACGCGAAATAAAGACAAACTCGTAGTCCCATGTCACCGTCTTCGTAAAGTAAGCACTTCGTTCGCGGGGAACTGTATACGCTTCTACAATAAGATACCTACTGATATTGTCAATATGCCGTTCAATAAATTCAAGTCTCGCATTAAGTGCTGCTTGCTGGGCAAAGCATATTATACTGTTAATGACTTCCTAAATGATAAAGACGTTTATAAGTAGTTACTACTAGCTTACTTAAATTAGGGTTAGTCTTTTTTTTTTTTTTTTGTAATTATAGCTGAGAACTGGGCAGCGCTTATTGCAAAATGCCTTTAAACCAATGATGTACACTTTAAAATTTAAATTTACCTTGTGTCTTTTTCGTATTTTTTGTTATTGATTCTTGTGTGCACAAGACATTCTAGAATTGAGAACACATTATGATGTTTCTCACCGGACAGATACTTTTTTACTGTTATCTTTGTCCGGCAGCATGAGCATGTCATGCTCACTTTAAGGTCTTTGCTTACGGCGGCGTCGTTGATCGGGTCGCCACCTTCCCGAACACATGGTTGAGGGAGGCGATGGCTGAGATACGCGTCATACTCGTGAACGGGTGCTGTCTGTGGAGTCCGGTCTGTTCACGCTTGCAAGGACCTATTTTCCAATTTAGTTTTTTTAATTATCGTTCTTGACGTAGAGACCTCGTCATGTTGTTCTCCTAGTCATTTTACCTTTTATTTTTTTTGACCTTACATTTGTAATGATTTTATTTGTGTTAGTTTAAAATAATAATATTTTATTACTATTATACCTTAATGTGTAACTTACTTTTAAGTATTATTGTATTTAATAATTGAAAAAATGACCTTCTGCTGGAGTTTCTTGCGGCGCTTCTTCTCCGCAATGATGGTCTTTTCCGAAGCGCTAGTAGATTCACTCCAATTACTGAATAAATATTTTTAATTTTTTTTAATTTTTTAATTTTTCATTCAAGTCATAAGAAGTGTCAAATAAGTTGTTTTATAATGTCACTGTTACACCGTTCTATGTTGGGTTAGGGTTCCAATGGGTTCTGGAGGGCGCCCAGGGGTGCATAGTCATCAGCCCACTGTGCCCCCGTTAACAGCCCATTGGAGGTTAACACCGGAGAGGTTTTAGACGGTATGCTTCCACCTCAGCATTGGCAGGAAACTGAGGTGGTCGAGAGTCCGTCATACCCCCCCCCTCACTTCCTCTCCGAAAAAAAAAGGTTCCAATGGGCTGAAAGTACCTATTGAATTTTTTAGTTGATAAACCGCTTTATTATATACTACCATTACTTCATTCTTATTCTTATTAATGTTATTCTAAATTTACTGCAGTTGTGTTAAATAATAACACCATGGAATGGAAGGCCGTGTTTCGAATGCATCATACATGTTTCCGAGTTATTGACACTTATAGCTTTAATATGCCGCGCGTGCTTTAAGCAATGCAACCTAAAACCTGAACGATACGATGAAAATATGACAGAGAAAATTATACCAAACCTTCAAAACTTTCCTTTTCTTTATGGCATTGAAAGTAAACATAGTCACGTGTTAAAAAAAGGGCTCTTAGGCCCAAAGACGTTGGAAATTTATGCGGGTGGTAGGACCTTGTGCAGGGTCCGTCCGGATCGCTACTACCATGTTATCCATTAACCTACCGCCAAACAGCAGTGTTCGCATCGCTGTGTTCCAGTTTGAGGATAAGACAGCCGGTGAAATGACTAGCATAGAGGCATTACATCTTAGTCCTCAGGGTTGGCAGTGCATTTGCAGTCTTGTGAATGCGAATGTCTATGGGTCATAGTTTCCACTTACCCCCAGGTGGTCCTGTGTGCTCGTTTGCATTCTCTATGCCATAAAAAAAAAACTAAATATTACAAATGCGTTGCCATCCCAGACTTAAAGAGTAGAGTGGCTAATTCAATATGATTAGTATCAGTGTTGATCCTCAGCTCTATTGTAGGTTTTAATTTCTGTTTACGTAATTATGTACGTAAGTAGTATTTAGTGTATTTACTTATTTATGTACCGTAAAATGGGGTTAGATTGATTAATTTTAAAAATAAATCTTCTGTAGCTCCCGCATTTAATCGTTAAATAAATTATTAAAAATATACATACATATTAGCGACTACTAATTTAGAGTAACTTAAAGCAGCTTGAGGCAGGCTACGGTAGACGGCTTATTAGAAGAAAAAAAAATACACAGCCTAAAATCTTGATTCTTAAAATGGGGCTACTTTGATTATCCTTGTGTTTATATCACAATATCAAAGTCACCCCTGAAGCATGCCAAAAATTAGGGGTTTTTTGTTTCGAAGTTTTTAAATCCAAATTGTCTGAAAATACTTCCACTTTCAACATTTTGCGCTCTCATATGAGACATATGAAAGTAATTTCGCGAAAGAGCTAAATAATAACTTAGCAATTCCACAAAATCGACGATTAAAAAAATTATCAAAGTTGCCCCGCGTTTCTAAAGTCACCCCATTTTACGGTATGTATTTTATTAAAGCAGTATTACTTCTCTTTGTTATTTCTATGTTCTACTAGGTTCCAAGTTTAACTGGAAGAGATCCCATATAGGATAAATTCACCATTATTTGTATCGGTGCCAATATATATTGTAATGTTATTGTTTATGTGCAATAAATAAGATAAAACAACTCTACGCTACTCAATTCACCGGATTTTCTTACGATACCAAAACTCAAGTGTGTTTTTTTTCTGGATTACTTTTGGTTAGCTGCATCAATAAATTAAAACTAACCTTGAAAATTAGAATACAACCTGCAAATAATATCACGCTGATATCGAGATGTGTGCAAAAAACTTTAACGACAGGGTGATTACACTTTACATTAAATTTAAAAATTAACTCAATTTGGTCGAACTCCAGGAAAATGATGCATTACCCGTGCCGCGTCTGATTTATAGTAAAATGAATAATGCATATGAATTAAACGAGACCGGGAAATTACTTTCTGGATTACTAGCTCCCTGTACGCGCTTTACCAGTGGAGAAGCCAATTTATATAATACTAGTTTCTGCCAGCGACTTCGTCTGCGTAAAATTGGTATTTTTGACATCCCGCGGGATCCGTAAATTTTTAAGCGATAAAAAGTAGCCTATGTTGCTCGGGAATAATGTAGCATTCTAATGCTTTTTTTTTTAAATCGGTCGAGTAGTTTTTTAGTTTATTCGTTACAAATATACAAAAATACGAATCTTTCCTGTTTTAAATATTAGTCTAGATATTACTCTTATTAAATTTTTAGGGTTCTGTATCCAAAGGGTGACAAGGAAACCGTCCTTCCTTCTGTCTCGTCGGACTTGCGCAGGAGGGGTTACGTACCTACTATTATCTATAAAAAATCAGGTTTGATGTATATGGGAGCTCCCCTTAAATATTTAAATTATTCTATATTTAGTAAATACGTCATCTGTGAAAACACGGATATACAGCGAAGACTGAAAAAGGACAAAGCTTTTCGAGTTAGTTTAGTATAGTGATTGTGTAATTAGTGCAGTGAGTACTACACACAAAGAACACGTTAACAAAGTGTCTTCCCCTTAACAGAGACAATAGGAAAAGTGTTAATGGACACATTCTTAGCTTAGTCTGTATTAGAAGTTTAGGTCAGTTTTAAAATACTTATTAGTCATAACTCATAAGACTAGATTGTATTCCAATAGAATATTTTTGAAGAGATATTTTATTTAATAAAAAATAAAAAAACTGAAAATTTCAATTGTCTAGCTATCACGGCTCGTGAGATACAGCCTGGTGACAGAGAGACAGTCAGACAGACGGACAGCGGAGTCTTAGTAATAGGGTCCCGTTTTACCTTTCGGGAATGGACCTCTAAAAATCATCTAAGACAGCACCTAATATTTAAAAATAAATGTTAGTTCAAAGGTACCTACTTGTTGTTTTTTGAGATAATTTTTCGTGTTTTTTAGTAACGGCTTCGGAACCCAACACTTAGCAAGGTTCGACATGCTCTGCCCGGGTTTTTCGGATATAAATGGATTTTATTTAGTAGGTACAAATATTTTTTCCATTTGGCAGCGGGACCCTAAAAGCTCATACAAAACAAAGCACGATCAAAGCAAAAAATAATCAATCACCAGGAAATAACGATCCTCTTCAATGATCTCAAGATCTCTTCGCTTCCATAGCAACAGTGGAAGTATCTATAAAACACTTAAATTAATACGAGAGGCGTCAGCAATCAATTGGACCGAACTTCCCCGATCAATCACGAAGTCTTACGAGGGTACGGTCGGAAGAACAATAGTTCGGTATGGTTTCTTTTAATTGGGATGATGAGTCACGTTGTATATGTATATAATGTACTACTTATTGGTTATATGGATCGGAAAACAACAAGTTATCGTAGCAAATTAAAAATACAAAAGTAACTACTCGTATTCGAAGATATGAGACTTTTAAGTTTTTAAGTAAAAGGCTTCAATGTACTAGGTACATTTTGTTGTTTTTATATATTGCCCGTGTTTTATTTTTTTTGTCTTGCACATGTACCTAAATATAAATTCAGATACCACACCGGAAATAGAACCCGGGACCGAATTGTAAGCATTCACTAATTGTAAGTCCATTAGCAACTAAATATGCTAAACGTCATAATTATAAGATAATCGGCAGTTTTTAAACGCATAAAGTTTGTTTATCCATAGTACCTAAGTGAAAAACAAACACGGGACGACCTTGTATTATGTTGATTATAAAAAAACTGGCAAATGCGTTTAAAAACTTCACTGGTTTGTGATCCTTATAATAACGTAAAATACCACAAAAACATCTGAAATAAAACATGACATGACATTAAGGATTTTACGAAACACCAAAATGCGGATTGAAATTATGAATATCTTTGAAACTGATTATTTTCGCCCGGGGCGACCTAATTTGCTCTAAATGACCTTTCCTATGCCTCCTTAAAAGGATTGTATCGCATACCCAGTTACCCTGCGTATAACACGTCGCCTATTGAGCAGCTTCTGCATTGTTCCAATTGAAGAGAAATGTCCAGATAAATCATGGTGAATTGCCTGCCGACGTCGATCGAAACGGTAGCGACAGCGACACAGTCGGTTGAATTGACACAATACTAGCCGATAATGTATACATCAATAAGTACCTACCAATTTATTTTTGCATAAGTAGCTTATTTAAATTTTAACTAGGGTGCTAACGGGACCCTATTACTACGCCACCGCTGTCCGTCCGTTCGTCCATCTGTCTACTATGAAAAAAAAAAAGCAAAAAATAATAATAGCGGGCTGTGTCTCATGACATGAACCTTGATGATAAAGTTGACATTTTCTCAGTGTGTAGGTACCTATTTATATTGCCACTATGGCAAAAAAACATTTGGCGTTTTAATCTCGGTCTTAATATTGTACCTTGGTACGGAACCATTCGTGGGCGAGTTTGAATCACACTTGACCGGTTCTTAGGGTTCCGTAGTCAAACTAGGAACCCTTATAGTTTCGCCATGTCTGTCCGTCCTCAGATTAGCTCAGACACTTAGTACTAGAAAGCTGTAATTTGGCATGAATATACGTATTAGTCACGCCAACTAAGTGGTAAAATAAATTCTTGAAAACATATTTTTTAGTGTACCTCCGTTACACGTAACGTAAGAATGTGTTTTTTTTTCTACCTACCTACCCCATAATGAGGGGTGTCGTTGGATAGGTCTATAAAAACTATGTTTTAATGAGAGTTTCCGCGCATCAGTTTTTTCACTAGATGGCGCCTGTGAAGTGAGGTCTTTTTGACAGTTGATACATACATACATACATTAAATCACGTCTGTTTCCCAGAGGGGTAGGCAGAGACCACTTCTTTCCACTTGCTACGATCTTGACAAATTTCTTTCGCTTCAACATTCATACATCGAGTCATGCACGCACGTCGGTTTCGGGTACTTAAGATTCGGCCCTTTTCCAGTATTTCTCCGATTTGATTTGATTTACTTAACAGTTATAATAATATAAATACAATAATATGATTGCAACATAAGAGCATAATGGATTAAAACAAAATGCAATAACGCCCCTGCATTGTATCCTGCATCGTAGAACTTGTTTTGTGACCGAGGCGCCATTGTTATCAGACAACTGTTACACTAAGAAAGGACTTATTTTCTGTATTTTGCGAGTACTTTTCAACGGCTAGTAGAAACACACAATAAGAAAGGTTTTTTTTTTAAATAAAATACCCATTTTCTTATTCGGATTGTTTTAAAGTTCTGAATCACTTTTGGCAGTTGGTTTCTAATACCGGAATTACAGCACTGGTTTCGGATTTGATTTTTGTATTTTTGTAAAAAAAAAAAAAGTCGGACTCGCGTACGAAGGGTTCCGTACCATTATCTATAAAAAATCACGTTTATTGTGTTTTAAGTATTTGTTGTTATAGCGGCAACAGATATACATCATCTGTGAAAAATTCAACTGACTAGCTATCTCGTTTCTTGATATATAGCCTGCTGACAGACAGATCAGATTGTGGGAGGACCTTGTGCAGGGTCCGTCCGGGTTGGTACCACCATCTTATCCATTAACCTACCGCCAAGCAGCAGTGTTCGCATTGTTGTGTTCCGGTTTGGGGATAAGACAGCCGGTGAAATGACCAGCATAGAGGCATTCCATCTTAGTCCTCAGGGTTGGCAGTGCATTTTCAGTCTTGTGAATGCGAATGTGTATGGGTCACAGTTTCCACTTACTATCAGGTGGCCTGTGTGCTCGATTGCCTTCCTATGCCATAAAATAAATAAATAAATAGATGGACAGACGGACAGCGGAGTCTTAGTAATAGGGTCCCGTTTTTTTTGGGTAAGGAACCCTAAAAAAAATACCTACATGGAGATATACATATCATTGAATTTAGATGAGATTAAAAGCATAAGAAATGTAAATAGTATCACTTATCTTGTTGGTACTTTAACAATCCGTAATTACGGAAAGTAATAATGTTACCCGTAAATCGTATCCATGGGCATAAAAAATATTGGTATTACATTTCTAGAGCTTGTTTATTGCCCGCCATTACTTCTCAGGTAATAATTATAGCAACAATAACATAATAGAAGATTATGCAACTGATGCATAATGAGACACTCGTGTGACCCTTTTAACCACACTCATATTTTAAGGCCTTATTATGTACAGTTGCATACACTACTTTATCTACTCACACTATTTCGTAACAGCAAAAACCAACAAACAAATATGACAACAATAATGGCGGCAATTTGATCCTCCGTCAAGACGAATGTTATTTTTAAATCATAGACAAACGAATAATAAATAATAAAAGTCCCTATTCTCAAGAACTCGAGATCAAATGTCGTGCGGACAGAGAAGTGAAAATTTGAGGCGTTTTTTGCGCTTGTCGCAGATATTTTTGCATACACAAGCGAGACGCGTCTGTTCCTCGTGACGGCCTGCGGGGCTGAGGTGTGGCCCTGGCGCTCCCTATTAAGACTATTAATTCTTTGCTGCGAATTTGGGAAGTTAGGTCGTTGAAAAATAGGCGCCTATCCCTTTGCGGGAGCATCTATCCCGGATTTGCTCTAGTACATTTATCTACATACATACATAAACTCACGCCTTCATTCCCAGAGTGGGGTAGGCAGAGCTAAAGAATTACCAACAAGTCTTAAAACTTCTTGATAATTCTGTAACCACATTTTGCACAAGTAGGCTAAGATGTTTCCCAGTATATTAGTGACAGGTGGCAAGCCCATCGCCTAACAGTACTACAAGCCTTTATTCCCTTAGTCGCCTCTTACGACATCCACGGGAAGACATGGAGTGGCACTATTCTAACCCGGCAACCACACGGTACATTTATCTTTCAGAGAATAAGGAACGTAAACCGCGTCGCAAACTTCACCGGTCAAATAAAGTGCAATACATTTTCGCATTGTTCAAACAGGAACGAAGCAAGCAACATGCTTGTAGAATATAAACCTGTCCGGAGCACCCTGTTTGTTTGATATATTCGGTAACACTACATTTTTAGTCAAAAGCCGTATGTAACATTTGGTTATGTAACATATTACATTTACGTTTGTACCAAACTAAGTAGCGTAGTACTCTATACAGTGTGTCTCTGACCTTGGGGCTTTAATTTCAACGATCGATTCTACTCGCTAAACTGAACTACTTTTGTTCTGCAACATGAAAAAATAACTTAAATTTAGATAACTAATTGATGTTAAAGTCTAATTGTAAAATCAGTGTATTACATACTGGCCATGTAATCACTATCTCATGGTACGGGGGCGACATTACCTTGGTACGAGGGCTAAAGGAAAATGGAGAATTGGATCGCGTACATTGAAAATTAGATTTAACTTGTATGATAAAAAATAAGTTTAAACTGAACATATTTTTAACAACTTACAGAACAAAAGAAGTTTAGTTTCAGGAGTAGAATTGATCTATGCATTTAAAGCCCCAAGGTCAGAGGCACCCTGTATATACCTATTGTAGTTTTAGTAAAATGCCTGTGACATACGGACGGACGGACATGACGAAAGTAGGGTAGAAGTAGCGTACTCTTTTTGGCCATTTAAAGTGAGGCCGTGAGTATCAAAAATATTGCAAAGAAAATATATTTTTTTTGTATAAGATAAAATGCCTCATTGAAATGCGAGTATTGATTGCAGGTTAAGAAGTTGGTCGCGATCTGGACGAACCATGCACAAAGTCATACACCCACAAATGTGCCAGAGCTTAATTTTAATTAATATAATTTTAATTCAGAGTTATATTAATATTAATGTGGATAATTGGAAAGGATTCGTTAGTCTACTTTATTGTTTAACTAACTTGATTTGAATTAGACAATTTGAGACTGAAATTTAAATTCTCAAACCTTAATAACGTAATTTATAACTGTTCTATATTAATTTTGACTAAATTAACTTTAATTGAAGTTGGGTTGGACTATGGAAACTGGGGTAGGCTACGTTGTGTTCCCAGACTTGATTTCTAGGCTGAAATGTATCCAGGATACAAGTTGTGGCACTGATTATTAAGCTAGCTTTGAGTATTTGAATTCTTGAATACTTAATGTATAATGTCTAGCAAGCTATTGGAAACTAAGGAATTATCTAGGTTGGACTATTTGCTTCCAAGGTAAAGTTTACAACTTGACGGTTGCTATGTATAAAATAGAATTACAAGACAAAATCTAAAAACCTCCGGAGATTATAGAGCTGGTGCTTACCTCACCCAAAGGATTGGGCTGCCTATCCAGAGAGGTAACGCAGCCAGTATCATAGGGACCATGCCGCGAGCGGACCTACTAGAGAGGGTGTTCTTTTTATAGTGGTGATTATCATTTACTTCTTTAATATTTGAGTAGCTTAGTTTTATTTTAATAGAATAAGTTATTTTATTTCATTTTAGTATTTAGTCTTAGTTAAGTATTTATTATTTTTCTGTTTTAGATTGCGTCTTAATAAATAATTTTACTGAAAAATCAAAAAAAGTAAAAAATATGCTTTTAACATAAAAATATTTAGACAAACTTTTGTTATTATTAGGTACTAGCGACCCGCCCGCGGCTTCGCCCGCGTGGAATGTATTATACATATAAACCTTCCTTAAGAATCACTCTATCTATTAAAAAAAACCGCATCAAAATCCGTTGCGTAGTTTTAAAGATTTAAGCATACATAGGGACAGACAGCGCAAGCGACTTTGTTTTATACTATGTAGTGATTTACTAGGTGTCGGTGCCCGGCGTCGCACGGGTGCATTTTTTTCGTCCAAACCTTGTCCTGATAATAAAGAACACAACAAGGAAGAATTCATTCAAATCGGTCGAGCCATTCTTGAGTTAAGGCGTGACCAAGGGAAACAGGGATTAATTACGTTACTATGTACTTTAGCGAAAACTCGTATCTGATATTACGAGATGTGTGAGTTTGAACTTAATTCTCTTCACTTTTAAAATTAAAATCGTACGTTAAGCAATATGAGATACGAGTTTTTTTTAAAGTAATGACGATTTTACATTTTATAATATTATGATTCATCGCGGCATTGTACAGTCGCGAACCGGGATTTTTGATCCACTTACCCATGTTCCTAATTTGGCTATGTAATGCAAATCGAATAGCTGTCAGCCAGTCGTTGACATCGGCTATTGAATACTACTTGAGCAAGGTCCGTCCGGGTTGGTACCACCATCTTATCCATTAACCTACCGCCAAGCAGCAGTGTTTGTATTGTTGTGTTCCGGTTTGGGGATAAGACAGCCGGTGAAATTACTACCATAGAGGCATTCCATGTTGGTCCTCAGGGTTGGCAGTGCATTTGCAGTCTTGTGAATGCGTATGTCTATGGGTCACAGTTTCCACTTACCATCAGGTGGCCTGTGTGCTCGTTTGCCTTCCTATGCAATAAAAAAAAATACACGGCTAAATTACGCACAATGGCAAGTGGCTCAATAATCCCGGTTGGTGACTGTACCAAAGATGCTGGCAGCATTTCCTCGATGAATGGGTAAACTAATTACGAAACTGCCAGCTCTTCGGTCACCGTTGACGTCAATCGTCAGCATCTTTGACACGGCAGGGGCCGGGATCGGACAGTTCCCTAGGTAATATCGATGTACGAATTCTACACACACCATACTTGGGCAACATTTATCTTTTTACGAATAACCGAGACGATTTGAAATAACCAAATAATCAGTAATTTCTCTAGATTAGCTTAGATTAGATTCTTATCTAGATAAATTAATTGGGCTTTTAAATGAAAGATGAATGTTAATCGTGAGTAGAGAATGCGAATAACCGGTTATAACCGGTTTTAACCGGTTTTAACCGGTTATTTTCATACAAAATCTGTTAATAACCGGTTAAATTGCATTCCCTAGTCGTGAGTCATGTAGAGCTAAAATATGTCGGGCATGAAAATAATCTACAATAGAAGTAATTAATGTTTTGAAATTGAAAAGATGAAATATAAATATACATACATACATACATACATACCTTCACGCCTTCATTCCCAGAGTGGGGTAGGCAGAGCTACAGAATTACCAAAAACTCTAAAAACTTGTTGATAACTCTGTAACCACAATTTGCACAATTAGGCTAAGATGTTTAACAGTGTATATTAGTGACAGGGTAGCAAGCCCATCGCCTAACAGTACTACAAGCTTTAATTCCCTTAGTCGCCTCTTACGACTTCCACGGGAAGACATGGAGTGGCACAATTCTAAGCCGGCAACCACACGGCAACAAATAAAATAAAAATAAAATATAAATATATGCGACCTTTTTAGGGTTCCGTAGTCAAACTAAGGACCCCTCTAGTTTTGCCATGTCCGTCCGTCTGTCTATCTGCAGCTTAGCTCAGAGACTTAGTACTAGAAAGCTGTTTTTTAGAAACATTACGATTTTATAAGCAATGTCAGTGTAACGGTTTGACCCGACGTGACTATATAAAATTATTTATCTAAGCTTACTTGTATAACTAACGAGGTTTGTTAACTTCATCTAGATAATTTATTTAAATAAAAGAATTGACAAGACATTATTTGACAACTAAAATATATAAGTATATAAATTATTTTGACGACGGGCTGGCCTAGTAGGTAGTGACCCTGCCTACGGAGCTAGCGGGCCTAGGTTCAAATCCCGGTAAGGGCAGATATTTGTGTGTTGAGCGCGAATATTTGTCCTGAGTCATGGATGTTTACTATGTATTTAAGTATATATTTCTCTATATAAGTATTTATATCGTTGTCTAGTACCCATAATGCAAGCCTAGAGCTTAAATTGTGACTAGGTCAATTGGTGTGACATTGTCCCCTGATTTATTAATTTTCAACTGACTTTCTTTAAGGATAATTATCTAGATAAGAAATTATTTAAATAACGCCCAACTCTGACACACTCCCCCCCCCCCACGTCGCAAAAAGCTAAAGTATAAGGACATTGAACAAACTTGTTTGTATGGAAATACAAATTGAGTGGTTCAATGTATTGTTTTAATCCATTTTCCTATATAAACAAACGCGGCGAGCCATAAACCGACGCCAACAAAGCATTTGCCGCGACCAAACAAACAACGTTATTACTCCGCTAGTTTTATTGTCGATACTAATACGTTATGTAACAGACATACATACAGTAGATACGACTTCATAGGGTTGGATTGGTAGCATTGGGTTCTAAAATATATGGAGTCACTATTAGATTTTTTGTATAGGGTGACTGTGGGGTCGTCGACTGAATTTTCGCTACTCAGTAAATGATTGAGATTCTATTAGTAGCAGTGGGCGGCTGACGGATGCAAAATAGGGACGTAAACAAAACATGGATAAGACTTATTAAATTTCGAGAAATATTTATGAATACAAAATTATGCAGTTTTGAATTAGAATTTTGCACGAAACAGAATCAAGAAGATTTTAATATTGATTTGATAAACTTTTTAGTTTTATGCAATATTCCGTGGAAACGTGTTAACAGTGCCGCTTTTCGACAGTTACAACAATACAATTATGTAACTATTTTACAATTTCGCTCTTTTTATTAAACCCCTTGCTTGCAGTCATATCCATATTACGTATAACGTTCGACATTATTTTGACGTAATTTGCATCCGTCAGCCGCCCACTGATTAGTAGGTACCTTACCTATAGTGGTTATTGAATATAATTAAATTAAACTATTTCATTCAAATAATGTTGTTTCACTTATTAATATAAAAAATATGCTAAAACCTATTCGAAAATCAACCGATCTGGGCCGGTATTCTAGGCAATATCCTAGTTAATCTGTTATGGTATTGTTGTGACGTCAGCCGCCGTTACGGTATAGTAAATAAGAGCTATCAAAACGGTGACCACACAATACAGCTCAAACACGATATGGTCTTTACCGTGTTGAATAGAGGCCCAGAAGAGTAAGAAATTGAGTATGTAGGGTGACCATGATCCTAAATAAAAAAAATCCATTTAGTGTTTATTTACATGTAAAAAAAAGTCTTAACGCTTTCAAACCTATTACGTTTGTGTCCCTAGTGGTTTAGTGAGTTTTAGTTTACTTTATTGATACACGACCCCGCAGTCGCCCTGTATATTGAAATAGTCAATCAATCCCAAGACAGCAAATGCGTTGCAAACTCTAGATTTAAAAAACGCGGAGTATTCAAATAATTTAACAAAATTTACATACATACATACATTAAATCACGCCTGTTTCCCAGAGAGGTAGGCAGAGACCACTTCTTTCCACTTGCTACGATCTTGACGAATTTATTTCGCTTCTTCCACGTTCATACATCGAGTCATGCACGCACGTCGGTTTCGGGGGCCCTTTTCCAGTATTTCTCCCATTTGATTCGAAAAAGTACGCCTAGGGCGGCCCCTTCCGACCCTTCCACTCACTTTCTATCTGTTCTCAATCGTCAATCTTCTTTCATCCATCCTTTCCAAATGACCGAACCATCGAAGCATGCCCTTTTTAATCTTAGTCACTACATCTTCTTTTATTCCACGTTTCTCCCTGACACTCCACTCCACTGCCACTCCGTGTCTTCCCGTGGATGTCGTAAGAGGCGACTAAGGGAATAAAGGCTTGCAGTACTTTTAGGCGATGGGCTTGCCACCTGTCACTAATACACTGGGAAACATCTTAGCCTACTTGTACAAAATGTGGTTACAAAATTATCAAGAAGTTTTAAGACTTGTTGGTAATTCTTTATCTCTGCCTAGTGCCTACCCCACTCCAGGATGCGTGAGGGTAAGTATGTATGTCTCTCTAACTAATAAAATTTTAACAAAATGTTATTTGATTTAACTCCTTATTTATCTATCAACAAATAGAAGAGAAACTGATTTCTACTTCCATCGGCGCTATATGGATTGACGCTGTCTTTCACAGTTTCCATCCTGTCGGAGCCTATTAGCCGAAAATAACTGTATGTGGCACCTATACTGAATTAATTATGTCGCGTAAATTTGCGCTTGTTTCTGACGTACATACGGACGTCAACGATGGCGAGCTATTAGTTTTAAACAGACGCAATTTATTTCATATAAGCTTTAAAAATCAATGTATTTTCTTATATTATCGTCTACCTACGTGATATATTTAATAAAAAACCGCCATTTCATAACACATATCAATATAGGAACATAGAATCGGACAAATATACAGGTCAAACGTGATCCCTTTGACATACATTTATTGTTTTGATTGTTGAAAGTCAGTTTTTTGCACCCATATTATTTACGTTCATAACTATCGGAAGTCATTTTTTTTTATGTCATAACGCTTTATAATTCGAACAATGATTATCCATAATGTAAGAGATTATATACAAAAGTCATAAACTATACAGCTCAAACACGATGTGGTTATTAACGTATTGAATGGAGGGGCAGTTGTCTTATGGTGCGTTCCTATATTCAAAAACGTGGATAGACTTCTGACGTTTCGTTAAAATTTGACACATGTTGTACGTAGCAAATGTCATATTTTAACGAGTCGTCTCTCTACTCATACCATGAGCTATTATTATCATCTATCTCACCTCAATTGAAACAGAGAAAAGGATTTAGCTATGACTGCTGTAACTCAGTCTAACTCACTGCGGCAAACTTTGCAAAGGTTTACTTCTTTTGAAAACGGCTTTCTGTCAAAAGGTTAATCGAGCGAGCGAAGTGATACAAGCGGGCTCATTTGAAGGGTAAAGCGACCATAGAAAATGCACGGCCTGACATATTGTTTGTAAGCTGTGATGCGACAACTTGAACTCGCCGGTTAATAATCCATCCGTCAGGTTCAACTGCAAGTTAAGAGAATCACTCACAAGGTTTTAACAGTGTTATTCACAACAAAGTCTATTAAATTTACCTTATACAAGATGTTTTTTCTAACGAAACCGCACATAAAGTTTGTTTACACTTTTATTTCAATATCGGATAATTTTATTATTTGCTATAACTTATAGGCCGTAAGTTCGCATTCCTTACTAACACGAACGAACATTAATTAAGGGATCAGTTTCAGTTACTAGCGAGAACGGATGAATACTCCGTTGTAGCGATAGGCTTCATTAGTTATTTAAGTATTATATCACAAATTAAATCAACGACAAAACATTCCTTAAACATGAACAGACCAACTTCAAATATATTTTTCACAAACGTGCTCGGAAAGAAAGGTTTTCCGATTCAAACACAAGGACGGAAAGTGCCTCATTTTACTTCTAGGAGTAAAAAATCTACATGAAAACATTTTCCGTCCATGTCCATATTGTTTTTTAAATGTGCTCTCTACTGCGTATAAAATCGAAAGGACCATGGAAAAAACCCCGTACAACAAACTTGTGGGTGCGGCGGCGGCTCGTCGTGCGTGAAACTATCTTAACTAATACTTACTCGTAGTTTTCAAACAAACATTCTCTACGAATTTGCCAAGGGTTTTTAAAAATACTTATAATCATGTAAGTATTTGTATGATTTCCTCGCATTGTTTGAGAAAAGCATTATATATGCCTCGTCGGGAACGCCTCGCTATTGCTAGGACTGCTAACCACCTCGTCAAGAAATCCCTTACTTTCCGCGCTTAGGCAATAATGTACTATTAAGTAGTCAACTCTTGTCCAAATAAAACAATACAATATAATGTCGTGGTTTTCTACACTAAAGTTCTATTTTACAACCATACACAGGGTGCTCCAATTAGACTTAATTGGAGCACCTAATTGCTTCTAAGCTGCGTAAGTTAACCTTCGCTAGAATCGAGCAGTAGGTACAGTTCGTTTGCAAAGGTTTTACAGTCTCGTACTTTTTAACAAATGGTATCATCCAGTACACGGTTTTCTTAGCCCTATGAAATGCTATAATTCTAAAGGTGGCTCAAAGAAGTCATCTCCTGAAAGGTAGCGGCTTGGTTGTGCCCCTGACATTACTTACATGTTTAGATCGCTTTTTATGAAGTGGCTAAGCCACCGTCATGTGTTGTTTCTTTTCTAAATTAATAGTGTGAAAAAAATACAGCTTTTCATCAGCTTTTATGCGGGTGGTATGACCTTGTGCAGGGTCCGTCCGGATCGCTACCACCATCTTATCCATTAACCTACCGCCAAACAGCAATGTTCGCATTGTTGTGTTCCGGTTTGGGGATAAGACAGCTGGTGAAATGACTAGCATAGAGGCTAGGCATAGGATCTTAGTCCTCAGGGTTGGCAACGCATTTGCAATCTTAGGATTGCATTGCAGTCTTGTGAATGCGAATGTCTATGGGTCACAGTTTCCACTTACCATCAGGTGGCCTGTGTGCTCGTATGTCTTCTATATGCCATAAAAAAAAAAAAAAAAAATGTAATGACGTAAAAAAAATATTAATAAATATCAGTGGGCAATGTCTCACCAACTGATCGAGTCCCAACTAAGCTCTAGGCGTACTATGGGTACTAGACAATGATATAACTACTTACATAGAGAAATATATACTTAAATACATAGAAAACATCCATGACTCGGAAACAAATATTCGCGCTCACACACAAATATCCGCCCCTACCGGGATTTGAACCCAGGACCGCTAACTTCGTAAGCCAGCGCGTTTTTAAATGGTTTAAAAATTACCTTCTGGAGTTTTTTGCGGCGCTTCTTCTTTTCAATGATTGTCTTGTTCGAACTTGATTTACTTCTTATTTACGACGTGTAAAAAAAGCCCTGATGTGTCCCATTTCTTAAATAAGAAAATCTTTTTACAAGTAACTAAGAAAGATGCGAAAAATTGCGATAGATACCGCTACTATCTATCCTAACTAATATCATAAATGCGAAAGTAACTCTGTCTCTCTGTCTGTCTGTCTTTCACGCTAAAACTACTGAACCTGAAATTTGGTACACAGATCGTCTAGAGCCTGAGAAAGGACATAGGCTAGTTTTGATTTCGAAAAAAGGGTTGTAAGGGGTTAAAAGGGGGGAGGAAATGCAAACGGAGTCGCGGGCAAAAGCTAGTCATATATAATTATGAACGCTATCCAACGATTGTATGAGTCGCAAACATTTTTATCCCGTTGCGTAATTCTGTACTTTTTTATTGTTCCCAAACTGGACCAAGTAATATATCAAGCGAGTTTTATTATCGTATCATTCATTTTACAACCGCACCGAAATTGGTGCAGCCAGGGGCAAAAGTGTTTTCTATGACATTATTTTATTGCTCTCTTATTGAGGACAAATGGAGGATAAAAATAATATGGTGGTAAAGTTTATTACGGAAACACATACTGGTTCAAATAAAAGATATTTTTGGTAGACCGTTTATAAATAAAAAACGAGGTGAATACTTCCTCCACTATGTAAAGTAACCAATTCATTATCCTTCTTCGGAATGAGTTCACTTTCGTTAGCTAAACGTGCATGGTTAACATACCACCTACAAAAATTAGGTAGGAGTAATTGAAAAAAAACGGCTCACCATGTTTCGGACTCGATACGTTAGAACTCCTTTATCTACTGATACAGAGCTGTACTTATTTTATTCTTTGATACCACGGCGTCATGTAGGACTTACATCAGCGGAAAATCATACTTTTTTACATACCATCGGCCGTAATATATAAATCTTCAGATGGCATGTTCATCGCCCTCGCCATCGGCTCGGGAGATAAATCGCGATGTCATATTGATGCACGCTAGATGTTATAGGTTAGAGCAGAACCAATATAGACCTAAGACACTGCCATTTTTTGAAAACTGCTTGTACCTATACTCGTATTCATTGAAAAACCAGATGATTGTAAACGGCAGCATTTAAAAACAAAATCCATGTTACAACACGCAACATTTAATAAAATGAACGCAATGTTTTTATTATTTTATTTTGCCTACCCAAAACACTTTCGTGCCCGTCAGTCCAGTAAACAGGGTGTAGTAAAATAAATACGATTTTTATTGTGAGCGTCGGAATTCGAACAAAATCGTTCTAAATTAACCACAGGGTGGTTAGGCCCGATTTATGATGGTGTTAAGGCTTGGACGTCATGCGATGACGATTTATTTGTAAAGGTATAATGCGTTAATCTAATAATGTAAATTACCTCCCTGTTTTGTGGTGTTCGTTTTGCGTAGAATATTTAAAGATAAAGTTATTCAGTAAGTACGCCGCACGGGCACTTTTACACGTCAAGAATCTACCAGTGCTTCACAAGAGGAGACCACTGCTGAGAAAAAACGCCGCAAGAAACTCAGGAGTCAGTAATTTTTTAAACATATTTAATATAACAATGGTACTACATAGAATTACAATGGTATTACATAAATCTATAAATACTTGTGGGAGGACCTTGTGCAGGGTCCGTCCGGGTTGGTACCACTATCTTATCCATTAACCTACCGCCAAGCAGCAGTGTTCGCATTGTTGTGTTCCGGTTTGGGGATAAGACAGCCGGTGAAATTACTAGCATAGAGGCATTCCATCTTCGTCCTCAGGGTTGGCAACGCATTTGCAGTCTTAGGATTGCGGTCTTGTGAATGCGAATGTCTATGGGTCACAGTTTCCACTTACCATCAGGTGGCCTGTGTGCTCGTTTGCCTTCCTATGATATGAAAAAAATAAAAAATATATATCAAATAACCTGCGTAGTTTCCGCAGGAAAACACACTAAAATCTTACGAGAGAGATAGAGTTAGATATTCCTCGATCCTATAATACGCTTAAGACATTAACGACTTTTTCAAGTAATTTTTCAGTGCTAGAGAGGGTAACTTTAAAACTACGTCAGGTAATTTATTATAGAAATGAATGCATTGATTAACAAATGATTTTATATACTTTACGGACGCGGAATTTTCGAATAGCGATTTTATTTTGATTTCTACTATTTAAATTATGTATATCAGATTTATTTGTGAAAGAATCTAAATTTTTAACATACATACATACATACCTTCACGCCTTCATTCCCAGAATGGGGTAGGCAGAGCCACAGAATTACCAACAACTCCAAAAACTTGTTGATAACTCTGTAACCACAATTTGCACAATTCGGCTAAGATGTTTAACAGTGTACATTAGTGACAGGTAGCAAGCCCATCGCCTAACAGTACTACAAGCCTTTATTCCCTTAGTCGCCTCTTACGACTTCCACGGGAAGACATGGAGTGGCACAATTCTAAGCCGGCAACCACACGGCACCAATCGGCAATTTTTAATAACATAAATAAACTGAGACGCGACAGTTAACATATTAATTTCCTTAAAACTAAAGGAATAAGGATGGAGGAGGAAGGATGGAATGACTGTTCAAATGAGTTATAACAACTCTGTTCAAAAATACAAAGTTGTAGAAATAGGTAAAAGCCCGGTAGAAACAAATTACAAATGAGTCACGAAAATAAACATTCAGTTCAAAACACATTAAAAGGGGTAAAGCGTGTAGGTCCCTAACAAAGCGAAACAAAGTGGATAAACACGCTTAACTGCCCGAACAAGGATTGCATGAAACGAGGGATTACATTTGAGCGCCTCGTGACGTTTTTTTTAAATAACATGCCATAGAAGATTTAATGGTAGTTTTACCCGATTGCGTCAGAAGGAGGGTTATGTTTTACGGGCACGCTCTGCAGCCTAAACTGCGAGGTGCCATTTGATTCGTTATAATTGTCGAAGTGACATAGGGTATATAAAAATACAATATGGCGTCCACGAAAAAAAATGGATAGGAAAAATACATTATAACACTTTGATGCTACCATTTTGACAGGAAAATAAAAAAATACGTAAATGTTAAGTTTCGCTTGTAATTCGTAGTAATAGATCTGCAAATTGAGCCCAAAACTCAGATGATGAAATCATAATACGTAGGATAAATTTTAATCAGCATTACTTGCAATCATTAACTTACTATCTGATTAATATCAAAATGATATCTTCTCTCCGTAAACCAGTTTTTTTTAAGTAATGTATCGATAAATACTTTTAAAGTAAAAACCGCGGAATACCGTTTAAAATCATGACAAAACAACAACAATTTGTACGCGTTCTAAACAGATTCGCATTCAATTTAATTCCAATTCATTAACTCAGTTTATTTATATCAGGCTGTATATCTGTTTCAATAGGTAAGTACAGTCAGATAAAGCAGTTAATACAATAAACAGACTAGACGGCTAATTGTACAGGACGCGCCAAAGAAACTCGATCTCAATCCATTACTGATCCAAAATGGATGTTTATACAGAAATGGATGGATTACATCTCCGTCTGTACCCTTTGATCCCTTAAGAGTAAACAATCTGATATCTACCGAAGGGATGAAAGAAAAATGTTTTAATTGGATTTTAAGTGTTTTTTAAGCAAATAATAATAAACAAATGGATTATAAATGTTAAAAATTAAATAAATACATTGAGATAAAATTTACTTATGACTTTTTAGAAGTGAAGCTATTGACATGTTACTTTTTTTGTAATCCTTATTAACACAAACAAATGACGTTACAAGAGCCTGATTTTCATTTGACTAGTTTATTTATAAATCCAGTTAAGAATATAAGCACGTTTAAAGAAACAAAAAAAAAGCCATAAACCCTTTTACAATCTAATCAAAACCATAAAATGTATATTTATTAAAAATCCTAATAAATTAAATTTATTCAAATAAGAAAACGTCAAACAATAGACTGAACGTAAAATAAATATCTCTTTATCAAGATCTACGAAATTGGGGCCATAAAAATTCCATAACCCCATAACGACTCACCCCGTAGATGCGCTTCCACCATCATTGTACAGTCCGCGCTGGTTTATAGTCAAATTATATCATAAAATACAGTGGTACTATGGAAACTCGAACTTTTTGAGATTGTCGAGTGAGTCGTGAGATTAAGATGAGAGGAGAGTGATAGGGATTGAAATAATAAATAGCATTATTATTTAGTAGGTTTAGTATTACATATAAAAGCTTTTTTAAACAAAACAATAAAAATATTTTAATTGTTTTTATGGTATAATAATTTCCAAATCATCATTTTAAACGTCATTTCGACGATAGGACATCATCATGATTGTCTAGAGTTGTCCCATCAAGAGCTTTAGTAACAATCTACTAAGTGTATTTTAGCTGGTTTCGTTGATTTTTGCTGTTGGAGCTATGCACCATTACAGCTTCACAGGGCGGTGGTCGATCGAGCGACTGAACACATACGAGAAAGGGTAAAGCTGGCCTAATTAAAAATTACACATTATAGTGGTTTCTACACCCTGACGATGGGACGATTTAAACTCGCAGGGTTAATTATGCGTCCGTTGAGTTGAAAGGTGACTTGTAAAGATAACTTGGCAGTTGTGACAAAGCGGGAAGTACACAACTGCCTTACGTGCCTACGAGCACGGGCAGAAACTTTAGTTTGCCGGTTGAGTGAGTTGCTTGCATTCCCAAACTACACATTTGGAGTTGAAGGATTGTAATCTAGAGAATTCAAGTATCTGGTGGCCTGTGTGGTTATTTTTGCCATAAAAATAATACTAACTCTAGGAAGAAACTTTAAGAATGCACTAACTCTGGTTGACATAACTTTTGATGGCATAATTTAAATATTAACATTTCAAACAAAATAAAAACTATTTTAAAAATTGTTGGCGTTGTGCCAAATTACTGGCAATATCCCCATAGGAAGCAGTAAAACTTGTTCCATAAGATTAAAACTTCAACGCTAGCGTCTCCGTACGTGTAGCTATGGCATAACTTAATATTCATTACCTATATATTTAAAGTGAGTTTGGATCGAGTAACTTTAGAAACACAGGAAGTACATTATCTTAAACATTTGTTAGGCCCGCCTGGTAAATTAATATTATGGTCGTGTTTATGTGGATAGACGTCGATAAAACATCTGTCGCTTTCTGACCAGTGCTAGGCAGTGGGTAAGTGCGAGAGTGACGGATGCTTTAGCCACATCGAAGCTGACCATAATACCAGGGACCCAGGGAGGTGACCAGTTTCGTAAGGGTTTCGGATTTAAGCACTTAGCATTACGTTAGTGTTACCCTATTAATTCTCCCTCTCCGTTGACTCTGTTTCGCAGATTCGTGTGATTGGTTGACTTCAAGCCTGTGGTGTGGATAGCCATTCAATTGCTGAGTAGTGCGCTTAGTCGAATTAATTGTATCGTATGGGATAGCTTTTGATGGGGGTAAGTCGAAGATATGCTTATCGCATCGTTAGGATTTGTAAAAACCAGTCAATAATATACCCTAACGAAAACCCTTTAAAGGGTAAGCGTTCCCGGTCCTTGCATAATACAGGGGCAGGCATAGCAAGTATCCACTTAAATACTATAGCGCCCCGATAATTAAGCAGATGAAGTGGATGTGGATCGCCGAATTCATCTTATTTAGAGCCACTGCTTTGTCGACGAAATCTAAGACTAAATTAAAGATACAAGCTGAAATTGGTTAATAATGATCTTACGGGACGACTTAGGCTCGCCGGGTTATAGTTGGGTGTCTTTAAGGGTTATACACAGATTTAAGTAACTGTCTTTCCTGTGGATATACCAGAAATTAACGATAGACGAGCGTCAGATCTACTTTAGTCCTATCAAGTAAAAATATAACTTACACGCATACAACTTTTTAACAATCGACCACAGGGTCCACAGAAATTATATCGTTGGATTTTTCGCGTGTGTAAATAAATAGAATGTCAAGTAGCTAAGTGAAATGTAATCGAGGTGCCATGGTAGCCCTTAACAGTAGTAACGATACTCCATTACCCGAGAACTAGAATTTACGGTCTCTCCGCGGTTAACCCCGCTTGAACGTTATTTAAACGGTTATCCGACGGTTTGTATCGCAGTTAACAGGTTCAATGCCGCCGACTTGATATTGTATGGAATTTGAATGCGGCAAGTGTGTCATTGGCACTTAATAGGGTATTTTAAGGTTAAGGTTAGACTTTAATGTGAATTTAGGGTCGGGACAGCCATTAATGGGGAGGTGTTTTTTGAGTTTTATGGAGTCAAAAAACGTAAATTGAAACACAAAAAAAGAATTCACTTTAGCTCCTTAGGAATGTCAATGGACTAATGTGCAATTTTGGATACATACGTCTTTTTCGTCGCCCGTACTGTTTAAGCAATGGCTTACACGCCTTAATGGGGGACACGGTTTCTGTAGGAGCATGTATCGAAACTTTTTATGTGGGTTGTCTTGCACCGTCATAGGTAAGTATAACTTGTATAATTTCTATTTTTTTTATTAGTTTTGACACATTTTCCTGCTCAACTACGCATAAATATATAATTTTTTTGTTTTATATGAGGTTCATTGTTTTATATAATGGTAGGTTAAGTTTATTATTGTATAATATCATAAGCAATATTTAAAGCAACGACTGACTGTTGAGTGTCTTGCGGCGTTTCTTCTCAGCATTGATCTCTTGTGAAGCGCTGGTAGATTTTTGACGTGTTAAAGTGCCCGTGCGACCTACTTACTGAAAAGCATCTTTAATCTTTTTTTATCTTAATAATACAATAAATTATGTAGAACTCAATAAAACTGGTGGCAACGTCGGTTAAAAAAGAGTTAAAACACACATTTAACCATCGATACAAAGCCTTCATCTTGATATTCCTCCTAACGGAAAAACATAACGCTCAAAATCATTTATCACCGAAAATAACCCAATCCTACCTAGCCTCCTATCTTCGTAACGTAATATTTGCTAAAAAAACACCGACACGTTTTGTCCACAAAATTAATACGTCAGCGGCATAAAACCGCTAAACCATTGACGGACTGTATACTCACAGGCTGCCCTCCTACGGAGAAACGGTGCATTTGCAATTAATTTGTAGAAGCATATTAAACTCTCAAGGGATATAATAAGGTTGGATTTTCAATATAGTTCATATAGTAGATACGCCTTTTCTCCTTAGGAGGGCACAGTGATAGAGCTGCCCATTCATCAAATCTCGGATAAAGCGGCCATGGAACGATTGACTTACCTGAAACAAACCAAAATAAACATGAATCAATGATGGATTATTGGTATAAAATAAAACGTGTTTCATATTGGCTTTGCGGTAAGCTGGAATGTTTTTATTATACTCGTAATTGAATATATTTCAATTTGTTAGCTTAACAGATTCATTACGTTGTTGGATAAAAATGTGGTTAATTAAATTGCCTTGTTTATTGCAAAACTCGTAATTAAATACATACTTTTATACAGGGTGTTTGGTAGCTAGGTGCAAAGCTTTAAGTGGGTGATAGAGCAGCTCAAGAGCTATCGATTTAACCCCCATCATGTATGGTCAGCAATTGTTATTAGTTTCCGAGATGTTGATCATTTTAATCGGAATTTTTGTCATTTTTCCTTATTACGTGTTACGAAAAACCCGTAAATTCATGAAATAATTTAGAAAAAAACAGTGTTTTCTTTCATGATTAGAATCACTATGAAATAAGGAAGTTTTCAAAGCTACATGCCCCCAAATCCGCATCTGTTTAAGAGCTACGGTGCCACAGACAGACACAAACACAGACACACTTACACGTCAAACTTACAACACCCCTCTTTTTGCGCCGGGAAAAATATAATACCTCTAAATACTAACCTACTTAACTTTCAGAGTTTATAAAAAGTAAACGTAACGATAATCTAAGTTAAAATTACTTAGATCCAAACTCCGAGAACATCAGGAAAACAGCCGCTCGGTTCTGCTTAGAATCTGTACCCGTTTCAATAACTTTGAACAGAAGTTCATAATTTGTTAGTTGCTAGATTAACTTGGCAATGGGGAAAAGTTTTTGGGTCAGAATAAATACGGGTAAGGGTCAACCCATTACCTCGGTGTGTTGTGGGGTTAATTAAAAAATATATCACATTGGTAATTTATGACAACCTTTGTTGGATATATTTATACTGGTAAGTTTTATGGACTCTTGTGACATATAAATTATATGTGCATGCTTAAGTTTTTGTTAGGTAGTTGAATAAATGTTGTTGTTTTTTTTATATTATACATATTTTGTAACTTGTTTTGTCTTCGACAGTTGTGTGTTATGATTGCTTATTTGACTTGTAATTTTCTTTGTACCTACAGTTAGTGAACATAGGTATATGCATATGATTTGACATGAATGTATAAAAAATAGTTTTAATATATTCATTAATTAGTGTAAGTGGTTTGTAACCGTACTAGTTAAATTAATATAAAAATAAAAAAAAAATGGTAGAGAACGGCTAAGAAGAAGGAGAGAGAAAGTTGGTCAGTAACAGCATGAGAACGCACCGCACCGCGCCGCCGCCTCCGCTCTCAGTACGTTTGCGGCTTTAATTTGTAGTTGCTTAATTTTGTTTTTGAAGTGGTTCAACAGGCTCTATTCTACTCGGTAAAACTACATTGCTTTTGACTATCTATTGTCAACGTTATGACTACTTATGACAGCTCTTATTTAGTATCGTATTCCGGCGGTTTCGGGGCAACCTACCGGCAGCGACCATGACGCCAATTTTTGCAAAACAGGATCACGCTGTTTTATCACCTCGGTGTTAGTTTTATGTTTTCATCATCATCATCATCATCATCATCATGTCAGACGAAAGACTTCCACTGCTGGACATAGGCCTCCCCCAAGGCTATCTACACAGACCGGTCTTGTGATTTTCGCATCCACCGCATTATGTTTTGTTGATGTTTTATATTGGCCGAAAATTTCTTATCCTTTTATAACAATACTGTTACGTGTCAAAAGCTTTCCAAGAATCATAGAAAGAGCCCTAGGTAACCTTATTAATGAAATAGAGTTGTTTGAAACGAATTAATGTTTTACGTTCATCGTAACGAATATACGATCGATGTAATGAATTCCGTCCATTGAAACATAATGGCGGACAGTTCCGAGTAAAATCAATGTGAACTTTATTCCTTTCACCACAATGACCAAGTAACCAATCAACTTCAAACTAGTTCACAGCAAACTAATCCCACGATCCCAGAGTTCAGACTACTTTAGAGTCATCTCCATACATAAACTTAATTCACTGGTTAATAACCATTGGGTTTAGAAACCGACCATTAGAAACCTAGTTTACATTTGTATCGATTGCGATACACTGAGCAGTGAAAATGATCAACATGTATGCAAGTTAGTAAGTACTATGACCCATGATATTTTATATTAAGATACGTCATCTGCGCGCAAAAGCGTTCCTCAAAAAGAAAGGTAATTTACCTTACTACTGGTTAGTTGCGCCGCGGCCGCTGACACGCACGCATCAAAGGTAATAAATTTACACTACCGAAAAATAAAAAAAATATTTCATAAAAAATGCCGTCTTGTGTTAATAATGCTATAACTGTAAAAGGAAATAAGGATGTGTCATTTCATTCGTTACCGTAAATACTTTTTACATTTTGTTTCGATCTCGCCATTTTGTTTAATTTGCACCGCCGTCAATATCACCTGTGAAACATGAGAAACAACTATTTATCTCTTTCTAACAATAGCGTTCGCTACGGATTGCCGTCTTTGTCTGTAGAAATATGCTAACGTAGCAACTGTCAGCAATTGGCGACGGGTTTTAAATGCGCTTAGTATGAGCATAGCGTATCTTAATATAAAATATCATTGCATGTATGCAAATAAGTAAGTACTGCGACTCGATTTTATTGGTGTTGGCGTCTGTTTAAAGTTACTCCATGAATATATTTATGTGGGATTCTATGTTGGGTCTAATGTAGACTTTACAAAGAAAGTTTTATGTGTACTCTATAATGTATGTGTATGCCAAATTAAATATTACTAAGTTGTGTTTAAGTAAATGTTGTTGTTTTCAATCGGTTGTATTATACAACTTCGAAATGTCATTCTACAGTCGCTAAGGCCAAAATTGTTTACTAAATTTGGGCTTGTTTGTTTATGTGTATATGTATATAGTATATAGATTAATGAATTTAAATTGAATTGTATTGGAGGTATACTATAATCTTATCAAATCTTGCAACATAATTTATTCACAGTTATCGTTATAGTAATGAGCTAAAATTAAGTTTTAATTTAGTAACAAGATTTTAAACGAAAAAAGGAGTGTAATGTTTTCAGGGTTCATGTACGAATATATTAATTTACGATTATTTTTTCCACCATAACCTCTAAACGCTGAGCCGATTTAGATGTCCATGGTATCGTTAGAATCCTTTTACTACCCGGGTGACAAAGGATTCCTAAACTGTAATAGTACATTGTGTATTAAGGTCGGTAAGTAAGGAATTACGATCGAGGCTCTAGTAGAAGCCCGAAGTCGAAGACTGAGGGCTTTCTGAGTCGAGGTTCGTAATTCCCGTACCGCCCGTGAAACATACAATGTTTTTCATCACATTTGCGAGTAAATAAATACACAAGTCAGCACAACTATTATTACGAATTACTTGAACTTTTTTTAAGCGGATGGCGGGCGGACTCCACAGATTATACAAATGTTTCGTTCAGAAACGTTAAGGGCAAATACTTACATAGTTATACCTACAGCCCTGAAGGAGTGTAAAAAAAAAACGACGTTTTGATACATTTCTGTATTAACTATTAAAATCGGTTATTAAGAACATTAATTGAGTATTTAAGTAGACATGTAGCGAGATTGCAATGAAATTCCTGTTTAAATAAAATTTTAAGACAATTTTTCAATTGCGTGTAAACTCTTTGCTTGAAATTGCATGACCTGTGTGCTGTGCCATAAATTAAAAAATAATAATTACCGACCTTGGGTTTCATGGTAAAAAGAAAGGTCGAGGGTTTTATATGGGGCATTGCAGCCAAGTTAACCTGTATGTTTAGACACTGTTTACGTGCAAGTGTGATGAAAAAAAATATGGCAAAGTGTCAATTATTAACATGGGTATATAAACGACCATATAAAAAATGCAGTCGTGTTTTCAAGGCTTGCTTTTCATTTTGTCATAGTTTTAATAGGTACTTAACTCATCAGGAAGTGCATTACCAATAGAGAACCCTAAAACTCAGTATCCAACATCTTGTCTTGCAATGTGACTTGTTTAATTTACTCGCAATTTTCTAAGAATCAATCAAATCTTCTTAATAGACTTAAGATACCTTTTTCTCGAGTAGTTTCCAACGAGAATTCTAAAGAAAACTATTCGCTTGGTATTTTCTAATCGATTAGAGGTCTTGCAGTTGCACACCGATACAAGGATTCTGTGAAGCAACATGTACAGTGTTACATAGCTTGGGAGATGATGAGACGTATCCAATGTACCTTACCTAGAACGTAAAATGAAATATATATCATTTATTGGAATCTGTACGATTTTTCTTTTTGAGGATATCGTATGTACCAGAAGGGAGCACAATTTTAATATGCCTAATACTACAGGGTTGGGCAGATTAAGTGTCCTAGTTAAAAAGAGCCATAAAATTAAAACAAGACAGATTTTTTTTAAATTTATCACGTTTTTATTTTTAGCGTACTCTATACTTAAAAAAACTAATTCATAAGTTCAAATCGCTCGCCATCAGCTTTAATAACTTGACGCATTCTTCCATAGAATGCATTGCACGCGGCACGCACTACCTTGTCTGGTATTTCATCCCATATCTTGACTAATCGATGCTTGAATGAGTTTAGATTCATGCCCTGTGTGCTCCCAATCTTGCTCAGCATGTAACCCTATATCGAAAAGTCCAAAGCATTCAAATCCGGCGATGATGCAGGCCATTCTTGCCAAGGTATAAAATCTGTAAAATTTGTTCTACACCAGTCTTGAGTGCGTTTAGCTTTGTGAGATGGGGCAATATCTTGTTGGAAGCAGTAATAGTCGTTTCCATATAATTTTTGAGCATTTTCTAGCAAATGACCCTGTAACACGTTCTGGATGTAATAGTCTTGGTTAATTTTGACACCTCGATCAATAAACAGCAGCGGTAACTTGCCTCTAGGCGATATCGCACCCCATACCATGACAGCTGATGCACTCTGGAACCGTTGTTGTACGGCTAATTTGTCCACAGGAATATCCTTCAATGAAGCACCATAGACACGATCGTTTTGTTGGTTGTGACTGTCTTGTAACTGGAACATCTTTTCATCGGAAAAAATAATATCATCGCCGTCGTGCCAAGCTAGCAATTCCCTACATTTTTTCACTCTAGCTTTTTTCTGGGCATCTGTTAAGCCATGAATTTTTTGTTTCTTGTAGGCCTTTAGCCCAAGATCATATTTTAAAATACGACTCATTGTTCGACGGGATATTTTCATATCTTTAGCAAGTTTGCTTGCACTTCGAGCTGGATTTCGTCTAATACGCTCACGAATATTTTTAATGATGTTTTTGGTGCGAACAGATGGCTTTCTCCCAGATTTGGGCCTGTTTTGTGAAGATCCCGTTTCTTTGAATCGCTTGACGGTCCGCGATATAAACCTTATATTGATATTTAAATGTTTCAGCGTCTTCTATATCTCACACGGTCGGTATTTTTTCTGGTACAAATTGCACACGAGCTGGCGTTTCGCGTCCATTGTTGAAAACAATATAAAAACAAAATATATCAAGCTGACGTGTAGAAATCATAAAGAAGGTTAAATTGTCATATAAAAAAAAATACGAAGTGAATAAGAAGTTTAGTTAAATTTAAGTAAAAAAGCCATACACAACTAGGACACTTAATCTGCCCAACCCTGTACTTACTATTTTGAATCATTAGAGGAACAGCTGTCAAAACTCAAGAGGGTCTATATTCTAGTATTCATAGATATTAAAACAGTTATCGATACGAAACGTCAATTTAGTATGTTTTATAATATATCCGCACGACATTTTGATCTCAAGTGACATGAGATTAAGGACTTTACTTCTTGATACTGACACAGAACAAGTTTGTTTTCCCCCTATTTTTGTGGTCAAATCGTGGCTGCTGAACCCATCTGAGAGTACTTGTTTATGATATGTGTTAGATAAAGTAGTGTATGCAACTGTACATAATTAGACCTGAAAATGCGAGTTTTTAAGACCTCTCATTATGCATCAGTTGTATAAACTACTATAGCCTGATTGTGCAAAATGCGGTTACAGAATTATCAACAAGTTTTTGAGTTGTCGGTAATTCTGTAGCTCTGCCTACCCCACTGTGGGAATGAAGGCATGAGTTTACGTACATATCCAGTCAAAGTCAATGTGGGACCTAACTAGTCAAAGGCCGTTTGTCCGTCGTCAGACACAATCAACCAATCAGAAGCGCTTTAGTAGCAAATAAAACAGAAGCTACTGCTGGGATTTAATTTCATTGGTTGATCCATTCGCTTCAATTTCCTAATGATTCTTAACTTTATCAAGTGAATAAGAGCTGTCATAAAGTGATTACGAATGATAATGATTCGATATGATTACGATATTGAAACATTATGGGTCAATACAATATGGAATAAAGGCGTTGATTGTCGATAACCCATAATTTTATGGAATTTCATTTCATCGGTGGTATCATTTCATTGAACGCCATTTTCTGCTGAAAACATGATGATTTCAGGATTTGCCTTTCGGTGAAAGTAAAATTCTGCGTAATGATACGTTTGGTGAAAGGTAAAACAACACCAGATTTAAATGAAAAATGAAAAAAATGAAAAAAAAAATATTTTTGTTAGAAATTACGGTTACAAAACTTGAAAGGGTTGAGACCTCCTAGTACCTAAGTATAGTAATACCTGTGACAGAAGGCCTCGATCTTCTACAGTGTGTTTCGTCATCGGTGTCGGAGATTTTAGGGGTGTGTAGTACAATCAATTTTATCGACAAATTAACCGTTTTTTTTTTTTTTTCGAACCAGTATCGAATGGCAGCAATTTTTATGTTAAATTTACCTAAATACGGCCACACATAGTAATTATGTCATACCTGACCAGGAAGCTCTCTGACTAACCCGAAAAAAATGGTTTTTGATAGCTAGACTTATGAGCAATAACTATGCGTTAATAATTGTGCAGCAATATGGGAATTACATGGTAAAAAAAAAACATCAAAACAAGAAATGGGGAAAAAACAGTGGTTAATTATTAGTTATCCTTATTTTCTGAGAAATCTAGGTCGTTAACCTGGTTTTTTTTTATTTTTCATAAGAAGCAGGCAACATAAGCTACATTTTAGTCTAAAAATTGTAGCTCTACCTAAAGTAAGTCGAGAATTACAAAAGCTCAAACATGAACCTTAAATCGCGAATTATTAACACTTCTACCCAACGCCTTGAAAACATTTCTTTTGTTAGGGCAGGTACAAAAAAACCCATTAAGCAGGTAAAAAGAGCTTAAGTGTGAGAGAGACAGAATATTCGATGCGGCTAAAGGAGCGTTGTAAGGTTATTTAGTTTTAGTTATCCTCCGCTTTGCGTTGTGATCACATGTCTACTTCAGTACGGTTTGGTTATTGTTGGATCTTTTGTTACGTTTTTGTTTTGTTATTGGATTTACGTTACGTTTATGTTATGGAAGACGGCTATTCTAGTCAGCATATCGCTGACATCCACTTTGTTTATGGTTTGTGCAACGGGAACGCTAATGCTGCTGTAAGAGAGTACGCAAGGAGGTTTCCTAACAGACCCACGCCGAATGCTCGCACATTCATACGAGTCCATATGCGTCTTGTAGAAAATGGTATAAGAAGGCCCGCCAACGAATGTGTTCGACTAGTGTCTCCCCAGGAGGAGGAAGAGGTTTTACGCTCAATTACCGAAGACCCTAGATTGAGTGTCAGAAGGATGGCAAACCGATTAAATTTATCAATTTGTACAGTGTGGAGAGTTTTGAAACGGGAAGGGTTACATCCGTATCACTTTAAAAGAGTTCAGGACATCATCGAGCCGGATTATGCTTCCCGATCAGTGTTTTGTTCCTGGATCGTTAGAGAGACACGAAGTAATGATATTTTTTTGAAAAGAATAATGTGGACAGATGAAGCCACTTTCACTCCATCTGGATTCACAAACCACCGAAATCAACATCTGTGGCAGCAAGAAAATCCACATGTCGTGAGGCCAAACACATTTCAACACCAGTTTTCTGTAAACGTTTGGGCAGGTATGATCGACGATATTTTAATTGGTCCGATCATTTTACCTGGAACAATGAATGGCCCAAGATTTTTGGAATTTCTAGAAACTCAATTTCTGGACGAATTGATGTCGATACCCTTATCATACAGTCAGAATGATATTGCAATTAGATGGTGCTCCGCCTCACTTTGCAATAATAGTGAGAAATCACTTGAATGCCTGCTATTCGCCGTGGATTGGACGTGGAGGAAACATCGCTTGGCCTCCCCGTTCACCGGACTTAACGCCTCTCGATTTTTTTTTGTGGGTTACTATTGAAGCAAAAGGTTTACGTGGAGATACCGGAATCAAGAGAACAGCTGGTTGAAAAGATTCTTCAAGTTGGAGATCAAATAAGGGAAGACCACGCCATGATACGACGTGCTACGCAGCATCTTGGGATAAGAGCGACCGCTTGTCTGCAAAATCGTGGAGGACATTTCGAGCAAACGTTGTAAATTTGTCAACAACTGTTGTAATTTTTTTTATATCAAATAAATCAAACTTAAATTGTACGTTGTTCTAATTTTTGAACTACTACTGAAAAAGCGTTAGTAAAGGTATGTTAAAAGAGGTTATGTTTGAGCTTTTGTAATTCTCGACTTACTTTAGGTAGAGCTACAATTTGTAGACTAAAATGTAGCTTATGTTGCCTGCTTCTTATGAAAAATAAAAAAAAACCAGGTTAACGACCTAGATTTCTCAGAAAATAAGGATAACTAATAATTAACCACTGTTTTTTCCCCATTTCTTGTTTTGATGATTTTTTTTTACCATGTAATTCCCATATTGCTGCACAATTATTAACGCATAGTTATTGCTCATAGGTCTAACTATCAAAAACCATTTTTTTCGGGTTAGTCAGAGAGTTTCCTGGTCGGGTATGATGTAATTACTATGTGTGGCCGTATTTAGGTAAATTTAACATTAAAATTGCTGCCATTCGAAACCGGTTCGAAAAAAAAAAAAAAAAAGGTTAATTTGTCGATAAAATTGATTGTACTACACACCCCTAAAATCTCCGACACAGGTGACGAAACACACTGTATATTAAAACCGGGCAAGAGCATGTCGGACCATGCTCAGTGTAGGGTTCCGAAGCCGTTACCACAAACAAATTGGACCTCCACAAGAAAAGAACTCCAAAGAACCTTAAGGTGACACAGAAATCAAAAAAAGGTAGATGCAGTAAAATGAAATCTGGAAAAATGTTAAAGTATTGTTTGATGAAGCTAAAAAAATTCATACAAAATGCGAAAACGTTTCTCTATCCTTAAAAATCATCCGATTTTTTCGATTTTCGAATATGTTGCAGATATCATGAAAAACTAAGTCTGTACGTTTTCCTATCCACAAAAATTAAATCCTTCTAAGAAAGACACATAAAACAGAAACGTTCAGACCTAGTTCTTTACAATAAGACAATAACTTTAACAAATTCAAAATCTTGGAAATTGGACTTGATTTAGAGGGTGAGAAACGTTAAAGGCCGGAGCTAAATTTGTATGCAATATTTTGACAGCTACGCGATTTTAGCGGCGCTTCACAATCCTTTTAAAATGTTTCTCAGAATAAGTTACTTAATAACACATTAATTCAGTTGTGTCGTATTAAAAAAAACCAGATCACCGGAAACGATATATTTACGATTAAAGATACCCCGCTGAGATCAGGGACCGATTTTAAATCGAATTCATGTTGTTTTTATCAGTGAATTCTAATGTCGTGAGGTTTTTTTGGATGCACCATACGGCATCGAAATAATATGTTTTTTTACACAAGATAATGGAATAGCACCAAAATTACCAGCCTAACTTGACCCACTGGCAGACCTTGGTAGTAGGACCTTGTGCAGAGTCCGTCCGGATCGCTACCATCTTATCCATGAACCTACCGCCAAACAGCAGTGTTCGCATTGTTGTGTTCCGGTTTGGGGATAAGAAAGCTGGTGAAATGACTAACATTGAGGCATTCCATCTTAGTCCTCAGGGTTGGCAGTGCATTTGCAGTCTTTAGATTGCGGTCTTGTGAATGCGAATGTCTATGGGTCACAGTTTCCACTTACCATCAGGTGGCCTGATGAATAAGAAAGATACTGTGTTCATCGTTAACCCTTTATGAAAAACTGGTCAAATTCGGGTACCAAGGGTTCCCTACCATAATGAACGAATACAAAGGGGGGTCCATTAATTAAATAAATAAATATCAGGCGACAATGTCACACAAATTAACAGAGTCCCAAACTAAGCTCTAGGCTTGTGCTATGGGTAATTATCATACTTGTATAAAAACATAGCAAGCATCTGAGACTCAGGAATAAATACATAAGCTATCATAAAAATATTTGCCCTTACCGGGATTTGAACCCAGTACCACTAGCTTCGTAGAAACTAGCATTGTACCAAAAAGTAACTTCTCAAATTGTGGAAGTTTCGTACGATACATTCTCGGAAATTTCTAAGAATCTAATATTTTGTATGGAAAGAGAACATTCTCAATGCTCTCAAATGTTTCCGATAATGATCTCAGTAAATTCTTGAGAAGATGTCTTAATTTCTGAGAATGGCTAGGCTAACATGTCGACTACGTGACGCAACTTTAGCGATGTTTCAACAAAAAAACTTTTATGTGACATTATAAAGTTAATTTTTCCAATTCGTATTCTAGACTTGTACGAACACGTCCTATATTCGCTAATTAACACTCAGCTCACACTTCCTAAAGAATAATTCCATTAGAAATAATCAAGAAGTCCGGTGTTAAATGCAGCCTGTCCGTAGACAAAGCTGGAACGCAGCCAAGTTGAAGTGGAGGCTTGGTGAAGCGTGCTAAGTATGGTGTTATTGCTAACGATAGCACTTCGCTGACGAACTTGCTGGCGAACCTAACATGAACTGTCAGTGCTTCAAAATAACATGTATCACATGACAACTGGTAAAATTACGCATTCCATATGTATTAGTCCTTAGGGTATGCAACGAATTTGCAGTGTTAGGGCTACAGTCTTGAGATTGAAATTTCTATGGGCCGCAAATGCCACTTACCACCCCCTATTTAACCATCTTGAGAGACACGCTACAGGTGACAAATCGGTATACATTGCAAAGTTAACACGCTGATATTTCACTGGGTTTCACATAAGCTGCGCAATGTACACCGAAATTTCGCTTGTCATTGTTAGAATGGTGAATGCTGGCAAGCTATATAATAAATGTGTTTTGATCCTTGGTCGTTGTTCGATTCACCGCAGTTAAGTTTATCTATACAACCACTCACCTGTCAATTCGTTAACGAATTATTAACCCGAGTTTAGTTATAGTAATTTGACAGGGCTCAGGTGCCAGTTATTATTTTGTTGACGAATATAGAGGCGACCCGTTTTAGAAAATACGAACAGCTCCAGCTACAGTTCCACCATTTTATGGACGGGTCAAATTATAATTTTCGCTCGGAATCACCAACGAAGTTTGGAAAGAAAGTAATATTCCTCTTTTCGTTCGTAGGTATAAAAGAGAGAGAAATATATTAAGAGAAGGAAGAAATGACAGTCAAGCTCATAAGTATACAGGGTGTCAGGTAACTCATGGATAATCCTTGACCTGCAGCAGGCAAAAAAGGCATTCGTAAAAAGCAAAAGAGGCTGTGCGTACTCATTTTGTCCAGAATAGTTTTACGCCTCTATGGCACTGACAATAAGGTGTATACAATAGTATACATCATATTTGACTCAAGTGTTTAAATATTTGTGTTCTCGACTGTATGTACTCGTTATTATTGTTTCCTCAGACGATAATCTCAAACAACTCAATTTCAGTCTTTTCAGGGTTCCCCAGTTAACACAAAAAATTACTTGAAAAAGTCTTTAATTTCTAATCTAATAGGATCGAGAACTATCTAATAGACAAAAATGCTTGGCCTAAAACCGAAACTTTATCAATAATATACATAGATACATACATACCTTCACGCCTCTATAATATATTTTTTTCAAATTCAAAAGCTTTATCTAGTCTAGGGGACACCGTTTATGTAGGAAAACATTATCAATCTTATGTGGTCATATATACACATAAGTAGGTGTTATTTTTTTATTTTTCTTTCTCTATCTCTCTCGTAAGATTTTGGTCTGTTTTCCTGCGGAAACTACGCGGTCATTTGATAAAAATGCAGGTTGGTAGAGTGAATGAAGCTGAGCCTAAATAACATAGTCTCCCAAAATGTCCTCATACATTTGTATGAAACTTTCCTTTTTTGTTACCATGAACCAAAGAAAGTTAGTAACAAAAAAGGAAAGTTTCATACAAATGTATGAGGACATTTTGGGAGACTATGTTATTTAGGCTCAGCTTCATTCACCCTACCAACCTGCAATTTTTTTTGCAAATCGAAGTCGTAAATGAAATGTACAAACTTTTTTAGAAATGCTCTTTTAATTTAATATTTCTTGATTTATATAATGGTAGACTAAGTAGCACCATTGTAATATTACATTTATTAAAAAAAAAAGACTGACTGCCGAGTTTCTTGCGGCGTTTCTTCTCAGCAGTGGTCTCCTCTTGTGAAGCGCTGGTAGATTCTTGACGTGTAAAAGTGCCCGTGCGGCCTACTTACTGAATAAATGTCTTTATCTTTATTTTTAATAAGAAATACTTATACTTTCGCCATGCCTGTCCATCGGTCCCGGGACTCGTGCAAAATGACCTACTTTCCGCACTTGTATCAAAATGTTATATTTCTTTATCAAAAACCTTCCAGCATAAGCTACGGCACAGCTAAACACACCGATACACACTACAGCACCCCTCTGTTTTGGGCGAGGGTTGAAAATACCAAATTCTACATTCCCATTTCCCTTTTAAATTAAGAATTGTCAATTTACAACTGCTGCATTAAATCGAGTCCACTAATTAACTGATCCCGGCCGGCGAAAACCTTTCAATTAAAAAAAGGTGTAAAACGAGGTCTTAATTAACGGAACGGGAAACCTTGTCGTTGGTATAAACAAAGCTGATGGTGAAGCGCGAGTTGGGTGTATAAGGTGGGTTCTTATTATCATACATACATAAACTCACGCCTTCAATCCCAAAGTGGGGTAGGCAGAGCTAAAGAATTACCAACAACTTTTAAAACTCGTTCATAATTCTGTAACCACACTTTGCACAATTAGGCTAAGATGTTTACCAGCGTATTAGTGACAGGTTGCAAGCCCAAGTTCTTATTATCATGTTATAAGATATACAGAACGATGTCACAGTAAAATAATTTGTTTGAAACTTCTTACGACTTGAATCATAACGTAACTATGGAACATTTCGTCGGTGAACTTATTTAAATTAAAATTAAACTAAAATACTAAAATTAAAATTAAACTAAGCTTCTCAAATATTAAAGATCAGACTCAGATAATAATCACCACTATAAAAAGAACACCCCCTCTAGCAAGTCCGCTCGCGGCATGGTCCCTATGACACTGGCTGCATTACCGCTCTGGATAGCTAGCCCAATCCTTTGGGAGAGGTAAGCACCAGCTCTAGGATCTCCGGTGTCTATGAGCCGGGATGACAGAGTCTTCATAAACCTGCTTAGCTTGTATGAAAACAGCCCATTTATTTATTTATTTAATCTTTATTACACACGAATAAGTACAAATGGCGGACCTAATGGCAGTCTCTATCAGTTAACTAAATCAAATTCAAACGTTTTCAAATGTTTTTAATTCTCAAATGTTATCTAGAACGTTCTCCGGGTCTCTATTCAACACGGTAAAAACCATATAGGGTAAAGGCACCAGTGGTCAGCCAGAAACCAGTAGTCAACCTTATAATGAGTGCGAAGAGTGGGAAATAAATCTTTCGTACTCTTCCCACTCATACGAAGTATAGGCAGAGGCTGACTACAGGTTTCTGGCTGACCACTGGTGACTTTACGTTTTTGACCTGTTTTTGACAGCTCTTATTTATTTGACAACAATGGCAGCCGAGGTAAAAACAATACCATAACAGGTCAAATACGATTAGTATTTTACCGCCTAGAATAGAGCCGCTCCGTTAGAAAATTTGAAGAATCTTAGGACTGTTATGGTAGATTTATGACAAGCAAATATTTCTTAAAATCTAGCATACAAACACCCTCTTTAGGATACAGGATAAACGGATCCCTAAAAGTAAGAGCACAAAACATAGACGCCTAGCGCCATAATCGATAAAATTTCAATTCACTCAGAATGAGACAATACGGCTTCTTTAGTCGCCTTAATTTGGAATAAAAACGATCTATTTGCATAATTTAGGTTAGGGCGCGCGCACGCGGGCGACTGTCTTTATACGAAAACTAGACGAGAGTTAAGCCCAGTTTGTATGGCAACATGACTTTGAAAGTAATCATCATCATCATGTCAGCCGAAAGACGTCCACTGCTTGCTGCATTGATGCAAATAAATAACAGTTGCAAAATCAACATCCCTTTTCAAACAACTTAAGCTTTATAAATGCAGCGGTTTTTATCAAACGTCCCCGCTGTCACATAACTAAGCTGCGCCAGTTAATATTAAATGAATTTCACATTATCTTATTGTGGTTCCCTGACAGGCTACGTTAGTTTGTCGCATATTGATAGTATTTTAGTGGCTTTTATTGTTTCCCAGTGTGTTAACTGGCAGCTGAATGGTCTGTGCAATATTGTTTTCCTTACTTTGATAGGGTAATAAGTAAAGTAAGTGGATGAAGGTAATCCTATTCATGTTTTGACAGTAAAGCTGACAAAGACGCTGTTTTAAGACTATTATAGTATGTTAGTCTGAAAGGTAAGTATTTGTTATGGAATGGAGAAGGGAACTGGGCTCAAAAGGCCACCTGAGCGTAAATGGACTCTGAGGGTAAAATATATTTGCAATTTAAATTCTAAATCCGTCGGTAAAGCTGAGGGATGAGATGAAATCAATCAAATCAATCAATCGTGTCATCCGAAAGACGTCCACTGCTAGACATAGGCCTCCCCCAAGGCTCTACACTCAGACCGGTCTTGTGCTTTTCTCATCCATCGCGTTCCCGCGATCTTTACAAGGTCGTCACTCCATCTTGTCGGAGGCCTACCTACAGCTCGTCTCCCGGTCCGCGGACGCTACTCAAAAACCTTCTGGCCCTATCGGCCATCAGTCCTGCGAGCCATGTGCCCCGCCTACTGCCACTTCAGATTAGCTACTCTTCGGGCTATGTCGGCACTTTTAGTTCTACTGCGGATATCATCATTTTTGATTCTTCCACCCAACGGATCTTGAAAGTAATAAATAAAATAAATAAATCTCAGGGACTCTCTCACCTAGAAAATCTAGAAGTCGACCTTGTTCAAACCAAGTTCTATGCTTGTACTATAGGTAGGTTCTTACTTGACAACGATAATCATTCTTATGTATAAGAATACATCCTAAAAATTATATGAAGTATAGTCGTTTATTTTCTAGGTTACCGTAAAATGTGCCTACTTTGCTTCCCCACGGGTAATCTTGCTCCATCGTTATATTGAGGTATTCTGTATTGTAAATCATTCTAGTGCTTTCATTCACTGCGCAGCTGGATGAATACATCAATTATTTTTAGAAAATTTGTCATCGGCCTTGTCTTATAAGTAACATACAAAAAAGTCACTATGGAGCATAGTTACCCATGGGGGAGCAAAGTAGGCACATTTTACGGTACGTAATTTTCCCCTAGTTTGCGTCTTATCCAGTGAACATACTGACGTCATTCTAACGTTTGTTACGTATTCGTCAGTGGTCGGCCATAGTGATTTTTATGTTCACACAAACAATACTGCAATAAACCCACGAGGTACCAAAATACCGCTACGCTAATAACGCAATGAGGGTAGGCGTTTTACAAGATGGACAAACGTTACAGGGAAATCCAATCATTTTGACGATATGGAAAGCCTATCCCGGCCATGTTGTTCTCTTAAGGAACTCACTTTATAACAGGGATGAAGAAATTATTACACGTCGGCGAGTAAAACCTGTCCAGTCCAGAGAGCACAAACAAATTTTTAAGTTCATGAATTCTCAATTAGTTAGCTCTCGTGTGCACTTGCTTGATCAATCGAGCAGGTTTTAATAAAGCAGAAATTAACGTCTCTATTTATAAATTTGACGTATGCTGATATTGATGACGTGTGCTTACGTTCCTGACCGCCTATTGCAGAAGCTGACTATGTGAGAGACACGTCTAAAGCATGTTAGTTTGTAAACTATGTCATTCTCAAATGGAATTTGGTCTACACGTAGCCAATAGCGTTATTTGGATTAGTGATTGGAATGCAGCCAGAATGTTGTTTTCGCCGTAGAAATGTTGCGAATGTACAGTGTCTTATCAATTTAAAAGCCTGACCGTCCTAAATTTCTAAATTTCATACAATATGTACTCCATAGACAACCAAACCAAGGGTATGCTAAGATGGTTTGGTCATTTAGAAAGGATGGATGAAAGAAGGGTTACGAAAGATATATGGCGAGCAAGAGTGAACGGAGATATCAGTAGGGGACGTCCTAGACGGTGATCAGATTCGCGATGTACTGAATAAGGGCCAAAAGCACCCAAAACCGACGTACGTGCATGAAGAGATTGATGAATGTAGAGGAAGCGAAAGTTGTATGTTTAGATCGGTGCACCTGGCGTTCCATAGTTTCTGCCTACCCCATTGGGAGACAGGCGTGAAATTATGTATGTATGTACAACCAAACCATTTCTATTTTCAATTTTAACCATAATGTTTACAATGACGCACTTAGTCGTTAGAGTCGTGAGGTGTGCAGCCGCCCTAACCCAATAGGAGGCCGTCGCAACTTAACTTTACGACATGTCGACGGCGTAAAATAAATATAAAACGTCGTATTTGTGAATAAAATCATTATTTAAACTGTAATAAAGGCTATATCTTGACATAGAGGCGACATTGTAATCTTGACATCGATCGTGTAAGGAATTTAGTATTGAAAGCATTCGATTGTTCACCGTTTATATAATACACAGATAGTGTTTGGAACGAATAAACGCCGAACGTTTTGTAACGCAATTGTTTTGATTTGTTAAATTTTACAATTCGTTATTTTATAAAAAATATATGAATAAAACGAAAATATTGAATTTGTACTAAAGCTAAATTAAAAATAAAGCCCACCAATGCACCCACTTGCAGCATCGTGCGGACGACACTCGCAGCGTTACCCCGCTGCACTGCGATGCTCACTCTTTGGGGAAAAAAAGAGCCTTGCGTGTTGTCGAGAGACGCTGATTATTTGTCTGACACTTCTTAAATTTTAAATGTCTTAAAATATACGTAAATGTGTATGAGTTGTTATTTTCTTATGTAAAGTTACATTAACTTATTACAAATATATTTATTATTTGTATAATCAATAAAAAATACTTTACCGTCAACATTGATTCATCCTGAGATTTCCTTGAATATTTCTGATTGCATATGAATCACAATTAGTTTAAGAATGACTAAGCATGGTCTTACCTATCTTGTCTTTCAGATGGGCCCTTTCAAATACGCTGTGATCATGTAGAATATTTTGTGAAATTACCCTCCTACACAATCAGATGTTAGAATCAGCAGGTTTCCTCAAGATGATTTTAGAAAAACTGATTGGTACATGACAACACGTGTTCGATCAATTATGATGAATTATAAATATTCAAAAACCAAACATTCAACTATTGATGCAAATAAATAACAGTTGCAAAATCAACATCCCTTTTCAAACAACTTAAGCTTTATAAATGCAGCGGTTTTTATCAAACGTCCCCGCTGTCACATAACTAAGCTGCGCCAGTTAATATTAAATGAATTTCACATTATCTTATTGTGGTTCCCTGACAGGCTACGTTAGTTTGTCGCATATTGATAGTATTTTAGTGGCTTTTATTGTTTCCCAGTGTGTTAACTGGCAGCTGAATGGTCTGTGCAATATTGTTTTCCTTACTTTGATAGGGTAATAAGTAAAGTAAGTGGATGAAGGTAATCCTATTCATGTTTTGACAGTAAAGCTGACAAAGACGCTGTTTTAAGACTATTATAGTATGTTAGTCTGAAAGGTAAGTATTTGTTATGGAATGGAGAAGGGAACTGGGCTCAAAAGGCCACCTGAGCGTAAATGGACTCTGAGGGTAAAATATATTTGCAATTTAAATTCTAAATCCGTCGGTAAAGCTGAGGGATGAGATGAAATCAATCAAATCAATCAATCGTGTCATCCGAAAGACGTCCACTGCTAGACATAGGCCTCCCCCAAGGCTCTACACTCAGACCGGTCTTGTGCTTTTCTCATCCATCGCGTTCCCGCGATCTTTACAAGGTCGTCACTCCATCTTGTCGGAGGCCTACCTACAGCTCGTCTCCCGGTCCGCGGACGCCACTCTTGAGCCTTCTGACCCCATCGGCCATCAGACCTGCGAGCGATGTGCCCCGCCCACTGCCACTTAAGTTTAGCTATTCTTCGGGCTATGTCGGTAGCCTGAGAGATGAGATGACCGGTGAGATGAAATGCCTCTAGTAATATCACGTGTAGTCTTAAGGTCAAACTACAACGCCCCGGCAGCAGTACCCTTACCATGAGTTACAATAACGTACTCACTAGCGAGTCGAAGCTCTGTCCCTCGCAGACCTCGCAGTGTTGTTATAGAGTGCGAGGGACAGCATTTGACTCGCTAGCGAGTACGGTAATTGCACCTCTTGGTGAGCGTACAGACCAGGAAGGTTTTTTTTTTCTTATGGCATGGGAAGGCAAACGAGCACACAGGCCACTTGATGGTAAGTGATAACTGTGACCCATAGACATTCGCATTTACAAGACTGCAAATGCGTTGCCAACCCTGAGGACTAAATGGAATGCCTCTATGCTAGTCATTTTACCGGCTGTCTTATCCCCAAACCGGAACACAACAATGCGAACATGGCTGCTTGGCGGTAAGTTAATGGATAATATAGCGGTACCAACCCGGACGGACCCCGCACAAGGTCCTCCCACTAGTGAATTGCTTCAAGTAAACGTAATCGATTTTCGACAACTGACCAAATGTATGGTATTAACTTAAGCGCTCGATGCGACCGTCTGGCAGCTTACGTCAAACCTATAATCATATTCGATAAGGATACTCCGAATGCATCTTGTTTAAGCCTACAGAGGTATGGAAAACGGCGTCTTGCCGACAGATCGACAAACGAGCCCGTGTTGAACGGCAATTGAGCTAATTCTTTTTTTTTTCTTCCTTAGAATGATAACAAGCTGCCAGCTCGGTGTCCACAGAGGATTGTGAAGCGAAGCTAAAATCGCGTAGCTCTCATAAATTGCCATACAAAAGCCTTCAACGTTTCTCAACTAGTGATGGGCGATTTCTGAAACATTACAAAACTTTCCTTAACTGCGAAAATAACAGCTTCTGAAAGTTACATAATTAGGTGGAATTAATTCTGACACAAGTAAATTTCATGAAAAGTTTCCGTTACTTATGTTACATTATAAAACTGTAGTAATTTTCAGAAATTAAACGATTCCACTTTAGTAAATTTGAGAATATTGCATGAAATTTAAGTGAAAGTTTCACTTTTGAAACTAACAAGCCGCCCATCACTCATCTCCTCCATCTCAACCCCTAAATCAACTCCGATTTCCACGATTTTTTAATATGTTGTAGTTATTACAAATAACTAGGTCTGTACGTTTCCGCTTTTGTTTTTTAAATTTGTTTAATTGCAAGTATTTTCGTGGAAAGTAAACCGTACAGACACAGTTTTATGATATCTACAACATATTCAAAAATCGTAAAATTCAGACTAGGTTTAAGGGTAAAAAACGTTTTAATTTTTTTTTTCTTAAGTGTATTGTTCCCCGGGAAAAACAAAATGCCACAGTGTAAGTAAAAAGGAATTCGTCTTCAAACAGAGCTTATCGCATGGTTTGCATGTGTGCAAGCCTCCCACCGTAGCGAACCAGCACAAGCAAACTCAACAGAACGGACCAAGCCGGGTTAATCGGGAGCGCATGTCGCCCCATATAGTTGCGTGCGTATGCAGTATCGAGCGACGCGAATCGACGCAACTAGGGAACGCAATTTAACTGGTTATTACCGGTTATTTGCCTTCCCTAATAAAAAATAAAAAATAAAAATATCACGGGACAATGTCACACCAATTGACCTAGTCCCAAACTAAGCTCTAGGCTTGTACTATGGGTACTAGACAACGATATAAATAAAATACTTATATAGAGAAATATATACTTAAGTACATAGAAAACATCCATGACTCAGATACAAATATTCGCGCTCATCACACAAATATCTGCCCGTACCGGGATTTGAACCCAGGACCGCTAGCTTCGTAGGCAGGCTCACTACCAACTAGGCCAGCGCGTCGTCAACCCGCATTGTCCCTAGACGCAACGCTAGCGCTGGAGCGGCAATAGCTAACAGAGTATTTATATTATTTTAAGATATACTACTTACTAAAAAAAGTTTTTTCGAAGTCATAAAAACTTTGGCGCCATTCGCAATAGGAAAAAAAACTCATGTATACAATAAAAAGCTCCATCCACCATGACATTATTACTCTAGATATGAAGACGGCTAATGCCCCATTTCCGTAAAGGCGTAATAACATTAAAATATTAACGCAATAAAAGCTAAAGCAAACTAAACTTAATGACTATGGGAGTAGGGAATTCAACTAATGGAAGGTGGGTCTTTTAAGGGGTGAAATTAATAATCTTTTATCTCTGACACTTATTAATGGCGTCTTTAGACTAATTTAATATTTATTAACTTTAATACAAGATGGCGTAATTTTTTTTTTTTCAATTGTCTTTGAAATTTTGTCAACTTTTACAACAATAGGACCTTTAGGTATACAGCCTATCTTACTTCGATATGGTATTTACACAGTTATGCCAGTTCTTACTGTCAAGTGAAAAGTGCCGTCAAAACTTCACGTTTAAGTGCAATAAGTGACTGACGGGCATTATTTTATAACAAACTAGCTTTTGGCGGCGTCGTTTTAGGCACACATTTTGACGCCACATGTATCTTCGGAGTGAATGTTTTTTTTATGGCATAAGGATTCTGATGGTAAGTGGCATCTGTCAGTCAGACATTTCCGATCTCAAGACTACAATCCTAAGACTGCAAATGTGTTGCCACCCCTGAGACTAGGATGGAACGCATCTTACTTCATTCGCCTTACTCGAGCCATAAAAAAACAATGAATTACTGTATAGTTGTTACAGTTTATGGGTAGTTTAATTTAAGACCACAATAACTGCGGTGCCATGGTGGTCTTAAATTACTACGTTGATTGTACTAAGTTTAAAATAAATGAAACGCCTACGAGTCTTTCGTCATAACAAGAGCACAATCAAAATATCTTCTTAAATCAAAACAAAACAATGTATCACATTCAATACCAGCCTCCTCGATTATAATTAAAAATCGACATCATATCGTGTCTTTGGCTTTAAATCACCGAAAAGCAATGAATACAGGTCAATGTTCTTACAAATAAAGGAACAAAGTGACCCGTTTTATCCAGTGCCAAGTTGACTAATGTTTATACAAAATCGACCCGATTTTGAGCTAGTCCGTGTTGAATATGTAAACATAATAATCGAAGCGATGGTTTATTTTCTAAGTTTGCTCTGTTTTTAACTTGAAATAGACTGATTATTTTTATACTATAAATCTCTCCACAGTTGGGAGTGTACAAGTCTAAACAAATTAGGATAATGATAAATAGTCGACGATCGTTACTATTGTGTTTTTTTTTGATAAAAAATAGTTTCTCTGGATTATTAATGATTCGAATCGTGAGAACAAGATAGTATTCATGTTGTTTTGTCTGTTTGATATTGGAACTGGTGAACATTATTTTGACCCCTAAACTATAAGAGTTTCTTTGAGATCGGAGTTTAAAATGTGTTGGTTGTTTGGAAAACCAGCCTAATTGACCTTTTGTTTCAAAGAGTTGTAATAACTCAAAGAATAATAAACAGTGATCGGCAAATAAAATAACTACATACATAACATACATAAATTTTGAGCTTTTCCTTTGAAAACCATCAAATTATTTAGAATAAAAAATATCCTTGATCCTTCCCTGGAACTTAAAACTATGTCTATTCCAAATTTGATCGAAATCGATTCAGCGGTTTAGACGCGAAAATGTAAAATTGCTTTTCTACTGGCGAGGTGAGAATTTTATTTTGTACTAATTTCTGCCCGCGAATTCGTCCGCGTAGAATTCAATCATCGTTATTCCATCGGGAACTTTTAAAATTTGCGGGATAAAAACTATCCTATTTCCTATTCCAGGACCTAACCTATAATGCTAAGTTTCATCCCGATCCGTTCAGTGGTTGGAGCGTGATTGAGTAACAAACATCCAAACATCCAAACTTTTGCATTTATAATATCAGTAAGAGTAAGATAATAAGACCCGTGTGGTTGCCGGGTTAGAATAGTGCCACTCCATGTCATCCCGTGGATGTCGTAAGAGGCGACTAAGGGAATAAAGGCTTGTAGTACTATTAGGCGATGGGCTTGCAACCTGTCACTAATACGCTGGTAAACATCTTAGCCTATTTGTGCAGAATGTGGTTACAGAATTATCAACAAGTTTTTAAAGTTGTAGGTAATTCTGTAGCTCTGCCTACCCAACTCTGGGATTTAAGATTTTAAAAAAATCATTTCACACGAAAAAAAATGCATAAAAAGTTACAAGTTAATTTTCGATTCTCGATTCGTCGTCATCGTTGTTGTTGTAAAAATATTTAATGAGGTACTTAGCTTTATCCCGATTGTAGTTTCACAATAAACTTTCAGCCCCATTAATAACTAAAAGCGTTAAATCTCAGTAATCCACAAACTAAACTCCAAAACCCCAAATATATGTGAAACGTTTTATACCCAAGTTATAACCATTTCCCATTAATAATGTATGAGTTTTAAACTCCACTATCAGTTCTGAAACAGATTATTTGTGGAACACCCTTGGCATATCATTAGAGGCTTAATGCTCCTGTGACGAACTGAAACTAATGTACTTCCCAAGTAGGTTTGACAAGTATAGCTAAGCTCTATTCTACAAGCCAAAACAATATTGCTTTTAAAATGTTATCGTATTGTTAACGTTATGATAGCTCTTAACTTAGCCGAGATAAAAACAATACGATAATGTCGAAATATGGTTTTATCGAGAAGAATTTAAGCCCCTGGGGGCCTAATATGACTGCGTTTATCGCGTTACAAAATGTGGATAAAACTTCCGTCACTTTCTTACACGTATACACCGTGGGAACGAGTAACCCGACAAATTTTAACCATAGACTCTAGAGCCAATTTGTAGTATATAATGTGATATAACATGTAGTCCAATAAAGCATAATTTCCAAGATATTTATTATAAAAAAAAAAACCATAGTTAATTAAATTTGAACTTTGTCACCTATAACTAAAGCATTATTTACTAAGAAATTGATTAAATTAGTTTACGTTGTACGTTGATGACATTGCTATTTACAAGATGAATCTTTCTTAGAAAATATTGCTTTACGTTAAGGTGACAGAGTTTAAATTCAATTAATTATGTTTTTTTTTTAATAATTAATAATTCTGAAATTATGCGTTATTGGGCTACATGTTATATCACATTATATACTACAAATTGGCTCTAGAATCGTTGGTTAAAATTTGTCGGGTTACTCGTTCCCACGGTGTATACGTACAAGAGAGACGGATGCTTTATCCATATTATGTCACGCGATAAACGCAACCATACTAAGCCCGGTGGTTTTACTTAGTGTAGGTTCATTATGAAGCAGTATGCCTAGCTAACGTTTAAAAATACTTGGTCGACGCAATCTGTCAATCGTAGACATTTTGTATTTTCGAAAATCACAATCCGAGGTCTTATTCTTCATCACCTTCACACCTACTGCAATAGTATAGGGTAAAGTCACCAGTGGTCAGCCAGAGACCTGTAGTCGGCCACTGCCTATACTTTGTATGAGTGGGAAGAGTACGAAATATATATTTCCCACTCTTCGCACTCATATAAGGTCAACTACTGGTCTCTGGCCGACCACTGGTGACTTTACCCTACAGCCTGTTAATCAAAAATGAGCACAACATTTAACGACGGTAGCATGCATTCTTATTAACATAAAAAAAAGTGTATCGTTATCATAAGTTGTTTTGTTTTCATACTAACTAATTCGCCACGCAATGTATCAAACATAGCTCAATTATATTTCAATTAAATAGCAATTAATTTAGAATTAATGCTTGTTTCAACTGATATAGGTTCAGAAATTCAAAGGACAAATCGGTTGGACTCGTGAGCGATTGAGAGAGCCACACCTTTATTATGACTTGTATAACTACGAGTTTAACCTTCGCTTCGTTTACATACATACATACAGTCATACATTAAATCACGCTTGTTTCCCAGAGGGGTAGGCAGAGACCACTTCTTTCCACTTGCTACGATCTTGACAATCTTTCGCATCTTCCACATTCATACATCGAGTCATGCACGCACATCGGTTTCGGGTACTTAAGACGGCCCTTTTCCAGTATTTCTCCGATTTGATTCGAAAAAGTACGCGTAGGGCGGCCCACAGTGGTGCACGTTGTATGGAGCCGCGGAATTAATTGTTTTTTTTAGGTTAATGGATAAAAAACACATTTTAAATATATTTATTAGTATAATAAAATCATTCCTACTAATATTTAAAATAATACCTACATTGAATGAACTTAATATAAAATATACATGAAATATATTCAAGTCACAACATAACAAACGTAACCAATGTAACATTAATGATTAAACAAATTATATTTATCACAGAGATTAATATAAAGGTAAATAAATAATAAAAAATGGCTTTTAATATTATCAATCCAACTAAAAAAACAATTATTCGTTATTACAAGTCTGTATAAGTAAAGATTTAACTTCGTCGTGTAAGTGTAAATCTATTTTGGAATATTTAGCTCTAAGACTATTAATGTAAGGATCGGAAGAAGTCAACAGCATATGCATAACGTCCTCATTGGTCGATTCACGTGAACACTTCCTGGAATGAAATAATCTGTACCGACGATAATCTTTGTTCCGTGCTTCTTGTGCTTCTTCTGTTAACATACCTATAGGCAGTGCTGCAGCTGAGATTATTTTACTTCCATGGGTAAGTATTTTGTGCACGGTATTTGGTATATTATACCAACTGTATAAACTAACATATAATTCAGCAGTTTCTTTGCAATAATCGCCAAATTTTTCAGGATCGATAGGGGCACTTGAATTAATAGCTTGTAAAATTATCGAAAAACGGTGAATCAGATCTTTGTCTACTCCAGTTATCTCAGCAGTTAAGGTAGGGTTACTAAAAAATCTCCTAGAGGTGTTACCATCATTGGACGATCCCATGCCTTGCTTAACAAAGTCGATTTTCAAACCCAGTTTCTCAAAGAACTCCTCTTGGATCTTTTTTTTCTCCGCTTCTTTTTGTGGCCGTGTACTTGTATTTGTACGCCATTTTTCAAAACTTTTGTTATATGTGATATGTAGAATGCACTCCATAAATTTGATCCTTGCGTGTAATGGCGACAAGCCTACCTTGAAGGCAGACGTGTCCTCCGTTTTGCTTCGTACTCGATCTATATCATTCATTTCAGAAGGTTTTGCCTTGCATATAAAGCACACAGCATTTGAAGATGTATCCGTGATAGTTTGGGCTATTTTACCATCTATCATAGTAAAATGAAGTTCGTGATTAATCTTAAATGTTTTACCTCCAATGCAAACTATACTTTCATTTAAATTGGCTATTTCGGATTCCATTCTGGATATTTCGTTCTTCGTTATCTCAGTAGTTTCCTTGGAGAATTGAAATTGTACTGGTCTGCATAACCTAGTAGAAGATAGATTTTTATTTTGCCAATACGTTAAGGATTCTCGATTTGTTTTGGGGAATAGGCAAAGGGGGACTAATGAAGTCAAAAATATGTTTGCATCTGTGACATTTTTATCATCAAATTTCTGTTTATATTCACTGTGACCAGATGAGCCGTCACAACCCCATTTAGATATTAAAGTGATTTCTTCACTCATATTTGCAAGCTGTTCCTGTGTTTTTGATTCCAGAATTCTACTCGCTGTATGATCAAGTAACTGTTGCAATCCCACACAAGCATAACTTTCAGTTAAATCTAGGTCGGCAGGGTAACATTTATTCTTCGCGTCATTAACTTTATGATAATTTGGAAAGATGTCACATCCGAGATCCTTGGAGGCTTTTCTAAGAACTTCATATTGATGTTTTGAAAGTGAAGCATCTAGCATCAGTGCTAAAGCCTTTTCTGGACTAAACTTTGGTCTTACCGATTGGTCTTGAACCGTATCCGCAGCCTTCTCTAGCAACTCCTTAGAAACACTCTCACACAGGTTTTTTACTTTGTTTCGTTTAGCACGTTCACAACAATCTTCAAAAGATTTTTCTGGACGCCCGCTTCGAGATCGTTTTGAAGGCCCTGGTTCTGTATCATGAATATCTATCTGTGTATCCTTAACAACGACCGAAAATGTCCCAGCTAACCACTCTTTATTTTTAGAAATAAAATACTTCTTTGTTCTTGATGCTGCATGCCACCTTTTTGTGAAATTTGGTAAAAAATGTTTACTTAAACCTTCATAAATGTTTTGTAACACTGTCTCTGAAAGGTCTGGATATTTATTTTTCAAGTTTTCGATACACTTATGCACTTCCCGATTACTCGATATAATTATATCAACCAATTCTAAGTAAGAAATGTTGAAAGTTGCCATAATTATTGAATTAGGTGTTGCTTTATTGAATTTACAAAAGTAAATGATGCACAATATTGTAAATACACTATTTATATTATTTAAAATTTAATAGTCTCTGTAATTACCCTCATTACCATCGATAACGCACGTAAGTATTTTTCTGAGAAAAATAAGCTCATTTACTTAATGGGGTACTAATAAAAAGTTTGCAGATAATTGCAGCTAGAACCAATTAAATAATGATCTAGATTAAATAATGTGTCAATATTGTTATATTAGAGCTTGAGGGTCGTTGTAGCTAAAAAGTTATAGCCAATGAAATGTAATATTTAGGCGAGAAATACGATCAATTTCTTACAGCCCTAAAATTACACATAATTTAAGAGAAACCATAAATATTATTTCATTTACAATAGCAGGAATAATGTTTCTTGTATATAAATAAAACATGTTAAACAAAATCAATAACTTGAGAGGAATACACCCTTTGCAAATGCAAGGTATTTTAACGTTTATTTCATGCGAGTTCATTTGTACGGGCTTGGCGGCCTAATTTATTAATAAAAATAATATATATACGCAATATTTTATTAGATCAGAGGTATTTGAAATGTTTTATATACATATCAGATAAAAAATGTGACTATTGCTGACCATCCCAAAATTGAATTAATTCCGCCGTTGCCCCACTGTGCGGCCCCTTCCGACCCTTCCACTCACTTTCGATCTATATATTTCTAACCTTCGTTTAGTTTAAATATTTTCTCATCTGACATTTACACGCTGTTGATTTGAACTCGACCGCCGCCGTTACCGTCAAGTAAATAAGAGCAGAATATTGATAATCAAAATCATAAAATCAAAATCAAATAATTTTATTTGTGAAACATAGGTTAACATAGATGGAATACGATAGCAATACCGCATAATAGCATAATAAATAGCCCGAAGAATAGCTTAACTGAAGTGACAGTGGGCGGGGCACATCGCACGCAGGACTAATGGCCGATGGGGTAAGAAGGTTGTTCCGCGGACCGAGAGACGAGCTGTAGGTAGGCCTCCAACAAGATGGAGTGACGACCTTGTAAGGATCGCGGGATAGCGGTGGATGCGAAAAGCACAAGACCGGTCTGAGTGGAGAGCCTTGGGGGAGGCCTATGTCCAACATGATGATGATGATGATGATAGCCATAGGTTTAAGTACGAAGTAGGATAAAGCCCCTGTAGATGTATAAATCACCCCTTAATGAGCTGAGCATGTCGATACTTGAAAGATGTCCACTACTGGACATAGGCCTTTCCGGAGGATTTACACGATGATCGGTCTCATGCTACTCCTTTGGGTCAAGAAATATAACTGTCAATTAGTCATCTTCGGGATTACTCGGTTTTTTATCCGAGCGACGCTTGGTCTCCCTGGGGGAGTAGTCAAGGTGCATAACGCTAACGTAAACAATTTTCAAAAAAAAATACAAAATTTATGGAAAGTCCTGCCAGCTTACTACAATGCTATCATGTTCGATAACGATACCGTTCACAGATTGCATCTTGTCTAGGTCCCAGTTCGCGTTTGTTAGGGAATAATAATTCAGGAGAGCTCTAGCCTTTGTCAAGTAATTTTGCGCTTTGTTCAGCTCCCTTTGTTTTACTTAATTAAGTTATGAAAATAAGAAAGGACCTAATACAAAGCCCTGAGGCACATGTTAAATAACTGCTGTTCAATAGACTGTGTGATCACATTTTACTGAGATTAGTTTTCATTTTAAACGATTGTCAAACAGTCAAGTCTTTTTAAATCTATTTCATTAAAAAGGGTTTCGAGGAGCTAAATAAAATTTGAAATTCTCTTACTATAGGTAGGTATAAGAGCATATTAAGTGTTTTTGAGCGAGAGTATATTATTTCTGGTGACTACATATCGAAAATATTACAAACTTTTATTTTTAACCAACTTCAAGACAAGGAGGAGATTTTCAGTTCGTCAGTTTTTTTTTTTTTCATTTATATTCCTCTCCTAGTTACTCAAAAACGGCTGGAACGAACGAACGGACAAACGAAAATTTATTTTTGGTAGACACTCTGTCACCAGGTCAGGATCTGAAGATATGATCCTGGAGAAATCGAGGGAACTCTTTAAATATTATAGACACGCCTACGGCGATTTGGGTATTAAATGTCTGTTTATCATTTTTAATATTTGTTTATTAATCTAGTTTCTGTTATTCGAATTTTTAAACACAATGACAATGCAATAATAAGGTGTCTAGGAGCTGATAATGACTATGTACCTAAAGGTGGCAATAGGATCTCTACTGTACTTAATGTTTTAAATTAATGGGTTGGTCTTAATAAGTACAGTCAAAGACTTCAATTTGTAAACCATCTCAGGTCCGAAGTCAATCTGACATTCTACAGCAATAAGGTTGAGTTTACTATAAGTTACGAATAAAAAGACAAAAAAAAGATAAAAGATGTTTATTCAGTAAGTAGGCCGCACGGGCACTTTTACACGTCAAAAATCTACCAGCGCTTCACAAGAGACCACTGCTGAGAAGAAACGCCGCAAGAAACTCAACAGTCAGTCGTTTTTTTAATATTGCTTATATAATAATAAACTTAACCTAGCATTATATAAAACAATGAATCTCACATAAAACAAAAAATAAATACATTCATGCGCGGTTGAGCAGGAAAATGTGTCAAAACTCAGAATTGTCACAAAACTAAGCAACAGTAATAAAAAGAATAAAAAATAGAAAGTATACAAGTTATACTTACCTGTGACGGTGCAAGACAACCTGCATAAAAGTTTCGATACATTCTCCTACAGAAACCGTGTCCCCTAGACAATATACAATATTTACATATTTTTTATGACTAAGTTATTATTCAATTATTTAGGTGTTGGCCAAGCATTTTTATCTGTTATATAGTCTTCGACCCTATAGTAAGCTTTAGACATCAACGACTTTTTTAAGTAAGTTTTAAGTACTGGAAATGGTAACTTTAAAATGAATGAATGACTTGGCACTTCTAATGGTATTGACCACTTGAAGCATTTTGTAATTGAAATGGGTCCTAAATTTAGTTCATGAACATACTATACAAAAATACAGTTAGTACTACCATTATTTTGAACACTAAATAAAACGACAGCACGGAAAGTAAATACAAAAAAAATGTTACAAAGTGAGTCATCAGACTATTCTGTCAATAGCGATCTTTTTCAGACAACCTCACAAAGAAGAGAAGTTTAAAGATGATTGTGTCTACAAAGGCTTATCTTAGAAATAAACTTAAATATAGTTACTCAAAAAGTGGAACCTTTCGTAACTGTATATCGCACGGAAAGTTGTTTTTTTTCAAACTAGTGCTTTTTACTTTTCTTATTCACACTAGGGCGCTTAACTTTTCCATTTTTTTTATTTATACTAAGCCAAGCATTCAAAAAAAGAGTGTGTATGTTTTATATAAAGTACCAGGAGCGCAGAGGTAATTAGGAGGTAGCACGTTGCGGCGCAGCGGCGACACAGCGCGGATGACTGTAGGTTAGGTAGGTACTTCTAATGTTTATGCACTCCTAGTATTCAAGTAGTTTCGGGCAGAATATGTGCACACGATAAGCTCACTTCAGAGGTCCGGGGGAAGAGGAATGATGGATACACATAATATACAAACATACACAGACACACATTTTTTCGCAAATGTACTAAAAACGTCGTTTGGTACACGTGCGGAACTTATTTTCACTCGTCTCGAGTCTTGTCTCCCTCGGGACTCGTGCAAAATGACATACTTTCCGCACTTGTATCAAAATGTACTATACTATCTTCCATATAATACGTCAAAGTCTCTTCGTACTTCTTAGATATGATTAAATAACACCCAAGAAGCGTCTCCTTTCATCATTTATTTTAATATCAGCTTTACTGTAATGGGCTAAACTGAAAACCTGTTGCCGCAAACTTTATAAAAAACAACATTTTCCAACTTGAGACGCTAAAGTTTACAAAAAGTTAATTTTAGCTTAAGGTGTCTTAGTTTAAGTAACGTATCTCCAAGTTTTTGGTAATTAGATTGTAGGCTTTAATACTTGTTGAGTAAAGTGTATTACTTCCTATATTAAGTGTTCCATGTGTTGGTGAAGTTCATTATTTGTTATTGATACTTTTGACTGTTGAGAGAGTATTTCTTTTTAGGGTTCAGTACTAAATGTGTATCCATGACGAAACCCTATTATTAAGCCTTAATATATATACATACATACATATAAAGTCTAATTCTATGGAACTTGCTAACTATGTAAACAAACCGCCATATTGAAATTGTCTCTGAATGATGAATTTACTAGTGATGGACTCCTTTACTTATGTCAAACCATATCAAATAATAAAATACCGGAAGTAAAAAACAAGTAGTTTGGTGGGTAGTCTGTTGTACCGCCTTTTCAATGCATGTTGGAGAAGCGGCCGAGTCCCGGAAGATTGGGTCAAGGCCGTTATCGTCCCACTGTATAAAGGAAAGGGGTCACAGCAAGACTGCAAAAACTACCGCGGTATCAGCCTCCTTAGTGTTGTCGGCAAAGTATATGCGAAGATTTTAATTGAAAGGGTATTGAATGTTACGAATGACAAAATCTGGGATGTACAAGCGGGATTTCGAAAGGGAATGGGATGTACGGATCAGGTCTTTTCACTACGGTCCATCACAGAAAAGTTCTTGGCTGTCAACCAAAAGGTTTTCTGTGCTTTTGTGGACCTGGAAAAGGCCTATGATAGGGTAGATAGAAAGGAGTTGTGGACGGTGTTGTCTATGTATGGAGTGAGCAGCAACCTGGTGCAGGCTTTGAGGTCCCTTTATGAGGGCTCCAGAGCCTGTGTCAGGATCAATGGGGCATACTCGGCCTGGTTTAACATCTCTAAAGGTGTTAGACAGGGCTGTGTTGCCTCACCATGGCTGTTCAATCTATTCATGGACAGTTGTATGAGGGATTTGAAAGAGTATGATAAGGGTTTGCGTGTGCAAGAGTTGCTAATCAAATGCCTCTTATATGCCGATGATCAAGTTATACTTGCCCCATCGGTACTTGAGTTGCAGGAGATGTTGACAGTGATGAATGAGGGATTTAAGCAAAAGGGGATGAAAGTAAATGTTGCCAAGACCAAGGTCATGGTGATAGAGAAGGATGAAGAGATGACTGAGTGCGTGATAAATGTAAATGGCGAATTAGTAGAACAAATGAGCGAATTTGTGTACCTGGGAAGTGTGTTTACAAGAGATGGTAAGTGTGAGAAGGATATCGAGAGGAGGGTAAATGCGGGGAATCAAATTAATGGGGCACTGTACTCCTTTGTGAGCAGACAGGGCGTTTCACAAAAAGCCCGGCTGGCTGTTCACAATGGAGTGCTGGCCCCTACCCTGATGTATGGTAGTGAATGTTGGGTGTGGCAGGACAAGCATGTAAGTCGTGTAAATGCAGTTGAAATGCGCTCTTTGCGTAGTATGTGTGGTGTGAAACTGATTGATAGAGTTAGAAATGAAAAAATCAGAGAGAAGTGTGGAATAAAAGAAGATGTAGTGACTAAGATTGAAAAGGGCATGCTTCGATGGTTCGGTCATTTGGAAAGGATGGATGAGGGAAGATTGACGAAAGAGATATACAGATCGAAAGTGTGTGGAAGGGTCGGAAGGGGCCGCCCTAGGCGTACTTTTTCGAATCAAATCGGAGAAATACTGGAAAAGGGCCGAATCTTAAGTACCCGAAACCGACGTGCGTGCATGACTCGATGTATGAATGTTGAAGAAGCGAAGGAAATTTGTCAGGATCGTAGCAAGTGGAAAGAAGTGGTCTCAGCCTACCCCTCTGGGAAACAGGCGTGATTTAATGTATGTATGTATGTACTTATTTCTAATTCGTATAATCACGAACTGAAGAAAAATCGGTACTTGAAGATGATATATCACCAGTATTTATTACAAAAGGTGCCGTTACATCATCTGTGAGTGTGATCAGCGTGAGTTAGGTAATGTGTAGGGGCCTTAATTATATCGCCAACTTTAGCCACAACACTACCCATCATAGACAATTGTAGAATTTAAATGAAACAAAAACGTCATTCCATCAGGTCCTAATAACCTAACTTATGAAACCATTTAAACTTTTAATGAAATATCCAAGATAGAGTTATATATTTGGTGATTTTGTATTTTACAGTAACGACCGTTTCAATAGTTTATGGTTTCAATGGTGTTTGATGAGGTGGTGTGAAAATTCAAGGAGAAACAGTGATAAAACAAAGTTAAGTCTTTTGTTTACATAGTTAGCAAGTTCCATAGAAATATACTATATACAAAAACTCACGCCTTCATTCCCAGAGGTGGGTACGCAGAGCTAAAGAATTACCAACAAGTTTTAAAACTTCTTGATAATTCTGTAACCCCAATTTACACAAAAATAAATAAATATATATAATATGCCGAAGTTATCGTAAATCAATAAAAACACGGTGTATATATATATATATATATATGTATAAATATATATATACATATGAAATGCTTCTACGTGTTTATTTGTACATTAGTTTATTAGTTCTAAAATTGCAGAACCGATATTAAAAATTCTTTTACTGATAGACAATGTAATGATTTATTATTTTGTTTGACCGAAACAAAACAAACCCTGTATTAGTCAAGGATAATGTAGTCTTCTAATAGTGAACGATTTGTTTAATCGGTAAAGTGTTTCCGGAGATTACTCCTAACTAGTATTTTACCGATAAGTTACTCCTCAAATTGTGAAAGTTCCTTATCATAAATTCTCGGATATTTCTAAGAATATTCCTAAATTTTACATGGAAACAAAACTAACAATGCTCTCAAATGTTTTTGATAATCTCAGTAATTTCTTGAAAAGATTTGTTTACTACTGAGAATGTTCTGCAACTAGTACATTGCTACTCCTAACATACAAACAAACTTAAATTTTCCTTCTTTATAATATTAGTTAGTAAAGATAGCGATAATATTACAGAAGCCTTAACAAGTAAAACATAAATAAAAATTGTTAACACGTTAACATCCGATAACGTTAAATAAACGTTAATATCCCTTAATTTGGCAAAAATAAAAAAAGTCGGGAATTCAAACCCTTTTTGATTTTAAATCAGCAAAAAAATAAAAAACATTCCAAACATTAAAAGTGAACATTATAGTATGTTCACTGTGATGCACATTGCCAAATTAAGGGATATCGATTGTTTCAACAATAAACTTTCAATTCGTCATGACAACGTATTCGGCAATTAAGTAATTGGAACGTTATAATTTGGGATCGGTTAATTGAAATAATTATTTAACGAACAACTACCTAAATTGGTATTAGAGAAAATAATTGAGAGCAAAGGGTGAATAATAAATCTTGAATAAAATAAACCGTTCAAAAGTTATAAGAACCCAACTATTATAATTCCTGTTGCCAATATTTACCTGTTTACTGTTTAATTTAGTTCCCTCTGAAAATCAGAGATTACACTCCGGCACAATGCTATGAGAAGGTACCTGTACAATGCCATAAAAAAAAAAACGACTGACTGTTGAGTTTCTTGCGGCGTTTCTTCTCAGCAGTGGTCTCTTGTGAAGCGCTGGTAGATTTTTGACGTGTAAAAGTGCCCGTGCGGCCTACTTACTGAATAAACATCTTTTATCTTTTTTTTACCTTTTTATACTATCTGTTGCCCGCGACTCCGTCCGCGTAGCAGTCGTTTATCGCTGTTTCCTTAGAAAACTTACAATTTTCAGGGATAAAAGGTCCCCCATGGCCTTCCTCTCGACTCGATACCTTTACGCGTTCCGGAAATAAAGGGTCAGACAGACAGACGGACGGACGGACGAACGGACAGACAAGCGGACAACAAAGTGATCTTAATAAGGTTCCGATTTTTTCTTTTAAAGAACAGGAACCTAAAATGAAAAATATATTTTTTTCAGAACATGTTTTAAAAACTTATTGTTGTCTATTCCAGTAACTAACCAAGCAAGCAGAACTGTTTAAAAAACAAACTGTGCTGTGAAGCCAATATTGTCCACGCGACATAAAATTTAAACATCCCCACCCCTGTTACCTAAAAGCTTCTAACCTGAAAGGTGCCTCAAATTGGTTTACGCCACTCAGCCTTTGTAGCCACTGACTTTATTAACCAGTTGATTTAAAAGCCTCCTTATTGTGAAGCATCTTGTACATTTTAAAGGCGCCATTAAATATAAAACAAAAGGTTGGTACCATTATTAAAGTAACATTATTTTAGATTTTAGATAATCGTTTAATTATGGTTTACTTCATTAGTCATTACTTAACTTTTTTTGTCATATGTATAATTATGCGAATATCAAGTACTTACTTAGTACAAAAAACATAGTACCCTGTCCCTCGCAGACCTCGTATTATTCTTATCGAGTGCCCTCGCGCAGAAAATTCGACTCGTTAGCGAGTACGGTCAAGATAGCTCATGGTAAGGGTAGTACAGTCAGCGTCAAAAGTAACTGGTCACTTCAAGCTGCTTTTGTACTTTATCGTAACTTGGTCGTTTCTAACCAGATTCTTGTGAATAATAGTGTTGATTCCATGAGTGTAACAAGACGTTAGATACATCAACTCCGATGTTAGTAGAATTACTAAAGAACTTGATGTTATTACTATTATCTATGGTTGATATAACTACACTCAGGGGCAAAAATATCGGGTCAGAGTGCGTTTTTCATACAAACGAGGCTATTTCGAAGCCTTAATTCCTAGCCAGGGGTTTTTTGAGTTAAGTTTAATGGTGGATGATCCGAGATTCAAAAGTTTTCAAGATACCTAACTTATCGCACAATCAGTAAACACCACAGCGAGAGAGTTTGGGTTAGCATTTGGATTTCCTTACATTTTATTGCCATTTTACGTTGATGATTTTCTGAACATGCACAATTTCGGCGTTTGCCGCAGATTCAATCAGTTGGGTATCCTAGGCACTCTGGAAGTCCAGTATCGATGCTCGGGCTACCCATCATTAGATTTCACTAAAAGCATCCCCTGTCGAGGAACCAAGGCTTCGTAATAGCCTCTTTAGTATGAAAAACGCACTCCTACCTGGTTTTTGTGCCCCTGAGTGTAACGTCATAACTATATTTTTGCCAAATAAGAGAAAACCTGTCTTCGAAAACACCACTTATGAAATATGTTTATTAATTCACGAGATATAAATTGCAGACATTATGTAGATATTCTAAGGCATTTTAACGTTGATAAAACCAAATCGTTGACACTATCTTTGGTTTTGGCAACATGTCATACATACAACACGTCTGTAATCTTTTGCATAACAATCTCATAATATCGATCTATACATTAAACCAACGATATAATAACTATTTGAAAAATAATAATAAATATCATGGGAATGTGAAAAATGTGAAAAATGAAATGTCACACCAATTAATCTAGTTCCAAACCAAGCTCTAGGCTTGTCGTATTTATTTCTTAAAGCGTAATGTCCATTGGTTGAAATGAAGACTTTTTTTAAAGTGGTCACAGTTCTAACCTAACCTGAAGAAATTGACTTAAAATGCACAATAACAAGAAAATTATCGTTATGATAAATGAGTGTTACATTATTCGATCGTATGCCTGATAAAATTTTACAGATTGTTTTTAATCAAAACGTTCATTATGCTTTTCGTAGGTAGTTAAACGAAATTATGCAAAAAGTTTTTAGACTGATTAAAGCAAATCACACAAAACAGATACAGAAATGAAATATATATATAGAAGAAGTAAAATCATCGCAACCAATAACAACTACCTCTTAATACTGTTAGGACAGCGAACATATATCAAACAAAGGTAGTATACAATAAATAAAACACTCCATTTTAGAATCATGAATTATCTGTGGTAGCCACTGAACAGGCAAAAATTAATAATTGACCACAATGCCCTCCAAATATGGCGGAATGAAATATGGCCGCCGTGCGGCCATAAGTTGAAAGTCAGAATCATTTATAACACCATATTTATACGGTTATTTGTATAAATGTGAGAACTGAGAGAATATTGGACATGTGACTATTATTAAGTGTTAGTTATCAGTTAGGGGCCATGTGAAAAGATTTTTAGACCATGAGAAATTTGAGGTTAGGAATTTGTTTTAATTAACCTAAGTTTATTTGTACTGTTTAGTAATAATGAATAGTTACGAGTAATCGATAGGTTAACTTTGAAAATAGAGTAAGTGTCATTAGCAAGAAATTAGGTACTTTTGATTTTAACTCTAATAACAAAAATACAAAAATGTGTTTGCTTGTTATTTTACATAAATCCTACTACAGGTGTAGTGCATAATTGTTTTCCTTCGTATTTTCTCGGAAACCTTCGTATTTGTCATGCTACTTCAGTCAACTTCAGTACTTTTGGTACTGTGACCGACTGAAATAGCAATACACGTTCGTACGTCTCCGTGAAAATACGAAGGAAAACCATTATGCACTACATCTGTAAATGCGAAAGTTTGTTTGTGTGTTAGTTTGTTACTCCTTCACGCTGCAACGGCTGGAATTTGAATAAAATTTTAAATTTTGATAGCTTATATCATGGATTAACACAAAAGTTACTTTTCATCCCGCGAAATTTATTACATGTACCAGACGGAATAAGTCGCAGACAGAAGCCAGTAAAGAAAGCCATGTGATCCTGAGTTCGACATGGACACAAACAAAATAAATAATAACCAAAATGACAATGTCAAGTCGAAGTTTTGATCCGAAACAAACACGTCGTCTGACAATCAAGATACGTTCTAATTCCCCATCGTCCATATATGTAGAGTAATTACCCTATAAAATAACACAGAAACCCAATACAAACTTTTACTAGCACTTAAAACTCATCAAATTGAGACATCAAACCTCAAACTCCGATAAACCGCGTCAAAATGCCTGTCCGAAAGATTAAAAAACTTGTGAACCATATAAATCAACTCCCACACAAAGAACCCAAGAGAACCCAGGCATTGTTCTTGGCGATACATTTTTTCGAGATAAACCCGGAACATTAGGGTACGTTGGACCCCCCGCAGAGGTCTTTTGTGCAACACAGGTCGTGGGCCCACGCGTGTGTTGATAAAAAAGGGGTATATAGTGGTCAATTTATTTTCAAGTGGAATGCCAACGACTAATTTACATGTGTTACGTTTATTATGATACTTCAAAGGTATTTTAAAAAAACGTTACACTAAACGGGTTATACTTGTTACTTACAAATACTTTTTCAAATTTACTTGGTGACATGTGGAACTATCTTCTCAAATGGCAACCACCACTTTTAGACAGTTCTCCTGTTTTTAGGTTAAATTAGGTTCACGTTGCCAATGTCAACTAGTTGCTAATTCCAAACTCAACTAACCAGCTGTCCTGGTTTCAAAGTACAAGTCTAGATCTTAGTTTGGTACTAAATAGGTCTGACAAATTTCGCTTCAAACAGCATCCGCGTTTATCCCACTATTTTAGTAAAAAGTAAATGAATTCTCATCGAAATTCCTTTCACAACAACGACCCAATATCTAACTTTCCCAATTTTCTAATGATTTTGTGAATGAACTTAGGTACCTATTTTATTTTTTCAGGGGTAGTAATTATTTTAATAAGTGGCATAAAAAATACTAATGACTGTCAAAATATTTACCGTTTAAATTAAAACTGTCTTCCGTTAAAACGTCTTTAATAATAGGTGATTATTTCACTTAAAAATCCACATTTTCCGGTTTTTACCTTATTAAATACGAGGTCAAGGACAATTTTAAATAACCTTTTAATGTGGACAAAACTTGAAAAAACACTAAATGTCAAGTACCTGTGAGACATTTTCACACCTAGTTCTTAAGAATATGATATTTATAGAATTTGCATTTGGAACCAAACGATTAAGTATTTTTGTATATTTAAAATGTCCTTTAAATAATATCTACAAATATTAAAAAGCGAGTGTGTTTGATGGTTAAACATTTTTTAATGCAGCAACGGATCTCAAAGAGTAAAAACGGGACCCTATTACTAAGACTCCGCTGTCCGTATGTCTGTCTGTCTGTCTGTCTGTCAGTCTGTCTGTATGTGTGTCATTTTCATTATCAACTTCTACGTGAACAAAGCCAAAAACACAAACTAGTAAATCCCTCTTCACGCTATAATTACGGGTGCCCCTTGAAATCTCGACAAACTTTTCATCGAATTTCATTTCATCGAAAACGATTCATAGAATATTCAGTATCAATATTATCTCTTGGAGTATTATGGCTTCATCGACTATTCATTACATATTAAAACAATTATTAGAAAACGGAACAAGGATTTTTAAATAATTAAAAATACATTTAATAAACTATTTAAAAGACAGAACAACAAAATATCAATGTTTATTATACAACGTATTATTATACAACTACTTCATATCATAGTTTCATACTAGATTACATATTTTAAGAAAAAAAGAAAACAAACTCTCGCAAGATAGAAAAACATACTTAAGTACAAGTTATGGGCAAATAACATATTGTCAAAGAATTAAATCAAATCGATTCGACTCACGGAGTCCGAGGTTAGGGTTATTTTTTTTTATGACCTGGAAGCCCGACACGCTCACGGAGTCCGAGGTAGGTTAGGGTTATTTTTTTTTATGTCCTGGAAGCCCGACACGCTCACGGAGTCCGAGGTAGGTTAGGGTTATTTTTTTTTTATGTCCTGGAAGCCCGACACGCTCACGGAGTCCGAGGTAGGTTAGGGTTATTTTTTTTTATGTCCTGGAAGCCCGACACGCTCACGGAGTCCGAGGTAGGTTAGGGTTATTTTTTTTTATGACCTGGAAGCCCGACACGCTCACGGAGTCCGAGGTAGGTTAGGGTTATTTTTTTTTATGTCCTGGAAGCCCGACACGCTCACGGAGTCCGAGGTAGGTTAGGGTTATTTTTTTTATGACCTGGAAGCCCGACACGCTCACGGAGTCCGAGGTAGGTTAGGTTAGGTTAGTTACCTACCATGTAAAACTTACAACACACAAATAAATATGGAATAATAAAATATGACATAAAAATCTGCGAAATAAAGTATATATTAAATAATATGTCTACCAAATAAAAATCGGTGTTTCACAAATACACCATTTAAATGTTCGAAGTAATGAATATTCGATCAAATGAAAAAATGCGAAACGTTGACTTTGAACTGAAATTCGATTAAAAGTTTGTCGAGATTTCAAGGGTAAACCTATAATTACAGATTAAAATTTGGTAACGAGATGGCTCATACCCTGATAGCCGGCACAGGCTACCTTTCATCCCGAAAAAAAATCACGGTTTCCGTGGATGGTCAAGGCAGACGAAGTCGCGGGAAGAAGCTAACACATATAAAAGCGGAAATAATAAACTAACAACTAAAACATACCAAACATTTTTACCCGATTATTAGAGTGCCCTACTAAAGTTAATAACAGGTAAAACTTGTTGACTGATTATTTATTTACAAATGCCATGGAACTCGTATGTTCGACATGGATTAATATCATGAATACGTATCGTTTCAGTGAAATCATAATGTTATTGCGAGTTTCAACAATGCCACGTTAAAAAAAAATGGGACAAGGTTTCTTTTTATCCCGAAAAAAATTACAGTGCCATTATCAAACACCGGATTTACGGGGGCAAAAATGTACCTGTGCTAGTGATTCATTAAATGACGACTTAGTTTATCGACATCGATAAAAAACATTTTTTAATCTATCCCTCATTATTATAATATCATCTCTTTTATTCATACTTATCGCAACTTTAAACAACTGGTATCTGATAGTGACCCTGTACTCGAGTCACTTTTGACATCCATTGAAATTGCGTTGAATAGCCAATTCATTCACTACACCAATATTCTTTAGCATTCCGACGAATCGAGAACCTTTTTGTGTTTAAAGTCGGTTAAAAATGCCTCGAAAGAAAAAAGATTGTTTATCTTCATGGAAAGCTGATCGTTCAGATATAGAAGATAAAGGTACGATCTACTTTTGCAAGAAATGTAAGATCCATATTTCATGAAAAAAGTTGTCGATAAACTTTGTCGATATTTAATGAATCACTAGCACTGGTACATTTTTGCCCCCTTCAATCCGGTGTATGGCCATTATTTACAGTATCAGTAAGAGGCTTACAGTAAAGACCAAGACACCTTTTACGTTAACTTAATATAACACGCACAAAGTTATAAGAAATAAAAGAAAAACAGACAAAACATCAAAATAACAAATACAGAAAAACATCTACAAAAAAGATTAAAACTTAGGTGGCTGAAATATATAGATTTTCGCTAAAAGCGAGTGCCAACAGAACTGTTGACGATTACTGCTCGGCTGGCGTTTTGGGGAGCATCTAATGCTTTATTGCTACCACAGACTATCAGTCAGAGTGACAGGCCGAGAGGGACGCAGCTATTTGCTAGAATGAAAAAGCTATATACGTCTCCCATTCTAACAGATATCTGCGTCCCTCTCGGCCTGTCACTCCCACTGATAGTCTGTGGTGGCCACTAGACCAGTGCTCTGCGAAGTGTGTGTGTGTGTAGTGTGTATTGTCTAGGGGACACGGTTTCTGTAGGAGAATGTATCGAAACTTTTATACAGGGTGTCTTGCACCGTCACAGGTAAGTATAACTTGTATATATTTTTTTTTTATTACTATTACATATTAGTTTTCTACTAATAAGTAATATTGATAATTCTGACTTTTGACACATTTTCCAGCTCAACTACGTATGAATATATGATTTTTTGGTTTTATGTGAGATTCATTGTTTTATATAATGCTTGGTTTAATTTTATTATTAAATTATTATATTATAATATCATAAGCAATTTTTAAAAACGACTGACTGTTGAGTTTCTTGCGGCGTTTCTTCTCAGCAGTGGTCTCTTGCGAAGCGCTGGTAGATTTTTGACGTGTAAAAGTGCCCGTGCGGCCTACTTACTGAATAAACATCTTTTATCTTTTTTTTTTTAAAGTAAAGTACGATAAGCAAATAGGCTTTATTAAGAAATCTGTATCTGTGGTAATACTTTAATGTTAACATTTGAGTATTACATGTCATTAATGTATCGGTTATCGACGTCGTTGCATCTTAATGTTCACTTTAAAGTATTGGTGACCGATACTTTAATGTGAACATTAAGATACAGGTACATTAAGATACATAGCAACGACAGATACAGGTTTCATACATCTCCTAGAAAACATGATATGCATGTAGATAACGTTATGTATGCGAGTGTGCGTATAATTAATTAGGCATTAAAACACTCGTGTGATCTTATTATTAAATGCTCGTTGTATAATGCATCTCATTATGCACCAGTCACATAAAAAAATTCTCCCGGAACATTTGAAAATTCTTCAGTAACTATAATTGACTTCTACAAGGTCAGAGCCGCAGGCAAAAGCTAGTCAGAGTCAATTATTCAAGACAATTCCGAGTATAGTCAGCTACGTGGAACATGAAGCGGTTATTGAGCTGTAATTCCCTGGAAGGTTTCGAAGCGAGTAGACTATCGGGTATCCCGCTGATTGGATGCTGCCTCGCTTGGCTTGACGGGGAATAATGAAGCTTCAGCTGCAACAGTTTAACACTAGTGGTAGGGTAAAGTCACCAGTAGTCAGCCAGAGACCTGTAGTCGGCCTCTGCCTATATTTTGTATGAGTTTCCCAATCAAATATATATTTCCCACTATTTGCACTCATATAAAGTCGACTAATGGTGTCTGGCTGACGACTGGTGACCTTCATCATGTCAGCCGAAAGACGTTCACTGCTGGACATAGGCCTCTCCCAAGGCTCTCCACTCAGACCGGTCTTGTGCTTTTCGCATCCACCGCGTTCCCGCGATCCTTACAAGGTCGTCACTCCATCTTACGACTCAGTAGCTATGTTTTTGTATTCCTTTTCTTGCCGTCCGTTTGTCACTCTGTAGACTGTTTGTTTGTTATTTTGCACAGTAGTTTAATTTTTGTATATGTAAAACCAACAAAACATTGTTTTTATTCAGTTTCTTAAAAGTGTACCAATTTTTGTTATTGTTACGTAACCTACATGGCTTGTGTTTACATTCCCATAGACTAGTCTTTTGTTTTCTGTTTCCTTAGTGTTGCCAACCTTAACAGGGTGTTACTCTTATGGTCGTTTGAGATAATCTCGAACAAATTATTTTAATTTTAATCTTTCATGTTTTTAATTTTTACGTTATTTTGTGTTAAGTGTGTCACTATCCGTCACTTCACCAAGCGGTTCCAACGGAAGACCAGTGCTGGCTTTACGGCTAGCGAATGCTGAGTTGGGACCGTTTCGCAACTGTTTCTCTGTCTTGTTATTTTTGTATCTATGTACCTAATGTGGTTTTGTATTGTTGCGAATAAATGTCTCTTTATCTATCTTTATCTTTATCTTTATCTTGTTGGAGGCCTACCTACAGCTCGTTTCCCGGTCCGTGGACGCCACTCAAGAACCTTCTGACCCCATCGGCCATCAGTCCTGCGTCCCACTCTTTGCACTCATATAAAGTCGACTACTGGTCTCTGGCTGACCACTGGTGACTTTACCCTATATGTATTTTATAGGTAGCGAAGACATGATACACCAAGTTTGCGTTCAGATTTGATGTCATGATTGAGTTGATTGAGGATTGTCGTGCAGTTTAACCGTTCAAAGGGACATATCGCACCTTCAGAACAATAGTGACCTAATTCAGAAATTTTATTTTTCGAATTAGGTCCCTATAATAATAAATTTATGACTTGAAATTGTAAAGCTGAAATTTTGAATTAGGTCACTGTTGTTCTGAAGGTGCGATATATCGGTGTCTAGTGGCCATAGTATAAGCCAAGAGCCTAGGTTAAGACCAGGGGCTATTGCTTAACGCACTCGCAATAGCAATCGTATGCAGACAAGCCTTCGATTTTCAAAATGAAAACGATCGCGATGTTTACATCATTTTGTAATACCCACTTTCTGATCATAAATTATCTTGTATGTTGTGTCTTACGATGTACCTATCTGTACTTCTAGCAGAAGTTCTTAACGACTCTCCGCAGATGAAGTCGCGGCCGGAAAGCTAGTTTATTTATGTATTGCTTCAACGCGTTTCAATCTTAAAACCTTAAAGGTATTTTTAAGGTAAAGACAAAAATTAAAAATGTTTTTAAAACTACAATCTTATAACTGCATGTTGGTTAGCTGATTTACTTTGTACGCGTAGATACTCGTATCTTTTTATATAATATAAAGTTCCAACTAGGTAAATTACTGTCATAAAGTCATAATTAGGGTTAGGAATTTTGGTGGCATATCGTGGTTCTAAAATCTATGGAGTCGCTTTTTCCTAATTATTATAATACATGACCCTTTGATTTTGACCTTCAGTGTGGTCATATTTTAAAATGAACCAAATACATTTTTAGTTCGGTAATTCCATACCTACTAATATTTGCTTGTTTGTAACGCTTTCACAGAAGAGATATCCTTCATACCAAATTGCATTGAAATTGGTTTAGTGGTTTAATGCATAAACGACATTTGAATATTAAAAAATTAAAGGTCAAACTCAAAATGGTATTTATTATAAAAAGTAAGAAATAGCGACTCCATGGATTTTAGAACCACGATATGCCACCAAAATTCCTAACCCTAGTCATAATACATGATAGTGGTTTTATTTCCAAAACCGTACAATTTTCGGTCAGAAGAAATAGACTTAACATCCTTAACAATTACAAATAAATACTGTTATGTTATTTGATCGTATGTATGATTGATTAAATAATGCAATAAGTTTCATGCCAAACGTTTTCTTATACTTTTTAAACGTGCTTAAATGTAAATATGCAATTGAAATGGCCAATACCTCTAGGAGGATATTTATTTAGTATTAAAAAACCCACTTTCAAGCCCCAACTCGAAAACTAACCGCGGTAGAATTTTGCGGTGTTAATAACTGTCCAAATTGTCTAGCGCCGCGAGGCTGTCCAAATGTCCAGCAAGAATAATGTTGCAGGCATTTAACGTAATGGTTTGGATGCCAGTCTTTTAGCCACATCTGTACCTTAGCTAAGCCATTTAGTCTGAGTGGCCTTAAATTAAACAATATATTAAAAAAGAATTCGTTGCCAACTTTACCTAATTATATAAACTCGCTGTAAAGAGCCTTAACCCTCTGCAACTGTGGTGACTTTTTTAGAAACATTCTACTGAGGTGGAGTCTGTCAGACGTCATTTTTGATAAAATATAGAAAAAATCGAGGGTTGCGTGGTCAAACCCAATAAATCGAAATAATTGATTATTGAAATTTGAATTGTTTTGATGTATTCATTAGTGTTCTTTTTGACACAACAAGTTATATCGACTTATTGGGTTTGACCACGCAACCCTCGAAATACTAATGGTTAAATGATAAGTATTGTTTATTTAGTGCATAGCATGGTTATTAAATTTTAATGCGTAATTAATAATAAACATGTATATGAGCTTTTAAATAATAAAATATGTAATTTACTTGAATAAGGTAAAAAAAACCGGTATTTTTCACAAAGATTAACTTACAATGCCGCGAGTCGTTAGAAGAATGCACTGAGCGATACAGAGCTATATCACGGTAAACGGCGATTTTTTTTTGGCGACGTCTGATAGACCTCACGTCAGTCGCAGAGGGTTAAACAAGTATGTATGACAATTTTCAATCTTGATGGTACCACAGAGTATCGTCATCGAAATCGCATTATACTCAGATTATTTTAAGATAACGCCTGTGACAGCCGATGCAAGATGACAGCAGTAACAAGTGATGTGTTTATAAATAGGCGATTAATTATTTAAATTCTTGAACGGCGTCGCTAGGTTTGTACCGATGTAGTATTAATGTAAAGTTAAAATAATAAGAGTAATAAGTGTTTATATGAGCTGTCACAAGCATCATCTTAGTATAATCCGAGTATAGTATTTAAAACTTCAATACAATGTGACTGTTAGAAGTACGTAAGAAGATTTTAAGAAGTTTTCTAGATTTGCTTACATACATAGGTAGGTTGGTTATTTTTCAGATGCTTTCCAATTTTCTACTGTTTTTTGCATATATTTAAAATATATTTCAAAGTGCCTGGTCGACATAACTCGTTTCCAAAATGTTGGCCTGTCATTGGCACAAAGATTAAGCATTGCCATTCAACGTGACAATGTTGCCAGCATTTTGGGAACAATGTCCATTGCTAAAGCGGTTTGTTAGTGTAGTTTTAAGTGTGTGTGTGTGTGTGTGTTTTTTGTTTGAGCCAGTTCTTTACTTACTTTGAAAAAACACTTCTCTCGTAGTTACTTAGCAAAGTCAATACCTAATTGAGTGTTAAAAAAAATACTTCTTTTTCCTGAATGGGTACTTCCATTTTAACTCATCAAAACAATATATTCCCAGAACTGCTTGCTTTTGCTTCCAGAGAGGGAAAGAATTGCATTTCTTGTTCGGTTGAATAAAATTAATGGAAAAAGAGTCTTTAGAATAATGAACTCTAGGAAAAACTTTCGTCGAAATGTCCCTACTACGAGGGGAGGTCCAAAAGTTCGCGGAATGGAGGGGATGGGGGTGGGGATGACTATATTTTTTAGTATAGTACTAATGGCGAACTCATTAAGAGTATATATACCAACTTTCAGCCTGAAGAGCTCATTACTTTACAAAATATCGTCGAGCAAGCAAGTCAATCTGGAAAAATCCTGGAAGTATGGAGCAAATTGAGTATCGAGCCGTCATCAAGTTCCTGACTAAGCAAGGAAAAACTCCTCAGACCATCATGAGTGAGATGTCAGCAGTTTACGGTGATCATTGCCCTGGAAAAACAATGATATTCAAATGGCACGGTCTTTTTAAAATTGGCAGAGAGTCCATTGAAGACGACCCTCGCCCAGGACGGCCTGTCGAGGTCACCACATCAGATACCGTCGGAAAAGTTGAAAAATTAGTATTAGAAGATGCTCGCCTGAAGAAGAAACAGATTTCTGCATTAGTTGGAGTATCTGAAACCACTATTTTGCGGATTCTACATGAACACCTCGGCATGACTAAAGTAAGTGCAAGATGGGTGCCGAGAATGCTTACGCCGCATCAGCGACAGCAGCGAATCGACGCGTGTAGCAGTTTTTTAGAACGGTGTGGAGAAGAAAGTACGTCGATTTTGAAGCGAATTGTTACTGGAGATGAAACTTGGGTTCATCATTTTGAACCTGAGTCTAAACAGGAGTCGATGCAATGGCACAAGAAGGGTACCCCCCCACCTAAGAAATTTAAGGTGTCAGAATCGGCCGGAAAGTTGATGGCTACGATTTTCTGGGACCGCCAAGGAATTTTGATGATCGACTACAAAAGCAAAGGTGTCACAATTACTGGAGAGTACTACTCTAGGCTACTGGAGCAGTTGCAGGAAGCTATCAAAGGAAAAAGGCGAGGAAAGCTGGGTAAGGGTGTGCTGTTACTTCAGGATAATGCTCCAGTTCACAAGAGTCGTATTGCGATGGCTGCCCTGAACAAATGTGGCTTCGAAGAATTGGTTCATCCCCCCTACAGCGCGGACCTGGCCCCCAGTGATTATTATTTATTCCCAAATTTGAAGAAAGAGTTGCGGGGAAGAAAATTTCACACCGATGATGAAGTAAAGGACGCAATTTTGGCTCATTTTGACAGCAAAGAAGAAAATTATTTTTATGTGGGTTTAGAAAAATTAATATCCCGATCTAACAAATGTATTAACCTTAAGGGAGATTATATTGAAAAGGAAAAATAGTAACTTCTTTTTATTTAATTATTTAGCCCTCCATTCCGCGAACTTTTGGACCTCCCCTCGTACAAATGGTGGATACGGAGTATTTTGTCAACGTAAAAACAACGTTCATTAATTTCTATGTAAGAATAGTTGAACACTTACAAAAATGAACCGTTTTAAGACTATTAAAAGCTGAATTTTATATTATTTAAATACGGTTTTGAATAAAATCCTGAAGTCTAACAGCAGTGTTCGCATTGTTGTGTTCCGGGTAAGACAACCGATGATTACTTGTAGGAGGACCTTGTGCAGGGTCCGTCCGGGTTGGAACCACCTTCTTATCCATTAACCTACCGCCAAGCAGCAGTGTTTGCATTGTTGTGTTCCGTTTTGGGGACACGACTAGCATAGAGGCATTCCATCTCAGGCAGTGCATTTGCAGTCTTGTGAATGCGAATGTCTATGGGTCACAGTTTCCACTTACCATCAGGTGGTCTGTGTGTTCGATTGCCTTCCTATGCCATAAAAAAAAAGTAGCATAGAGGCGTTTCATTTAAATCCTGACGTTTGGCAAGATGGCCAATGGCAGTCTTGAGGCTGTCATCGGCAGATTGCAATCTTAATTTTGGGGTAATTCGGCAAACAGAGATACTGTATTTAAGGTCCAAAAGAGATGCGTCAGAGCAATGTGTGGTCTAAAACAGACGGATAGTTGTAAGCCGCACTTTATTAATTTTAAAATTCTCACAGTGCCTTGTCTTTTTATATTTGAAACGGCAGTCTTTGTAAAAACTAATTCATTGTTGTTCAAGAAAGTTTGTGATGTCTCCAGTAGAAACCGCCGTTTTAATGGGAATCTGTGTACAACATTCTCCAATACAGCACTTATGCATAAAAGTGTATTCTGTTTAGCAAGTAACATATATAATAAGTTACCCTTGACATTAAGAAACCTACCAGCAATTAGAATGAAAACTAAATTATTTAACTTACTTGTACAAAAATGTTTTTATTCGATCTCAGATTTTCTGCTCGAAAATTTCGAGGAGTAGGTAATAATGTATATAAATTTTTATTTAATTTTTTATTTTCTTGATTTAATATTTTTATCTTGTAGTATATAGTATGTTTGAGAAATTCTCATGTTTTTGTACGCCATTTGGCAAAACATAGTGTTCCACCAAGAAAAAATGTCCACCACTATTTTAGTTTTACCTATGTTTACAAATAAACACTTTGACTTTGACTTTGACTTTAAGATTCCTTTGTATGAGCTTCAGTGCCCATAAAAAAAGGTCATGTTGAGAGAGATGCCCCTCTCAAAAAGTGAGAAACTTTTTACTCAGATTCGAGAACTTTTATAAAATGACGCGTGTCTGTTTGTTACGCTTATCTGGCTAATTGGGTTTGGATTTGAATGTATGGATGTACAGCGATAGTTGGACCTAACCGAAGTCATACTTTCATTCCAGAAACTTTGAAAGTTCTCGAGAAAAAGTTGCAAACGTGTTATATTCGAGGGAAAAAGCTAGAGCAAAGTATGCATTCCATTCGACTGCCCATCCAACAAAAATATTCAGTAATTGGTCCTACGACAGTTTTCAATGCATAAATTATTAAAATATTTTCGTTGTTCCTAATATATTCCGAATAACCCCTTTGAAATATTGGGGGTAAAACTATTGGAGCATTGGCTAAGCTAGATTGGTTTCGGAGGTAACTTTGAGCGCGATATTGACAATATTCACCGAGGAAGCGATATAGTTGGGCAAAAATAGTTGCTAACCCGAATCTAACGTTATAGAGGGGGAAATATTGGCAATCGGAGAATATCGACATATTCGAATTAATTTTGGTAGTATTAGAAGCAAGCCCATGGCTAGGTTGCGCGTATTTGTAATATTACTAACTAGATTCTGCCCATGTTGACTATTCCACGGAAACAGTGATTATTTTGGGATATAACTGGGTAAAGTCTCCAGTGGTCAGCCAGAGACCATTACTCGACCTTAGATTAGAGCAAAGAGTGGGAAACATATCTTTCGTACCCTTCCCACTCATACGAAGTATAGGCAGAGGCCGACTACAGGTCTCTGGCTGACCATTGGTGAATTTACCTTATGATAGCCTATGGGCTGTGTAAAGCAGTGTTTTCACGACGGCATTATAAAGTGGCGTGTCATGTTTTATATTGGTTTTTTATTAGTGTTTTGTAAATACTTTTGATTGATGCGTGTGTGTGGCGTAATTGCGCCGTGTCATCACCAAATGGTCACAACGGAAGACCAGCGCCTACTCTGCCAGCATCACTCTAAAGTTATGACCATTTTGTGACGAACCATTTTCATTTGTGTCCATAATTATATTCCTTGTTAATTAAGTACCTTTCTTTCACGAATAAACAGTTATATTTCATTTTTCTTTTATTTTCCTGTGGTAATTCTAAGTAAACTCATTGTAAAAGTCATACATTTACAAGATAATCGGCCATTTGTAAAAGTGCTAAATTATTGTAGAATGATTCAAAATAAACATATTTTGTTATGTAATGTAATACTCTTATGCATCAGAGCGGAGATATTTAAATATTCATACCTGGGCGTACTTTTAGTCCGAAAGACTGAATTCTTAACCCTTTAATATCTCCGCTCGGATATAATTTATCGCCATAAATTATATATATCTGTGGGTATTTTAAGGTCCTCTCAATAAATGTATGTAAAAGTCAATAAAATTTCTTCATACAAACTTACCCAATGCCCTTTCATTCATTTCCACCATTATAAACTTTCGCATTTGTAATATTAGTGATCAAAGCGAGGTTAAGAATGTCAATAAAAATTTCAGAAGTTGATAGCTGTCTTACTCCAACTTTCAAGTTAGAAAAAGACAGCAAATTGTGCTTCTTGCTCTATACCTTGTCTACGTTAAAAAGTTAGTACCAGAAAACTTAGAATGCACGTAATTGGCCAGTGATAAGGACACCACTTGCTTGCATGATGAGTTAACATGTCGGGCAAAATCAGTCAACATCTGTCTCTTGCAAGAGAAATTTATTTTGGAATGTGTCCGTTTTGTATTCAATAAGCGAGGTATTGGTTATGTTAACCTTGCAGCAGCGGCCAATTCTGCGACAGCATTCTTAATTTCAAATCAATGAGTGTCGATGGAGCTCTGCTACCGCGGAGCTCATATTTCTGGGTGGTATGGCCCTCCGGGCCTGCTGCAAAACTAACATAACCGAAAACTACCGACGTATTATTATATTCCTATACAAAGGACAAAAAATTCCACAACCGTAAATACTAATCGGACTACGAGAAACATCCCTCCCACGTGGTCACATTAATGGGACAAAATAATGGGCCCACAAAAGAACGGAGGATAATACGTAAGAAACTCAGAAGTATTGTTAAATCAAGTAGAATAGACAACCTGTGAGCTCGATTGCTTTCATAAAAAAAAATATCAGAAAATAACAATATTTCCTTACATAATAATACATTATTGCCTGAAACTATACCGACGGAGGAAAGGAGAAACCCCTTAAGCGACATTTTTCTAACTTACTACTTAACCCGGCTCAAAAGACGCAGAAAAAGAAGCCGGTTCTAATGACATATAAAACTCAATTTCGAAAATCATGTCGCTTAAGGGGCTTCTCCTTTCCTCCGTCGATACCTTAATTCCAGTTCTCCCGTCTAATATTCACTTTTAGCAACCACTGAGATCTTCAGAGTATTCTCATGAAATTTCATACCGACAATTACCCAAACATGGCGTCATGTTTGGGATCATTTATAAGACTCGCTTTTCATAGTCGGCCGTAAATTTTAGAGGTTTCTAGAGCTTGTAATTAAATTTACCACAAGTCGTAAAATTACAGGGAATTCTGACGGTATTTTGATTGTCTCGAGCAAATTCTGTGGTTTTACGGAAAAAGGATATACCCAGAGATGTACAAAATACTTTTCGAAAAGTATTTAAATACAAAATGCAAATACTTTTTAATATAGTATTTCAAATGCAAGATACAAAATACTTTTGCCTTTTGTATTTAAATACTATAATACAAAATATGTATTTTCAAAATACTTTATTGAAATAAAATACTTTATGGTAAAATTACTGGTTTTCTTTATTTATTAAAGATTTTAAAATCACAAGCTCTTCAAAAAGAGCATCTCAAGAACAATTTGTTTTGGCATTTTTTTAAGGACATTTCGAGCGAACAACACAGAAATAATGAAATAGCTGCCAACACTGCAAAACGTAACAGTGACTTTGAGGATTGTCAAGAGGGCCCGAGGGGTCCTTCATATATTATTGGTCAGGTTTTATATGCGTTTTGTTTCATCTGTCATTTTACGCATAGACTTTCAAAGCCTGCTGCGCCACTAGTGGCCATTTTTTGTTTTTACTGAATCGCGGAATGCTTTATAAAAATGAAGCTAAGAATAAAAAAGTATTTTGTATTTTACAAACCATTTTACAAATACAAAATACGTCTCGAATAGTATTTCAAATAAAATACAAAATACTTTAAAAAAACAGTACTTAAGTACAAAATCCAAAATACGTATTTTGTATTTTGTATTTGTATTTTAAATACAAGTATTTCAAATATGTCACAACTCTGGATATACCTGGACTTGACAGAAGCGCGTGGAGCTAACCCCATGTGGTTCTGTTTAGTATTTTAACCAAGCAATTGTCCTTGCGTGAGATATCCATGGACAAGTCTCTTATTAGTCCATGGAGATTGTCTGTAAATAACTCGACATTGAGGAAATACACCTTAACAGGAGTAAAAGGCATTTTAGAAGGGAAGGGGGAACAGTATAAGTCTAGTATACACTCTGTATATGATTAATACCCTATTTAAAAAAGCAATTACTTTTTAGAAATTTAGTTTTATTCAGTAAATTTAATTTACATACTATGTACACATATTTTCGCCGGATATACCGCAGAGCCTGAAGACGAAAGTCTTTGACCAGTGCGTCCTACCTGTAATGACGTACGGAGCCGAGACGTGGTCACTGACTGGGGCTGGTCCATAAGCTTAAAGTAGCTCATCGCGCTATGGAAAGAGCTATGCTCGGTGTCTCTCTGAAGGACAAAATTGTGGTCCGTCAAAGAACCAAGGTGACCGACATAGCTCTGAAAATTAGTAGGTTGAAATGGAAATGGGCTGGTCACGTATGTCGCAGAATGGATAACCGCTGGAGTAAGTGTGTTCTGGAGGGGAGACCGCGTCTTGGAAAACGTAGCGTGGGATGCCCTCTGGCCAGATGGCGGGATGACTTGCATAAGATGGCCTGCAGCGACTGGATGCGATGCAGCGATGGAGCCGGGCTCTGTGGCGTTCCTTGGGAGAGACCTATGTCCAGCAGTGGACTGCAACGGGCTTGATGATGATGATACTATGTACAGCCATTTTGATGACTCAGTGTGAGGGGTGGCGGGGGGGTGAGTTTGGCAAAGCATTCTTGAGATTTCAAATGTGCCATGTTAGCATATGTCGTTACTGTGTGACTCATGCCATCCGTTACACTTTTTACCAACTTCCTCAGAATATGACCTTTACAATTAACCGCACGAAAACCGCGTTTAAACGTTCCAAATAATTACGCAAACTAATGTAACTTTAACGGCAGTTAAAAATATTAACGTTTCCTTTAATAAAATTACTCATAAAGGGGCCTATTTAGCATTCATAGAAAACATTGCTGTAGTTAATATGGAAATTAGTAGTAACTCCGCTATTTGGTATGTTTGAGATGCAAATATTGTTTGTAATAGTTTTGTTGGGAACAGCCAACTTAGATCAAGACATAGGGTAGTAAGTGATGAAGGCTTCAGGAATATGGAGATAGATAAAGTAGTGTCTGCAATTGTTCATAATTAGGCCTTAAAATACAGTGTGGTTTTATGAAACGAGCGTCACCGAGAGTCTCATTATGCATCAGTTGCATAAACTACTATTATCTACGCACATATCATTAGTGTTCTAAAATGCGTTCAGTAACCGTAGGAAATGACCAACATTATTACAACGAATTGTACTACGAGAACTTTCTTGTCTATGGTAGTAGGTACAATGTGAACTGTAATGTTATTACAGTACCGATTTCTGTAGGGTTATGAGTTTAAATTTGGAATAGCTGTCGAAACTCAAGAGGGTTTACGTCAATTCAGTATGTTTTTTAACATACACCACACGAATTTTGATCGAGTGACATGAGAATAGAGACTTAATTCGTTCGTCTGTCATTTAAAAAAAACATTTATATTCGTGACACTGACACAGCACAAGTTGGTTTTGCCGCCATTTTTGTCGTCAAGCCGTCTTCTTCTGAACCCATCTGAGATTACTTATGATATGTGTGTAGATAAAGTAGTGTATGCAACTGTACATAATTAGTCCTACACACTACACTCTTGTGATCCTATTATGAAACTCGTGTTTTAGGGCTTCACATTATGCATCAGTTGTGTGAACTACTATTATGCTATGACTTTATACGTAGCTTGGCGTGTATCCAGAGCTCGAACTTCGACTTTCGTATCTACCTATCTATAGGTACGTTCTTTCGAGTAACGGATTCGACCAAACGAGAGTAAGTATATTTCTGAGAATAAATCGCCAGTATATCGAGTGTAAATCGGTTTTACGTTTTACCAACCGTAATTCTAAGAATAGTGACCTATTCGGGAATAGTTACGACACAACCGTTTCGGGAGGAGTAACAGAGTTATCCAAGAATAATGCAATGGCGTCCAGATTTTATGTTGTCAGTGCTGTCAAATCAATTTAACACTTATTTTCTAATGAATGACATTTACTTTCCAGTACACCAAAGCTTTAGGCATGTCTACTTATTTATATAGTACAAACAGCCACATACTTAACTGCCCACTAAAGACAGAAGTGAGAAAGTTTAGACAGAGATAAATATAGATTTTACATAAGAATCTCATGTGCACGACAGAGACAGTTTCTCTCTGTTTATCACATGGCATGACTAAAGCTTTGACATCGTTCGTTTGTGCAGTAATATTTTTTTGCCGTGTTTTATGTGTTAAGTTTTTTTACTTCACGCCGCAAGGGCTAGACGGATTTGGATGAAATTAGAAATGTAGATAGCTTATGAAGGAAAATTTAAGTTCCCGAGGGAATAACGATACATGCATTTTAAACTGCTATAAGACAGCGATTCGATAGAGAGATCCGATATGCACTGTGACGTCATTTAACAGGGCGGCCATATAAACTCATGAAGGACTTTGTCAAATCGCTGTCTAATAATGGTGTTTAACAGCTATTAAAAAAAAAAAACTGTCAGTTACATAAATCAGCTTTTATTGAAACTAAAAAAAAAACCCGTGTGGTTATCGGGTTAAAAATAGTGCCGCTCCATGTCTTCCCGTGGATGTCGTAAGAAGTGACTAAGGTAATAAAGGCTTGTAGTACTATTAGGCGATGGGCTTGCAACCTGTCACTAATATGCTGGTAAAAATCTTAGCCTATTTGTGCAAATTGTGGTTACTGAATTATCAAAAAAAAAAAAAGTTGTAACGCACCGTAACGTTTTTCTGTACCCCCCCCCCCCCCCTACCCCTCTCTAAACGTTACGTAACACTCAAGTGACCATTTTTACCCTAAAGGCGCTAAAAGTTATGTTATAGTTTTTGTCCTTGGTATAGTTTTAATTGCTTTTGCGGTAATCATACTAAATAAAACAAGAGATACTAAATAAAACGAAAAGGGTTGCCAATTTGGGAGTTTTAATTCCCTAAATTTTTATTTAAAAAAAGAAACAATGTTACGTAACGTCTTGTAAGAACGACCCCCTCCCGCCCCTGTAACGCATCGTAACGTTTTACGAGACCCCCCCTCCCCCCCCCCAAATTGCGTTACGTAATACTTGAATGCTCCCTAACCTCAAATATTCACCAAGCGTGTTTTAATTAAGTATAACGTATAATGAATAGTTATTTCATCCCAAACTTAATATGAAAATAATGATCTAGTGCATAAATCATTGCAAAGACCTCACTTGATCTTTATAAGAACGAGATTATCGAGTAATCATGGGGAATTGGTTCGCTTGGTTTTGTTTACATCTTTTGCAAGTTCTATTGACGGCGACTTTAGTGACAAATATTTGTTCATGGGTCTTGGATGTTTTCTATTTTTTAAAGTACGTATTTCTCCAAATGACCTTCTGCTGGAGTTTCTTGCGGCGCTTCTTCTCCGCAATGATGGTCTTGTCCGAAGCGCTAGTAGATTCACTTCATGTAATTACCGACGTGTAAAAGAGCCCTCATGTGGCCAATTTACTGAATAAATATTTTGAATTTTGAATTTTGAATATCGGATGAGCCCAGAGTCCAGTTAAGGACTAGGTCAACTTATACGAGATTGTCTCCTCACATATATTTATTTTAAACGGCATGTTTTTATTTTATCCGACAAACTAAAGTAACGAGAAATTGACCGCTCAAAATGCTCAAGTTACTTTAAAAGATTTGTAATTTACAAGGCACCCTTTAGGGGTTTCTTTTTATAATCAAAAACCGATTTACCCAGTTATAAAACTAAGCATTTTGTAAATCTATGAATAATTACAGGGTTTTTCCGTTTTTAAGCCAGCACCGGGGGTGGTTTGCGTAATTAATAATGGATTACATTTTGCCCTAAGCTAAGGGTGGTCCAATTTAAAAACAGAAGCGATAGTGTTATTGTGTTGGAATTACAGTGACATACTAAAACAATCAGTTTATATTGACAAAAAGGGACAGAGCTATAGCGGTTACATAGCTCTGTCCCTTTCTCTCAACCTAACCTGAACTGCTTTTAATGTAAATCAGGGGTCGACCACGCAACAATCGAGTTAAAATTTGGTTTTCTGTATTGGTACGATTCGTCACAAATCCATGTTTATTGATCTATCTGTGCCAATATAGTTAATTAAAGCAGATAAATACGTTCTAACGCGATTTTTGATTGCTTGAGCATTTTGTCGGGCTGTACTAGGTAGGTACTTAATTTTAACGTCAAATTAATTAGTGTGTCTCGTTTTAGTGCGTCATTTTTAAACACTTAAGGTAGGTCGTATAGAAATGTTATACGCAGGTTATTCAATAGTTATTGTCAAATCAATCAACATCGATCAACAACAGCGATGGTGTGAAAGTTTTCTCTTTGATCTGCCGAATGACCTACATAATGTACACTTATTATGAACTCGAGGCGTACACGAGTACTTTAGCGGGTCCCACTTGGTAGATCTTTCGATGCAATCCTGTCGCGATTGGGCAAATCATGGGCAGATTACAAAGTACTAATCTCTGGTGCCGTAGCAGAAATATAAACCAATCGCTTCACTGGTAGATGACGTGATACGAAGTCACGTGATCTACCGTGACGCGATTGGTTTAAAAAACCGGGCAAGAGCATGTTTGACCATGGTTCCGAAGCCGTTTCTTCACAAAAACTTAAAAAACACCAAGTATGTATTAATTCTCTATTTAAAGTTATTTGGTGCTGTCTTAGGCGATTTTAGAAAGAGTATGTTTAACACTATGGTCGTCTGTATCTCAGGAACCAATCATATCTACTTAGCCGTTATAGTTTTCCTTTCAAAAACCATACCTATGCGTTTACGTTAAAGATATTTTTCAGATTTTTAGTATTTGTATTTTTGGTCCCCACGTGGTTGCCGGGTTAGAATAGTGCCACTCCATGTCTTCCCGTGGATGTCGTAAGAGGCGACTAAGGGAATAAAGGCTTGTAGTACTGTTAGGCGATGGGCTTGCAACTTGTCACTAATGCGCTGTTAAACACCTTAGCCTAATTATGCAAAATGTGGTTACAGAATTATCAACAAGGTTTTAGAGTTGCTGGTAATTCTGTAGCTCTGCCTACCACACTTTGGGAATGAAGGCGTGAGTTTATGTATGTATGTATGTGTATGTATTTTTGGCAGTTTGGGACACTTGACTCTAACAAAGCTTTGCGCTTTAAAGCTTAATATTTCATAAACGGAGCCCTTAATCGAAAAATTGTTCTGCACAACCCAAATATCTAACGACACCCCATACAAAAATACATCCCCACGTTACGCGTAGGGGAGGTAGAGTCATGTGGGGCAAGTGTGCGCACTTTTTTTTCAAGCTAGTATCAAAATCAAATTATAAGCATGAAAGAAAAATGAAAATATGTATCTAGCACAGTATTTATTTAGGTGATGATTTAATCAAGAAATTATCAATAAAACTTTGCCACTTCGAAGAAAAATCACCTTAATTCAACCAGCTCAAAATGCGCACACTTACCCCATACTGCGGGTAAGTGTGCGCAGTTAAGAGAACTTTGTGTTTTTTTTAATATTCTTAGCAGACTGATTTTGATACTTACCTCATTTTATTGAGACATAATATAGCTTCAAATGATATGCAAAATAAAAAGCTTAAATACATTTTTAACAGATATAAAGATCATTTACTCGTGTCAATTTTCGCCATGACAGCAAATTTTACCTTTACAGCTTCGGATTCTGAATATTTTCTTTTTCAAGTGAACTAATGACACCATCTGGGTTTTTCTCGCATAAACTAATTCTCTACCAACATAACTTTAATTTGTCGACACATATTACAATTTTCTCCCTCCCCATTCCTAAACAAAGGGGTTGCGCACACTTACCCCCTGCGCACAGTTACCCCACATGACTCTACACAATTTATTTTACCACTTTGTTGGCGTGACTAATATGTATATTCATGCCAAATTACAGCTTTCCACTACAAAGAGTCTCTGAGCTAGGCTGCGGATGAAGGACATGGCGAAACTAAAAGGGTTCCTAGTTTGACTACGGAACCATAAAAAAACTAAACGAATAGAAACGCTAGTTAGCGTAACGCATCGTTAACGCCTCTGTTTTGTTAGGCAGAGCTTCTACGTAAATACGGTCACGAAAAAATTGGCTTGTAGTCGTCAATGTCATTAGAGATCCTAAATCATTTGTAACTTACAGGAAACTCAACCTTATTAAATTAAGTGTTTTATCCTAAACGATTTGTGTTGCTTGTCTAAAGGAAATAAATTTAAAGCCATGATATGTTTTTATGTTATTTGTTAGTATGATACTGTGATTTGTTACTGGTTGTAATTGTTTAGTATTGTGACACCGCACGCTGATTGGTTCGTTTTTATCGCGTCACATATTGCAACCAATCAGAGCCTGTGTCAACTGTTTAACCTATCGCGTAATCCAAATCGAAAATACTTGACAGTTAAAACAATACTATGATGCCTAAGTATTGTTGTAAAATGTCAGATTGACTTTGCACCTAGGTCCCAAATTTTAATTCTTGACTATACGCTTCAGCTTCGCTATTGGTGCCACATCCCCCCGGAGATTTCAACCAATTACAGCATTCATTTGCATGGGTACCAACTTTATTTGTACAACTGGAGTAACATTAGAACAAGACTCTTGTGCCACTTGGTTTCTGATTTACATTTCGACATTGGCGGCGGTATTGATATATCACGGAGCCATAGAATATTCTATGTATTCGTGATTAAAGCAAATTTTGTGAGAAGTTGTTTGGACAAGAAGAAAAAATGTCATGATACAGATACAGATTATTTATGTTATTACTAGCTTTAGCCCGCGGCTCCGTTCGCGTAGAAGTCGTTTATCGCTGCTCCCTCGGGAACTGCCCAATTTTCCGGGAAAAAAACTATACTATGACCTATTCCAGGACCTAATCAATATGTGTGCCAAGTTTCATCTCGATCCGTTCAGTGGTTGAAGCGTGAAAGACAGACAAACATCACTTTCACATTTATAATATTGGTTTGGATAACTTTGCCTTGGACAAGTTTGCCTATGTACATTATCTATGATGTATATTGATGCAAATATATATTGTAATGTTTCATAAAGGGTTATCGATCAACACAGTTTTTTATTATTTGTTTTTATGGCATAGGTAGGCAGATGAGCTCACAGGCCACCTGATGGTAAGTGGAAACTGTGACCCATAGACGTTCACTTTCATAAGACTGCAAATGCACTGCCAACCCTGAGGACTAAGGTTAAGCGCGCACCACGATTTTTTGCCGCGTGATAATTTTGTCGCAGAAATGCAACGTATGGGTTTATATGTCAATGCGCGCGTATACGAGAAAAAAATCGCAGCTATTTTAAAATTGTGATTTGTCACATTTTGCCGCGACAGCTCGCGACGCGATTATCGCAAAAGTGAATCGCACCATACGGAGCTGTATGGCCCCGCGCGCACTGCGATTATACAATCGCACCCCGGGCGCCGCCAAGAGGTCCAACCATTTTCAGTAATTTGTTTGTTGTGGTGTTGTTGTTTTGGCGTTGGCCTAGTTGGTAGTGACCCTGCCTACGAAGCTAGCGGTCTTGGGTTCAAATCCCGGTAGGGGCGGATATTTGTGTGATGAGCGCGAATATTAAATTTTGTTCCCGAGTCATGGATGTTTTCTATGTATTTCTATATAAGTATTTATATCGTTGTCTAGTACCCATAGTACAAGCCTAGAGCTTAGTTTGAGACTAGTTTAATTGGTGTGTCATTGTCCCCTGATATTTATTTATTTTATTTATTCTATAATAGCCAAATAATTTCTTAGGATATAGTCGAGTATGATTGTTTTTCGGATAAAAATTGTTAAGGGATGTGTCCAATATTTGTGATTTCTTTTTTTTATTCCTTCTACTCCTCCGGAGCAGGGCAAGACAAGTAACTTGTACGAAATCCATGTTGAGAATGAACAATCCATCGACTTTTTTATCGCAGTGCGCGCAATGAATTTTTTACGTTATTTTACAGCGTGATTCTAAAATCGTGTCGCAAAAACTAAAATCGTGGTGTGCGCTAGTCATTCTATCGGCTGTCTTATCCCCAAACCGGAAAACAACAATATAACCAATCCTATCCTATTCCAATTAGACAAAACCTTTTTCAGAAGTAATTTCTGGTTTAGTCTGATTAGCAAGACCAGTATACCGTAAGTAACGCAGATCCCGGTAAGACAGAGTTACGGATACATAATCCAAGTTTATGCGGAGGTCGGAGAGTAACGATGTAAGCCCATAGATGCATATACATATACAGGGTTATTGGTAAGTCGACCTATTCCCCTCTAGGGGTTATGATGGGAGAGGTGAAAAATAAACCATTTCTCAGATAATTTAAATTTAAGTTTTTTGCTAAAAAAGTCAGGAAAGCATCTTCAAAAATTTACAAAAAAAAATAAACACTAAATCAAAAAAAAATAATAGCTTTTGTACAAGGTAAAATTGCTGTTCCTATGAAATATTAAAAGTAGAATTATCTGTAAGTATACGTTTAAGTATGCGAGACCAAAAAGTAAAAACATAAATGACACAAATACAGAAAAAAATTACTAACTTTTGCGTAGGGTAATATGGGACCAAAATGATTGTAAATGATCTCCCCAATGACCTCTGCAGAGAAAAAATCCAAGACTCTGGAACAAATACCATCAAACATCCCACATCCTACAGTCCTGGTTATCACAAATGAATGCTCAGATTCATCTGGACTCTTAACATTGTTATAACCACCCAAATCAACCGCGTTATATTCACGCCGCGATACTTAGATGATTTAGTACAAAAACTCGCTAACTACACATAATTTTCCATTGTGCGCCTCTAAAAAGGCCATTGTTGTGGGTTTCCTTTCTTTTACATTGTAATGTCAGATTTAGGTTAGGTTTTTTGATAAAGTCCTTCGTCATGCCGACTATTACGGCTTTATAAGCTGAGTTTTTTGTTTGGTGTTGAAGGTACTTTTGAATAGTTTGATTTTATCGAATTCATGGTTTGAGTTGGATAATAGTAGTTTATGCAACTGATGCATAATGAGGGGCCTTAAAATACTAGTGTGGTTTTATGAAACGAGCGTCAGCGAGTTAGATAATAGGATCACGCGAGTGTTTTAAGGCCCAATTATGTACAGTTGCATTCACATATCATGAGTTTAGAATTAACTATCCTACTTTCGTAACAGCTAAAACTCAAAAACAAATGGCAACAATAATGGCGGCAATTCGATCCTCTATAAAGACTAATGTTTTTTTTTTTTAATTATGGATAAAAAAATGAAGTCCCTATTCTCAAGTCACTCGAGATCAAACGTCGTGCGGTTTATACTAAAAAAACATTGAATTGACGTTTCGAGTCGATAACTGTTTTAATATTTATGAATACTAGAATAGAGACCCTCTTGAGTTTTGACAGCTGTTCCAAATTTAAACTCATAACGTTACAAAAATCTATACTGTAATAACATTGCAGTACAGATTTTACCTACTACCAAAGACAAGAAAGTTCTCATAGTAAAATTTGTTGTAATAATCATACATCGTTATCGCGGGAGAAAAAACAAATCTATTAAAGAACACATTTATAACAGAATGTATATTTAGTATAAATTGAATATTCTGCCTAAACACTCTAAGCCTCTAAGAAGTTCTTCATATCTAGCACGAAGTTTCGCTGGAAACGGTCAATGAAACTTGTCTTGCACTGAGTAAACGCGTCAACTAGTCAAACTTTTTTTTTTTTTAATTTATGTTAAATCCAGTATTTTTTTCCAAAAATAGTTTTAACTTTTTGAATATATGTTTTCTATTTGTACTCATATTTAATTTAGATATATTTTTGTATGTTCCTGTACATATCAAATCAATCAAGAATAACACATGTCTAAAGTAGCAGGAAAAGTGACTGCGAGGTTGACGTTAAGATCTCTTTAAATATGTACTACTGATCAAGTCAAGTACCGAGGGAAGATATTTGAAAGAAAATTTATACATTTTGAACTCGTAGGTATAAACGTTTCTCGACACGAGTGTCACTTCTATTCTTGCCTATTTTTCATAATCTTTCACTACTGTCAAATCGTTTTTGCTCCCGCGATAACGATGTATGTAATAATGCTGGTCATTTCCTACGGGTTTTGAACGCATAATGGAGGACATGATATGTATGTACCTACCTTAAGATAAATAATAGTACCTACAGGCGACTCTTAAATGGAACATATCACTGACACACACGTTAGTATTCATTATTGTGGTTTTATTTTTATTTTGCTTTTGTTTTGTACGTTTAAATTACTTGTAACGTCTGTATCACCTTCCGAATTATCACCAAGCGGTCCCAACAGCAGACCAGTGTTGTCTTCACAGCCAGCACATGCTGAGTTGGGTCCGTTTCGCAACAATTACACTATATGTCGTTTCTTTTCATTTTTATTTATGTTATATATATGTGTATTATTAATATAATAGAATCATCTTAGCCTATTTGAACAAAATGTGGTTACAGAATTATCAACAAGTTTTTAAAGTTGTATGTAATTCTGTAGCTCTGCCTACCCCACTCTGGGATTACAGGCGTGAAGTTATGTATGTATGTAGAATAGAAAAACGTTTATACAACAAACATATCAACCAACACAGGGGTGAACCCTCATATAAATCATCATAGTAAAGAAACAATAACGTAATACGTAGTTGTGGGAGGACGAGCAGCAGTGTTTTCATTGTCGTGTTCCGGTTTGGAGATAAGACTGCCGGTGAAATTACTAGCATATAGGCATTTCATCTTAGTCCTCAGGGTTGGCAGTGCATTTGCATTATTGTTAATGTCTATGGGTCACAGTTTCCACTTTTCATCAGGTGGCCTGTGTGCTCGTTTGCCTTCCTATGCCATAAAAAAAAACAATCACTTCTTATCCTCTAACAAGCGACACCAATAAATAAATAAAGTACAATGAGGAATATTGTATTATTATATTGTTGCGAATATATGTTTTTCTTCTTCTTCTTCTTCTTATATATTGACTAAAGATCCAAATCAAAATAATTATGGATTCTGTTCGAGCTGGTTAAAAATGTAAGCAGGTTCCCGAGCCTCGCCAAAGATAACGTAAATTGACGACAGCCTTACAAATTAACATTCTCCATGTCTCAAAAGCTATCTCCCGAACATCAATGAGCTTGGACCCCTAAATTCCCAGGCGGAACCCGACCTATTTACTTTACTAACGCACGGATGCACCGGGGAACTCTGAAATAACAAATCTGGTAGCATTATGGGTAAAGATAATTTTCGGCTTGTGTTGGAACATCTGCGGGTAACTGTACCATGGGAAATTAATTGGAATAGAACTTTAGAAGACTGTATAGCTAATGCATTTTATCAAACACGCAATGAAATGTTGGCGTTATGTTAGTTATTTTATGCTTCAAAGTATCACGTTTCGGGCGGAACAACTCGAGAGAACTGTAAAGGATGTTCGTACAAAATTGAATGCCTAGTCCGGGGAGTTTTTTTTTTAATTTTTAATGAAAAAAATATTTTTTTGTGGAATGGTTATCGGACCAAAAATATCCGCGTTAATGCCTATTACACACATGTTTTTTAAATTATGTTTTTTTTTTTCACTATACATACCTCGCTGTGAAAGGGGTTGCCAGACTTGCCAGCCTTGTAACTTCTCCTCGCTTTGGTCGGCCTTCTATATCGTTCGGCCGGCAACCCCCTACTTCCCGGCCTCTGTACTATTGTTCTAATTACTATTTACGTACTTTTAAATCAACATCGAAAATCAAATCGTTATTTTTATATTTGCTTCGATTTTGTTTTGCATAAAAAAATACGTCTATAAGATGGGTAAATCAATAATCGTAGTTTTTGAACTAACTTTCCTTTGAAACTTTTAAAACACACTTCTTTGAAAACTTAATTTATTTCGCGAACGATATGAAATAAGGCAAGTATTCCATGCGATATATTCGCCAGTTGCATTCATTGAATACTTTGAAAGGCTATTAAGCAGTGTCAAAACTGGTACAGAGTTACGGAAACACTTCTCTATCTCTTTCTCCGTCTATACTCTGACCCGACGCGACTCACGCAACACGGAAACTATGCGATAATTTTAATTTGTTTAAAGTGCAAATATTTTTATGCATGGTCACGGTGAACAAAATATTTCAGAAGTTTCATCCCGGAAAACGTAATAACCTCAAGAAAAACAATATTAAATCCACCGCAGTCTACTTCACTTTAAATATGAGAAATTAATCCAATAACCCTACTAAATCATTTTCAAAAGCAATAAAGCACGAGCAAGATCCAACTGTATCTTATACGCGAGAGAGTTCAGTATTAAAGACGAATTGTGTCAAATATATGCCCGCGTCACAATTTTGCACATTCCCCGCTTGTGTTCCGCAAATACTTCTATCCTTTATTTGAATAAATGGGTGGCCATTTCTTGTGATTTGCCTGGGACAGTGTACACGGGAAGTCACTCCGCAAGTGTGGACACGCAGATTTACGGGCAAGATGCGATCGTCTAAAGAGGTACTTAAAGCCTGAGAAAATTGCAGGGTGGCTGTGATCCCATCATGGTGGAGATCTTAGGGGAGGCCTATTTTTTTTTATTGCATAGGAAGGCAAACGAGCACGCAGGCCACCTGATGGTAAGTGGAAACTGTGACTCATAGACATTCGCATTCACAAGACTGCTAATGCACTGCCAACCCTGAGGACTAAGATGGAATGCCTCTATGCTAGTCATTTCACCGGCTGACTTATCCCCAAACCGGAACACAACAATGCAAACACTCCTGCTTGGCGGTAGGTTAATGGATAAGATGGTGGTACCAACCCGTCCGGACCCTGCACAAGGTCCTCCCACAAGTAACCCTAAGGCCTATGTTTTAGGGAAGGTCCAGCAGTGAACGTGTTTCTTCTGCTGATTGTGCTGATGATCATAAGATGATAAGTATCTCTTTAAAAGGGCGGGTACTTATTCCTGGGCCATCTGCTGATGCCCACACTCGCTATTATTATTGCAGGGTCAGGTAAGTCTTAAAAATACATGAAATCAAGCAAATCTTCTATTCCGAATTTAAAACAATATGTCTCTTTTGCTTTTCCCGGAAATTATTTTCTACACATTTTTTTTTCCTGTTGGAAATGAAAGAGTCCCACAAAATCATAAAATTATTACGAGACTACTGTGATATAAATAAAAGCTTTGGTTTCGAGATGCAAAGAAACTCATTAAAAATGGAAATGTTTCCAAAGTAATTCTACCCTAAAGGTATTCCGATTTAATTAAAAAAGAACTCGGAAAAGACAAATTTACGCTGGCTGGGACCGTAGAGATAGGAAACATTCATTCTGTGACATATACTTCATTATGGGTACGTATTCATATTATTCATAAATCTTTTGATCCCTCATTTGAAATAAATGGCTCCGTATCTTGAATTTTATTTCCAATTACGAAGACAGAATCGTGGATCGGAGATATCATTGCAATAAGTATATCAAACTTTAAAATGATATTAAGAAACAAACTCATGAAGACTACATATTGTAGCTTGAGCTTTTTTTTATGCTGGGACTGAAGATCTGTTCTACTCAATGAAACCTAATTGCTTTTAACATGTTCCCATATTGTTTCTAACTCAGAATTATCGTAACGTTGACAGTACGATAGCATTTCAAAAGTGATATGGTTTTACCAAGTAAAATAGAACCACTGACCGGAAATTACTTAAATAATTATCGTTTTCAACCAATCGCTACTACTTGATAAATTATTGCCGAATATCTGTATTTCCACTTGGGAATCACATTCCACTTAACCGAGCTGAATCTAAAAATATATTTAACGGCACGCGCTTTAATCCAATTAGTTGATTATTAACATAAATTTATTGGGATATTGTTAAGTGAGCCATACGGTTGGATTGAGTTTATTTTTAGACCGAGTAACACCGAATAAAATAAATAAATATCAGGGGACTATGTCACACCAATTGACGTAGTCCCAAACTAAGCTTTAGGCTTGTACTGTGGCTACTAGACAACGATATAAGTAGTTATATAGAGAAATATATACTTAAATACATAGAAAACATCCATGACTCAGGAACAACCGGAACAAGTATTCGCGCAACACACAAATATCTGCCTTTACCAGGATTTGGACCCAGGACTGCAGCTTCATGGGCAGGGTCACTACCAACTAGGCCAGCGCGTCGTCAGCTTTCGCAGGAGACTGAGGTGGTCGAGAGTCCGTCATACCCCCCCCCCCCCCCCCATTAGCCGGGGGGGACGATGCGTATTCATTTCCAATCCGAAAAAAAAAAAGTTACGAGTACCTATGTATCGGTAGAGTTGTGTTGTGTATTTTCTACTTTTGATGCCACTTTAATTAGTAAAAGTGGTTTTATACCACTTACTTTAATTAAATATTTCCCAAATAACTGTCGTTGTGCCGCTATTTTGTACAGTATTGTGTCTACGTACGTACAAACAGCCACACACTTAACTGCCCTTAAAGTGAGAAAATGTAGAAACAGATGAATATAGATATTACATAAGAATCTTATATGCACGACAGAGACAGTTTCACATACTTCTTGGCGACGCAGGACGTCATCAGTCAACAGCTTTCCGTAACGTGATGGTCGCTTACAAATCCATTGGCTCTTAATCACATAGTACATTGTGTATTAAGGTCGGTAAGTAAGGAATTACGATCGAGGCTCTAGTAGAAGCCCGAAGTCGAAGACTGAGGGCTTTCTGAGTCGAGGTTCGTAATTCCCGTACCGCCCGTGAAACATACAATGTTTTTCATCACATTTGCGAGTAAATAAATACACAAGTCAGCACAACTATTATTACGAATTACTTGAACTTTTTTTAAGCGGATGGCTGGCGGACTCCACAGATTATAAAAATGTTTCGTTCAGAAACGTTAAGGGCAAATACTTACGTAGTTATACATACAGCCCTGAAGGAGTGTAAAAAAAAAACGACGTTTTGATACAGAAAACTATTAAAATCGGTTATTAAGAACATTAATTAAGTATTTAAGTAACATGTAGCGAGATTGCAATGAAATTCCTGTTTAAATAACATTTTAAGACAATTTCTCAATTGCGTGTAAACTCTTTGCTTGAACTTGTATGACCCGTCTGCTGTGCCATAAATTAAAAAAAAATTACTTACCGACCTTGGGTTTCATGGTAAAAAGAAAGGTCGAGGGTTTTATATGGGGCATTGCGGCCAAGTTAACCTGTATGTTTAGATACTGTTTACGTGCAAGTGTGATGAAAATTATATTACATAATAGTGCTGGGATTAAAATAATAAAAACGACCTTAGAAATCCGACTTCATTTTTGAATATTATCGTCGATATATGTAAAAAAAAAACCCCTTCTCTCATTACATAAATTCAGTTATTAGTCTATTTCACTCCCAAAACCAAGGCAAAAACGAAACACATCTTCATATCTTCAAATACAAAAAAACTTACATACATCAGGTTATTATCATTGGTTGGACAGGTTATTTTTAATTTCACCATAATTATAATATTTAAAAATTCCTTACCATAAGTAAATTATTTTACTAATTTCAATTGTCACAAAACTGTTTCAAGAATGCAACTTTGACAAAACTATGACAGATATGAAACTAAAAAAGGTCAAATGTTAAATTAAGATGTCTCCGCTTTAGATAATTATAAAGGTAGGTTAGGTATTACGACTCAATTGAATCTCGTTCTATTAACCATATCTGTTTTTCCGATGACCTGTCCAACCTATGGTTAATATCATTTAAGTTTTGTTTAACCAGAGAGTCAGATTTTCAATCGTTAAGTAGGCCTAGTTAACCATTTCTTAAAGTTAGATCGGTGTCAATCATTACGAGAAGTAACGGTCCAGAGAAATATTGATTCTAGTCTATCAGGATGAATCTTTGTGATACCGAAGTCCCTACGAATCAATACAAAGAAAAACCCAGAAAGAAATCCTAAATTGACTATAAATGAAACTTCTTCAATACGCCCTTGAGTTACTTCGAAAGCATCAGAAAAAATATCAAGTCTGTATTGTCTGCGAAGGTTTGTTATAAACTGTAACTTCCTTGAGGAAAAAGCGAAATTTCTTTGTGTCCAAGCGCGAAGTATCAAACCAAGGACGGAATTGAATCCCAAAACTTACGAACAAAATAATTGGATTAATTCATTTTCTGCTGGTTTATTTTTATATGACTACTCTTCGCCAGTGAGTTCAACCGTATTTTTTACGACATTGAATGATATAAAGTGATATTTGTCGTCACTTAACATCCAGGTAAGGCTGAGGTCAAAGTCAACCTTGAAAATTGAATATTTACATAGTACCTATAAAACAAAGCCCGCTCCCGCTCCCGCTTGCTGTCTGTCCGTCGGCATGTACGCTTAGGTCTTGCAAACAACGCAACGGAGTATAATACGGTTTTCATCAAAGATAGAGGGATTAAAGAGAAAGGCTTACATACCTAGTTGGTTACTTAGTTCTGTTACTAAGGTTGATGCAAATAAAACTAACTTATGTTTATTTTTTAATTTCAATATGTATAAAAAAAAAGCTTAATTAATATACATTTTGAAAAACAATTAATCATTTTTCTTAGTTTCCGCAATTCCCGATACGATCTTTTAACATTCACAGCCGGCATCGATGAAATTACGCATGACTTTTCTGTAAATTTCATTTTTTGAAATCGCTTAAAAGTTAGTCTTTGTTTACCAAAGAACTTTTTTTGTATAATATTTTAAAAAAATCCTATCTCTGTATATGTTTAGAGACCAAAATTATATTTCTCAACATGACTTAATTCCAACTTATGAAGCAAGAGATTTGGTGTTTTCGTATTTCTGCAAAATCATGTGAAATCTTAAAGTCGATTTAATGAGTCATCAAGATTGACCGGTGTCCAAGCGGATCTTTAGTTGCTTTGAATACATTCGTATCAGAATTTAAAGCTAGAAGTCTGTTCAATATGTCACGCAAATTTGAACTCTCTACAGGAACTCTTATAAAAGTTGGGGCCGTTATCAGTATCATCGTCGTGCGTGATTTTAACTATGATTTTATCGTCCGAAATGGGAATACTTCAAGCTCGTACATCAAATAATTGCAATAGTTTAGAATACATTATTTTTATTATTATTCTATATAAATCAAAGTTTTGATTAATATACAGGTTTATGCAAAACTGCTTTAATTTTTTTTTTAATTGTAATTAATCTCAGTAACAGAACTTAGTAACCGACTAGGTACATACAAACATTAAATCACGACTGTTTCCCAGAGGGGTAGGCACTTAGGCAGAGACCACTTCTTTCCACTTGCTACGATCTAGACAAATTTCTTTCGCTTCTTCAACATTCATACATCGAGTCATGCACTTAAGATTCGGCCCTTTTCCAGTACTTCTCCGATTTGATTCGAAAAAGTACACCTAGAGCGGCAACTTCCGACCCTTCCACTCACTTTCGATCTGTATATCTCTTTCGTCAATCTTCTTTCATCCATCCTTTCCAAATGACCGAACCATCGAAGCATGCCCTTTTCAATCTTAGTCACTACATCTTCTTTTATAGCACATTTATCTCTGATTTTTTCATTTCGAAAGGCTTTTATGTATAAAAAATCTATTAGGTACGTACTAGTATTACAGAAAACTCGTTTAAACCAAAACGAGTCGAGGGCGGTTCGCTAGTCTTATTAATAATTTGAGAACTGTTCTTGAAAATACAAAAGTACTTCTAAAGAAACTTAATCAGTTCAAAAGTTAAGAAAAGGGCAGATTTTGGGTAAATAAATAAGGTAACTAAGCAGCACCCACTCGGTACATTTGAATTAGGGGATCCTTTACTAGTTTATTCTTGTGGCTCTGCGTAAAATTCGAAGCCGTTCCGTCCACGATTATGCCAATATAATTATCATTAATACTTTTAATTTGTATAGTCTTTCAATTGAAACGCATTGGGATAGGATAAAAAGAGGTGGTGTGGTTCCAAATATTTTGCCAATTTCTTTATAGTTAGTTAGCTTTATTGGGTTATTGTTAACTTGCAAAGTAGACCTAGGTCCAGGCCCGGTTAACTCCACAAATCTACAAGAACACTGGCGTTCCCGACTGTTTAGGTTTTGTTCAAATTAGGCTAAGAATGGGAAGCATTGGATAGGCACGTTCGACCATACGCAATTTTGTAAAGAGAGTGAGAAGGGATTACATTATATACCCCGATCTACTTTCTTATTGCTTGAAGAGACAAACGAGCAAGCGGGTCGCCTGATACAAACTGATCACCCCGACGTTTCCGGCCTTAAGAAAAGAGTATGCGTCTCTTAAAGTTCCACAAGTCGGACCAGATGTTATTTTTTTTTTTACTTTACTTTGTTTTTTATGGCATAGGAGGGCAATCGAGCACACAGGCCACCTGATGGTAATAAATGCACTGTCAACCCTGAGGACTAAGATGGAATGTATCTATGCTAGTCATTTCACCGGCTACTTGGTCGGTTATTGAACAAATAACGAAACACACAGACTAACATAAATATTTAATATTAAGATGTAGGGATACAGATGTTGATTAAGTCTGGAAACTTTGCCTCAGGCAGTCTCGGCTCACTTAAGCAAATTTCTAAAGAATAACGGGCATATTTTCGGCGAGCCGATTCGTACCGCTTTCGTTGGCTTCCGGAGAGGAAAATGGATTTTTAAGTTTATGATACTTCGCTCGGGGACATTGGGGTGCAAAGTGAAAGATTATTCAGAGGAAGGTTCGATGCAGGAAATAATTAAAAAACAGATGAAAATTAAAAGGTTCAGCTGTTCGGGGTTTTGACTTCAGGGCGAGTGACATGGCATTGGAACGCAATAAATATTAGGCATAATGCAAACAGTACGGCTTGATCTTAACATTATTATACAGAAACGTCTTTATACGTAGTATATTCATTATATGTCCTGGGCCTGCGTGCAACGCAAAGCATTCACATTCGTAAAAAAACTTTTGTATCTTGTTTGTTTTAGTATTTTGCATGAGTTTACATGTTCACTATGTTTGTGTTCTCTTTAATTTAGTAACTGATGGATAACTGTCACTGGCCTTCTTTTATGTAACTAACACTATGTAATATAGTTATTTGTTCAACAAGAGAGCAAAGTTGATTTTTGCTGCGAGTGATGATTTTGAATCCCGAGTAAGCGAAGGATTCAAAGATACGAGACGTAAAAAACTTTGGTCTCGTGTGAGACATACAACTTTTCACCTCAGCAGCGAGAACAACACAGCGTGAAGCTGGTAGGGCCAACGCAGGTCTTCCGTTGTGACCATTTGGTGAATACACGACTAAATAACGACACGATCGCATTTGCATCAATCACAAGCATTTTTGCAAAATACTAATAAAATAAAAAGTTTACGGTTATGTGAACTTATGTGTGCATCCGAACGTGCGTTTCTTTTTGGGCCTACTATGTGAGGAATTTGAAAATCGAACTTCGAATCAAGTTGTTTCTATCTCTCGCTTTTTTCCTATCGAAGTGAAAGTGACAGAACAAAGTGAAGTTCAATTTTTTCGAATGTTGTGAGTAGCCCCAGCACTGCTAACGGCATTAAAAAAAAATTAAAAAGCTACTTTGCCTCTCACTCGCAGCAAAATTGAATTTTGCTCACTGTTTTTAAGCAGCAAAACCTGCTTGTTTGAGCTGCTGAGGTGAAAAGTATATTTACAGCTGTTGTTGTCCTGAATACCAAAAAAAAATTTAATAAAAAATAAGTAATTATAGGCTTGTAGTGCTGTTAGGCGATGGGCTTGCAACCTGTCACTAATATGCTGGTAAACATCTTAGCCTTTTTGTGCAAATTGTGGTTACTGAATTATCAACAACTATTTAAGTTGTAATTCTGTAGCTCTGCCTAGCCCACTCTGGGATTACAGGCGTGAAGGTATGTATGTATGTATTCATTTACGGTCAATGTCCTTCCGTGTTTCAGTTCTCAGCCGTACCCAGCCGTACCAACGCAAGATAATCTTTGGCTTCCCACCCAGTAAGTTAGGATACTTTCGCAACAATTGCCACCATGGTTGTCTTCTCTTTTCTTTTAGAGTATTTTTGTTATGAATAAATGATTTTCTTTCTTTCTTTCAAAGCAATTGAAAATGCACTACGTTCTTGGATACTTTTTTATCTGGCATATACAACTAACTCTATCCCAATGCTAGGCAAAGACCGGCCTGAATATGGATTTTTGGAGATGCAATAACATTAAAAATATACTTCGAAACCTACGTTGTAAAAGTTTTTTGAAGAACGAACCATGATTTGAGAAAAACAGAAAAAATCACCAAACTTATAATTGGTGATGTTTTTGTTAGAAACAAAAAATTAAAGGTGCGGCAATGTGACATCGATATGGGTTTTCAATCAGTATTATGCAATGTACTTGCTATAACATAATCCATATAAATAATTTAAAATCCGTTTCCACCCGTGTGATTGCCGGGTTAGAATAGTGCTACTCCATGTCTTTCTGTAGATGCCGTAGGAGGCGACTAAGGGAATAAACGCTTAGTAGTCATGTTAGGCGATAGGTTCGCAACCTGTCACTAATACGCTGGTAAACATCGTAGGCTAATTGTGCAAAATGTGTTTACAGTATTTAATTATCAACAAGTTTTTAGAGTTGTAGGTAATTCTGTAGCTCTGCCTACCCCTCTCTGGGAACGAAGGCGTGAGTTTATGTATGTCCCTTTCCATCCTATTTTCCTCAAACAAGACCAAACACACATAAAGAGAATAACAGTTATAATACACGTATTTTCATTTTCGTACTCCGAAACCTCATTTAAAATCTCACCAAAACACGATTCCCCTCCGAAACAAAGGAGGGAAAATTCGAAATTACACGTTTGGTACTTTTTCTTTGTACGTAACCGCGTTAATGGGGGGACCCCTGTTCGCGCCGTGGTGCAGTAGGGAGATTAGAACAGTAAAATAACTAAAAAAACGGGATTTTCTACACCTGTGGCATACAAAATGGTAGAAGTTAAGCAAACAAACGCTTACACTAGATATTGGTCCCGCGGAATGCCGATGTGGACCGCCATTAGAAAAAAAAGAAGCATATCGCTCGCCGCTTTGCTTGTAATTTGTATGAGTGGGCGTTTTCACTAAAAAGTGTACCCAATTAAGGACTGAAATTAAGGAACTTTAACTTTGTCAGTTTTGTGACGAAAATTAGCTATATATTGACGGCCGCAATGTATGGCTAACTTTCGTCACAAAACTGACAAAGTTAAAGTTCCTTAATTTCAGTCCTTAATTGGGTACACTTTTTAGTGAAAACGCCCGAGTAAACAATTTAACTATGTTAGCCAATAACATTAAAATAACGTTAAACTATGATTGGCCTACGTCGTACAGCGGCATATATCACTTTGAACATGTTATCATATTGTCAAAGTTTAAATAGCTCTAATTTAATTGACAGTAATAACCGCTTAGTTAAAAACAATATCATCACATCAGCAATGTTTAACGTCGTAAAGACCCAGGTCATTATGGCCGTCCTTTCCGGAACACAATAAAAAGCATTCTACATCATACCTGGGCTCATATGTAGTGATGGAGTTAAAACAATTTAAATTAAACAGAAGTCTGAAACGTCATGTTTGAAACGAAAATTCATTGCACACGGGATCGGAAAACTAGACTTAATACAAATATTGATCTCCAAAATTTATTATCTTGCCTTCTAGGACCGATATTTAAAACCTATCCATACCAGGGATTTTCTTTTAGATCTTCATGGATCGATATTTGTTGCTGAGGATTGCGAGCGAAATTATTAGCCCATATCAATTTAACACGTTAACATCTATAATTTTTGGTCTACCTACATGTGAGTAATTAACCTCATTTTATTCCATATTTAATTTAAACAGTAGATCATCAAAGAACAAATATGTTTTTAATCAGACTTTGCGAAATTAAAAGCCATTAAACATTTTTCAAAGTAACAACTTTTCTTCATCAAGATATCATACTGTTTTTAACAAGTTTGCTATAACGCAACACCCTTGAAATTCGGTGATATAAAACAGGATTATATGTAAGTACCTACGCATACCTCTTGTGTATAATAATCTTGAAGAGTTCCGTTCAGGAAACATGCTGAATTGTTGAAGGTTACCTTGATCGCAGGCGGAGTTCCGAGAGACCTGAACTTTTACATATTTTAAACATTATCTTCGTTCTTTTGATATTGAAGAGTTTTAGTATATTTTACTTGGTTTATATTCAAAATTTACAGAAAAACTTTATAATAAAAAAGGAACTTTAATTATTTCTGGGAAAGGTATGGTATTGGTGGGAGGATACACTCTAAAAGAAAAATTGTTTCCAAAAACCACGAGAAAAACAAAATAGTTGCATCTCCAAGTCATGTGTAGGGGAGATACATTTTTTTTTTTACCACTTTGTTGACGTGACTAATATGTATATTCATGCCAAATTACAACTTTCTAGTTCTAACAGTCTTTGAGCGGACGGACGGACGGACGGACATGGCGAAACTATAAGGATTCCTAGTTTGACTACGGAACCCTATAAAAAGGCTTTATTTGGGAATAAAATTCTATTCAAATTATCCCACGTATCAATCTAAAAACCATTACCCGATCATAATCCGATATTTTGTTCCCAATTTTGCTTACAGAAATATTTGATATCTCAACAAAATAAACCTTTCAACAAATTAACAATTACACAGTAAATCATAAAAATATCTCAAGCAAACCTAACAAATATCCTGTAACTTGGCACGCGTAGACCAACAATTTGGCTTACGTACAATTTACTAACTCGACTCCAGCGACCGTATTTCAAAGGCACGAAGACCGAAAATCCTATAGTAAATATAAGTTAGGTTGTAGAAAAAGTCTAATGCGACTATATATCTCTTAATATCTAGAAATACGAACAAGATAAAGAAAACGCTTGGTTCTGCTCGGAAACGTTTGCGGTGTTTTCTTCAAGTTACGAGAAATGTATGATGTTAATTTAGGGGAAACTTTTGCAACGGACATACGAGAAGCGAGAAACGCCTTTGATTTAAAAACACTCTATGACTTGCGATGTTCATGAGTAACAATAATAAATAAATACATACATACATAAACTCACGCCTTCATTCCCAAAGTGGGGTAGGCAGAGCTAAAGAATTTCCAAAAACTTTTAAAACATGTTGATATTTCTATAACCACACTTTGCACAATTAGGCTAAGATGTTTACCAGCGTATAAGTGACAGGTTGCAAGCCCATCGCCTAACAGTACTACAAGCCTTTATTCCCTTAGTCGCCTCTTATGACATCCACGGGAAAAAATGGAGTGGTACTATTCTAACCCGGCAACCACACGGGTACAAATAAAAGGGTAATAAATAAATAAATAATAAATATCAGGAAACAATCTCACACAAATTGACCTAGTCCCAAGACAACGATAAACGTACTTATATAGGGAAATATATACTTAAATACATGGAAAACAACCATGACTCGGGAACAAATATTCGCGCTCATCACACAAATATCTGCCCTTACCGGGATTTGAACCTTGGACTTAGGACCTTGTGCAGGGTCCGTCCGGGTTGGTACCACCATCTTATCCATTAACCTACCGCCAAGCAGCAGTGTTCGCATTGTTGTGTTCCGGTTTGGGGATAAGACAGCCGGTGAAATGACTAGCATAGAGGCATTCCATCGTAGTCCTCAGGGTTGGCAGTGCATTTGCAGTCTTGTGAATGCGAATGTCTATGGGTCACAGTTTCCACTTACCATCAGGTGGCCTGTGTGCTCGATTGCCTTCCTATGCCATAAAATAAATACATAAATAATAAATAGGATACTGCTATGCGAATCGAAATTATGACAATCAATTAATTAGTGAACCAAAATTATCATTGTAGTTGGTATATTTTTTATGAAGGTAATTAAGATTCTTCAATTGAGTTATTATTTTTAACTGAGCCGTTTTAAACAGCGTTTCATACTTAGGTAATGAGTTCCTTGACAGTCCATGAAGAAATAAACATGGAAATAAGCTAAGACAAAATAGAAGAACCATTATCTCGGGGACATTTGTCGTTTGTCCATCCATCTGGACCGGGAATCATTAATTACACTCAGAAACCAGCGTTTCTTATTAAACAATAGTACTTCATCCGGAAATTAATTGTCTTTCTGGTTTTGTTTTAGGCGATTACTTTGTGTTCCAACTTTAAATATTGGAATGAAGAATACCTTTCGGAAATTGGAATCCGGTTTTTTACTAAGGTTTTTTAATGTTTAAAATTAGGAAATACAGCTCCCTAAGGAATCGTAAAATCATATAATAAAGGATCAACCACACCGGTGCTCGAAATACATTGACGTAAACGTAGTGACATGACCTAAGGCCGAGCCACACCAGATGACTGCGCGTTTCACTGCGTTGTGTAATATGAATCCTCATATAGTATGTCACACCGCTTGCGTGACGTACGCGTGCACGTGGACCAAATACGATTTAAGTCGGTAGTGTTCCGCTATCTGCATCTCAATAACCGTAATGCTTACGTTTTCTTCTTAGGTTATATTAAACTTGGCCATATTTAATTGACACTGGTAAACGTGAAAACACGATTAGAAACAAAATCCTTAATAGTTATATTTTTCAAAGAGGACATCTTTTTTGCATCTTTTTGTTTGAATCTTCGAAATCCTACCTTTTGATTATATAGTTGAGTTCTTGTCACTTCTTGACCCTGGTAAACCATTTTTTATATATTTGGTAATGCCTGCAGTCAAGGCGGGCGCAAACTATCTTTATCACGTGTTCTTTGCGCAGAAGCACATACAGCCATCCCTTTTTATTATTGTATAGGTGTGGAATCATATGTGGTCTCTTAAAAAAGTGACGCATAAAGAATAAATCGGATTGACGTTGGCAAAAATGTTTCAGAGCTAGTGATTCATTAAATATCGAATAAGTTTAACGACAACTTTTTTCGTGACATTATCTTCTATATCTGAATGATCAGCTTTCCAAGAAGATAAACGATCTTTTTTCTTTCCAGGCATTATTAACCGACTTAAAAAACAAAAAGGTTCTCAGTTCTCAATGTTTTTTTTTTATTCAATGTAATTTCAATGGTTGTCAAAAGTGACTTGAGTCCAGACTCAATGTCAGATAAGGTCAGGTGGGGTAAGGGGAACATACTTTATTCTTCTAATCTTATTTTGAGTTCTACACTACAAAGTATAAGGTTCTAAGTTTTTTCGCTAAAGACAAAACATACTTAGTTGCGTTAACTTTCCAGGACAAAATACTTTTTATGCTAGTTCTAATGCACATCGCCAGAAAATGATTATTCGTAAGACTAGTTCTATCGTTTCCCTTTCCCTATTTTTGGGGTAAGGGAAACAGTCTCAATAAATCTACAACTAATAATACTAGTTTGGATTATTCATACGCAAAACATTTTTTAAAACACCTTTATTGAAATGTGTACTTCATGCTTAACGAAATACGGTTACAAATATAAAAATATTTACCACAATCGGTATTTGGGGTAAGGGAAACGTACGAGTTTCGAACAGGGGTACTCAACTAAAAAAAAGGAAGTAAAAAGTAGGTGCAATTTTTTATTGTAATGTTTATTAAGTAATGGTTAAAATAAAGTAGCCTATTTAAATTACTTTTCTTTGACATCCAATTGTTCTCACATAGTTCCTAGGCATTTTTTTGTAAAAAATAATGTAGTCTTTAAATAAATAAAAAACTGAAAGGATTAAAACAAGATGTTCATATCGCCAACCGTCATTTGACATCATACAAAATAGCATAATGTAAGTAAGTAATAAGATATAATAATAGTTAATAGATAACCGATAATTATAACCAATAGAATAGTTTATTACTTAACATTTTTTTTCCCATAACTTAACTTTTTCCCAAATTTTTTTTACAAACCAATTACCTATTTTTCCATTTAGGGTATAATCGGTATGGAGAGGTCAGCTGTTACGGTACCCAAGCAATGTGTAAAATATCATAACATTTGTAGTTAGTTACCGATTCAAGAGACTATTTCTACTTGTTATAAAATTTGCCTGTCTCAAAATGTTTGTTACTTCTGACGTCGGGAAAGAGAAACATATGTCCCCCTTAACCCGGTCATGATAGTTTCCCTTACCCCAATTATGCATTCGTAGGTTATGTTACGAATCACATTAAAATTTAATATTTATAGCATATACAGCAAAAAATTATATGCATACAAACAAAATATATCTATAAAACAATACTAACTGACATTTGCAGACTTGTAACCATACTTTTTATAACATAAATCAGTATCGAAATAAGGTACGTCGAACTCGTGGTTTCGTTGTTTGTCAACTAAATTATTGTTTTTGTCACACTCGCAGTTTCAGTTGTCATAACGGTATCTGTGTTTTTTTTTTGGAAATAAATCTCATTTACTGCTTTATCGATCGTGTAATCACAAATCTGCGGTCTATAGTTTTTGATATATCAACTAGTGTTTCCCTTTCCCAGTAGTTCCCCTTACCCCACCTGACCTTATCAGTTGTTAGTAGTTGCAATAATTATAAATAAAAGAGGTTTACAAATAATTAAAAGGTATTCAAACATGGCCATTATTTATAATAATAGTGATAAAAAATTGATTTTTATCGATGTCGATAAACTCAGCCGACATTCAATGAATCACTAACACTCGTACCTTTTTTCCCCGTAAATCCGGTGTTTGCGCATAAGTCACCCCACTACGTTTACGGTGCGTCAGCGTAATTTGAACATCGGTGTAGTCGAGCCTTAACTTTACAAATTACTTGTTGAGTTAGACCCTAACCGGATCTTCTGATTGTTTCGCATTAGTTTAGGATGTAGGCCAAGGCCCAATGAATAACCTAAGTTTCTAACCGCTCAAGCGCCGAATGCACCCTGGTATAAAAAAAAAACATGTTACAGTTCACTCGATAGAGACACGTGAACAATACACGAAACTATCGACTAACGAACTTATACCAAGAAGAGCTACTATTTGAAGCGAGTATCGACAACGGTTGCTTCCTGAAGCGTCGTATTTTTGTTTTAACACATTTTCTTTCGTCGCTTTCCTTCTTCGACTTATTCTTGTTTGGACACAGTGGAACTAGCAAGTAAAATGCCTATTACTTTGTTTGTATAATAAAAATATAAGATTAATTAGTAAAAGAAAATTACTATTTCGATGAAATGAAATAAAATAAAACAGAAAACCAAAACATGTTTATTTCAAGGAAACGAAAATCTTACATAAGTTGACGTAGCCTATTAGTTAAACCGTATCAGTGACATACTAACTTTTCTAGGTAATCATTTACGTCGTAAACGGAAAGCGACGGAACCAATCAGGAGTACGACGAAAATGGAAGCAATATCGTGTTTATACGTAAGTAGAGGCAACTACTTAGTTTAGTTTATTAGTTTCGTCGAGTTTTAAATTACAATTGGTGCTAAAGAAGTTTCCAAAACAGCACATTTTTCGACTGGTGTTCTGATTGTTACCATATTAACACCATTTATAGATTATAGACGTAGGCATAGAAAACTTAGAACTACCAGATATATAGCAAGTAATGTGTTACCAAATCGTAATTTGGCTAACTATATCATTTTCAAACTTTCATTTCGCAAAACAGGTACTTCCCGCCGGATTATTTTATATTTTTTTGTTGTCAAACGTCTAACTTAAACTAACCTATTTAATAAGCATACGCAACGAATGTAATATGTAACAGTTTAAGCACAAATACATTTTTGCGAAATGAAAGTTTGTCAAATGATCATTTTGTCAAAAGTCGGGATACCATGTCGCAAAATAGTAGAATAAAGCCCCTGTGTTGATCAACCTACCTATACATTGACCGAATTAGGTGTAGATAGAGAGGATTCGCCAAGCGTCAAACGTCAAACGCTTCCGGTAACGCGGAATTCGTGTACAAACAAACAAGACCCACATTTGGGCATCCCGCATCACAAATCACCTAACAAGCATTCACACAAACCACTTCTAAAGGTTTACCACACTTGATAGTTTTCTGTATATCCTTACCGCAACCGTCCCTGTCCTTCACGCTTGAAGTCCCACTAGTGTGTGAAGGAGGGTCAAACAAACATTTGAAGATTCGGCGTGGGATGGGGTTTTACTTTGTAATTTGATATTCGTGAGCACAACGGGTGATGCTAGTGTTGTTGCTATGACATGTCAATATATCGATATTTGTGTTTTGTAAAGCTTACCGCGCTATTATTTTAAATATCGCACTACTGTTAACATTAAATGTTATGAATATATATTTTTTTAAATACAAAATCAGCGATAGGTAAAAGGAAAACCAATAAGAATTAGTTAATACAAGTTTTGACATGCAAGACGTGTTACTTTACTTTAAGATTTTAATGTATTTTTGGGTTTTAAAACAGAAAATTAAAGATATTCTAATTGTTAGTACTTATTACTAATTCATTTCTGTTGATAAATAAAAGTACGTGCTAAATTAAACAGTAAAAGAGAACTAGTTTGGAAATTGTAATTTATTATCATTTTTGAGTTGACATAGAGGAGTTCAAATGCATAATTGCAAAACATCGATGTAATAGAATGTAAATAGATAAAAACAAATTATAATAATTACAAATTTAAAATAATTATAGTTGTAAATATTAAATTGTCGATATCAGATATCGACAACCTACATTGTTTCCCATCTCTACGCTAAGTCATGCCTTCAGCCTGCGATCCCGTTAATTCGATCCACTCTTTACGACATCTCAATTGACACGAATAAGCACAGCACAACGTTAGACATGTGTACCGAAGCCTTTATACCTAAGCCCCCAGAGGTCAGTCGTCCATATATTCTCTACTTTACTTAGAACCCTGGTCATATCCAAGCTACCAGAGACCAGCGGTTAGTACTTTCTGTATATAACTTAGAGCTGTGAATTAAAAGTGATACACTTAAGTTATTTTTAATTTGTTACTCATATTTGTGATACACGTGTGAGAGTATACTGAATTAATTCGGTACGATAATTTAGAAAGTTGAATAATTTGAATACGAAAAGGTTTTATTTGAAGTGTAATTTAATATTATTTTCAAACGTATTTTAATTAAGTGGAAATTAATTATAAAATATGGGCTACCTGTTTTATAATGACCTTTTATATTACGTTTATAAGCAAATAAAATGACTTGCTTGGTTTCGTTAGCGGGTAACGTTACTTTGTTTTAGAATAAGTTTTATTTATCGAGGAAATGATGTTTGTTATACCTAACCTAATGAACTGTTTCCATTTCTTTACTTAGGCTTTTAAAATATTATTATTAAAATAAAGATGATTTTTAACCATACTGCGTTTTGTATTGTACATTTAGCCCATTTAACTGGCTGGATCTACTGACCGAATAAAACCACAATTTTAGATTGAAACCATATTTTGACGAAAAACTGAACGTGATTCTAGAGTATTCTAGACATGTGGTATACCGTAAGAATTGTCAGGAACTGGAGAAGTTTTATTGATGTTGGAGGTTCTGAGGAGCTTCTTCATTTTTTTTAATTGTGCCGTAAAGTTGACCGTGACTATTTTTTATTTTCTGTCCTTCACACTTTGTTGGCTAATATTTTTTTATTTGTTTACTATAAGAATAAAAATAACATTTCATTAGAATGCGCAAACATTAGAGATATAAAAACTACAAATACTTTTGTGCTGTCACATTAAAAAAAAAAGATAGGTGAACAAAATGGTTAACTTTTGGAAGATTCCGAGATTTTTATAAAAAAAAAAAAAAAAAACACCGTGGGTAGGATGAGTGTTAATTGGCCCAAAACGTGTTGCACGTGACCTTAGCTACCCACCCTATTCATTTGGCATACGACTTGCAATACACCCTGTATACTTACAATATTTAGATATTTTGCCGCCTCTCGCATGGCAGTACAGTATTGCAAACAATCAAAATAATGTTAGTATAGTTCTGCATTGTAACGATAAGAAACTACCCTATTTTATAAAGTTTATCACAAAAAAATATACGATAATTCTAAATTAATGATATGTGTGTAGATAAAGTAGTGGATGCAACTGTACATACAGTCTCATTATGCATCAGTTGCATTAACTACTATAATAGAACAATTGTCCTTGCGTATGATATCAATGGACATTCTAAAAAGTTCATGGTGATTGTTTGATACTCGACAATGGCGAAATACACCTAGTTAAAACAAGGAGTGAAAGCCATTAATTAAGTTAAAAAAAACAGCAACATAGCTTTTGTATGGAAAGAGACATTTTAAATGCTCTCAAACATGGATTGGATATAGCTGTCACACTTACACCTGCTATTGACGGTATATTTGTCACTCCTTTCATAAAACAAGGATTGCCTTTACCTATTAAGAAACTTGAATCTTCTTAATTAAAACCTCGTTAATAATTTAACTTAGCTACAAGTAAACGTAAACTTTCTAAACAATCCAACCTCCGACCTTCCAATAAGTTTCGTCGAGGTGTACCTACTGCGCCAACTTTTGTGTTCTGTACGTCAAGCGAATACAGTTATTGGATATAAATTAAGTTAAGATAAATATTGAGCATGCTTTAAGGGTTAAATCATAAACGATAGTGACCTTATTCAAAATTTCAGCTTTTAAACATTAAGAGGCCGTACACGAAATTTTGTCGATATCGCTGATTTACGTGATTTTCCAGACGTGATTTTACAGTTGAAATACTGTATTTCTACAAGTTTTAATACACAACACGAAAGATAAATTCTAATTTTATCGAATGTATGGGATACTTTTCTGTTTTCATTATTTTATTTTGATTAATCGACCTGACACTGGCGACTGTTATGTGAATTTTGCTGGAAGAGGTTTAGAATGTCACATATTCATGAACCGTTTTGACGTCTAAACGGTATGAAAAATTTACAATGTATTGCTGTGAAAGTCGTCTAAAGAATGTATAAATTACTTTTTACCACTTTCAAATAAATTTTTCGAGTAAAAAAATAAATAAACTTGGTATTTTTTTATAGAAAACGGGCAAAATATATTTTTTATTTCGGCTACTCAGAACTCTCGTTTATAAAATTAAAACAATAAAAATAAACTTTAGTTCATAATCAATCCATTACCTAAAAAAAATATGCAAAAAGTTCAAAAGAATTGGCAATAAATAATGTTTTAAAACAACCTAAATGTCGCATTTTGATACTCGACAAAAATAAAAAAGTGGCTCATTTATTCGTAGCTCATTTATTCGATTATAACTTAAATGATATTTAATGTTGAGCATTAAAACTTATAGAAAAGCAGTATTTTAACTGTTAAATCACAAAAATAAGGAAAACGGTCAAAAAATCGTGTACGGCCTCTTAACTCATAAATTGACTATAATAGAGCCCTAACTCGAAATTCAAAATTTCTGAATCATGTCACAATTGTTCTGAATATGCGAAATGTTAATGTTCTTATTAAAGGTGCAACCCCACCGCTGCGTAAAATTCGATGCGTAAACAAAAGACCGGGTCATAGCAACAACATGGCGCCGTTTTTGACGCACCGTAATATACGCACCGTTAAGTAGCGGTGTGGTCGCAACTTTGTGAATAAAAGTAAGGTTTGTACGTAACAATAAAAACTGGTCAAGGCATGTCTGACCATGCTCAGTGTAAGGTTCCGAAGCTGTTACTACTCTAAAACTATCGTTGGTAGTAGTGACCCTGCCTACGAAAGCTGGGTCCTGGGTTCAAATCCCATGTGTGATGAGCGCGAATATTTGTTTCTGAGTCATGGATGTTTTCTATGTATTTAAGGATATATTTATCTTTATAAGTATTTATATCGTTGTCTAGTTACCCATAGTACAAGCCTAGAGCTTAGTTTGGGACTAGGTCTATTGGTGTGACATGGTCCTTAGATTTTTTCGAAATTATTCATACATACACATGAACTCACGCCTTCATTCCCAGAGTGGGGTAGGCAGAGCTAAAGAATTACCAACAAGTCTTAAAACTTCTTGATAATTCTGTAACCACATTTTGCACAAGTAGGCTAAGATGTTTCCAAGTGTATTAGTGACAGGTGGCAAGCCCATTGCCTAACAGTACTACAAGCCTTTATTCCCTTAGTCGCCTCTTACGACATCCACGGGAAGATATGGAGTGGCACTATTCTAACCCGGCAACCACACGGTAATCAAAAAATCTGTTTAGCAACCTTAAATAGACTTTAAAAGAACTGTCGAAATAATGTGCCACGCCACACGATGACTTACGCAGTTTTTTTTTTCATCTTCTGTTCCCTATTGAGTCCCCCTAGAAATTTTATTATTGATATTTAACTACTAAACCAAGAAGCGGCTTCTACAAGACACCTAATTGCATTGTAATAGGGTCCAAAAGTGGATACATCTCTTAGTAGTCGACTATACATATTGTAGATTTCGTGAAAATACCAGTGACTTACAGACGGACGGACGGACATGACGAAACTATAACGATTCCGTTTTTGCCATTTTGGATACGGAGCCCTAAAAACAAACTTTGGATTTGTGTTTTTTGTGCAATAAAAAATTGACATACCTACATACATAGGTACATATTACTTGTTTCAAATTGAATTGCATTATATTGTATTAAGTATATAAAAATCAGTCACTGTTTTGGAATAATTTGAAATTCTATTCTCGTCGAAGCCTTTACAAAGATAAAAAGATAAAAGATATTTATTCAGTAAGTAGAACGCACGGGCACTTTTACACTGCTGAGAAGAAACGCCGCAAGAAACTCAACAGTCAGTCGTTTTTTTAAATATTGCTTATATAATAAAATAATAAACTTAACCTAGCATTATACATATAAAACAATGAATCTCACATAAAACAAAAAATAAATACATTCATGCGCGTTGAGCAGGAAAATGTGTCAAAACACACAGGAACTAATAAGTAGTAGTAATAAAACTATAAAAATGTAGAAGAAATTTGTAATTTAATTATATCAGTAAACTCTTGTTTTATCTCGGAATGCTGAATTCCCACAACATGCGAAAAAGACAAAACAAACTTTGCATACAAGTATCTTCAACATCAAGATGGTCATGTCGAAAAAACGATACAAACTTAAAATGGTCCTGGCATCCGTCAGAATGAACTCAACGACTTTGGAATAAGGATTATAGCAAACGCAGAATAAAGGTTGTTAATCAAGATAAAAGCCGGACGGAGTTTATAAAACAATGGCAAACAGTGTCCTCTTTAGCTTGTATGTTGGATACTTAACATATTTTAAGTTAAACGTTATTTTAATAATGGTAGGGTTGTTTTTACACTAATGATTTTGTGTAACATACGATAACGGAGAAGTAATCCGTATGTCCAGTTGTTTGTTTATCGATCTGCTAAAAGCATGTCTTTTGGGAATCATTTGTAACATGAAACGTTTACGGATGCCTTTCAACTTTTAAAGAGAATAGGAAGGGTAAAGTCACCAGTGGTCAGCCAGAGACCAGTAGTCGACTTTATATGAGTGTGAAGAGTGGGGAATATATGATTCGTATACTCTTCCCACTCAGACAAAGTATAGTCAGAGGCCGACTACACGTCTCTGGCTGGGTGTCCTGCCGTTTGACCAAAAGTCATTTGGCAAAATTACACTTGACAAATAACGTTTTGCAAAAAAATGTTAAGTCAATTGATCATTTTACTACTAGTCATTTTACAAATGACTTACTTTTCCAAATGATAAACAGTTAAATTTACATTTTACGAGGAAGACGAATCAGGGCATAACCGACTCGGATAGGTTAGGTTAGAAGGCAAAGGCGGGAGCTTGGCCTTCGACGTTGTTTTTTTTTTCTGCCCAGAAATAGGTAAACTAATTGCTAAATGATCAATTGCTAAGTGAGTTTTTGTAAGATGATACTTTTGTCAAATGTCTCGTTTGCCAAATGATCATTTGGTGAAACGATGTTTGTCTAATGACCATTTGTCAATATTTTTTTGGTCAAAATTAGTGAACCCTCTGGCTGACCACTGGTGACTTTACCTTGAAGTTTTTTTTTTTTTTCGGAAGGCAGATTTAGCGAAATAACGTTGAGAGACGACCGGAAAGGGTAAGCCTCGGTCGTGTGGGCCGGACAAAGTAGTTTCCCGCCGTCGGTCTGTCCCTCTGAATGTACACTTAGATCTTTCAACTACTACGCAATGAATTTTAAATTTTTAATGCGATTTACATCAATAGATAGTAATTAGAGACAAAGGTATTAATGTATAAATACAATACAATATGGCTATACCGTGTGGTTGCCGGCTTAGAATTGTGCCACTCCATGTCTTCCCGTGGAAGTCGTAAGAGGCGACTAAGGTAATAAAGGCTTGTAGTACTGTTAGGCGATGGGCTTGCTACCTGTCACTAATCTACACTGTTAAACATCTTAGCCTAATTGTGCAAATTGTGGTTACAGAGTTATCAACAAGTTTTTGGAGTTGTTGGTAATTCGTAGCTCTGCCCTCTGCCTACATTCTGGGAAAGAAGGCGTGAAGGTACGTATGTAGGTATGTATGTACAATACAATACAAATACTCTTTATTGAACGCCAAAAAACAAACACGGATTAGTACAATTAAACTATAGGTATACAACAGGCGGTCTTACCGCTAAATAGCGATCTCTTCCAGACAACCTTGGACAGAGAAATAATAAAAGACAAATACATGGCAGGCGGTGTAAACTAAAATCTTTACAACTCAAACTACGTATCAATACACACATACACAAAGTAAATGAGTTAATAAATAGATACTAAATACACGCTAAATAGGCTGGAGTTTTAAGATGATGTTAAAAAAAAAAAACCACTGCTGTTTCTTCTCCGCAATGATCTTGTCCGAAGCGCTGGTAGATTCACTCCAACGGGTTTAAATTGCAACACTTAAATATAAATTAAAAAATCCGAACTTGGCAACTCCAAACGCTGTCGTATTTATGGTACATTTAAGATAACAAACCCTTTAATATATGTTTTGTGAATACAAATAAGTATCCTCGTTTGTAAAACAAAAAGTTAATATCATATGACTCCAATTTCCAGTAATTTATTAATTGGAATAAAGGGTTTTGTGATTTTATCATACAAAAGGGATACAAATATAACTCTACCGCAAATTAAATTCATAGGAATCAGGTAGATTGACTAAAAACGGTTTGAAACAAAGTAGACCCTACGCACAGTGCGTAGATTATAATATTAATAGAAGTAATTAAGTGAATTTTGTTTTTTTTACCTCCAGCCCAAAAAAGAGGGATGATATAATTATGAAGCCTGTTCGACAGTAATTAAGTAAACTGATGGACTTGACAGAAGCGCGTGTAGTCCTTTAGAAAAAATACTCTTTTACCCAATTGACTTTACGTGTGATATAATAAGTCCATGGTAGTGTCTATAAATAACTCAACAAATACACCTTAACAGGAGTCATCATCATCATCACGTCAGCCGAAAGACGTCCACTGCTAGACATACGCCTCCCCTAAGACTCTCCACTAAGACCGGTCTTGTGCTTTTCGCATCCACCGCGTTACAAGATCCTTACAAGGTCGTCACTCCATCTTGTTGGAGGCCTACCTACAGCTCAGTATTATTAACAGGAGTGAACGCCATTAATTAAAATAAGTATTAGAAGTAAACTAATAATTATCAAAGAACGATTTCCAGTACCCGAAACCGACGTGCGTGCATGACTCGATGTATGAATGTGGAAGGAGCGAGACAGATTTATCAGGATCGTAGCAGGTGGAGAGATGTCTCTGCCGACCCCTCTGGTAAACAGGCTGGATTTAATGTATGCATTGCAGTGTTTGCATTGTTGTGTTCGGGTTTGGGGATAAGACAGCCGATGAAATGACTAACATAGAGGCATTCCATCTTAGTCCTCAGGGTTGGCAGTGCATTTGGAGTCTTGTGAATGCGAATGTCTATCACAGTTTCCACTTACCATCAGGTGACCTGTGTGCTTGTTTGCCTTCCTATGCCATAAAAAAGTGCATGTACCAATTAATTAACCTTTAAAAAATCCGGGGTCTACCTCCCAAAAATTAACCTAGTCCCAAAGTAAGTTTTAGCCTTGTGAGTAAGTCTTATAGGAAGCTGCACATTCAAGTACTTTGTCACTTTAACGTCATGTTTGAGATGCTTCTCTAATCTGTCAAAGGCGTTAAAGCGACACGGTACAAAGTGTGCAACTACTTCAAAGACTGACTATACTATGTAACTAGACATATTGCAATGTTCATGCGATCTCGAAGCGATTTTGCACACGGCAATACCCAAAAACATAAATCTGACTAATATTATAAATGCGAATGTTTGTGTGAGTGTGTGAGCGTGAAATTTGAAATGGAGATATCTTATAGGTACCCTGGATTAAGACACAGGCTACTTTTCATCCCGGAATATTAAAAAAAACCGAAGGAATAACTACGCGGACGAAGAGCTTTCCTATTGAACAAAACCGCAACCAAATCGGTTCATCCGCTAGGACGCCAAGATGCCACTCTCATAAACAGATACACGTCTGGGGACTAAGTGAAAAAGGGTATAAGCCTGCTAAAGATCAAGTAAAAAGGGTTTAAGTCTGGCATACTCCGTTTATGTATACACCCTTTTTCATAACGAGCTAAGTCGACTCGTACAGTCAGCGTCAAAAGATACTGATCACTTAAACCTTGTCGCTTTACTGTCATAAATAAGCAATGTCAAACAAGATTGTCTAATGCGTTAATGCGATAAAGTACAAAAGTAGCTTGAAGTGACCAGTTACTTTTGACGCTGACTGTACCCTTTTTCACTTGGTCCCCAGCGCAGCGTTAAACTCATAACCCCCTTCTTTGCTTTGGGGGTTAATGTTAACGATGACGACTCAGACCAAGTTGGGGTACTGTCTACACGTGTACTATGCGAAGTAATTTGCGGCGCATCAAAGGACGGACAGACGAACAAGGGTACAGTATTAGCATTGCTAATATTGACTCGGCCCGGCCTTATTACAGGGAAGTTAATATTAAATTCAAGAGCAATACGATGGTATTGCCTATAGGCTAACGATACAAGGTCAATTAATTGAATTAATAAGGTACTAATATTAGAGCTTTATTTCACTGTATATTTATATGCTTTGTATTTCATCTTCGTTTGTTTGCCTTTAGTGCTCTAAGCTTAGTTTTAGAGGTCAGCGTAAAAAACGAGCGAACGTTCTAGAAGCCTACAGTTGTTTCATCTAAAGCGGGGCGGGGAGCATACTCATAGTATCAGCGACGGCAGCTTCGCTATTAGAGACAACGTGTAAATTTACGCACACATGTATGGCTCACCCACTTTCGTGAGATAAAACCACTGTATCTAGTTGGTGTCAACAAGTCTTTAGATCTTGATATCTCTCTCTCTCTCCCGCCACCCATCTCGGTCCAGACCTCTCCTCATCCAGCACCTTCCTACCACCTTGACCAGATCCACCTTATTACCGGTTTGCCATCGTTTCAACAAACGGTTCTGGGTCTAAACTGTACTATGGCTTTTCCCCATCTTCCATCATCTCTGCGGCATATGTGTGCAGCCCACTTCCACGTCCTTAGAGTGATTGTTTTAAATAAATCTGACCACGATGATCTTAATATAAATAGGACATTTTTTTTATTTTTTTTTAATGTTTTAGCAAGGCAAACGAGCTCACAGGCCACTTGTGGTAAGTGGAAACTGTGACCCATAGACATTCGCATTCACAAGACCGCAATCCTAAGACTGCAAATGCGTTGCCAACCCTGAGGACTAAGATGGAATGCCTCTATGCTAGTAATTTCACCGGCTGTCTTATCCCCAAACCGGAACACGACAATGCGAACACTGCTGCTTGGCGGTAGGTTAATGGATAAGATGGTGGTACCAACCCGGACGGACCCTGCACAAGGTCCTCCCACAAGTAAGTATTTACTGACATAACTTAAAAAATAGTGATAGTATCTAAACAGTTTCACTACCTGCTTACCAACCAATCTTAACCGCTTTGTAAAACAAACCGGGAAAATAATTACTACATGTCCGGAATTTTCTAGAGTAATGGCGAGTAAACCCTTCAACGTAAGTATAATTCATGAGAGTGTAATTCGAGGGTCATCTTCAATGTGTCCTGAAACGAGCCCCGTTAGGAAACAGAATACGCCCAGAAATTCGACGAAGGTAAGGGCAAAGTAAGGGATCACTGGGTCTGTAATGAGACGAAAACAGTTACCTGGGGAGCTTTTGATTTAGAGCGTAAGCAGATTACAAATGTTTGAGGGGTCCTTTCAACAATTAGGCATTTTAGGGTCTCGGGTAACGAAATGATGTGGTTTGTGCCCTTGAGGGCTAATGCGATGTGTAGAAAGTCTGAAATGCGTACCTACCTACTAGCTCATAATTTCAGAGTAATGCTCTCGTATTGTTTTGAACTCAGCCGCCATTATCGCCGTTTTTTTTTTTTATGGCATAGGAAGGCAAAGGCACTTTTGTACCATGTCGCTTTAACGCCTTTGTCAGATTAGTGCAGAAGTTCAGACATGACGTTAAAGTGACAAAGTACTAGAATGTGCAGCTTCCTATAAGACTAACTCACAAGGCTAAAGCTTACTTTGGGACTAAGTTAATTTGTGGGAGGTAGACCCCGGATTTTTTAAAAGTTAACTAATTGGTACATGCATTTGTTTTTTTATGGCATAGGAAGGCAAATGAGCACACAGGCCACCTGATAAGTGGAAACTGTGACCCATTGACATTCGAATTCACAAGACTGCAAATGCACTGCCAACCCTGAGGACTGAGATGGAATGCCTCTATGCTTGTCATTTCACCGGCTGTCTTATCCCCAAACCGGAACACAATAATGCAAACACTGCTGCTTGGCGGTAGGTTAATGAATAAGATGGTGGATCATAACGTTAACAATACGATGACATGGTGTAAAGTCAATGTAGAATAAACCATCAGGTGTAGTTTCTACCCGAGTGAGCAAAGTTTTAATTTTACTCTAGCTCCAGCGAGGTACGGGAGCGTTTTTTTAATAAATGAACTATCTTAGGATTCGTCATTCTTCTTCTTCATACGGCGCTAATCCATGCTTTGTCCTTATCTGTCAAATTCAAATGTCACAGTGACAGATAAGGACAAAGCATGGTTTAGCTACCCTACCCCACGGTTATCCCACGTTTATAAGCAACGCCGAGTGTTTAAAAAGTTGATTTTACTGGCGTAGAAGCGCAATTTCTTGAAATTTCAAGTCTACTAACTCTCAGTAAAGGTTTTAACGGGATTTTAACTTATATGAACTTTGGCCTATGTAGTACAGTCAACAGCAAAAGAAACTGATGAAATAGGGTCTCAAAATAGTATATACAATAAATTAAGTCAGATATCTCTGATTATTGTAGTTTAGCATAAGTAAATTAGCTCGTAATATGTCATAGGTAAGTAGAAGATACGAACGTTTCCGACAAAATACGAAGGAAAACAATTATGCAATACATCTGTATATTTTTAACAATGCTAATAGGATTCATGTTAAAAAAAAAAAAAAAAAGGATTCATGTTTTTTTTTTCACAGCTACAATAAAAGCCAATTTATGTAACAAACAGTTGGGCATAAAAAAAAAATTATTAGCTAAAAAAATAACCAAGATATAAATTAAATTTAATTAAATTAAAAACAATTTATTTCAGATATAAACATCCATATTGTTAGTAACATGCCTATTCAATGTTAGTTTATTGAGTACATACTCAAATTATGATACCAAATGATGATAAAAATTTATAACCACCTACCTAATTTTATAAAAAATATAGAAAAACCTACTGCATTTATTAAACAACTAAAACTATTCCTTATCTATAAATGCTACTACACATTAAACGATTCTTTTAATGAAAGTTTCTAAATCCTACTCCACTCCTCTGAAAACCACTTGCATACAGTTACTACTCCTAGTCACTTGTAGTTAGTTACGTTATAAGAATGCAATAACTAGTTTAAAGAGAAAAAAATTTATTAAGAATAGTAACGTAGACATAAGATAGTTATTTTAAGGTTAGGACTTTTGGTGACATATCGTGGTTCTAGAATCCATGGAGTCGCTATATTTCCTAATTGTTATAATAGATGACACTTATATTTTGACCTTTAGTATGGTCATATTTCAAAATGAACTAAATATATTTTTAGTTTAGTTTATCCATACCTACTAATATTGTTTGTAACGCTTTCACAGAGCAGAGATATCCTCCGTACCAAAATTCATTTAAATTGGCTCAGCGGTTTAATGAAATAATGAATTTTGAAATATTAAAATACCGAAGGTCAAAATCAAAGTGGTATATATTATAATAAATAGGAAATAGCGACGCCATGGATTCTAGAACCCCGATATGCCACCAAAAGTCCTAACCCTAGTTATTATATAAATATAGCTACCCTCTCGGTTGCTGCGACCTTGCAGGGTGTCACATGTATGCCTATTTCCTATAGGTTCCACCTTGAATTGTAATGGGATATGCAATAAACTATTCAATTTGAATTTGAATTAAAAATTATAATAAAAAAAAACAAAAAACAATGGTCAATGGCGGGACACATGTATTTGTGACCACAAAGATTCGTTTCTATCTTTTTCCAGCAACAGTTTTTTTTTTGACACTGAGTTTATATGACCGACCTATGACGTCATAGTGCATATCGGATCTCTCTGTCTAATCGCTGTCTAAGTAGCAATTTAAAATTCTTGTAATAATACATACATACATACATACACTCACGCCTTCATTCCCAGAGAGCACTCTTAAATAAGTTGTTGATAATTCTGTAACCACGTTTTGCACAATCAGGCTAAGATGTTTATACCAGTGTATTTGTGACAGGTTGCAAGCCCATCGCCTAAGAGTACTAGAAGCCTTTGTTATTCCCTTAGTCGCCTCTACGACATCCACGAGAAGACATGGAGTGGCACTATTCTAACCCGGTGACCACACGGCAAAAAAACAAAAAACAAAAAAATAAACAATAAAGAAATATAAACTTCAATATAGAAAAACATCCATGACTTAGAAACAAATATTCGCGGTCAACACACAAATATCTATAACAATCTATTTCATGTTCCCCTTACTCGTAACAAATTTGCGTCAAATTTGTTACGATGTCGTAAGAGTCGACTAGCGGAATAAAGGCTTGCACTAATACAATTTTAAACATCTTAGCCTAATTGTGCAAAATGTGGTTACAGAATTGTCTTTTTTTTTTTGAATTGTCGGTAATTCTGTAGCTATGCCTAACCCTCTCTGGGAATGAAGGCGTGATAGTATTATTTGTATAGATCCATGCAAACGTGAGCTATAATTGATAGATACCTGTTCAGAATCATAACGTTGAATTTCCAGTAATTCCAGGGAAGCGTACTCATAATCAGGAATAATTGGATCTCAAAGGGGAACCGCTCCTGTCACACCGCCCTCAATACTAATTTGAGCCCTGTCCGTCCGTCCGTTCTTTGAAATACAATCTTGAGTGCCACTTCCAGTGTAACTTTCATCTTAAGGAAAGTACATATAGGGGTTTTTACCTCGTATTGTTTGTTACCTGTAGTGTTGATATTAGTTTTTTTATGGTCCGTTTCCTCAACATTAAATTTATACGAGAGTATCTATCTATAACTTTACTATATCGATTTACACAATGGTTATCTTCAATTTTGTTTCACCACACTAATCTATGGATATCTTATATACTACGGAATGAAAGCGTTACCTACCCAAGTGAGATAGAGAGTAGGTCTCGTGCTTGAGTAATGGGCTGGCGCTGCGTATTTTAGATTAGTTCGGGTAATTTTTTATAATAGATTATAATACTCGGCGAAAATCGAAAATAATTTAGTAAAAGTTTGGTGAAACGTAAAATCGGCTTACTCCCGGGTTACTTAAGATTTATCCTTAGAATAGGACTTAGTATACTAAGTACGTTGATGAAATCGACCCTAAGGGAAGTAGGTGTAGGTTAGTGCTTGTTCGTGTCGATATTGATTTTTATCAGAAGTTAAAATTGTCATGAGATAAATCTCTAATTGCAAATTTACACTGAAAATTTTGCGGCGCCGAAATCTCGCCGTCAGCAAAAAGGTGCGAAAGGTGCTGCTTAACGGTGCGTATATTACGGTGCGTCAAAAATGGCGCCATGTTGTTACTATGATCGCGTCTTTTGCTTACGCAACGACACCGTATATTTTACGCAGCGGGATCGCACCTTAACGCACCGTAGAAACAGTTGCCGCGGCAATTTTTTGCGATGCGCCTGCACCAGCACGGAATAGTACGCGTCTATTTATTGGGAGATTTTGGCGCCACAAAATTTAAATCGAGTAAGGAATATTGATGAAGTGCGTAGCCTAAGCTGGTATGAAGCCGAGTTCTAGATTCGATCAAACCAGAAAATATCTACGTTTTTTTTTGTTCATGAGTTTTGGACGTTTTTCTGCGAGTAAATATGTGTCATTATATAATTTTATCCACCCTCCTCTCGGATATAAGTTGACCCTGTAGAATAAACACAATGACTATTTATGAGTCAAGATCAATTACTTCGTACGAATCACCGAAATTAATCATCGTACTATCAAGGACTTCATAGAACCTTGTCTTAGTAACAAGGTTCTATAGTGGTTCAACAATAAAGTCCTTGACCGTACCTAAATAGGTAGACTCAAAATTTTAAAGCGTTACAATTTATAATTAGCGAAAACTAAGAAGAGTTTAAAATGCAAATTTAGGGCGTGACCTCGCTATTTCATACAAAACTCCATGAAGTTTCATACTAAGATTATAAACAAATAAAAAAGGATATGAACTCTTTTTGCTACCTTTTATAATAAGGCGCGAAAATACATTGGAATCCCTTGAAAAAATAACGCATTCATCCCTCAGTCGATCGAAACAACCCCGCCCGACCTTACTAATCATTTTGGCACGCTGTAAAAAATAAATAAATTGATTTGCCTGTCATCTAGCCCATTGGCGTAGCTCCCCAATTGATACCCCCTAAAGAACACCCTAATATTATCACCGCAAACGTCTTCTTTCTCATAAATACCTAATCAACAACAACCAAAACCGCTTACGGATTCATTTCCGCTACAAATCCAGCGTAAATAATCAAATACCTCGATTCCGTCAAACCTAACTGAAATAAACCGACAATACTGCCTCTCCCCGTAGATGGCGTCATTTCATTCAATTCCAAATTCAAATTAAGTCATCATGCTTTCAAACGAAGAAACTCCAACCTAGAGAAAAAGAGTTAGGGTTTGAAATTGATTGTGCGGCTTTGGGAATTTGGCAATTATGCCGGGAACATTATTTTGTAATGGCGTCCGTAATATCCGCTTCAATAATATACGGCCTGGGATTTAAACGGAGGTTTTTTTAAATGGATTATTGCCTTTTGTAGAAAGTTACTTGAGACAAGCCAATTATATAAGGAAAATCTTGTTAGTTACAAGTTGCACGCACTGTAAAAATAAGTTGGTACAGCAGTGTAATATAAGTGAAATTTAGATTTTCATTTGCCGCCCGATTTTGGTCTTTCAGTTCGTCGTATTAGAACACAGTGACTTATTATAATAGCTTATTATGCCACATGCGCATGTAATTTACTTTTATTGTACGTGCAACCGAAACTTTATAGTTGGAGGCTGAAGACAGTCGCAGAGTGGCATTCCCGTCTTCGCTCTCCAAAGTACGTCAGAGTTCTTGACAAGCCATATGCTAAAATGTAAGAATATGATTACTTTGATTCATGTCTTCGAACAGGCGATGCGTAATTTAATAACCAATGAGGCGTATCTGGGCGGAGAAAAAGGGAAAAAACAAATGACGGCGTAATATTAAAATATTCAAGAAGTGTTCCTTGGGAGATAAATTGAATTTAAAGACCTCTGAACTCGCTCGCAGCGTTACTAAGTGACGACGCGATGCACAATGTTAAACATGATGCTGTTTCAATACACGAGACATTTTAATTATTGAATTTGGTAATGGCAGAAGACACTTAGTAATGGAAGAACCTATATTTTCTGGAAAAAGATTCTGCGACCAATAAAGGGGACTGAAAATTTTCATCAACCTATTTGCAATATATTACTTACTTTTAACTTGAAGAACTTTATTAAGACACAAACAAAAACAGAAAAAAAACATTATGATACCTACAAATGTCCCCTAGGCCACTGCCACCGGTTGGCGAGGATGGAAGTTGGAAGCTGAAATATTTGAAACTGAAAAACCTGGTATGGTATACAAAATTGATGAGAGTAAAGACGCACTTAAAGAAGATAGGAGACGAACAATCGACCGTACAGTGAAGAGAGCACTTCAACTATTGATCAGGTCAGTTGCCTCAGATACGGTGAAGTAATGAAGTCCAGAAAGAACTGGTTACCGTGGAAACAATCAACAGGGCCAGTATTCGAGGCGGTAAAAACGATATCGTAGTTAACTTGTTATGGTATTGTTATGACGTTAGCCGCCATTACTGTCAAGTAAATAAGAGCTATCGAAACGGTGACAATAAATACTATAGCAACTCAAACACGATATGGTCTTTACCGTGTTGAATAGATAGATAGAGACCCTGGTCTAAGGCACTTTTCTCGTAGAATGTTTTTGATATTCAGAAATATGAACTGCGGTGAATTCTCCGCAGTCTTCTTTTATTAAAGGGAAAAAAAAGCGGGTAAAGTAACTTAAATTTGCACTAAAATAATTGTAATGTCCTGGGCTCTCTCTATCTCGCCGAAACTTTTTACGCCGAATGTATAGTGACGCAGAATTTTGGTTTTCGCATAAATAGTGTGGGAGCACCATAAGCAAGGGGAACCGTCCTTAATACCTAAAACGATACCTTTTTTTTTTCTTTTTTTTATAGCATGGGAAGGCAACGAGCACACAGGCCACCTGATGGTAAGTGGAAACTGTGACCCATAGACATTCGCATTCACAAGACTGCAAATGCACTGCCAACCCTGAGGACTAAGATGGAATGCCTCTATGCTAGTCATTTCACCGGCTGTCTTATCCTCAAACCGGAACACAACGATGCGAACACTGCTGCTTGGCGGTAGATTAATGGATAAGATGGTGGTACCAACCCGGACGGACCCTGCACAAGGTCCTCCCACAAGTAACTATATTTAAAGAGCATTTTGTATAACATGCACTCCTTGTAGTTCTGTTACTTACACCATACTTACGTCACACGCAACATTGTAAATGTAATTTCTAAAAATACGCATTACTTGTCGACCGGAAAGTCGTATTTCTAATTTACAGCCACTAAAAGAACGTTACGCACTCCGTAGGAAACGGTGTAAATCTTTAGTTGAATTATTTACGCGAATTGTGGGGTAGCCAGGCTCGTGAGCATTTTTTTAAATCATTGTTTAACTTGAGAAAGTCATATAGTGCGAAGTTATTTTAATAAAGAGTGTGTTTGTTTGTTTTCAGAAATACAGCCGTATGACTTGGTAAATGTACTGTACTTTCGACACGGACACGACGTGCCTTTCACCAACTGTACCAGAAACTCTGAATGCCCAGAATTAACTAAACGCAATGTATCTATCACAAGAAAAACAGCATTAAAATCCATCCATTCTCTCCCTGGAATAATATAATACTGGCAGATAGGACCAGCAGACATAAGATAAATAGTTTTAATCACAAAATTCATCATCATTAGCATAATGTTCGTATACCTACTGCTGGAAATGGGCTTCTCCCAAAGAGCGCCAGCTTGCTCTATCGTAATTTTTTTGACTGACGGCTATTACCAGTGATGGGAAATAGGTGAGCTAAAATACCTATTCTTCGCGAGAGGACATAATATAGAGTGGTTACAACCGGATTTTTTTTTTTTTTTTTCTGTTCCGGGTATTCAATATTTATTCGGGTAATTATCGTAATGTAAAACATGACATGTTTTGTTTAAAGTACGGCATGTTTAATGTTAGTTTTTAGTAAAAAGGGCTAGAGAAAAGAAGGAATGTACAAGATTTCTAAAAAGTAGTAGCAGGACTAATAATATGGGTTTTCCCACGCATTGTTTGTTTATGACTTGCAAATGGGCGTTCACATTTTCGGATTACTTATAATTTTAACTTTATGGCAGGAATGTTACCATTTTTACTACAAACTTTACAAACATTCTATAAGGAAAAGAATGTATGTTCAACATTACGGCTAGTATTCGCAGTGCCCGGATAAATATCAAATACCCGGAATCCAAAAAATATATACTTTTATCCGGTTGTAACCACTCCATATTATGTCCTCTCGCAAAGAATAGGTATTTTAGCTCACCTATTTCCCATCACTGGCTATTACACACGAGTCGTCACTTCATGTCGCCTTTACCGAATCGTCTTCCGTTCTTCAACTCTTAACACATCAGCTCTTGCAGCTGTGTTTTCTTATGCCACATCAACGAGCAAATACTGTAGTTTTCGTCAAACCCTCGTTCTCTATCTGATCATCGCATTTCAGATCGGATCCCTCAGACCAGTCTCGAGCATAGCCTTCTATATAGCTCACTAGTTAACATTCAAATTAGTGGACTAGTCTCACCTAAATAATAATTTCTGGAGAACCTACGCAGCATATCAAGTATACAAAGTCACGTGTCGATTTTAATTCCCGCTTAGCGTCACTCCACCCTCAAATTAACAGGGCACATATGTAACTGAGTTGTCATGGAAACTAACTCTTTGTATGTTAAAAATAAGATGGTTTATCTACCAGGAGTTTGTGACGGATGTTTTTTTAAGGAGTGTATTACAAGTATAATGAATTCTGAAACTAATTACGCCCGACGTGTCCCGCAGACCGATGTAATTAGCAAACGTCAGCGAAAACCGTGACATTGTTGACAAATGTAAATGTAAGGAAATTGGTGTATTTTAAGCCAAGGTTGGAATTTCCGGCTAGCGAGCGTAGGGTTGAACTAAAGTCAATATTTTCTTTGAATAATGGGCTTGTATGAATGTATTAGTCTGACAAGCTAGTGAGTATGTCATGCATGTGTTAATAATAAAAAGGGGTTAAAAAAAGGGGAATGAATACATATTAGTAAAAAACCTTATGCGAATTGACCGAGTCCCAAATAAAGCTCTAGGATTGTACTATGGGTACTAGATAATAATTAATATACTCGTACAAAGGTCACGGCTAAACTACTGCCCTAAGCATGAATAGAAATGTCTTACTTACTTGTAAGTCTCGTAACATTCGAAAATTCAGTAATTAATTATTAAGTACATGTTTATTATTCTCCTAGAACTTTCGTGAAATAATTAAATATTTAAAAGGTGTTTACTTGATTTTTCATGTATTTCTTTTGCCATGACACCTGACAGATAACATAAGATTATGACGATCTCTTATTTACAAAGTATCTCAATAGATGGCTCTGTCAGAATGCTTTACAATAAGAGATCATATCATCGCTGGATGTAAAAAATATTTTAAGAATTGTAATAAAATGAAAAGTTCCTGAAACTTTTTTCATGCTGAATAGTAATATTCAGCTTATTAGCATAAAATATTACTAGTTACAATGTTTATACATTGCAAGGGCCGTCGCCCATACTTCAGTTTAGCCATGTCCTTTATCTAATCATACCTATCTATCTATTGAGTGCTGAGTTTCTTGCGGCGTTTTTTCTCAGCAGTGGTCTCCTCTTGTGAAGCGCTGGTAGATTCTTGACGTGTAAAAGTGCCCGTGCGGCCTACTTACTGAATAAATGTCTTTATCTTTATCTTTTATCATAGAAAATATTCAAAACTCACGAACAAATACTTGAATGGAACCCGGTATGGGTAGCTTCAAAGACAGGGTTAAAACCAACAAGTCTAACAGTATCGTCGATCAGGTTTATTTTATAATAGTAGAACAAGTTTATGCGCGACCTTTCCGCGGGGGGAGAGACTGTGGAGGGGACGAGGTATCCAGGCGAAAGCGGAGGCACAGATTAAGTAAGAGTTACTACGTAACAGATATTTATCTGAGCGAGGTACGTCCGATAATCACCGCCTGACGGAACATAGTTGCCGATGCTAATACATCAAGGATGCCCGCGCGCGGCGATGTCAACTCGCTCGACCGGTTTCTGAGTGTCGAGACATGGTCGAGACACGTCAAGCGAGATGCAAGTAGGCGAGTAGTACACTCTTACTTAATCTGTGGTAGTAGGTACATTCTAGTCATTACGTCAAGTTCGGTTAGATGTGTGTGGTGTGTTGTTGTTTCTTTGAATTATTTTGGTGAATGTATAATTTTAAAAAATGATTTATTATTGCTGTGTGAGTGGGTGTTTACACAAGAGAACCAAAAATAATAAAAAGGAAACGTTTTTCTCTTTGCCGGTGAACGAGGAAAGGTCAGTAGTTGCAATTTATTTTTATTTATACATATAAGATGATATACCTAAGTATATTGAAGTGATCAATCAACACGAAACAGTGTTCATCAAGTTAGAAATATTGAATTATCTAAATTCGGGGTCAATAGAAATGATAAAATTATTTGTTTACAAACAAATCAGTACTGTTTGACACATAACCTCAATATTTCTGCAAACGAGTTTTGATTCGAAAAAACCTATAGTTAATAGTTATTTAATCTTAAACAGAATGTAAAAGTAACAATCAAGCGTGTACATCAAATAAATATATATAAATATATATATATATATATATATATTATATTTTGATTATTCAAGTAACTGTTTTTCTCATAATGTGTACCTGTTAATTTATATTAATATTTTCGATGTGTTGACAACCCTACCGTTCGAGCGAGCAAATGTAGGTATAACTATACGTTCGCAGTAAACTACGAAAAATGAACTTTCAATAGGAGTTAATATGGTTTATTTAGGCGCGTTCGGCCAGCATTATACATATATTTTATATGTATTCAATACTTTTACGTGTTGATCGGACCTACTTTGTCGCTTTGTATAGAAGTGAAATATGCCTGGCGGAGGTAGGGTAGCGGGAAAGGGAAGCGAATTTCAAAATGGTGGAGACCAAGGCTGGACAAGAGGTACGCCCACACCAATGCTTAAAAAACGGTGACGGTACGGAATCGCAGTGACGCATCGTATGCGTACCGTTTTTATCAAAATACGGTGTTGTTGCGTAAACAAAAGACGGGGTCATAGTAACAACATGGCTGCGATTTTGACGCACTGCAATATACGCACCGTTAAGCAGCGGTGTGGAGGGCATGCGATAAAAACGGTACGCAAACGATGCGTCACTGCGATTCCATACCGTCACCGTTTTTTAAGCATTGGTGTGCGCGTACCCTTTGGTTCTTAACTCGGCCGTCATTACTCTCAATTAAATAAGAGACATCATGTTGACAACACGATAACATGTCAATAGCGATTAGGTTTTACCAAGTTTACAGCAAAGAGTATTAGCAGCGTACAGATGTAGTGAATAATCCTTTACCGTCGTTTTTCGTCGTATAAGTTCGTGTTTATCTTGCTTTCTCAGTTGGCTTATTGATGGATACTAAAGCCAATTGAGAAAGCAAGCTAAATACTAACTTATCCGACAAAAAACGATGGGAAAGGATTATTCACTACATCTGTACCAAGTAATGGAATGAAAACCACTGGCAACTATAGGTTGAACTCCCATTTCAAACGATTGCTACGTGACAATGGGCCAAGTCAAAACGGTTCGTGAATTCCTAGCTCAATGTCGAAGCTCGAATGGAGCTCATTGCGGTATCACCGCAGCTTTAACTTTAAAACGAAATAGCATAGCTTTCAACTATGAATAGCAATTAATATGCACCGGGAATGCAGTTCGCGAGCACCGATATGCATTTATATTACAAAGTGCATGTGCTTAATTAAGTCCCTCGCATACAGTGTGCGGCGTGACTTTTTAAATTGCAAGCGACTAGACGGTATTACGTTTGCTATGCGAGAGAGACTGCAGAATACGTACTTAAGTATAGTTATTGTCACAGTTGCCGCCGGTCTCACAATTGACAAGTAAAGCATATTTGACAGATACATTTAGCTCTTTCTCTTTTTTACGCTTAAAAATAAACAAGGAGAGAACCAACTTTAAATGGCAGATGAATTAACTCTTCTATTGTGAAACAGGCTCTAAGTGTAACTTCTGAATAAAGATGATCGTACGTCATAAGTGATAAGGTAGGTCCTTTTATAATCAAAAGGACCTAGGAGGGACCTATGAGTACCCCGAGCACTGAGGGCATTCTACACATATTGGACCCGATTCTACGTGCACATCGCTCAAATAGCCTAAAACTCACCAAAACTAAATTGTCAAATTTTTAGACATAGTTTAGACGGCAGATTTAATCAGTGCTATTCCAGAATGTCAAGCTGACAATGTATAAGACCGCCTAAAGTAAGGAGCGTCAGATTCAAATTAACGCTGTCATGGCGCTGTCATTTGATTATGACAGCTACTCATAGAATAGCAAAGTGTTCTAGCGACACCTAAATAAATTAGGAAGTTTAGAGGCCACTGTAGAATGGGGTCCATTGTGCCTTCTACCTTTCAAAAAAATCTTGTTCTCAATTCACGTGTATTAAAACGGTTAGAACTTTCTCGATCATTTCAAAAGATTTCAAAGACCATGAGGAATTTCAAGCTATAGTGTGTGCAATTGTGCATCAATCATTCACTTTAGTACCCTGTCGCTCTAACGTCTTGAACTAATTGAGTGGGGCCGCTCAAACATGCCGTTAAAGCGACAAAGTAGTAAAATGTTAAGTTATTTACCATGCTGAATGCACGCGTTAGCGAGGCGCGGTATTAAAGCGAGACGGAAGCGAGGTGTGCCGCCACAGCGCGACACAACTAATGCTCGTCACCAAATACAAACCGCGAATAGATAAGGGTGACTTTAGGTTACAATTACACAATTTGTAAACTCGACTATAAAGAGATTTATACACCAAATAAAGTCTTTTTTTTCTACTCTCGTACTATAAACCGCTTATATTGATATCGTTAATGGTGTCAGTATACCACCTATTGCATAACCGAGGCGTGAAAACAATTCTATAATGAGCGTTGCCATGGAAATAACAGTTCTATAATAATTATTATAGCATTGTTATTACATACCATGGTTACGGTCATTCCGGATATCAATCTTGGCGTTTAGTGAACACTTGTCTTGACATCACTAATACCAACTCCACCAATTATAATTAAGTATATTAAAATCAATCAATTTTTATCAAGTTACTAAAAAATATGATTAATATCCATCGATTTGTTATTTGGTTACCATGGTTACGTTCAATATGGATATCAACAAACTCGTACCTTAAGAAGCTTCATTATGTACCAGTTACATAAATAACCATTACAATGTTGCAAGTTCTTTATAAATAAAGTTACTTGGAACCCATATAGATGTCAATTATTTTATCGGCGAAATCGACAACGAAGAAAATCCATAATATTGAACTTGGCTCTAATTTCACATTTATGTTTTGACGGGACAAACATTACCTTTCCACTCTCTTTTGTTTAGGTGGGCAGTTGCATAAAACTATCCCTTTTACTGTCTATTGTGAAACGTACGACGTAGGTTATGAATATTTGATAACCATAACGACATAAATTCATATAACATTTAATACCAAACGCGTGAATTACAGCGACCATTCCCGTTTTGGCTACCATCCAGCAGACCTCTACAGCCGGACCCTGTTATATTCATACAAAGCTGACTACTTACAGAGTTCTTGGTACTGAATTAATTTCTACAAATTCTGCATTTATGATGGCTTTTATTACGGGTGTATAAAGTTGAGTGTTGATTGTTTCAGGAGTAATTAACCTAATTTGAGAGCGAAATGCTACTGGCAGTGCATAAACCTGTGAAGGTAAGACTAATGTGGAACTGTCAAGGTATTAAGTGAAATTTTGGAGAATTGGTAATTAGCCGCTATTGTCAAAGAATATAAGGTTTATTTTGGAACGTTAATGGAGTGTGTAAATGTATTTTGCTGTTGAGTATGGTATAAATGGCTTTGAATTAAAATATTAAATGAGCCAGAGGCTGTTTAAAGTCGCTAAAAAAATTAAAAACGGAACCATTATAGAATCACTCGTACGTCTGTCTGTCTGTACTTCCGTCTGCCAAAGCCAATTTGCTCCGAATATACTGGACCAAATCAGGTGAAATTTGGTAGGATGGTGTAATCCTATGACCCAAACACAAATTCATTCATTCATTTGCAGGGGAAAAATAGAAAATTAAAAAAGATTTTTTTGCAAAACTTACTACGTATCACCAATCAAATGAAAGAAAAAAAACGTATGTACGGAACCTTATCCACGCGAGTTAAACTCGCACATGGCCGGTTTTTTTAACCTCCAACGCAATCTCAGGGGTGTCATAATGTAAATTTGTGTAGCAGTTTATCTGTCCGTGGAACCGATCTTCTAAACGTTTTAAAAATAGAAAGTCAGTTTAAGGGTGGTTCTTAGCTAGGTTTAACGAAAATCATGTAAGCCGTTTAGCCGTTATCTATCAGCTACAAAACCCCGCAACCCTCATCTGCTGATATGTTTGCATATTTAATCATACAAAACACCACAAAACTTTTTTTCCACTCATGTACTACAAACCGCAAATATTGACATCGTTAACGGTTCCACAATACCACCTATAGCGCAAACGAAACGGGAAAACAGTTCTATAACGAGCGATGCCATGGCAATAACAGTTCTTTTATTACTATAATTGCACACCACGCAGAGATAATTCGAACGAAATTATAACAATTTTATGTATATTGGTAAACAGTCAGTCTCATCGCTACATAGCGATCTATTCCGGACAACTTTAACCATAATATTAGAATCGTCTAAATCGGTTGGTGGGTATCTACCTATGAAAAATTGACTTTTGCAATATTTCATTCGGTTCCACAATTTCCTGTTGCAATCTATTATCAAGCCCTCAAGTTTGACAACTGAAACGCGAAATTGGATCGAAAGTGGATTGCTTTATTACGACATACGTCACTCGGCCAAGAGTAATAAAAAATGGCCACTGCACGACGTCAAAGGAAAGAAATTTAATAATTAGTCGCGGAAACCGGCCAAGTGCGAGACGGACTCACAAAATAAAGTTTTCATAAACATAGTTTTCTTATCTCTAAAACAAGATACAAGCCGAGCATTTGGCAAAGTCTCAACTTGATATTCCTTTGAATCATACCAATTTGTGACCGAAACGTTGGATTATCGAAATTGCCCGCGGAATGAGTTCTCGTTTTGCAAAAACAATTATTTTCACCACATTCTGTTTTATTAGAACTGAGAGAGAGCGATTTGATACTGAATTGAAATGAACATTGGATTGGAATGAGAACATTGTTACGCTGTGATCACTAAAATGAAGCGATTTTTATAGCCGTTACTCTAAAACATAACGAATTAAATAAACAAGATCAAGGGACAACCTTACAGAAATCGACCTAGTCCAATACTAGACAACGATATCTAATATCGCCCTTTAAAAGAGCAATTCTTGTATAAACACCGTGTTTTTTATCATTTACGATAACTTCGGCATATTACTTGGTACATCCATAGGAACTAAGTTGTATAATAAATAAATAAATAAATATCAGGGGACGATCTCACACCAATTGACCTAGTCCCAAACTAAGCTCTAGGCTTGTACTATGGGTACTAGACAACGATATAAATACTTATATGGAGAAATAAATACTTAAATACATAGATAACATCCATGACTCAGGAACAAATATTCGCGCTCATCACACAAATATCTGCCCTTACCGGGATTTGAACCCAGGACCGCTCGCTTCGTAGGCAGGGTCACTACCAACTAGGCCAGCGCGTCGTACACCGTGTTTTTTTGATTTACGATAACCTTAAGGGAACGTTCTTTAGATCAAATAAAGTTAATTTCCCGAAGACAGACAAATGATAACTGTAACGGTTTTAAATATTATATTATTTTTTTAAATTTAATCAGTTAATCACGTTGAACTGGTGTAAAAGGCTCTTAAATTATGTGTGTATGTCACGCCAACATTGACGTATTTTACACTGACTATTATTTAACTCTAAAGGCCCTTTTAGAAGAAGATACAATACAGCATAATTACTTTGTACTAAACAGTTTTTTTTTTTTTTTTTTGTAATATTTAATGATGGCCGATGGGGTCAGAAGGTTTTTGAGTGGCGTCCGCGGACCGGGAGACGAGCTGTAGGTAGGCCTCCAACGAGATGGAGTGACTACCTTGTAAGGATCGCGGGAAAGCGGCGGATGCGAAAAGCACAAGACTGGTCTGAGTGGAGAGCCTAGCGGGAGGCCTATGTCCAGCAGTGGACGTCTTTCGGCTGACATGATGATTATGATGAATTAAACTCTTTTAACTATCCAAGCTAAAGTAGATTTAAGTTCAAAACGATATTGTAGTTTTAACAAATTTTTGCTTATTTAATCGTATAATTAATGATATATCGTGTTTGCTTCCCGTATTATTAAGGTATTCCATTAAAATCGACCAATATGCGAACAGATCAACTTAATCCCGTTATAATAATGACTTAGTATGAAAATATTTCTGTTTCATTTATTCAGTATCACTTCCAGTCCATAATTAAATTCAGGATTAAATTCATTCCACTTTAAACCAATGATGGTGTGTTATTCTCGATTGTATTTCCTTGTCGAACTATTTATTTCTTTTGACACTAGAAAGTCCAGGAATCATTATAACTATTCTAATACGCCGATCATACATAACAATAAACATGTTTCATAAAGGAAAATAATAAGACAGAGTAACCTAATACCGCCAAGCAGCAGTTTTCTGATTGTTGTGTTCCGGTACGGGAATAAGACAACCAGTGAAATTACTAGCATAGAGGCATTCCATCTTAGTCCTTAGGGTTGGCAACGCATTTGCAGTCTTAAGATTGCAGTCTTGGGATTTTAGTTTTGTGAATTCAAATGATCCCACGTACCATCAGGTGGCCCGAGTGCTTGTGAACCTTCTTGCCATAAAATAGTTTAATGAGATTTAAAAAATATATTTATGCATAATTATATATACATGTATATACAGGGTTATTGGTAAGTCGACCTATTCCCCTCTAGGGGTTATGGGGGAGATCATTTGCAATCATTTTGGGGTCATAATACCCCACGCAAAAGTGAACCATTTCTGAGATAATTTAAATTTAAAATTTTTGCTAAAAAAGTCAGGAACGCATCTTCAAAAAATTTCAAATAATAATAATTGAACTTTAAATCTTATATTTTTCAATCAGTTCTTATGCAATATTAAAAGTAGAAATCAGTTCTTATGCAATATTAAAACCAAAAAGTAAAAAAAAACATGTTTTTTTATCAGTTTATCCAACATTAATGACACAAAAACAGAAAATTTTACTTACTTTTGCGTAGGGTATTATGGGACCAAAATGATTGCCAATTATCCCCCCCATAACGCCTAGAGGGGATAAGTCGACATACCAATAACCCTGTATATGTAGGATGATGATGATGACCATCATAATCATGCATTATATTTGTAATTTTACAGTCATTTTAAGTTTCAAGCAGTCTCGAATTCAAGAATTACATGTTCTACAATTTCGACGATTAATCAACATCGAGTACCTGTACAGAATAGACCCACATCCCAGTAAATTACTACCGGTGTAAAAATAAACCGTTAAGGTAACCGGTGTATTATGGGGCGTAACTCCCGCATTAAACCTCGGCTAATGATACCATAGTTAGTTTTTGTAGTTAACCAATTCTCGTTCAAGCTTATTGGGTTTTATCGTTATTGAAACCAGGGGAGATGAGTTTTAAGTAATTATGGAGGGTATGATTTATGTAGTAAAAAAAGTGAGTTTATTTAAATAAATGAAATAAACTTAACGTTCTTTATTAACTCTGTTACTGTGGCTGTTACATATGTCTATATGCCTAACGTGTGTATTTTATTTTTAATTTATTTATAGCTAACAAAAAATCTTTAGGTATTTAAATTTATGTGATATTGGTTTGAAAGTGTGGGATAGTTTCTTTGTAATTAAGCATGTATTTATCTATTTAAGTAAGTTTATCGTTGTGTAGTATAAGCAAAAGCCTAGAGCTTAGTTTGGGAGGAGGTCAATTTAAGTGCCCTGAGATTTATTTATTTATTAATTGTAAGTTAGCACGAGGTTAATGTAATGGGATCAGTATGATATTTAATAGTATTGTTAGTAATCAATATTTTATTTATATATTTAATTATTATTGCCCAAAATAATACACTTATTATACAAAAGACGATATTTATGCCGTAAGGCATTCTAATCTACGAGTAATAAACCTTCGGGCAAAGCAGAGATAATAGTTGCGCCGCAAGATTTGATTGTAAATATAGATGTTTTAGAGGAATTTGTTGTTGATTGAATTATAAGTTATAGTTCTTACCTAACCAACGCTGAAATGTAATAAATATTTGTAACTAAATACTTAGATTACATTTAGGTTATTTTTACATTTGTGATATTACAATACCGCGAATTTTACTAAGATGCAAAACACACCTCAGCATGCTGGTCAATAAAGTACATTTTAGAAGTTATTAAATGTCTTAGTTACGCAGAATTCCAGTATCACCGACGATTTGACTTAAGTACCTACAAAAGTAATTTCTGCCTTTCTCCACTGTAATCCAAAGCCGCAAGAGTTATTTTCCCCTAAATCAAATTAAACCAAGTGCGACCCCAAACTTCATAAGGACCCATCGGGACTGGATAAACCCCGAGGCAGATAAGAAAAGACAGTTTCGGAGATCGGTTCAGATACGAGACGAAGACATAAGAAAGGGGTTTAGACAGTTTATCCTGGTTCGAATTCGTGTGTACTTTACATAATATTTGATTGACGGATGGACTAAAGCACTTCAAAGCAATGAAATAGAAGTTTATGACGATATTTTAATTACCTGCGTCAGAGGGTTATCGTTTTCGAGTGTATGTACGTATGTCTATTTCTGGGCACGCTCTGCAGCGTAAACGGCGGAAAGAACTGAGGCAATATTTTACTTCATAAAACAATATTGCTATTAACATGTAGGTATTGTTTAAAACTCGGCTGCCATTACGGCAAGTAAGCTACCAAAACGTTTAAATTACGATAACATGTCAATAGCAATCTAAGGTCTAATTCTATGGAACTTGCTAACTATGTAAACAAAACGCCATATTGAAATTGTCTCTGAATGATGAATTTACTAGTGATTGGCAATACTCCTTTATTTATGACAAACCATATCGAATATTAAAATACCAAAAGTAAAAAAACAAGTAGTTACTTATTTGTAATTTGATTAATCACGATCTGAAGAAAAATCGGTACTTGAAGATGATATATCACCAGTATTTATTATAAAAGGTGCCGTTATATCATCTGTGAGTGTGATCAGCGTGAGTTGGGTAATGTGTAGGGGCCTTAATATATCGCCAACTTTAGCCACAACACTACCCATCATAGACAATTGTAGAATTTAAAAGAAACAAAAACGTCATTCCATCAGGTCCTAATAACCTAACTTATGAAACCATTTAAACTTTTAATGAAATATCCAAGATAGAGTTATATATTTGGTGATTTTGTATTTTACAGTAACGACCGTTTCAATAGTGTATGTTTTCAATGATGTTTGATGAGGTGGTGTGAAAATTCAAGGAGAAACAGTGACAAAACAAAGTTTAGGCTTTTGTTTACATAGTAAGCAAGTTCCATAGAAATACACTATAGTTTTAACTAGTAAAATAGAACTCCAGGCTGCAGGGATTGGTTTAAACATTGGGAACGCGCTTCTCCCATATTAAAATGAGCAAAAATATCAGATTCAATTTACTGCGCATAACTTTGGTCCACAACGGTTTCAGACTAAAGGATGGTCACAAAGTTTCATTCACCAGAAAATCTGCCATTTCTACGCAAATAAAAACAGGATTTGAAATCCAGACCTTTCGATTTAAAGCAAGAGTGCATTGAAAATGGAAAACGGTGAAATAACAAGAAGTCTGCGATGTAGCGAAAAAAGTCTAGACAAAAAGAGAGAGACAAGGTTTTGTTAAATTACAGCGGATGGACAAATTATAAGGGACATGAACCGATCCTTTGTATTTTTAGGTTTGAAAAAGTCATACATCGTTTTAGGTGTAGTCGGTGTAATTTTTTGATAAGAGTTATTTATGGGCCAAAACAAGGTTGTTTCCCAACTAAATAACGGATCCGATTTCTATACGTTTAAATAAACTTTGAACATTAACATATTAATGTAATAATTTAAAAAAAAATCAATTATTTTTAGTTTTTTTAGCATCCCGCCTTGGCTTAACTCCGATTTAAACAAAAAAAAAGCAAAAAAAAAAATCGCATAGATCCCGTGGTTCCTTAGATTACCTGTTGGATACCTTACACACTCACAAAATTCGCACTTTCTCTTTATAATATTTAAGGTGTAATTCCTACAAGCATAATATATACATATAGTATACGTGATAAAAAATACAAATCTGACAAACGGCTACGACCCCAGTCTTAAAAAGTTTCAATTTCAATTCTCAATCAAATATCATTATTGTCTTTGCATATACCTAGTATTCAAGATAAATTTAATAAATTTCTTCTTCTTTTAAATGGGAAGGATACTAGCCCCAGTCCGTTGATTTTGACATCAAAAGTGTCTGGTATATATTGAAGACCACACTGACGGCGATTGAAACGTTCGAATATTCACCGTTATATGCAAAATACATTATTTATAGTTTTTGCTTTAATCTAGACGTCGATATGATTCGACCTTTTCCGTCTGATCGACTCGAATTTCGTTTGAACTTTGAACAGAAACGAAATCCTGTTGGAAAGGTTTATATTTTGTTCACGCATAGTTGCATATGGGTAAGAAAGGTCTGAACTAAGATACGCCTGAAATAACACAGGCAAATAATATAATTTAGAACGAAGTCTAGAATCTATTAATAGGTTGTACAATAATACTTATAAAAGTGACATTTCTATAAGTATACATATTAAAAAACAAAGTCTACCGCCGCGTATGTCTGTATGTTCGAGATAATTGCATAAACGACCACCGTTTACACTAATACTATAAAGAGTAAAGATTTGATTGTTTGTTTGTTTGTCCGAATTGAATAGACTCCGAAACTACTGGACCGATCTGATTAATTCTTTCACCATTAGAATCCTTCACTGTCCTCGAGAGACCCACCATACTACAAACAGGAAGTATTTTTGTGAGTGGGACTTTAGGACTTCGAATCTACCATCAAGGCAATAAAATGCAATTACGTTTGTTCGATATTGCCACTTTCAGTTTATAATTCAGGCTATATTTAATTTTTCAGCGCGGACGGAGTCGCGGGTAAAAGCTAATATAAAAAACAATTGAAAATCAACATCGAGAAGAAAGATTACACTCGCGTTAAACACTATTCTTTTCACTTTGAATGCGAGAAAAAAAGACGTTCTATACTAAATTACAATATTTAAGTAACCTATATGTTACAAAGTTTCTGCCAAATTTGTTTCGCGGTTGTTAGTTTTTTGTAAAGTGACGCTATAAATGCTTGCATATTTAACCAACAGATACAAACTTGAAAACTATTTGGACCATGCCTAATAAAATAAAACTATCCCTATTATATTTGAATAGATTCATATATTCGTAATCATTAATCGTGTCTCACGAAATTAAATAGATTTTTGGTAAAATTTTGCACAGTTTGAGGTTATTTCTGCGGCCTAAAAACACTAACAAACAATCACTGAAAATGTCGATAATCCTCCATTGACAAACACCGTGATTGGCTATTTAAGGGTTTCTAAAGTAAATTAAAAAGAAAAAGTACTTTAGTCCCTTGGGAGTAAAGTGTCATTTTAATCACTAGGGATTAAATACATGATCACTTTAGTCCGCCTATACAAGGCTATTATGAGCCATTTTAGAGCCTGAGAAGTGAAAAACATTCGTTGAATTATTCTTTCGTGTCATTAGCCCTTACCAAAACCCAAATGAAAAAGTTGAAGCGTGAACTTTCAATAAAAAAAGAGTCTGTAAAATTTTCTAATTAACTTCCTCGCGAGCTCCTGAAAGCGCTCGGGAAGAAAATTCAACTTTGTTAAATGATGGCCCTCCATTTATCTCGAAACAATCTTCCGCTTCGTTATTAATGATTACTCCTTGTATTATGACGTTAACTTTAGATTGTGTAGGCTGGGGACCTGCTTTACACTGTATATCTATTGTACTTGTGCTCTAAGTTTTCTAGTAAGCGGTTGATTGATAAGAATAGGATGAAGTAGAAAGGAGATTCCATCTCTTTCAACGCCTCTTAAGGCCACCTGCACCAAAAATTTAACACTTGGTTAAGACACTAATACCCGTATTCACAAACGTCATTATGTAATCTCACAGTGCTCACGATCGCACAGGGTGGTTCAAATCGTTTCATAAACAAAAGGTCGGTCAAAAATAACCAATCACAAAGCTGCATTGAACGCATACTGCATTGCGTTTACTCAGTAAAGTATCCCTTAAGTGTTGTTTGTGAATATGGGTGTAACTCGAGTTAAAATGACAGTTTGTGTGAGATTGTCCCCTGATATTTATATTTTATTATTTGATCTGTGTCATGAACGCGAGTTAATCTGATTTTTTGTGATTTTCCCTTACGTCCACGTCACGAAAAATCATTAATTTCATGTTTTACTTCACAATTTTTTCAGTGTTATCTTACATAATTAGAATACTATTTACCTGTTATTTTTAGTAGCTTTTCCTAAGTAATCACATATTGTTGTTTTTTACATACAAAGTGAAAAGCATACACTGGGACACCTAGTATGAGAAGCACAAATAAGGACCATGAACAAACCAGTTTCTTTTAGTGTATTAGAGTACCAAAAAACTTTTACATATCAGTGATTGTACTAGTTTGGAGCAATCTGCTCAGTGAACGAGCGCGCATACCCCTAAAAATTGCAGGGAAGCAATGACATGGATGTAGATTAAATACCTATACGCAATGTCAGTAGCGACTTATGCACGTCTATAATCCCTTACAAATAATATAAATATTTTGTAACTGTTCCGCGTCTTATTTGTAATACGCTCCGCCCCAAAGAACAGTGTTTTTTTCTTGATACAACGTACCCACGTGTTATTTCAGAGTATACGAGTGCTATTTCCAGTTCGAATTTTATCCAAATCCGACCAGCCGTTTCAACAAACAAACATGCTAATTCACTCACGAACCAGAGTGTGGTTGTTGGTTTGTTTTTCTGTTCCGTTATTACCAGGGTTCGGAGTTTTCAAAGCACGTTAAGACGAAAGAAAGCCGTGGAGTCGAACATTAGCATTAAAAGTCAACTCTTATTCATACTCATACTCATTCATTTATTTAATTCCTTCGCTTTGTGGTCCGGAGTTCCGGAATCCGAGCACGGTCGTCAGGGAGTCTGTATCGTACTCACAGAGCGAATGGCTGAATGTATGCAAGAGCATGAATGTGTGAGCCCAAGACTTCTCTGGGTGAGAGTCAAGGTAGGTCTCACCCGTTTATTCGTAATTGGGGCTTATGCCCCAGATACGAATAAATCTAAAAAAGAAAGGGAGGAGTTTTGGGAAAGTTTGCATGAGGTTTCAACAAAATGCAAGGAGAATGAGAGGATTATTTTGCTAGGCGATTTTAATGGTTGGACAGGCGTGCAAAGGGATGGTTATGAATCGGTACTGGGTAAGTATGGTGATGAGCGAGTGAACGAGAATGGCAAATGCCTTCTCAATGTATGTTTGGCTAAGAATCTCTGCGTGACAAACACTTTGTTTGATCACAAAGAGATTCATCAGTATACGTGGAGACGTCAGAATGAGCAGTCTATGATAGACTTGATGATTGTGGATGAACGGTTGCGTAACAAAGTTGTAGATACCAGAGCATTTCGAGGAGTTAGCGTAGGTTCAGATCACTACTTAGTGGTAACACGAGTAAGGGGTCTGTTCACACGTTGGCGCCATCGTGTTCCCGTACCGACAACTGCGTTAGAGAGGATAAAAGTAGAGAAACTGAATGACGAAGTTATACAAGATGAATACGTAAGAAAGCTGAAAGATCGTTTTGAATGTGTTAATAAAATGAATGACAGTGAAGTCGAGAATAATGTAAATAATGTATGGGAGATTATGAAGAATGGCATGGTCAAATCGGCCACTGAAGTATGCGGTGTAGTAAAAAGAAGAAAAAGTAAGAATGAACGTCCGGAATGGTGGGATAGAGAGGTAGATGATGTCGTGAAAGAGAAGAAAAAGTGTTGGTTGGATTTTGTAGCTGTAGATCCAGGACAAGATCTAAGCGACAGAAAGAAAAAAGAGTATAATAGATCAAAGAAAAGAGTGAAAGAAGTTGTGGCTAGAAAGAAAGATTTACTGAATGAAAAGTATGATAGGAGTTTCTCTGACAACTTCCGGTCGAATATTAAACTCTTTTGGAGCTTGATTAAATCGGCTCGGGGGAAATCAGAGAAAACTAAATTAAGCGCGGTGAGGGATGAGTCTGGAGACTTAATATGTGAGGAAGAAAAAATGCTTGATAGATGGAAAACTTATTTTGAAAGCTTGTTTGAATGCGAAGATATTTGTCGTGAGCCAGAAAGCATGAGTAAAGATGCAAGTAGCGAAGATGAAAGTGTGATTAGTATGAGTGAAATCATGAAAGCTTTAAAAAGTATGAAAGCGGGAAAGTCAGCAGGTTGTGATAGAGTGTCGATAGAAATGCTGAGGAGAGGAGATGGCCTGGTGGGTAGTCTGTTGTACCGTCTTTTCAATGCATGTTGGAATAGCGGCCGAGTCCCAGAAGATTGGGTCAAGGCCGTTATCGTCCCTCTGTATAAAGGAAAGGGGTCACAGCAAGACTGCAAAAACTACCGCGGTATCAGCCTCCTTAGTGTTGTCGGCAAAGTATATGCGAAGATTCTAATAGAAAGGGTATTGAATGTTACGAATGACAAAATCTGGGATGTACAAGCGGGATTTCGAAAGGGAATGGGATGTACGGATCAGGTCTTTTCACTACGGTCCATCACAGAAAAGTTCTTGGCTGTGAACCAAAAGGTTTTCTGTGCTTTTGTGGACCTGGAAAAGGCCTATGATAGGGTAGATAGAAAGGAGTTGTGGACGGTGCTGTCTATGTATGGAGTGAGCAGCAACCTGGTGCAGGCTTTGAGGTCCCTTTATGAGGGCTCCAAAGCCTGTGTCAGGATCAATGGGGCATACTCGGCCTGGTTTAATATCTCTAAAGGTGTTAGACAGGGCTGTGTTGCCTCACCATGGCTGTTCAATCTATTCATGGACAGTTGTATGTGGGATTTGAAAGAGTATGATAAGGGTTTGCGTATGCAAGAGTTGCTAATCAAATGCCTCTTATATGCCGATGATCAAGTTATACTTGCCTCATCGGTACTTGAGTTGCAGGAGATGGTGACAGTAATGAATGAGGGATTTAAGAAAAAGGGGATGAAAGTAAATGTTGCCAAGACCAAGGTCATGGTGATAGAGAAGGATGAGGAGATGACTGAGTGCGTGATAAATATAAATGGTGAATTAGTAGAACAAGTGAGCGAATTTGTGTACCTGGGAAGTATGTTTACAAGAGATGGTAAGTGTGAGAAGGATATCGAGAGGAGGGTGAATGCGGGGAATCAAATTAATGGGGCCCTGCACTCCTTTGTGAGCAGACAGGGCGTTTCACAAAAAGCCCGGCTGGCTGTTCACAATGGAGTGCTAGCCCCTACCCTGATGTATGGTAGTGAATGTTGGGTGTGGCAGGACAAGCATGTTAGTCGTGTAAATGCAGTTGAAATGCGTTCTTTGCGTAGTATGTGTGGTGTGAAACTGATTGATAGAGTTAGAAATGAAAAAATCAGAGAGAAATGTGGAATGAAAGAAGACGTAGTGACTAAGATTGAAAAGGGCATGCTTCGATGGTTCGGTCATTTGGAAAGGATGGATGAAAGAAGATTGACGAAAGAGATATACAGATCGAAAGTGAGTGGAAGGGTCGGAAGGGGCCGCCCTAGGCGTACTTTTTCGAATCAAATCGGAGAAATACTGGGAAAGGGCCGAATCTTAAGTACCCGAAACCGACGTGCGTGCATGACTCGATGTATGAATGTTGAAGAAGCGAAAGAAATTTGTCAAGATCGTAGCAAGTGGAAAGAAGTGGTCTCTGCCTACCCCTCTGGGAAACAGGCGTGATTTAATGTATGTATGTATGTATGTATAAATATTTAAGCAGGGCTCCCATTCAACAAACGTGATTTCTTATACATAATGGTAAGGAAACCTTCGTTCGCGAGCCATACTGCCCTTGGCCGGTTTTTAATAAGTTGTTAGATTATTTTCACAAACGCATTTTTTCCTAGAATATAAATTTTCATATCGCGTTCTTTCATGATAGATAGAATTATTCGTCTTTTTTCATATAGCGTTCTTTAATGTTTTGCTCGGACAATTTGTAACAAAACAATCACAATATGACACATTCATAAACTAAGCTCTAGGCATGTCGCATAAGTACTAGTACTGGATCAAGATAAAAGTACTTTAAGTACCTAAAGAGGTGAAAGCACGGGCACTTTCGATTATTTCAAGCAGGTAAAATATAGTGTAAGAAAATAATATTTCATGCTACACAATAAATTTGACACTATTTGTATTTTATTATTATTTAACTACATTACGTAGTAGAACAGTACATTATTGCCTGGGAGCGGAAAGTAAGGGACTTCCTAACGAGGCGGAGGTCAAATTTCATATGGTAAGTAATAAATGGCGAATAGGATCCATTAGGTCCAGTACTTATATAATGAAAAAAAGGAATGAAAAAGCATTTTTTTTTTATTGATATTGCTTGTTTAATAGACAAATTACGTACAAGGGTTTTTAAAAATACTTATAATCGTGTATTTGTATCATTTCCTCGCATTGTTTGAGAAAATCATTATATAATAATATGCCTCGGCGGAAACGAGGATTTCCTGACTCGTATACCGTAACCACCTCGTCAGGAAATCCCTTACTTTTCGCGCCTAGGCAATGAACTATAGTTTTAAGACATTTTTAACTTCGTAAGCATCTCTTCTAGAATAGACTAGTTACTCGCCATTATATCAGGGTGTATCTATTTAATCTATTTGCTCTTTCCTAAGCCTACAACGATCATTTAACTCTATTACCTCAGTACTTACGGGAACAGTGTTTGTCTCAAGTGCCTCACATAATTAGGAAGTAGGATGCGGGCCCGCCGTTACTGTTACTTTACTTTTATTGCCATACATATAAGGGTCATTTTCGCTGATTACGGTCGCACGTGCGGGGTATAAAGGGGAGTGTTATGGCGGTTATAATTATGTAGGGATGGGTGTTGTCGATATCGATAGTTTCATTATTATTTACATTTTCACTGTTTGCTGGTAACACACGAGATAATTTGAAGCAATAATTTTTGATATTGAGAAAAAAAGTATTAGTATCTACGTGTATTTTTTTTTCAATACAAAAAAGAACGTTAAATTAACGTTTCACAATAGTATAAAATAAACGTTTACTCAGTTTTAAGAATATAGTTTTTTTTTTTTAATAAATTGCCTCTTTTTCATGCTAACACCTTTAGCAGTGTCATTTTATGATACAAGATGGTAATAAAAATCATAATCGTAAGTCCAATGCACTATTATTACTACTTTGAGGCCACATAAAAGCGGATAATGTGAACAAATAGCCACTGTGGGACGAATAAGGGTAGATTTACAGTCCTTCTTAAACCCCGAGGTAACTTTTAGGAGTTTTGAATCCCAAAGGACGTTAAGATGTATCGGTGTCTTGCTTAATTTGACCAAACTTTGAGGAAATAATTATACAACAAAATCTTTGCTTTATGATAAGATAACTAAGGTTGATTTATTTAATTTTTACTTTATATCGAACAAAATCAAGACATATTTATAAATTTTCCACGTAACATATTAGTCATATCTACCTTGAATCATATTATTTAAGAAATGACATATACTTTTTAGAGACTTAATTTTTGTAACGATAATTTATCACTATTTCAGCATTATACTTTCCAGAAAATTATTTTCTGTTACTTATTTTACTAGGACAGACCCTGAATTTACTCGCTCTATAAAAGACATTTCCACTTACTTGACTCCTCGATGATAATCTCCTGTCGGCTCCCAACGCACTGCATCAACAAAACGCCGACAGCCAAAAGCATCGACATTCTTACACTTTATCGACACTAGCACATCACTAGCTAACTCTGTTCATTTTGCCACTTCACTGTCGCATTTCGCTGATGGATTCTGCAACAAAGGAAACGTTTATTGTTTTAATTGAATTTTATTACCGTTTTAAAACCACAGCAAAGTGCTGACAAATTGAACGTTAGTACAAGCAGTGGGAAAAGTTCTCTTTGGTACAGTCGCAGTATAAAATATGAGATGCACAGAAACGGTTTTTGATTCTGTTATAAAATATAACCAACTACTGTACTGATCCATAGTTCCTTATCCTTTCCGTTTTTTAGTAGTAAAATACTCCGTGTTAGTTTCCCTAATTTTTGTAACAAAATATAATTTAAAAAAAAACGCCACAAAATACTTGACTAATAGCCAGGGATCGGAAATTCGGATCGATATTTACCTAAAGTTGGCAAAATCCCGGAAAAAGATAGGCTTACATGGCGTCGGCTTCTTAAAAATATTATTTTAATAATATAAGTTCCGGGATTCTGGGATTCTACAAAATGTTAATATAATAATTACTTTACATGTAGGACAAAACATTCATTTTTGCTCCTATAAATTCGTTAGGATAATGAGTTACAGGTAAATTAAATAACATTTGGTAAATCTTTACATGAAAAATAACTTCAAACAGTTAATATAAATAATTGATTATGAATTAATGCCGGTGCAATTTATTTATTTTGAAATCCCACAAATTTTAGTAATAATTTCTATGATTGAGTCCGCCTCCATACAACTGAATAACAAAGCCAGTGCGAAAGTATAGGTAAATATCGATCCGAATTTCCGATCCCTGCTAATAGCTAAGCATTCGTGCGGGTCCAGGAAAAAAAAATAACGGTTTTTGTTTAATTTTGAGGCAAACTATCTCTGTAACTATGTGTCTGGATGGACCGATTTGGAAAAGGTTATATTAAAAAAAAATAGTTTAACCGGGATGGTTCTTAGCTAGTAGGTTTGGCCGTTTAAAAGATATTATTTCTAACGATGTTTAGACATTCAAACATGCATACGCTCGATAAACATAACCCTCCTTCAGACGCAGTCGGGTAAATAAGAACATTTTTTTTAGTTTGTTTTTTCCTGAGTCTTCGATTTTTTTGTTTATGTATTAATATCGTTGTCTAGTACCCAAAGTACAAGCCTACACCTTAGTTTAGGACTTGTTCAATTGGTGTGACATAGTCTCCTGATATTTCTTTATTTATTTATTTACTGACATAGTCAAAGGCCTCTTGTCACGAAATCATTTTAACTCAGCGTTAAGTAGAGTTGTCACATATCGTCGTTGATACTGTAAAACCGCGTAACTAACAAAATGAATCAGGTGCAAAATACACCTTAACGCCTAAGTCAGTAAGGTCCATTTTGCAAGTTATAGAATTCGTTAGTTACGCGGTATGTCAATTAAATTCACCAATAATCGATACATCACGTTACACGACGTTAAAAAAAACACTTCTTGATAGAATCATTTGGTCAAATATTACGGGTCAGAGTGCGTTTTTCATACAAACGAGGCTATTTCGAAACCTTGGTTCCTGGCCAGGGTTTATTTTGAGTACCTATGGTTTAATGGTGAATACTCCGAGGTTCACCAGACGATAAGATACCTACCTGATCGCACAATCAGTTAACACCGCAGCGAGAGAGTTTTGGTCAGCATTTGGATTTCCTTACATTCTATTGCCATTTTAGATGATTTTCTGAACATGCACAATTCCGGCGTTCACCGCAGATTCAATCAGTTGGATGTCCTAGGCACTCTGGAAGTCCTGTATCGACGTTCGGGGTATCCATCATCAGATTTTTCTTAAAGCATCCCCTGGCGAGGAACCCAGGCTTTGAAATAGCCTCTTTAGTATGACAAACGCACTCTGACGCGTATTATTTGACCGCGAGTGTATGATACGTCCTTAAACAAAACTCGAACAAATATTCATTCTCAAGTATCACAGCCAATAGGCAGTATCTCGGCTGAAACTCCTGTAGCAATATCAACCTCATTTCTAACGGCATAGAATTCAAACTGCATTGGTTATTGAATTTGAGATCAACCCACATGACACTACACCACACTCGTAAGCAAGCACTATTGCCACAATTAGCATGTCAAATATCACATGTATCGAAATACAAGCATTCCAGTCTACCTGACCACCCTGGGTGTTGCAAATTGAAACCATTCACTCATTAGTATCATTCAGTGGCATTATCATTCGTTCAATAGAAGCTATAATGGCCCAATCGAAACTCAATCGCTCACTCGACTCACTGGCGGTCCGTCGTGGTTTTGTAGGGTTGGCGAACATTAAATTTATATTTTAAATGTAAGTTTTACTGACAGCCGAGCCTGTTAAATTAAATAAATATTTAAACAATAGTCTATGAATTTCCAGGTGGTTGTTTGGTTTTCATTATTTTTTGTTAAGCTCATTTTCCCCGAAGTCACTCCAGGATGAAAATGACACGAAGTATATCTTTGGCCATCATAGCGAGGCAAGATTAAATGATGTTCAGGTTAATTTGAGCTGTAGGTAGGCCTCCAACAAGATGGAGTGACGATCTTGTAAAAAACGTGGTGGATGCGGAAAGCACAAGACCGGTCTGAGTGGAGAGCCTTGGGGGAGGCCTATGTCCAGCAGTGGACGTCTTTTGGCTGACATGATTGATTGATTGAGGTTCATTTGAGACCATCGATCGGCAGACGCAGATCTTTAGAGCTGGGGCCTATTGTATAATAAAGTCCAAAGCCATATAATTGTAAAAAATCCATACAAAACCGCTAATACTATTTAGCTTGTACTTTATTATGCAATCGGCCTACAAGAGAGGCCTGCAAGAGAGGCCTACGTCAGCAGTGGACTAGTACAGGCTGATGATGATGATAATGAGGATAATTTATAACTAAATTTGTATCACTTTATATTTTGGTCTAAGTAGACCACTTTAACCTTTAAGAAGTGTCATTTTTCGTGCAAAAGCGTGCACAATAGCATAACTAACAATGATGCCCAATTCCGTCAGTCACTTCTACTTGCACATTACTCTAATGACAGCCAGTAAATCCCGGCTCGATTCATTCCGCATTCAGCGCCGAATATGTCCCTATTGTGCGGCGAACATTGACAGATAACCTCTTATCAGCGGCGGAACGAGAGATACGGTCTTTTTGGTAATGATTTAGGAGCTAGACGGTTTTAAATATGAGAAATAGGTTTCTAGGTTTATTTTTAAGGTTGTGTAACGTAGTTTTTGGCTTAGGGTTCATTAAAAAAAAACATAATGCCTAAATATCAAACTGACGCATTATTAAAATGAACGAAAGTCAAAATGACTTTGACCGAAAACATCCAATTCAAGAAATGACTAAATATATGTGCATTTCCTTCAAACACCGGAAAGACAAAATGTCACAGTCAAAATACCTAAAAAAAAAAAACTTTCTTCTAGTTTAACTGTCATGATAACATCCTGGGGGTGTATGTATAAGATTTAAAAAAAAAACCTCTTTGTTGCATAGGGTAGACTGGGGACAATCGAATGACAATTAAAGCTTAAAGCCCATTATGCAAAACTGCACGACCGCCTTTTTGATTTGTTATAAAAACAAGATTCATAGTTAGAATTATATTCACTTGTATTGCATTACAAGTGAATATAATTCTAACTATGAATCTTGTTTTTATACAATACAATGACAATAATAATGATGTTAGCCTGATGTGTGATGTAATTTTATAATGTTTATAGTAGTACTTTAGTTTCAAGTGGCAGGTATTGATAACCTTTTAATATTTAGGTATTTTGGGATTTGATTGTTTTGCGATGAAGTTGAAGTTTTATGTTTATGTTTAGTTATTATGAGACAATGACATTTTAAAATTAAGTCGTATTAAAAATCCGGTTTTTTGAGGAAAAAATATAGATATTTTGGGATTAAGTCATTTTGAAACTAAGTTATTTTGAGCTCTTGGTATTTTGGCGTAAAGTAACCATAAAAAAGTGTGTTTTGAGGATAATAGACAGACGTGATTAAATATTTAAGGGTCCTTAGAGAGGGTCAACAGACATAGAATAGGACATAGACACTATTTCATAGATAACCTCTTATTAGCCATTGGTGATAGCTAACAGCCAGACATTCAAACACACACACAACCACACTTTTTAAATTGACTGGAATTTTAAAGTCGCGTAAAGGTTGTTTTTATTGAGCAATAATTATTAGCTGTGAATAAATGTAGATAAATCATCCGTCACCCTCTGGCAATGGTTAGTGCGAGAGTGATGGATGTTTTATTTACTGCGATAAACGTGATGAGCACGAGTATTTCTGTAGTATTTATGAAAAAGGGTACAAGTCGACTTAACTCGGAATAAAAAAGGGTGGTGGCGGTCTGGTCGCATAACAACTATTGTCATAATATCGATTGTCATAACACTTTACGCATAAAGTTGATGCTCATATTTTTTTTTGGCATAAATTATACTAGGCATAATTGTTCCTTGTCATAATTGTACGGAGTCATAATTGGTTTAATCATAATGTAGAAAGGCATACATTTATTAAGTCAAAATATTAATATAATATAAAGTTAGTGCCAAAACCGACTCGGATCGCGGATAGGTTAGGGGTTATTTTTTTATAAAAGAGAGGAAAAAGTTTATTTATAAAGCCATACCATTATAAAGTACGGTTAAATAATTTTATGCGCATCAAATTTATGCGCGTTACACAATATGTTCTTAAACATTATGATTCAAAACTTTATGCGCATAAATGTATGACAATTTACAGTTATGCGCAATGATGAGTATGACGAATCCTTGTATGCCCATCAAAAATATGACTTTAAACTTTATGCAACCCGACCCCTACCCAAAAAGGGTATATACAGGAACGGAGAGTACTAGACTTAAACCCTTTTACACTTGACCTTCAGAAGGCTTATACCCTTTTTCACCAGGACCACAGATTTGTTCCTGAGTCTTGGGTGTTTTATAGGTAATTAAGTATGTATTTATCTATATAAGTAAGTTTATCGTTGCCTAGTACCCATAGTACAAGCCTAGAGCTTAGTTTGGGGCTAGGTTAATTTGTGTGAGATTGTCCCTTGATATTTATTTATTTATTTGTTTACTACTAATTCATGTATGACGACGACGCGCTGGCCTAGTTGGTAGTGACCCTTCCTACGAAGCTAGCGGTCCTGGGTTCAAATCCCGGTAAGGGCAGATATTTGTGTGATGAGCGCGAATATTTGTTCCTGAGTCATGGATGTTTACTATGTATTTAAGTATATATTTCTCAATATAAGTATTTATATCGTTGACTAGTACCCATAATGCAAGCCTAGAGCTTAAATTGGGACTAGGTCAATTGGTGTGACATTGTCCCCTGATATTTATTATTTATTATTATTATTATATCATTATTCATAATAGAACACTTTATCCTCGTAAGACCCAGTGTGCAATAGGATGTACACAATCAAGGTAATTTACTGTGAACTCTGTTGCAATAAGCATAAGGTTTATTTTCCTATATTGATAACTGAAAATGGCATTTTCGAACAATCGCAATTGAACTTTATTCCCTTGATAGTAGATTCAAAGTCCCAGTTACAAAAAAAAATTGCGGTATGGCGGGCCTTACAAGGTTTTAACTAGGGTTAGGAATTTTAGTGGCATATCGTGGTTCTAAAATCCATGGAGTCGCTATTTCTTACTTTTTATAATAAATACCATTTTGATTTTGACCTTTAATTTTTTAATATTCAAATTTCGTTTATGCATTAAACCACTAAACCAATTTCATTGCAATTTGGTATGAGGGTCAAACGCACACAAAAAACAAAAGTTGTCTCTCCTGTGGTCAATAGTTAAAGGCTTGTGTGCATATAAGATGTTTTTATCTGATCGGGCCAAAGTAGACCTGTCGCCGTATATGCGGATATGGGTTCAGCTAGAAAATTAGGCCTTAAAAACGTTAACTTCGGGTATGTCCACAGGAAAGACGCGAACCTAACTCTGCGTATGACCCATGAAGGATATCTCTACTGTGAAAGCGTTACAAACAAGCAAATATTAGTAGGTATGGAATTACCGAACTAAAAATGTATTTGGTTCATTTTAAAATATGACCACACTGAAGGTCAAAATCAAAGTGTCGTGTATTATAATAATTAGGAAAAAGCGACTCCATAGATTTTAGAACCACGATATGCCACCAAAATTCCTAACCCTAGTTATAACCTGTCGATATTTTCCCTCCGAAACCCGTGACAAATAAAAAGTAAGTCAGTCAGTCAGGCCCTTTATTCAAGCATAATAGTCCCAAAACTTGTGTAATTCCCTCAAATGACAGCAAAAAAAGGACTTCAATGAAGAATACGCCGCCTTAATGCCTTAGATCAAATGCTTTTGTGCTTGCGCGTACGCTTGATAGGGTTCCTTTTTATTTAAGAAAACGGCTGGGTGCTTCAGACTTAAGTAGCAAAAGTGTTAAGCAATAAACTCAGTACTGTAATGACTTTTGCCATCATACTTCCTCACGTTATGTTAAACAATAAAAACTTAGATTTTTATTTTATCTAATGAAAATAATAAATCAAGTTGGATTAACAGATTAATGCCTAATGGCATTAATAAACACTTGATCAACAACCCATTAGGAATGTTCAAAACTAAAATAAAAATATACAAAAATAAACCAAAAGACATATCGTCGGTGATACTGATAAACCGCGTATCTAACGAATTTATGATAGAGCAAAATAAACCTCACTTACTTATTAAAAAGGTGCATTTTAATCCTTTTTAAAAATGTTACTTACGCGGTTTTGCAGTTTCGACGATATAACTTAAAACGTCAAACGAATTAGGTCCTGTAATTTCCGTTATAGAAGGAATAAAATAATAATATTAACTATGTTTCAAGTTTTCAGTTTTATCTCTGTCTGTCTTCCTTTTCTGTGCACCCACTATGTAAATTTCTGTATGATTCTTTGGTCGACTGGCAGAGAATGCCATTAGGCATTAGGTCCGTCATTTGTGCAATAAAGATACAATAAATAAATAAATAAAATACCTAACAGGTTTTTTAAAACTTTTTTTTTATTATTGTCTCATTTATTACTTTATTGATGTTAACAATTAAAAGTTAAAACTTAACTCATGTCATTAAAATAAATCTAATATTAAAGAAGTACATAATAATCACCACTATAAAAAGAACACGCCCTCTGGCAGGTCCGCTCGCGGCATCGTCCCTATGACACTGGCTGCATTACCTCTCTATATAGCTAGCCCAATCCTTTGGGAGAGGTAAGCACCAGCTCTAGACTTTGTTGTACTTGTTGTAACTGAAAGATATTTTTTACACGCAATAAAACCTAAAATCCCTTTCAGCTTTAATTGTCTCTATTTTCTTTTACAAAACAACAGTGTTATTTAAATTATTTCTTCCTACAGAACCCTCCATCTCCCTCCCAGCCCCCATTTTTCACCACGCAGCTAATTCACCCGTGACTGCGCCAAATTGCTACGACTTACGGACTGTTTGCAACTCATAAAGACGCGAATAAAGCTCGCGGGGCCAGCTCTCAGCACGCTTGAACCCATTGCCTATTCATAGTTAAAACGCTGTGGAAACGCAGGAATTATGAATAATTTATCGATATTTATTAGGTTTACCTATATTTTAAATACAATAAATTGAGATGTAAATAGTGACTAAGATTGAAAAGGGCTTGCTTCGATGGTTCTGTTATTTGGAAAGGATGGATGAAAGAGATGGGTGTGTAATGTTTAGCATAAAATTAAATGGTCTTATTATCATTTCACATAACACGAAATGCGTAATTTTTATTTTTAAAAACTATAACGTTCATAAATTAAAAAATAATTAATTCTAACAGCTTTCATTACTATGAATGTGATCACAGTTCTAACGTAACTTAACCTAGTTAGAAGAAATTGACTAAAAATGCGTGTTATATTATTCCAGACAAAATTATACAATTGGTTTTTATGCTAAACGTTCATTATGCTTCTTGCGTTTAGTTAAATGAAATTATACAAAATGTTTTATACTGATGGAAGCGCACCCGAAAAATAATTATATACAGATCGAAAGTGAGTGGAAGGGTCGGAAGGGGCCGCCCGGCGCCCCAAGCGTACTTCTTCGAATCAAATCGGAGAAATACTGGAAAAGGGCCGAATCCGACGTGCGTGCATGACTCGATGTAAGAATGTGGAAGAACCGAAAGAGATTTGTCAGGGTCGTAGCAGGTGGAAAGAAGTGGTCACTGCCTACCCTCTGGGAAACAGGCGTGTTTTAATGTATGTATGTTTACTAGATTTTGTAATATATTCAGAAGGCAAACGAGTGCACAGACCAGCTATAAGTGGGTTTGAGGTACATGGATTGCAAATACGAGTATACGTACATCCCATACCTACTCAATAGTCTGCCTGAAGACGTTAGACGTGAAAAAAATAAAAATAAATCAAGAGACTGTTAAAAAGCATTATTTAGATTTACTTATTTAATATTAGAAATGTATGTTTAGTATACTTCACTGATTTTTTATGGACAGCATAATACTGTTATTTAAATTTAAATTTTTTACTTGTTAATGAATGCCTATCTTACTGACTGCCGTTCCCACAGTCAAACTGTTAGTCCAGTTTTGTGGGGCAATGCCTAATTTTAGTCTTAATAAAAAATTGTACTTATTAAATAATAATAAAAAAACGTAGCCAACCTAAAGGATGCGGAATTATATAAGATTGAGCGCCTGTTTCACAATCGACGAGTAAATTTATCTGCAATTTAAAGTTGGCTCTGTCCTTGTCTATTCTCAAGTGTAAGAAAGAGAAAGGGCTTAAGTTATCTGCCAAATATGCGGTAAGAGATATATTGACAGCTCTTATTTACCTACTTGACAGTAATCGCGGCCGCGTTAAAAGCAATACTGAAAGAGGTCGAAGACATATAGTTTTTGCCTCCTAGAATTTCGGCCCAGTAAACACATGCGAGTGTGCTTCACCGCAGTTAGGATAAAAGAGTACAACTGAAGTACTCCACCAGATGTTGGAATAAGGTCACAAAATGTGCGTACATGAAGATTAATTAGTCGTTTCCCGCGGGTCCGCTCGAAAAATTACCGGGTAAAACGTTTTATTTTTATTTTGCTCTCATGCATTCGTTTTCTAAAAATGGAGACAACACAGTAGAACTGCTGCCGAACTGCATAGTTCGCACTGCTGTGTTTTGAAGCAAGACAGCTGTTTAAAATATAGGTGACTAAGCAAAGAGGCAAGCCATCAGTGTCTTTATTGTAAGTCGAATATTATTTATGATTATAATGCACTAGTAGCTATTCGAACTGATGATGGCTATCTTTTGGTTGTTTTTTTCATGCAACTCAAAGCCCACATTCGCTAGTCGGCATATGTATGTAGGAATGCGTGAAAAGGACTGAAAAATGACGTATGACAGTGAGACAAAGATAGTATGAAAGACGTATGAACGAGAGTGAAAGAGATGCATGTTTTACTTTTTAATTTCTCCAAGATGGATATTCGAGAGCTCTACACTGTAAAAGGCGCTGTGTAATTGCCTAATTATTATTTGCCAATTAAATTTTTTTTGTTTAAGAAGTGTTAACGGAAAATTAACATGTTTTTATTTACTTTTATATCATCGTGTAATTTATCAACCATGTGTGGTTGTCTGTCGCCGGCCTTATAACCATAGTCTAGGAATCTAGTTTATGTATAGATTTAAAATCTATGTTTGTTTTTGGGTACTACTGCACTTCCGCCCTGTCAATTCACGAGCGTGCGGACGCATATTTCAAGCATATTTCATTTTTATTACTGTATATCGTGATAAGTGTTTACTGTGATTAAATCAGTTCAAGTCAACAGTTGTTCATATTTCACGTCTCAAGAGCCATCAGCGACGCTTCGAACCCGCCGTCTGCGGCTCTAAAGAGAACCATGAAATCATCACCCACCAGCGTGTCGTTAATATAGCCCGTCAGGACCACGGCTGTTGAATATTGCGCACATTTTTGGTGGCCCATGAGGGGAAAACGGCTTGTGAACGCGGAGTTCACCATGCAAGCATCAATATTCATCAACAAGGCGGCGTAAGCAACATCAAGGTCGCAACGCCCGGCAAGTATCGATCGTCATCGAAAATCAGTGTGGTTATTTGCATTCATTCAATAGAATCAGTGATCATCTCAGTGTGTTGTGCTACTTATTCAACACGCCATATTTGTTACGTCATTCATTTGAGGTTATCTCGCGCGGAGCGGGATAAGCAACCGGTAACGGTTGTCAGGTTGGCAACACTCAGCGACGTCAGTGCTTTATGGACATTAATTTTATCTGTTACCTGTCAACGTCAATGTCAACTTGACTTGACAGTGTATTTAGGTTAGGAATTTATTATCATCGTTACCGGTGTTTATAAACTTAATTTATCAGTTCATTTCTCACCAACCGGTGAGTTAATTTAATTGTAAGTGTGTATTGAGATTTCAAAATGTCGGTACGAAGTGCGCGTACGCAATTTAGCTCTAAATATCAAATGTTAGTGGACTTTGCCGCTACGGTGAGTGACACAACAAGTTCTATTGCCGCCGCAGTCGCTAGGCGACATTTTAACCAGTACTACGGTTTATTTGTTCAAGCTTATGAGCTACTAGTGGGGGCCGGAGATGAGGTAGATGAGGACGACATGGCTTCCTATAGGGCTAAATTTACTGAGATAAATAGGTTGCTCATAAAAATCGAGGAGCTCTGTGAAACCGACGCGTCTGATCCGCCTCGAACAAAGCTGCTGTCACACACTATAGCGAAATTGCCCGCTATTGAGTTGCCCAAGTTTTCAGGCAATCTCATGGACTGGATACCATATTTCGACTTGTTTTCATCCCTTGTTCATGATAGGGAAAACATGACTGACTCCGAGAAACATTATTATCTCAGGGCATCCTTGGAGGGTGAAGCCCTACATATAGTCAGGCAGCTACCTATAGATGGTGCCAATTACTCGGTAGCCATCAAGCTGTTACAAAATAGGTACCAAAATCAGCGGGTCTTGCTAGACACTTACATTGGTAGGATTGTCAATATCCCCATGATCCTTAATGTTTCAGATTTAAGGGCTCACTTTCAGGATCCTCTTCAGGAAGCCCTTCAAGCATTAGAGAAGATGAAGCAGCCTGTCAAGGAGTGGTCTTACTTAATACTATATTTAGTATTACACAAACTTCCCGCTCGCATTAGAGCATTGTTTGAGGAGAGGTATGGTGTAGACCGAGACACTCTGCCTACTATTCACCAACTTCTGGAGTTGGTGGATGAGCAGTGCCGCCTGCAGCAGACAGTTGCACTGACACCGGAGACTGCCAAGTCACCACCGCGTGTGTCACCACCGCGTGTGTCACCACAGCGTGTGTCACCACCGCCTGTGCATTCATCAGTACAGCGGCCAACTCAACGCCAAGTGAAGTCTGGCAAACCCCATCAACAAACTCAGGTGATGTCATCATCTTCCGATCAAGGACCATCATCATCAGCTCGTCAGGTGAGGCCTCAATGTTCTTTTTGTGGTGTCCAGGGACACTCCCTCTATAGGTGCTCCAGCTTTCAACAGCTGTCACGGTCTAACCGTAGATCGTGGGCTACTCAGACCGGGCATTGTTATCGATGCTTGAGGAAGCACTATGCCAATGAGTGTATTCATAAGAACTGGTGTGCTCATTGTGGATCCCCAGCGCATAACTCGCTAATCTGCAATGCCGATGGGGACACCACTGCTCCTCAGCAGCCGGATCAACCTGCCGCTCGCCTGGTCACACAGCAGGCCGCTGATGTGATCCGGGGAGAAGCGGGCTCATCATCAGCGCCTCAATGGGAGGCTCCACCGGTGCGCGCGCATCATTATCGTAGGCTGCCAGTTGGTGCAAGAGCACACTATGCTCAGACACAGTTCAATACCCTCAGGTTCGGCTCTACGCAGGACTCTGATCAAGAATGAGATGCGGTCGCTGTTGGTGCACTTCAGGGTCCATCACTCCCTATAACCATCTGCCCTACTGCTATGGTTATGGTAAGGTCAGGTGATGGCACATATGTCAAGGTCAGGGCACTGTTAGATACAGGAGCCGCTGTTTCAGTTGTCAAACATTCATTAGTTCATAACTTAAATTTGCACCAACAGTGTAACAGTAATTCTTTGTATGGAGTAGGTCATCAACCAGTTAGTACACCTGGCCTTATTGCCAAATTGGTCATCAAACCTGTCAGTACTCAATTACCAGTTGTTAGCACCATGGCAATGGTAGTGTACACATTATCAGGAAATATTCCGGCATATGATACTCAATTAAAGAATCAATTAAGGTCATCAAATATCATACTTGCTGATAGCAACTTTGATAAAGCTAGAGATGTTGACATTATATTAGGTGCAGATGTACTTAACTATGTGCTTGATGGTTCTAAGATACCCACCAACATTCCAGGGATAGCAGCTTACGGATCATACTTAGGTCACGTCATCATGGGAGCCATACCAACTCCACAGACTTCGTCGACGCAGACATCGCCCGCCCAGTCAGCCGGCACGTCAGTGGAAGACTATGGACTTCATGCAGTCAGGCTGGAGGAAGTATTGGAGAAGTTTTGGAAGGTTGAGGTGTAATGGAACGTAACTTGTACAGACGCTATTAAATGAACTGAGCAACATATTTGACAGTTGGTAGTGTGTGGTAGCGTCTGTACGGGTACAGACTAGATATAATGACACGACACGCAGGGTAACGAAGGTGTGTAAAACGGAAACATATAAAAAGCAATAAAATAATATTAAACAACAATTGGAGTGTTTATTATTAACTACTACATGGCGCAGCCGGTGCAGAACCTACAATGAAAATAGAGTGTTACATGTCTGACGAAGAAAAAGGAGACTCAACAAGTGAATTTACGATGGCGAGTCCTGTGGAATACAAAATGCCAGCTCCTTTGCAGCTGGACTCTGTAGGAGATCTATACCAAAATTGGAGGAAATTTAAACAACAGTTGCGAATTTTCATATCAGCAGCGGGTTTGGAAAAAGTAAGTGATTCGAGGAAAGCTAACATCTTGCTTAATTGTATAGGGCAAGAATCACAAGACCTTTACTTTAATGTATTAAAGGTAGAAGACAAAACCACACCAAAATATGAAGAATTAATCACACTCTATGATGGATATTTTGAACCGAAACAAAACGAATTAATAAACACATTTTATTTTAACAATAGAGTTCAAGAAGAAGGTGAATCATTTGACAGTTTTTACTCAGAAATTCGAAAATTAGTGAAGAGTTGCAATTTTAAGGATGTAGAGGACAGAATGTTGAGAGACAGAATTGTGATGGGTGTAAGAGACAAGAAGATGCAGCAGAAATTACTAGAAACAAGTGATCTTACATTAGACAGGGCCGTTGATCGCTGTAGAGCAGCTGAGTTATCGCAAGAACATGCTCGGGCTATGCAAAAGAATGATGGATCATCTATGGTAGTGGATGTGATGCACAGACAAAATGAAGCTAAGTATAACAACAATAAATTAAATAAAACAAAACCAATATACAGCAGCAGTTTCTATCATTGCCTGAAATGTGATAGGGATCATGGGCCGAGGGAGTGTCCAGCATATGGTAAATTATGCAAAAATTGTCAGAGACTAAACCATTTTGCAAAAGGTTGCAAAAACAAGCCGGTACATGTTATTCAAGAAGAAAAAGATGTACAACAGCATCAAATGAATAACAATGCTAATGATAACTTTGTACATGACATGTGACTAGTAAAGGTTTGTCATTCATTAAGAAATAATATTAAAAACAATGAGTGGATGGTTACATTAAGAATAGAAAATAAAAAGTACCTCTTCAAGTGTGACACAGGTGCACAAGTAAATGTAATTTGTCTTCGGGATTTAAAAAAATGTATAAATGATGAAAATCCAAAATATTCTATGACAACAATTCTTCTAGAAGCATTTGGTGGAACAACAATTAGACCAATAGGTACAGTTAAATTAGGTATTACCCTCAATGATCATTTGTTTGAAACAGAATTTATAATAATCAAAGAAAATGTTCGACCAATTTTAGGACTACAATCTTTAATTGATCTAAAGCTGCTCAATAACATTAATATTAATACTATTAACAGGAATAATAAGGAGACTGTCATTAATAATTTTGCTGAAATGTTTCAGGGTGTTGGTGAATTTGAGTTACCACTGGAGCTGCATGTCCAACCTGGGGCAAAACCTGTAGTAAAGCCACCGCGAAGAGTTCCCCATGCTTTGCTAGATCGTTTGAAGGTAAAATTAAAAAGCCTAGAGGAGCACCGAATTATTGAAAAGGTAGAACATCCCAAGTCGTTTGTTAGTAATATGGTAATAATAGAAAAAAGTGATGGAAGTCTAAGAATATGTTTGGATCCTAAGGAATTGAACGAAGTATTGGTAAGAGAACATTACTTAATACCAACTTTACAGGAAATTGTTGCAAGACTAGCAAATAAAAAAGTTTTTTCCGTCCTAGACTTATCTGACGGATTTTATAATATTAGATTAACAGAAAATTCAACAGATCTCTGTAGTTTCAGTACGCCACTAGGTTGTTACAAGTTTTTAAGATTACCGTTCGGATTATCAGTGGCACCAGAGATATTTCAAAAGTATAGTGAGAGGACATTTGGAGATATTCCAGGAGTTGTGATTTATTGTGATGATCTTTTAATTTGTGCTGAAAATGAAGAGGAACATGACAAAATTCTAACTAAAGTTTTTGAAAGAGCTAAAGAAAATAATGTGCGATTTAACAAAAGAAAATTTCAGTACAAATTGGAAGAAGTCAAGTACTTTGGGCATGTTTTTTCAAAGGAAGGCATGAGTGTTGATCCAGATCGCATAAAAGCAATATTAAATATGAAAAGTCCTAAGAGTAAAAAAGAATTACAAATAATTTTAGGTATGGTAAATTATTTAAGAACTTTTATAAATAAACTAGCAGATTTGGCAGCACCTTTACAAGCATTATTAAAAAAAGAGGTAACTTGGATATGGACCAACATTCATGAAGAAACTTTCATAAGTATAAAAAAGCAAATTAGTACTACACCAGTATTACAAAATTTTGACACCACAAAACAAGTGACTATTCAGTGTGATGCCAGTAAAGATGGTCTAGGTTGTTGCTTAATGCAAAATAATAAACCAGTAAGTTATGCATCAAGAAGTTTGACAGTTTCAGAAAAGAATTTTTCACAAATCGAAAAAGAGTTATTGAGTGTGGTATGGGCAACTAAAAAATTTCATTATTATATTTATGGAAAGCAATGTACAGTTTTGAATGATCACAAGCCATTAGAAACTTTATTAAAAAAAGGCATACATGAAATCCCATCCACAAGACTACAGAGATTAAAATTAAAGTTATTAAAATATAATATTAAATTTAAATATGTAAAAGGAAAATTGATGCATATTGCAGATTTATTATCACGTTCATATTTAGATGAAACTGATGAAGATCAGTCATATATGTATGAAGTCATCCACTGCATTGGACAGGCATCTTATTTGCAATGCACTGATGAACAAAAGAAAAACTTAATTATAGAAACTTTGAATGATCAAGAATTAAAGATAATAAGCAGTTATAATCAGAATGGATGGCCAGAAAATTTGAAAAATGTACCAGACAATGTGAAGCCCTTTTATAAGTTTAGGCAAGATATATCAGTAGATCAACAATTAGTATTCTTTGCTCACAGATTAATGATTCCACAGTCGTTACGTTTAGTGTTTTTGCAAAAATTACATGAGGGACATATAGGAACAACCAAGATGAAGCAAGTTGCTCGTAATCTTTACTACTGGCCACAAATTGATCATCATATTGAAAGCTTTGTTAAAAGATGTTATGTTTGTCAAATGTATCAAAATAATAATACAAAGGAACCTTTGCTGTCACATGAAATACCGCACTTGCCTTTCTCTAAAATAGGAACTGATATCATGGAATTTAAGAAGAGGAGTTATCTTGTTGTATATGATTATATGTCAAAATGGCTAGATATAAAACAACTTAACAACAAGTCTGCTCAAAGCATAAGTAATGCATTAATAGATAGTTTTATTTGTTATGGAGTACCAATGGAAGTTGTGGCTGATCATGTGCCGTTTGATTCATTAGTATGTAAAAACTTTGCTTCTGAATGGGGATTTAAATTTTCTTATTCAAGTCCAAGATATCCACAGTCGAATGGAATGGCAGAGAGAGCAGTTCAAATTGCGAAAAAATTTTTAACCAAATGTTCAGAAGATAGAACAGATTTTAGAATAGCACTTCTACAATACAGATCATCTCCGGTATCAGGAACTAACTTATCTCCATCTCAGCTAATGATGAATCGTAATTTAAAAACTAAACTCCCATGCACGCAATTGCATTTACAGTCGAAAATAAATTCAGGAGTAAAGTTGGAATTTCAAAAAACTCAAAAAAGAAATGAAATAAATTACAATAGAAATACAAAACAAAAAGATAGTTTTAAGATAAATCAAATGGTGTGGTTTAAGAAAGATACTTTATCAAATAAATGGTTGCTGGGAAAAATTGTCCAAATTAATAATTTTAGATCATATGTTGTTAAGGATACCAATAACTGTATGTATACAAGAACTTCGTATCACATTAGAGCTCAATAATTCGGTGCTTGCTGGTTTCTAGGTAGTGCAGCCCAGTGGTCTCAAAAGATGGTTATGTTAATGTGTATTTTTATTTTAGTTTATATGTTTAAGTTAAACTACTTGTGTCTAGATTAAAGGACACGAGAATTTTTTTTAAATGATTTTTTTTTTTTTTTTAAAGGAAAAGGGTATGATGTAATGGAACGTAACTTGTACAGACGCTATTAAATGAACTGAGCAACATATTTGACAGTTGGTAGTGTGTGGTAGCGTCTGTACGGGTACAGACTAGATATAATGACCCGACACGCAGGGTAACGAAGGTGTGTAAAACGGAAACATATAAAAAGCAATAAAATAATATTAAACAACAATTGGAGTGTTTATTATTAACTACTACAGAGGAGCCTCCCTCAAAGCCAGCTGTTCATCCAGATCATTTGGAATGTGAAAGGTTGTATAATTCAAGTACTCAACGTATGCCAGACGGCAAATATATGGTTAGGTTACCATTACTGTCAACAAGGCCACCATTGGGTGAATCAAAGGCCTTAGCTATTCATAGGTTGCGATCTTTGGAAAGAAAGATGGCTAGAAATTCAGTATTTGCTAATAAATACAAGGATTTCATGAAAGAGTATGAAACTCTTGGTCATATGTCAAAATCGGAGTTTCAGTTTGATTCAGAACATTTCATCATACCGCATCATGGTATATTCAAAAAAGGAACGGATAAGATCCGTGTCGTATTTGACGGTAGTGGCCGCTCAAGTACTGGGACATCCTTAAATCAGTGCCTTCATACAGGCCAACCTTTACAAAATGATATTACCCAAATATTGTTGAATTTCAGACGACATCAAATAGTCTTCACAACCGACATCAAGCAGATGTTTCGAATGACCTGGATACACCCTGAAGACAGGAGGTATCAGCTCATCTTGTGGCGAGAGAACCCGTCTGAACCAATTCAGGTATACGAGTTAAATACTAATACCTATGGACTACGGTCGAGTCCGTTCATTTCAATTCGGACACTGTTACGTCTAGCCGATGATTGGGAGGCCGATCATCATGAATCATTAGCATCAGACGTCATCAGACGAGATATCTTCGTCGACGACATTCTAACGGGCGCGGATTCACTATCAGACGCGCAACACCTCAAATCGGAACTCATCGCGCTTATGAAAAGCGCCGGATATGAGCTTAGGAAATGGTCATCGAATTGCAATAAACTACTGCAAGATTTACCCCAAGAACACTGCGAGCAACCCCGACAGTTTGACACTGATGATAAAAGCTTTATTAAAGTGTTAGGGATTCAATGGGACCCAGTATCAGACTCAATGTCATATCAGATCAATGTACCATTAGGTCAACCGATTACTAAGCGTCATATCCTTAGTACAATAGCACGCCTATATGATCCGTGTGGATATTGCGCGCCTATTGTGTTCAGATTCAAAGTGTTCCTTCAATCACTATTCTCAGATGGACTATCGTGGGATGAACACGTCAGCCATCATCAATGTCGTCAGTGGGACGAACTCATTCAAGACTTAAACTATTTGTCGAATTTGCAGATTCCTACATGTGTTGCACTACCGCAGGCTGTCTCATATTCACTTCACGGGTTTGGAGACGCTTCGGAAGCCGGATTTGCTGCGAGCGTCTACCTCAGGACAGTGGATGCGTCAGGGAGCGTCATGGTACGTTTACTTTTAGCTAAATCACGAGTAGCTTCTCTGAAATCAAAGCAAACAATACCAAAGCTCGAGCTCAGTGCCGCTCACCTAGTGTACAAGTTATTAAATCACGTAGCAGAGTCGTATGACCATTCAATTCAATTTGATAGCATCAATGCTTGGTCAGATAGCACCATTGTGCTATCATGGTTAAATACCAAACCTCACATGCTGCAAACATTCGAATGCAATCGAGTACAGGATATTCAAAACTCCAAACGTCACATGACATGGCGTCACATAAAGTCTGAACTAAATCCTGCAGATGTCGCTTCAAGGGGTCTGTCAGCGAAAGAGCTACTTGGATTTAATTTATGGTGGTCACCAGACTGGTTACTGAGGGAAGAGTCACAATGGCCTTCACTACCAGTCTCGATGCCTCACGACTTACCTGGATTCAAGAAATTAGTCCATTTTGTTACCCCTGTCGAGCCATGGGAAGAGACGTTATTGTCACGTGTCAGCTCGTTCAGTAAACTCATCAATGTTACGTCATTTGTACTCAGATTTTGCAGGAATGCCAGATTACCGAGGGAGAAACGGAATCTTACATCTTCATTATCACTCGACGAGACTCGTGACGCTACGAAACATTGGATTAAGAAAATTCAAATGGATTCATACAAGGATGAAATCATATTGATCAAACAAGGAAAAATGCTCTGTAAATCACTACAGAAATTAAGTGTATTCGTGGATGACGAACACTTTATCAGAGTCGGTGGACGACTACGGAAGTCAGCATTGCCATATGGGGCAAGGCATCCCTATTTGATACCTAAGGATCATAGGTGGGGGCAATTACTGATCGAATATTATCACAAGTCATATTGTCACGCTGCGACAAACGCGCTCATATCGATACTCAGGCGAGAGTATTGGATCACTTCAGTCAGGCGACAAGTGTCTAGGGTTATCCGAAACTGTTTGGTTTGTTTCAGATTTAATGCGTCGACTCAGCCACCGTTTATGGCTGATCTGCCCGCTGATAGAGTCACAGCCGCACGACCATTTTCAGGCGTAGCGACTGACTTTGCTGGGCCGTTCTTAGTCAAAAGCAGTTTATTAAGAAATGCTAAATCAGTCAAAGCTTACCTGTGTGTCTTTGTATGTCTAGGTACAAAAGCTGTTCATCTCGAGGTCGTCTCTTCGTTGAGCGTCGAGGCCTTCATTGCGGCATTCACCAGGTTTGTCAGTCGTCGTGGTCTGCCTTCACTTATCAGATCGGACCGAGGTACAAATTTTACTGGTTCTAATTCGTATCTAAAGGAGATCAATCAGTTCTTGTTGGACAACGAGATCATCCTCAAGGAGGAGTTTAGAAAACAGAGTATTCGTTGGGAGTTCAATCCTCCTGCATCTCCCCACATGGGAGGCCTATTCGAAGCTGCCGTCAAGAGCGCTAAAAACCTCCTCAAGAGAGAGGTGGGCGATATCATTTTAACATTTGAGGAATTATCTACTTTATTTTCTAAAATTGAGTCAATACTTAATTCCCGGCCCCTAGTACCTATGTCAGAGGACCCCTGTGATCTCGAAGTTCTTACACCCGGTCATTTCATCATTGGTCAACCACTAGTAGCCTTGCCAGAAGCTCACTGGCGGGAAACTAAAATCTCGCGATTATCACGCTTTCAAGTCATTCAGAAAATGTATCAGTCAATTTGGTCACGATGGCATATTGAATATCTCACTACACTACAGTCACGTAATAAATGGTATAGTCATACTAACAACGTAGAGCTCAATGACTTAGTTCTTATTATTGATGAAAACTCGCCGCCTCTGCAATGGCGAAGAGGTCGAGTTATAGAATTGTTCAAAGGATCAGATCAAGTTGTTAGATCAGTTAAATTAAAGACTCAATCTGGAGAGCTTGTAAGGCCAGTGGTCAAGTTGTGTAAACTACCAATAATTTAAGTTAACCATTTATGTGTCTGTTCATATAGTGTTAAACTTGTGCATTTATTACGTATTCATTATGTTTTTGTATCAATATCATGTGTCCTTATACTATAAGTAGAGTTCATTAGGGACTTCAAGTATTCAGTTCATTTTTCCCCTGGCGGCGGCAGGAATGTTAACGGAAAATTAACATGTTTTTATTTACTTTTATATCATCGTGTAATTTATCAACCATGTGTGGTTGTCTGTCGCCGGCCTTATAACCATAGTCTAGGAATCTAGTTTATGTATAGATTTAAAATCTATGTTTGTTTTTGGGTACTACTGCACTTCCGCCCTGTCAATTCACGAGCGTGCGGACGCATATTTCAAGCATATTTCATTTTTATTACTGTATATCGTGATAAGTGTTTACTGTGATTAAATCAGTTCAAGTCAACAGTTGTTCATATTTCACGTCTCAAGAGCCATCAGCGACGCTTCGAACCCGCCGTCTGCGGCTCTAAAGAGAACCATGAAATCATCACCCACCAGCGTGTCGTTAATATAGCCCGTCAGGACCACGGCTGTTGAATATTGCGCACAAGAAGAGTTTCACTTATACGACCCCCACGTGTATTTCCTTCTCGATGGCATCAGTTTAAAAAACCAGGAATAAACTAAAAACAAGAGCCAACCAAGAGTGAACCCTTTTTAGTAGACACAAATGCACTAAAACAGCTATCTATGACTTTAGCTTTTGAATTTAAACTAATAACAACAAAAGCAAGAGAATCAAGTACTACATTAGTTAATGTATCCCACAACTTGTTAGGCTAGTGGATAGATATGGAATGGACACGTTAATATATTGTCATCATTGTTAAAAGTAACCACGATAACAATCCGCCCACCAATAACATAAAACATAGTGTTATATGTTCATAAGAAACGAACCAATTGACTTGTTCCATGAGCTCCATGAGTCAAAATACATTTACATAGGTATATTACACATTACATTACATTAAATCACGCCTGTTTCCCAGAGGGGAAGGCAGAGACCACTTCTTTCCACTTGCTACGATCTTGACAAATTTATTTCGCTTCTTCCACATTCATACATCGAGTCATGCACGCACGACGGTTTCGGGTACTTAAGATTCGGCACTTTTTCAGTATTTCTCCGATTTGATTCGAAAAAGTACGCCTAGGGCGGCCCCTTCCGATGCTTCCACTCACTTTCGATCTGTATATCTCTTTCGTCAATCTTCTTTCATCCATCCTTTCCAAATGACCGAACCATCGAAGCATTCCCTGCATGAAGGTATATTATTTAACTAAACAAACCGAACTTGTGCATGCAAACGCGCACATGAAGTGCAAGGATGCGGCATCACGCACATGCAAATATAGGGAGGCTGGTATTCTCTTCGTAACTTTATCTGTGCCCATGTGGTTTTGTTGGTGGAAGAAACTCGTGCATCCGTATGGATCACAATCCATCTTATTCGTAAATATGGAAAGCAGGAGCGTTCGCTTTGTTCTGTTCGTATGATGCTGCTTAAAATAAGCTTTAAAAAACGCGACAGCTGCCAAACAATTTTTGTTCGTTATAAATCCTAAATAATCATTCAAAATAAAATCATGAAATAAACCTAAATATGATGATATGATTTAAATACCTATGCAAACATACCCTACGCCACTTGTCATAATTCGTTCACTTTTTTTTCATTTTTGCAATATGGCGTCTGGTTGCCGCCACATTGAATTTTGATTACTGTCAAATCTATAGTGACACCCACAAAATTAGGACAAATCGAATCGTTCCACGCGTGTAGAGCGCCACAAAGGAAAAAAAATACATTCAAATAAACATTACTCTCCTTTGCGTTGCGCATTTGGGTAAAAACAATTCAAAATTGAAAAAAAAACGAATCTAAAAACTAGACCGTAATTTTTATAAATGTCATAAATGTCAACCCAGTTGGCTTAGTTGGTAGTGACCCTGCCTACGAAGCCAACAGCCCCGGGGCGATTCCCGGTATGGGCAAATATTTGGATGATGATTGCGAGTATTTGTTCCTGAGTCTTGAATGTTTTCTGTGTGTTTAAGTGTGCTTTTCCCAGTTTTCCCCATAATATGTTTATCGTATGTAGAGTTGCTGGTAATTCGGTAGCTCTGCCTACCCCACTCTGGGAATGAAGGCGTGAAGGTATGTATGTACGTATGTATGTTTATCGTGCTAAGTACTCGAAACACAAGCCTAGAGCTTAGTTTGAGACTTGGTCAATTATGTGATAATAATAACAAAAAGCAAGCTTAAAAAACCCGACTGTTAGTAACCAACTTTAAATCGTTATAAATGCTAAACGATCACTCATAATGAAAAATTATGAAAGAAACCTAAAGATATTTTTTAAATACCTGTTCAACGAGACGTTACTTATCATAGTTCGTCGACTTTTTTTTTCATTTATACAATATGGCGTCTGGTCTGGTTGCCGCCATATTGAATTTTGAACACTATTATAACTTAAGTGACAAATCGATTGACATAAGAATTGTCGAAATCGGTCAACGCGTTTAGTTTATAGAGGAATAAACATACATATATAGGCGGATAAACACGTTACCCTCCTTTGGCAGTTGGGTAACAAGTCAAAATGAATAGGATTGACGTAAGATCACAGAATGCGTCGACCGCTTATGTCAACTACGTATATTTGAAATCGACATAAAACAGGACTTGACAGAAGCGCGTGGAGCTAACCCCATGTGCTTCTGATAAGTCTACGGGAGACAATACTCTTTTACCCAACAATGCTTCTCGCGTGTGACATCCATGGACTTATTTCTCTAATAAAAGTCCATGGTAGTGTATAAATAACTCGACATTGCCTAAATATATCTTAACAGGATTGCAAGCTATAAATTACAATTAGATATAAGACAACTGATGACTACATTCCAAAATTATTTTCCTCATTATTTAGGACAGTTAATAAATACGTGTATACATTAGTACCTTGTCTATTTAATGTCATGTTGAGAAGGCCATATATAAATTGTTACAGCGATTTAAGTGATAAGGTACTAAAGTGTGCACATATTTATAAAATTTATAACAACTAGATCAATCAACTGCTACCATTCAATGAAAGCCAATTACTTACAGCTCACAGACAGTATTGCAGTCTGTCTGTACGTATTGATACAATCATAGTGGTTTCAGTTAATAGAGGCACTTTACCTTGATGATTAACGACCTTATTGAGCTGATCAATAGGGACACTTAATGGAAACCATCAATGGAATATGCTGGGAGACAATGAAGGTTATCGATGTAGCAACCACACAGGGTGTACTGTCAACAACCTTAATCTACGCACATATCAATAGTGCTCTAACCACCAGCATTATTACAACCAATTTTACTATGAGAACTTTCTTGTCTGTGGTAGTAGGTTAAATCTGTACTGTAATGTTATTATTAGTTTAAATTTGGAACAGTTGTCAAAACTCAACATGGTCTCTATTCTCGTATCCATAGATATTAAAACAGTTATTGATATAATAAGTCAATTCAGTATGTTTTTAATTATAAACATGAGAATAGGGACTTCATTTGCTTGTGTATGATTAAAAAAAAAACATTCATTCATATTCGTGATACTGACACAGCACAAGTTTGTTTTGCCGCCATTTTTGTCGTCAAGTCCTTGGGTTCTGAACCCATCTTAGAGTACTTATGATATGTGTGTGTGAAGATAAACTAGTGTATGCAACTTTACATAATTAGGCCTTAAAATAAGAATGTGATCCTATTATGTAACTCGCTGACGCTCGTTTCATAAAACCACACTCTTATTTTAAGGCCTCTCATTATGCATCAGTTGCATGAACTACTATCATTATTATAATGACACCTAATCGTTTAATTTTGAGAAATTACGAAATGAGATTATATTATGCTCCATTATTCAATAAGTTCAAACTATGATTTCTGATGACGTTACATTTTTGTCTGAACCGATATTTGATACTTTTTGATATTGGCGTTTGGTTACAGCCATATTGATTTATTATTACCGTCATATCTTTAGTGACACTAGCAAGATTAATAAACTGATCTCGACTCTAATGCTCGTCTCAAGATGTATCAAAACTGACAGTTTTCTATGGTTTGAAGTTTACTTTGACGTATCTTGTGACAGGCATCTCAGCCAAGATGAGTTTATTAATACGGCCATAAGACAAATAGATTGACATAAGAATAATCTAAGAATGATCAAAATGGGTCTACCCTTTTAGTTTCTAAAGCGTCACAACGGAACAAACACACACACCTACTGCAAGTGTCCATAAATAGGTTTTTTATGTTCTCTTTGTATAATTCTGCCCTCCTAAGGAGAAAAGGCACATGTGCAATTAATTCATAGCAGCATATTAAACTCTCAAAGGTTATAATAAGGTTGGATTTTCAATACAGTTCATATAGTAGATACACCTTTTTTCCATAGGAGGGCAGAATTAGAGTCCGCTTCCCGCGATCTCGCCTGCTTTTGAATTAACCTTTAGAGGTTCTAAGTGGCTTTAATTTTTAAAATGCATTTCTCTTTTTTAATTAAATAATTTAAAAAAAAAATAGGCTGTTAAACACACTACTCTCCTTCTCGGCAGTCGGGTAAAAAGAAGTTGGCCCACTGTTCCTGTCTCCCCCATCTGGCGGCCATTACGTTTTAATTGTTTTATTTGAACACGTGGTCGCCGTAAACGTGATTTAGTTTTAAATATTTTTTCCTGTCGCAATGCACAAGCGTTTATGCGAAAACTAATTTGATTTATTACGCCAGTTGCTGTTTTTAAGTGTTTTTTGCGGGTTTTAAATATTTCTCGTTACTTTTATGATTTCATTTGTGTTCAGCGAAGAAATAAATAAAAATGGGTCAAAAGACACTTAGAGACACAAATTTACCTAGTCCCAAACTAAGGTCTATGGTTGTGAAATGGATACTAGACAACGAATTACACATTTTAATAGAAAAACTTGCTTTTGCGCGCGACTCTGTCCACGTAGAAGTGGATTATCAAATTTTTCCCTCGGGAACTATCTAATTTTCGGGGATAAATAGTAGCTTTTAAGCTATTCCAGACTATTCTTTTTCTTTGCCAAATTTTATTCAGATCCAGTATCAAACCTTCAAACTTTCGCATTTATGAGCAACTAGCTTTCACCCGCGACTCCGTAGAAGCTCCTCTTGTGAAGCGCTGGTAGATTCTTGACGTGTAAAAGTGCCCGTGCGGCCTACTTACTGAATAAATGTCTTTATCTTTATCTTTATCTTTACCGCTGCTCCCTCGGGAGCTGTTTAATTTTCCAGGATAAAAACTATACTATGTCCTATTCCAGGACCTAACCAATATTTGTGCTAAGTTTCATCTCGATCCGTTCAGTGGTTGAAGCGTGTAAGACGGACAAACATACGGGTAAGGACCGAAAAGTTGGCCACGTTAACTCACTCAATTAAAATTTCCATGAAAATTTTCCGTTGTACACGAAAATTAGCCATACATAGGGATAGTTTTCGTCGCACAACGGAACTTTTTTCGACTTCGTTGTTTTTATGGTTAACTGCGCCTAACTATGGTCCAACTTGTCCTTACCCATACACACATAATAAAAATTCGCTACTATGAAAAAATGCTTAATTTGAAAATTGCAGTCCACATGCATATATGAATAATTGAATATTATTTATTGCTTCCGTAGTTTTTCTAAGATTTCTGCCATCCTATGACCTCGTGTGTTATCTTTGTTTGGCTGATTTCTAGAATTTATGTATGTATACCTATATTTTATAGTTGTATAATAATATGTATTTAGCATGTATTTAGTATGTATTTATTAACTCATTTACTTTGTGTATGTGTATATTTATGAGTAGTTTATATATGTGCAGTAGTTTTTACAATAACAGAAGTGTTTCTTATAGTTTAGTTTGAGTTCTGAAGAATTTTGTTTACACCGCCTGCCATGTATTTTTGTCTTTATTATTTCTCTGTCCAAGGTTGTCTGGAAGAGATCGCTATTTAGCGGTAAGACCGCCTGTTGTATACCTATAGTTAAAATGTACTGTTCCGTGTTTTGTTTTCTTTTGGTGTTCAATAAAGATTATTTGTATTGTATTGTATTGTATTGTAATATGCTTGTAAGTATTTTATGTTTCTGTACTTTTAATAAAGTAACGTTACTTATAATTACTTATTTTGCAAAAATGATCAGTCCATATTCCATTTCATTTCCCAGCCATGTTATCCTAAATCCTACATTTAGTTTGGGAGCATCTCATGCGATATTTAGATACCCTATTTCGTGAGCGTTTGGGCCGACTTGCAACGTTGCAATACATGCAATATTAATGCACCCTGTTGATAGATGGGCCGGCGAAACAGTTAAGTTTGTAATATTAACAATATTACATTCTGTAATACTTTGAATCATCGTGGCTTCTATTTTATATATTACATTAAACTGAACTACCATCTTCAAAACGTCTGCGTAGATTTTCTTTTCCGTCCAGTTCATTTCTTCTTCTAATATATTGGGACTGGAAAAGGGCCGAATCTTAAATACCCGAAACCGACGTGCGTGCATGACGCGATGTATGAAGAAGCGAAAGAAATTTGTCAAGATCGTAGCAAGTGGAAAGAAGTGGTCTCTGCCTACCCCTCTGGGAAACAGACGTGATTTAATGTATGTGTATGTATGTATATATTGGGACACCTTATATTCAGGGTTCGGAGTTTTCATAGCACGGTAAGACGAAAGAGAGCTGTGGAGTCGACGTTACCATTAAAAGTCAACTGTTATTCATTCTCTACTTCTAACTGTGTCACCCCCTTTTTTCCTTCTCGTAATTCACACAGTCGATTCTTTTCGATTATCGCACGGTTTCCTATACACGGTGATTTTTTATCGGTGACCAGGAGTTGAAAATTATTAATAAGCAACAAAAATGGAATTTAATGGTTGATGTCTCAAACAATTAACACACTGTTTAAGTTATTTAAGTTAATGATATTGTTAAAATCAACCACCACTGGATATATGGACATCCTACATTAATTATTGAAGTGAAGTAGATACGTCAAGTGCCATCGCTTTGGCGGGAAATTTGACAGATATTACTTACTAACAATTTTTTACTAATAATTTGTTTAATGTCATTATTTTAAATCTTTTGAAAAGGTTGTAAACTCATAGACTGGTGGTTAATGTGATTAGAGAATTATCAACAAGTTTTTAGAGTTGTAGGTAATTCTGTAGCTCTGCCTACCCCTCTCCGGGAACGAAGGCGTGAGTTTATGTATGTATGTATGTAAACTCATAGACTAAACAATTAGCAGGGTGACAATTAATTTCAATTAAAAGTAAATTTCAAAATATTTTTTTAATAAAATAAATGAAGTTTTGTTTCATGTAACTGCGACTTAAACGTGATCGCATTACCAACTGAATTAGAAAAATTGGTTAATGATCACCAAAAGAAAATCACTGTGTATAGGAGTGCACTAAGAACGTTTTTTTTTTGAAATTCTGCTCCCAAGTCCCAATGGACGGAATAGAAGGAATAATGTACGTAGAAACAAAATTTGTAGGTACTTGTCGCACTTGTTGCAGCAGAAGTGTTACGATGGTGCAACAAAAGTCAGGAATTTGGGCATCACATTTTAAATTTGTATCAAGTAACACAATCCGTAAACCAGACATAGAGCAGCATATTCCCCACGTAATTCGAAACTTAAATTATTCGGTACCCCATCAAGTATTATGTAACGAAATGTTGCATTTAAATTACATTTTACTTACAAGTTAATAATGAGAAGGGATTAAATAATAGATAAGTTCACCTTTGTACTTTATTTTATTTTATTAAGATATACGTAAAAAAGCGACGTTGCTACATACATACATTAAATCACGCCTGTTTCCCAGAGGGGTAGGCCACTTCTTTCCACTTGCTACGACCTTGACAAATCTCTTTCGCTTCTTCCACATTCATACATCGAGTCATGCACGCACGTTGGTTTTGGGTACTTAAGATTCGGCCCTTTTCCAGTATTTGCTAGATGATCATAATAAACACATAAACCCAATCCGTTAACTGAGTAATACAACGGCACATCAACTCTTAGGTAATTCGAAACTGACTTTGTTCGGTACCCCCCCCCCCCCCCCCCCTCCTCCGAGTAGCAAAGGCCACCCACCAGTTAAGTCAATATTTACGGTGTCACCAATAAACGTCAGAAATGTCACTTAAGTCGCTTTTACCGCACTAAATAAAATATCTACTTACTCAGATTAGAGTTATCGTTTTTGTATTAAGACGTTACCACGGAGTAAATAACGTGTTGGAGAAGATTTGTTAGTAAATAACTTCTATTTTCCATCAGTTACAAAGAACGCATCACTCGGTATTTTTCGCCCATTCGAGTTAGTAAAAGAGGGCTCAAATGCGCAAGTAAAGAGAGTAAAATAAGTACGTAAATTATGATTATTTCTAATTTAAAACTTCAATTTATTTTATTTATCTTTAAATAGTTTTAGTACCAATTTAACCAAACGATGTTAAATACCAATTGCACCACACGATGTTAAATTTAATCAATGTTAATCGACTGTTAGTTCATACATTTTGATAGCTATTAACGCTCTAATCGTCTGTGAGTATAAAATTATGGTATAAATTGCGTGTTTTGTTTATTGCACCATTACATACATACATCCCTTCACGCCTGTAATCCCAGAGTGGGGTAAGCAGAGCTACAGAATAACCTAAAACTATAAAAACTTGTTGATAATTGATTGCACAATTAATTAACAGTTTACATACATACACACGTACAATCTCACACAGCTAGCCATCATAAATACATAGAAAACATCCAAAACCCAATATCCAAATTACTCACGCTCACTACTCAAATATTTACCCTGACATAGCATGCCATCTCCGTTTCATTCAATGCTGTGTGGTCATTACATAAATTACCCTTCGTGTAGGCTGTCCCGCCCACAGCTGGTCGGAATAAAACTAGCTTATCTTATAATTTAAACAAACAGAATGACACGCTTTTATTAGTAGTTATTTATTGAAGGGTCACCCTGTCACCTTTGACAGCGTTCATTGATGTATTTAGATATTATATTTTATGGCTTACGAACACGTGGTCACTGTATTTTTAATCGACTTTAAAAAATAAGGAGGTTCTATATTAGGCTGATTATATTTATTTTAAGTATTTCTCCGTCAACTGTGGACCAATTTTGAAATATTTTTTTCAGCGTTATGTTTGTAACTTTACCTATTTATTTAGTCTACACTAATAATATTATAAAGGGCAACAAATAAAATGAGCACCAAAATTACCTTCGAGACCCAAAAATAGTAAACGATCACCAAATTAGGTAAGGTTAGTTAGGTTTAGGTGATCCGTTAAACGTAAGTCATTATGAAGTGGAAAGATTTGACCGTTCGCACTGAATAGGCTCCGAAACTATTTACTGGGGGGTTACCATGACATAAAGATAAAGATAAGATAAAGACATTTATTCAGTAAGTAGGCCGCACGGGCACTTTTACACGTCAAGAATCTACCAGCGCTTCACAAGAGGAGACCACTGCTGAGAAGAAGCGCCGCAAGAAACTCAGAAGCAGTACAGTTTATGCTGAGAGAAAGTGATAGAGCTATACAACTGCTATAGCTCGGTCCCTTTCTCTCAACCTAAACTGAACTGCTTTAGTATGTCATGGTACCCCCCTGGACGGACTTGAAAAATTATTTCTCTTTTATTTAATTGCGCGGACGAATTCGCGGGCAACAGTTTAGCTGTCTACCTAAAAGGACCCTTATTTTAACCCTTTTCCAGGCATAGTACATTTCATTGACCACATTAATGTCGCTCAAAATTGATTTTAACTACCTACATTTTATGATACATCGTAAAATAGAACTTTCCTGAAATATGACTTCATGGATCAGTATCCTTCAGGAAGTTACGAATTCGTGGCTCTATTCCATTTATTGCTTGTGTCCTTACTTTAGCAAGGCCTGGAAAAGGGTTAAAATTGTTGATGCCTTATTGTTATCATAACTCTTGTTTTGACAGAAAATAGGCGAGTCGTAAACAATCTGAGTTAAAAACACACACACACTTGCTTACTCGTTGCACACAACCTTTAATTCTTCTCAATCTTTTAAGGGTAACCTGGAAGAGATCCCTTAAATAGATAAGTTAGCTTTCGTACATACCTTTTATATAATTTGTATTGTTCTGGTTTTTCTTGTGTACACTTAAGTGTTTACATACATACATTTAATTCCAGGTTAAAACGTAGTAGAATAGAGATCAATTAATTTGGGTCTAGGTTAATTTCCGTAAAACGTAATTGAATTGCCACTGCACCTCGGTTGCATGGCTATCATATAGCTGCTAAAACTCGCAGTGAATGAACACACTATCACGTATAATATGCATAAAAGCCAAAGTGCAGTTTCAAAATACACCAGTCGTTATTCTAACCTAAAATACACCGTATTGCTAACAGTATACGAGTAATTTTCGAACTTCAATGTTAATTTATTACAGCTTCGTAGAGAAACTAAACAATGCATTAATATTGCAGAATGCAAGTATAGACAAACAGTTTGTTGAAATTGAGACGAGATAGCTATTTACGTTTTGGGGCATTGTTTATTAATATAAACCCAGCGTTAGTAACGCATTTGGAGGCTGAGGATTACAGTCTGGAGATTGTCTTGGGTCAGTCTTGGGAATTCCAATTGGTCTAAGATCCCATTTACCATCAGGTGGTTTGTGTTCTCTTGAGCCTTAATGTGGCCATAAAAAAATATTTACGAAGAAAAAGTGCGTATATTCAAGGAAATAGATGTTCATAAATTTGACGTAACTGTAAATTAGCCTTGTATACTCGTATCTTCCCGGCTTCCACCATCAAATTCCTTGACTGTACACCATGTAGACGAATTAAAACTAAAACCTCCACAATTCTTAATTACATTTAAATTCATACATACAACATCAGTCCTACTAATCCGTTGAATGGTTTCTGGTTCACACACCGTTTTAACTGTTCGAGTGTAAAGGTTGGCGCAAACATAACCGCTCGGCACCGGATCGGCTCAAAGTGAGACACTGAAAAGTGAGCTTTGATAGGGGTTAATACGATACATTTTTAAAGTTAAAATAAAAACCATAGCCGGGCGCGGACTTCGCGTCGCGTCGTCCACTGAATAATGTACCGTACTAAATCATTTCATATTCATCACCATCATCATTATCAGCCGCAAAACGACCACTGCTGGACTGCTGCTGGCGGAGGTTAAACTGACGCTCTTTAGAGCATATTGTTCCAACTTTTACACGAGCAGCCTGTGGATAAACTATACGCAAAGGCAGTATAGCGCCCTACGCGTGCAGTTCAACAACGCGTTTAGGGTTCTGATGGGGCTGCCTCGATTCTGCAGCGCATCAGGTATGTTTGCGGATGCAAGAGTGGACTGCTTTTACGCCATCATGCGAAAACGCTGCACATCCCTGGTGCGCAGGGTGCGGCCCAGCTCCAACAGCATCTTGGCGTGGTTCGCCCAGAGGTTCGATTGTCAGTATGTGAATCATTGTTGTCTGGTTCACGTACTGGCATATCAGCCTAAGTAGGTTAGGTTAGTGAAATATGTGCTCAGTAAAAATATTACTAACATTAGGTTACATTTTAAATTTAATTAACTAACACTTTATGATAATATTATGGTCCAAAGATGGCTGAAATAAATGATTTTGATTTGATTTGATTTGATTTGAAAGACCTACCCCAAGATTTTCCACAACGATCGGTCCTCTGCTACTGTCATCCAGCGGTCTCAAAAGAAATCTCAATGGGACTCATAAGAAGGCTCAAGGTCACTCAAAGGGCGATAGAGGGAGCTATGCTGGGTATTTCCTTGCTAGATCGAATCAGGAATGAGGAAATCCGCAGGAGAACTAAAGTAACTGACATAGCTCACCGAATTACGAGCATTAAGTGGCAGTGGGCGGGGCACATTGCTCGTAGAACCGATGGCCGTTGGAGCAGGAAAGTCCTACAGTCGCAGTGGCGTGCCTAGGGTTTCAGAATAGGGCAAGCCGAGAGATATGTTTTGTAGTTTTTACGGTTATTATGGATAAATTTATCTTGTTACCACATTACTGATCAATCTTCACTTCACTCTGCAGTTGTATAGGCATTTGCTTACGTGGACGAGCTCACCAAAGCACCCTGAAGGCATGTTACCACTAGATATAATTTTACAGACATATATATACTTTCGTTGGCCTTGAAAAAAGCCGCTTGGTTTGTATGAGAGAATAAAATAAAGGTTCAACTTCTTATTTTAACTTTGCTTGCCTAGGGAGAAAGCAATAAGTACTTACTTTTATTTCAATTACCTATCTAAAAATTACATACATATTACACAACATAGTTAAATTAAATTATTATTTGTATACATCGAATGTGTTTTTCTAAAACGCCATCGTACCTATTTTGAAAGTAGCGACACAAGCTCTAAAAAATTACCCTTATTCAATGAAGTTTTAGACTCATCGTGACATCTGAAGGGAAGTTCTTGTTGTGCTAAATGACAAACAACATCGACTAATCTTTGAAAAACGCTACTATTGTTATCAACACGCATGTTGTTTTGTAATTTCCTTTGATAATTGGCGCGATAAAGATGTCTCAATTCGCTGTTTACCAAAATCACTAAAAGAAATTACCGCGTTCATGAGTTTTCGAGAATTCATGTGTCTTTTAATGGCGCCAGCTAAATTATTTAAATCGTCATAACCAGATGTATTCCACACGTTTTTGTCGTTAGAAAAGAAAATACAACACCAGCAATATAACTTATTAGAGTGCGAACAACCAACAATCCAATGAGTTTTGTACACTGACCTGTTAAACTGTCTTTTGTGCGATTTACTACTCTGAGAAATACACAAGTCAGGCGTAGGTTTTGCCGAAGAAATAAGTACCTTTTTCTCTGCAAAGTCCAAACATTTTACCTTTCCGTCGACAAGCAAAGTTTGTGCACACTTTAAAATATCACAGTCACACAGGACTTCCTCCATTGTCAATCTAATTGAATCACAACTCACAACACCACAAAAAAAAACTTATTATTGCACTGACCGCGCCGCGCCGCTCAACGCCTAAACAAACTATTCAACACGTGAATAAAAGCATTTGTCAACAAATAGCAATGAAGTGAAGTTGGCCGCTAACGCGGCTCAACGCGCGCTCCGCGCCTGCGCGAAGCGAATTTCGCATTTACTATGGACTCGTGTACAACTTCATACGCAATCAGGGCTTTTTACTCTCATACTATTTGCCATATTAATACACGAACAGACGTTTTTGGGCATATGCCGTTTCGGTGGGTAAGACAGAGAATATGAAAGCCCGATTGCAAGCCAATACGTGCGAGCGAGATACGAGCTAGCCGCGTCATGAATAGTTCGACTGGTTGCCGCACAGCGCTGAGCGCTGTGCTGCGTAGGTGGCGGCCGGCGGTGCGCGGTAAAATTTAGTAGGTACTCTAGGTACTACTGTTGCATGTAATTTGATTTGAAGAATTTAGTGAGAGCGCGCGGCGCGCGAAGGTGAAATACCTATCTAATACATTACGTGGATTTAATGAATAGTTATTTTTGTAAGGCAAGGCAAGCCCGGCTTTTGGGCTTATATGGCAGTACCGCCACTGTACAGTCGCGATCGGGATCCGGGAGACGAAGTGTCGGCAGACCTTCCGCAAGGTGAACTGACGATCTGTTAAAAGTCGCAGGAAACCGTACTAAATACCACATATCAAAGCTCACTTTTCAATGTCTCCCTTTAAGCTGATCCGGTGCCGAGCGGTTATGTGTGCGCCATCTTTAATACAGTACTGTAAAGGAACTATAATTAATAAGATCCGATTTAAGTGAATTCATAATAGCGTAACACTATCCGTCTAGCACATCTGACTTCGTATTCATTTGCTCGTACCCTTAAAATGTGGAAACGCACGGGGAGAAATTGTGTGCGCAAACGCAACGTTCATTTAGGTGTAAAGTTGATTCTGAACGGGTAAAGAGCGTAAGCTGAGGACCGGGTAAATGTGAATTTCACGCTTCGACGTGGCAACTTCAACTTGCCGGTTAATATTTGGTGCGACGAGTTGAAGAACGAGATGTTTAAAAATATTATCTATCTGAGCTGGGGTCCTTTAGCATCCTCTCTGGTACTATTTACTCGTAAAAACAGACTGTTCTTCTTTGTGAAATTTGCCCTCCGTACTTATAATAGATGTACCTATGTGTAATAAATGTTGTAATAGATGTTCTTAATTATCGTTCTAATATATTTAACAACAACAGACACGGATTTGAGTGTTAACAGCTGTCAAAATGTATGAACTAACAGTAAAATTAACATTGGTTAACTTTAACATCGTTTGAAAAGATTGGTATTAAGTCACACAAATACCTGGTGTTTAGTTATATTGTTTTATGTAGAGCAAAAATTTAAAAAAAAAAACGGTCATGCGAAGGGTTCCGTTCTCTGTATCAAAAAAAAGCCCCCCTTAAATATGTATTTTATTGTTTTTAGTATTTATTGCGACAGCAGCAACAGAAATACGTAAGCGTTTTTAAACCGCCCGTAATATACTAAGCTGTGTTCTGGCTGTCACTTACACTTGGCATTGTATAAGTAAGAGCTAACATAAGATTTACAGCGTACTATTAAATCACTCGCTTATTGTACACGCTGAGTTGCTATCCGTATGTGCTAATATTCTTAGAGTTTACTTTTGAAAATAACATGATCAAGTAAACGATCAGCGTTTAATAAAACGACTGCGGCAGTTTAAAAATTGATTGTCTTAACTAAACCATCTTATTCATTTTGTCGACGCGCTGGCCTAGTTGGTAGTGACTTGTTTCCGAAGCTAGCGGTCCTGGCTTCAAATCCCGGTAAGGGCAGATGTTTAATGTTTATGTGGGCACAAACGGTACAAGTAAAGAAAAAAATATTACAGAAAAACTTACATAACACATTGACCAGTGAAGTTGCCACAATTTTAATACAGTATAGAGTAACACGTCAAAAATGTGTGCTTACATAATATTAAATTTAATTACAGACAACACTTAATGTTTAGACAACGCAATTTAAATCTAAGAAGGGAAAGATTAAATATATCTAAGTGAGGAAATGTGCTATTGTAGTTTTTAAAAGTTCTACATAAAAATGGATTTGACGCATATTTGTTACGAGTAAGGGGAACATGAAATAGATTGTTATAGATATTTGTGTGTTGAGCGCGAATATTTGTTCCTAAGTCATGGATGTTTTTCTATAATGAAGTTTATATTTCTCTATTGTTTATTTTTTTGTTTTTTGTTTTTTGCCGTGTGGTTGCCGGCTTAGAATTGTCCCACGTCCGCGGAAGTCGTAAGAGGCGACTAAGGGAATAAAGGCTTGTAGTACTGTTAGGCCATGGGCTTGCTCCCTGTCACTAATATACACTGTTAAACATCTTAGCCTAATTGTGCAAATTGTGGTTACAGAGTTATCAACAAGTTTTTAGGGTTGTTGGTAATTCTGTAGCTCTGCCTACCCCACTCTGGGAATGAAGGCGTGAAGATATGTATGTTTGTATGTATATTTCTTTATGTAAGCATTTATATCGCTGTACCCATAGTACTTCAATCAGGCTAAGATGTGTTCCAGTGTATTTGTGATAGGTTGCAAACCCATCGCCTGACCCCAGCACAAGCCTTTCCCTGGTAAATGAAGTTCTGCAAGAAAATCTAATAAGTTAAAAATATCATATTTTATTATAAGCTGCTCTCAAGGTTTAACGGAAGAAACATCACGTAATAAACTACATTTAAAAAAAAACTGCGACGTAATCCGTTTATCCTATTAAGAACTAAGATTCTACGGACAGACACAGATACACAGACATACAGTATACCCAGCTTCTTAATGCCCTGCGGTAATCTGTCTACGTTGTGAATTCAAATTACAGGATTATATTTACTAGTAAAAGCTTTGGATAGTTAATTATGTTTGTTTATAAACACTACTTGGAACAAAATTGAGCTATCGTAACGCCATCTTCACCCGAATAATACGTGTATATCATATAAGGCGGTAAAATCTAAATAATTTTTGACCTGGGCCGTAACCTAGGTGGTAAAAACGATATCGTAGTTAATCTGGTTTTTTTTTAAGTCAAGTTGATAGCTCTTTACTATCAAAAGGTTGATAATATAATAGCGGCGCCTCTATTCAGTAAAAACAATATCGTTGTTATCTGTTACGGTATTGTCATGACGTCAGCCGCCATTACTGTCCAGTAAATAAGAGCTGTCAAAACGGTGACAATACGATAACAGAAACACGATATAGTTTTTAACGTGCTGAATAAAGGTCACTTAGCGACTCCTCAATTGACAAAAATTTAAATAAAATAAATAAATAAATTTAATTTTTCCTAGACTATAATTTTATTAGTTCTCTGTATACTGTTCGAAAGAAGGAAGACAACAATAATAGTTTGCTATTGTCCCTAGCATTAATAATTCATTTATTATTCATTTATGAAGATGTTCTTATTCTAAGAGGGCGTAACTCGAATTCTACGACACGATAGAGAAAAATGACATTTAAAAAAGTTAAAAAGTAGTTAAGTAATATCTATATTATTATTTTGACGACGCGTTGGCCTAGTTGGTAGTGACCCTGCCTACGAAGCTAGCAGTCCTGGGTTCAAATCCCGGTAAGGGTAGATATTTGTCTGATGAGCGCGAATATTTTGTTCCCGAGTCATGGGTGTTTTCTATGTATTTAAATAATTGTTCAGGAGGCAAAATCCTTTCAATTCCTATTGTAATTTGCAGGTGTCACATAAATTAAATGCTGTCAATTCCACAGACAAATTATACCGGCTAGATAAGGTTGTAATTTCAAAGCTTAAAAATATAAGAAATATAAAACCCCGGTATAATAGCGACCCCATCTTTCGGAGATGATATCTCTTAAACAGTCCAGACGATTTGTAACCTAATATAATAAAATAAAGGAACATATCGGAAAGGACCTAAGGAACAAAGCAAACTAATCCATCATCTTAAAGTTTCAAAAATAATTTCCCTAAAAAGTACGACTTTAAGATTGCAGCATTATTATTTCAGTTAGTTTACCATCAGGTGGCCTGTATGTATACTCGGTTACGTATGCCTGACCAAAAACAACTGAGCAAATGAATCATAATACAGAATAATATTTATATTAATAAATAACAAATTCACTTAACTACATTACCCTACATTAGAAAAATGGGTCAAACGCAAACTACGTTAAAAATACCGACCTCTTTTCCTCATTGGATGGCGTATCAAACACCTCCATTTATCAATATCACAATAAGTCCTTAGCCATAAACTTAATAGTATGTTTTTCCACTCGTTCACCCTAGTGTTGTCACTCGCATACTACCCGCATTTGCATAGAAATGTGTCGCGCTATAGCTCGCGTAGGACCCTAGTGTTGTGCGTAATAAATTATCGATATCGATGAGCCTATATAATTTTATGACTTCCATGACTTAAGGGTCGATAAGGTTGGGAAATTATGAAGTTAGCGGGATTTTACGTGGTGGTATTTGTGATTTATGATTCTTAGATAGTGGTTTTAGCATAATGATAAAAGTGGGTTTCAGTTTAAGAATCTTTAAATTAGTCTAGTAAAAAATAAAACTTGAAATAACTTTAATTCTGATATCATACGAGAATAAAACGAAATTCTTGGATTAGCACATACGTAGGTATGCATTGTTTGAAAAACTTCAAGTAATTTAGGCCAGCAATTACATATGAAATGCTAACAGCTAGGCGATTAATTAATTAATATAGATAGGTTGTTAATTTGTTTCCAATTCCTTGAAAAATAACATGTTACCAATAAGCAAAATAAAAAACAAATGCATCTCCTTACCGTCAATCCCAACTGGAATACTACACTACAATCCCACTGGGACCGTTTCAATTGTTTCTGATCAAAGCCAACTTCGGCATACTAGGCGTCAACACATGTATAATGTACAAGTCTATTCTTGCAGCGGGGAACCACAGAGCTCATGTATTCCGCCTTTGAGACGAGTATGAATTCTTTAGCGCCCCGCAAATCCGTGTTTTGAAACATCTAAAATGCAAACGGTGGCAGGTAAAATAGGTGAATTTGCATATTCGTTTGTTGAAGTTGCCATCTTGCTTCCTTGAAGTAGCGATTCTAAATCGAAAAAGCATAACTTGGTTCAATTCAAGCTTAAATTTAAGGTTCGTATTTAATGCCCAAAGTGACTGACTTTAGGGAGATTATTTTAGCCTAATGTTATTTCCTAACTAAGTGATCGCAATAGTTTTATTTGATCAACCAATCTTAAGCATATTTTTATTTCGCTTTTTTTTGGTCAAACACTTGCAATAATATTACTTACCAACTTTTTGAAGGCACCAAGTCGTTTAGTAAAAAAAAATTAAGGCTAATTAATTCTAAAAAAAACATTGGTCTAATTAAAACTTAACATTTTTTTTATTCCATACAGCAAAAATCTAGTTTAGGTTAGGTTAATCGACGAAAAGATACTTGGCATATTCGAAAATTACCAAGTAATTATGTATCAAACAACAATTTGCCAAAAAAAACCAATCCATTGCGTAGAAATACGTTATACTCTTAAATATATTAGAGTAGAAAATTAGGATAGCATAGGATTAAGTACCAGGTTTTGGAAAAACATTAACCGAGTTTGTTGCAGACATGAACACTTTTCAGGATTAACACATATTAAATGGGTTGTATATAAAAAGAAAATCGCTATCGATACTAATTACAATGAGTAATTATCGCCTCTTACCCATCACTATTTCGTGTCAACCGAATTACGCTGCAAAAAAGCGGGCGTGGAGGAACGCCAAACGGTCCTCATAAAAAAAGGGACGCGTAAAACTGACTCCTAATTCGATGGAGAAAATTATAGCAGACGCCCAAGGACGAACATATGGTGTGTTATTGCCAGTCTAGTTCCAACGTCAGCTTGTGTTAGTTACACATTTGTGGTAAAAAAAATAAAAAAATACACTCTTTGTATATAACTTTACGGCCTCATGCGACGACAGTCTAATAGTTACATTTGTTGGCGTAAAAATATATATTTTTTACACTTCGCGAAAGGGATGTTATCAGTTTGAATCGATGTTAAATAACATTTCTACTGAATAACAACAAAAAGCAACTTTAAAAAATCCGACTTTTGCTAACCAACTTTGAATCGTTATGTATGCTAAATGATCGTTAAAAATGAAAAATGATGAAGTAAACATCAAGATGTTTTTTTAACAAATTTCAATGACACCCCGTTTGTCATAGTTCGTTTTTTTTTGCGATGCCACAGACAAACAGACACACACACAAACAAAGGCGTAATACTTATAACAACCCTTCTAGCGTTAAGGGTTTAAAAGTCCTATACTGTGCACAGTGCACACCACATAGTACTAAGTTTTGTTGTTTTTATATTTTTCTCACCTCATATTATGTAAGTTGTTAAAATTGTAGCTTGTTTCACCTAGCTGTATTGTTGTGGACATCTTTCATTGGCTTACTATTTTGTATAATGTTGAACTTGTTTTTATAAAATGTATTGCTGCTGTTGATGCCCCAAATAAATAGAATAAATAAACAACCAGTCCCTTACGATCTACTGTATTTGATCCCCTACGCTCTTCTCTTAAACTTTCGGGACAAACTGACAGCACGAGAGGGAAACCGTGTAGCAGTAGTTGGTTACTGCCGTTTTAAAATATAGTCAGTGTGACTAAACTGACATTTATCAGATACTAGCGATCCGCCCTCGCTTTGCTTCTGTTTATAAATGCTTCCATAACACTTGTGCATATTAATTCAATATACACTCAGGGGCAAAAAAAACGGGTCAGAGTGCGTTTTTCATATTAAAGAGGCTATTTCGAAGCCTTGGTTCCTCACCAGGGGATGCTTTTAGTGAAATCAGATGATAGAGTATCGGAGTACCGAGCATCGATACAGGACTTTCAGTGCCTAGGATACCCAAATGATTGACTCTGCGGTTAACGCCGGAATTGTGCATGTTCAGAAAAACATCTAAAATGCCAATAAAATGTAAGAAAATCCAAATGCTGACCCAAAATCTCTCGCTTTGGTGTTATCTGATTGTGCGATAAGTTAGGTATCTTAAGAACTTTTGACCTTCTCTATTGGACCTCCAGTATCCAACATTAAACCTCACTCAAAACAACCCCTGGCAAGGAACCAAGGTTCCGACATAGCCTCGTGTGTACGAAAAACGTACTCTGACCCGCTATTTTTGCCCCTGAGTGTACATTAGCACCTTCCGTGAAAAAAGAAAGCAATTCTTGATCATGATGACGCGCTGCCCTAGTTGTTAGTGACCATGCTTACGAAGCTAGCGGTCCTAGGTTCAAATCCCGGTAAGGGCAGATATTTGTGTGATGAGCGCGAATATTTGTTCCTGAGTCATGGTGGTTTTGTATGCATTTAAGCATATTATATATTTCTCTATATAAGTATTTATGTCGTTTTCTAGTACCCATAGTACAAGCCTAGAGCTTAGTTTGGGACTAGGTCAATTGGTGTGACATATTCCCCTGATATTTATTATTTATTTATTTATTAGGATAGCTTGACTCGCTACTGTCGGATCGGTTTACACTACTGTACTGTTCACTGTCACTGTTCACTGTGCTTTAACTCACTGATTGTGAAAAAATCAGTTCCGTGATTTAAGAGGATTTAGTGGTAATAGATAACTCACGGTTTTTACATTCTAATTCGAAACAATGGGTAATTTTAAGAAACCGATTTCATTATGTTTTTATTTGACCCAATAGTTTTTTTTTAATTACTTTATTTATTTAGCAGACATTTTATGGATGACATGATTATTTTTAATTTGGTTTGGCATTTTTTAATAAATTACAAAAATTAAATGCTATCTAATAATAAAAAGTGATTGTCATAGTGTATTAAAATATACTAATATATTTCACCTAAGAGGGCTTCAAGCCGAAAACGAAAGTCATACATACATACATTAAATCACGCCTGTTTCCCAGAGGGGTAGGCAGAGACCACTTCTTTCCACTTGCTACGATCTTGTCAAATTTCTTTCGCTTCTTCAACATTCATACATCGAGTCATGCACGCACGTTGGTTTCGGGTACTTAAGATTCGGAGAACAAACGATGCGTATAAAGCAATCAATACACAAGAAAAGAAAGAACGAATCACAGATTCTAAGGCACAAGAAACATTGTATTCTTAAAAAATATCAACTGAAGTTTTTCTCAGTTTTGCTCCAAGGCACTGAGAGCGGCTTGAACGGAGTATTCAGAGCGTAAAGTCTTAGGCTAGTTGGATACTAGGTATTACGGGACGCTGGCTTTTTATACCCATTCCTCAAGGAATGAAAAATAATAGAAATGTTTCGCGACAGTCTTAGGAAGAAGTTTTGAACTTAAACATTTTACTTAGCTTTTGTTGCCGACTGTACTTTAAGTTATGATAAAAAAAGGTTTATTTTTTGGACGGATGCGTTGTATACAACCAAGTTAAAAAAGTTAAAAATATATTTCAAAAACAAATCATAATGATGGTATCGTGGCGCGGTTAGGACTTTGTACCGTTCGTTACGCTATCACCAATATATTATTATGGTTATCTCTAAAATTAATCGTACACACACAATAGTCAAATATATAAAAAATAAATTATTTCATAACATTGTTCAATTCTTTCGGAAAGAAACATGCAAGTCTTTTTTCCTATATCGTTATTTAATTGTTCACGCTTACACACTTACGCGTATTTGCATCCCCAAAGTTCAACTACAGTGTGTATGATTTGCGAATTATAAAAGTACGCACCCTGTGAACCACCTAGAGGTTTGCCCCAAACAGACACCTCGTGAATTCAAGGCTCTTTTTCTTTGGAATGAAATAAGATCTAGCAACAGTTTTTCTCCTTTTTTACATCGGAAGTTGCTGGTAGTTAAAACACCCAGTAGCCTCAAGAAAACAGAGCTCTTAATAATCGGAGCTCCTAGATAAGATAAAGATAAAGACATTTATTCAGTAAGTAGGCCGCACGGGCACTTTTACACGTCAAGAATCTACCATCGCTTCACAAGAGGAGACCACTGCTGAGAAGAAACGCCGCAAGAAACTCGGCAGTCAGTCATTTTTTAAATATAAGTATTTAATGTTACAACACACTTGCAAGCCAATAAAACTCCAAGGCGGTTCTAGATCAAGTGTCACTTGATATGTTTTGACGTGTTAACATGTACATGCAGACGTGTACAAATGTAAATGTAAAATAAACAAATACCCGAGTTATCATTTAGCAAACAAATATACCTACAAATGCCTACTGAATTGACTCTAAAACCCAGTTTTGTACGATCGAAACACCAATAAAATAGACTTTTAAAGTCTGCGGAACCCCTACGCTTACAAGCTAGTAAACCGCGGCGGCTCTAGATCAAGTGTCACTTGACATGCTTCGACGTGTTTACATGTACATGCAGCCGTGTTCGTGTGTGCGACCGAGCTTAGGTGAGGTCAAGGATTGCGCTTTTTATGTTAGGGTAAGTGTGAATGAACAGTTTTCGAAGGAGTTTAATTGAAATTTTAATATTAGTATGCGTATTGGTTAAGAGAAAATGAAAGTTGGTAAATATTAAAATATAAAAACACAGAATAATTTTACGTAAATTGACGGGTGTTTTTGTCAACCGAGTACCTTTGTTAACTCATAGTTATGCCTATTAACACTAATTAGGTCGGTCTACATGATGTACAACGCAGTCCCAATGTCTAACTTCCGTCTCCATGCTCAGCTCATCAAGTTGTAACTTGTATTCCGAATTACAAGCTATTCTAATGTCAGTAACTCGTTTAAAATTAAATTGACGTTGACGTCGCTTCCTGTAACCTTCGGGGAGGAAAGATGGCCGATTAAAAGATGTCCGACTTTTACTTTTGATTGATTCTGTTTACTGATTTACTCTTCTCACTGATGATATAACGAACTTCCGTCCCATTTCCATACTGCCCGTTTTAAGTAAAGTATTTGAGAAACTAATTTTGAATGATATGTTAGGTCACTTTAATAGAAATAAACTACTTAGCAATAACCAATTCGGCTTTACCAGAGGTCGATCAACTATTGATGCGGCTTCTGTACTCATTAAATATATATATAACAGTTGGGAGAAATCTTGCGATGCAATAGGAATATTTTGTGATCTTTCTAAAGCTTTTGACTGCGTTGTTCACACAACCCTTATTTTAAAATTAGAACATTATGGATTGTCCAATAAAGCTATAAGTCTGATGTCTTCTTATCTAAGTGATAGAACTCAAACAGTTGTTGTAAACAAAACGCAATCTGATGGAGCTACAGTAAAAATAGGTGTGCCTCAAGGCTCTATTTTAGGTCCTTTTCTATTTTTAGTTTACATAAATGACTTACCACCAACAGTAGATAAACTTTGTGATATTGTACTTTTTGCTGATGATACTTCATTAATTTTCAAGGTAGACAGAAAATCCATAGACTACAGTAGGATAAACACCACTTTAATTAAAGTACTTAATTGGTTTACTAGCAACAATTTGCTACTAAATGCTAAGAAGACTAAATGTGTTAGGTTCGCTTTGCCTAATGTTAAACCGTTAGATTCTAGTATTTTTATAAATGACGAGTGTTTGCAAATCGTAGAAAAGGCAGTTTTCCTAGGCATAACTATATATAAAAATTTGCAATGGAGTCCCCATATAGCTGTACTGGCAGGTAAACTAAGTTCGGCAGCTTACGCCGTTAGGAAAATTAGACATCTAACCAATATTGAGACAGCTCGCCTAGTTTATTATAGTTATTTCCATAGTGTCATGTCGTACGGTATTCTGGTTTGGGGTAAGGCAGCTGACATACAAACTATATTTGTGTTACAAAAAAGGGCCATTCGTTCTATTTACAACTTAAATTCCCGTGACTCGCTGAGAGAACTTTTTAAGGAAATTAATATCTTAACTGTAGCGTCTCAATTTATTTATGAGAATATTATTTATGTTATTAAAAATTTAGATTCTTTCACAAAAAATTCTGATGTACATAATTTCAATACTAGAAATAAAAATAAAATCGCTATTCGCAAATTCCGCGTTCGTAAAGTATATAAATCATTTGTTGGTCAATGCATTCATTTCTATAATAAATTACCTGACATAGCTTTAAAGCTACCCTTTCCAGCACTTAAAAATTACTTGAAAAAGTCGTTAATGTCTAAAGCGTATTATAGGATCGAGAACTATCTAATAGACAAAAATGCTTGGCCTAAACCCGAAACTTAATATTTTTTATTTTTTTCAAATTCAGTAACTTTGTCTTGTCTAGGGGACACCGTTGATGTAGGAAAACATATCAATCTTATGTGGTCGTCTTGCAACGTCTTATATACTTACACCTAGGTAGGTGTTCTCTTTTTTTTCTTCTCCCTCTATCTCTCGCAAGATTTTGGTGTGTTTTCCTGCTGAAACTACGCAGCTTATTTAATATATATTTTTAATTTAATATTTATAGATTTATATAATGCTAGACTAAGTATACCATTGTAACATTAAATATATTTAAAAAATGACTGACTGCCGAGTTTCTTGCGGCGTTTCTTCTCAGCAGTGGTCTCCTCTTGTGAAGCGCTGGTAGATTCTTGACGTGTAAAAGTGCCCGTGTGGCCTACTTACTGAATAAATGTCTTTTATCTTTTTTATCTTATCACTTCACACTGGCAAAATCACTGCGGAATACCACGTTGCACCGCCATTTATAAAAAAAAGAAGAAGATTAAGTTGACGTCAAATTTTGACCTAACAAATAAAAAACTGGCCAACCTAATCACCTTAGAATCGTTGGAAAGCCACTTTAATAAGCTAACAAATTAAAAAATCCAACAAAGTTAACAAGATAAAAATCTCAAACAGAGCATTAGCGAAATTAGACTCATGTCGCAAAGATGTCAAGAGCTGGAATTTCGCTGTGAAGTACGAATCGTCGAGATGACCGGGGAGAAACCTATTCAAAATGTAGCCGAGTCAGCGGTACTTGTGGGGCAACAGGGGTTGGTGCTGCAGCCACAAACGCCCAGATAACGACGCAATTTCATTGGTTGATAACCCTCAAACTAGTTACCTACTTGATGAGTTGGAATATATGCTATGCATGCTAAATTGTCGCATGCACCCACAGAGGTGGGTCAATGCAGCGACCAGGTGGGTCCCCCAGAGGGCCGATTTTTGACTTTCGAGCGCTCGAATATGGTTTCACAAATTTTGCTCACTTCCGACTGAAACTTTCGAGCGCTCGAAAGTCAAAAGTCGGCCCCCTGGGGGACCCACCAGGTTGCTGCATTGACCCAACTCTGTGGATGCAAGCGACAATTTAACATACATAGCATAAATGCCCAGGACGGCTTCAGATGGCGAAGCAGACACAAACGGAGATGGCGGCATAATATGGACGCTTTTCTGAAAGACGGGACGGGAAGCGACTGTGTTGTGTAGTATATAAAGATTAAAATTAATAGATCAAGCAATCCTACCAGGAAGTGTCGTATCTCAAACGATCGTTCTTCTATCGTTAATATTAAATTATTAAATGGTCTTAAATTCAAGCGCCAATTAAAGACCTGGCTAATCAATAATGTGTTTTATAATCTTAAAGAATTTTTTGACTTTAAAGACAAGCAAACATAGTGCATGAATTATATTTTATATTTTTCAAGTTCATATCGTACCCTGAGCGGGTCACCGTTGGAACTATTATGTACCTAATTTGTCTATCTTAATGTTACATGGTTATACAATAAATATCTTCTTATTCTTATTCATATCGCCGCCGAGCTCCAGGTCAACAGGACAAACACAACGTCATGTTGTAGGGTAACCTAAAACCGCTTGAGACTTTTCCTGTTGCAGTAGATACTCAATAAAAATAACCGACCAAATCCGTCTAATAGCAACACTTAAAATTAATCATGTCTGTTGTATTTTTAAGCCTTGCTACCGTTTTATAAAAAAAATAGGAAATGCCAGCCATTTACATTCTTACCTCCTCAGTTATTCAGATTTCCCGTTGTCGGATACGACAAGAAAGACATGATCAGTCAGTAGAGTATGCATTTACCTGAAAACAGAAATAAAGTGTTATTTTCAACGTCGAAAAGATAAAAATCGTGATGCCTGAAATAAAAATAATTCTACGAAAAAGCAAGCTTTAATAAACCCGACTATTGAAAATCAACTTTAAATCGTTATAAATCCTAAATGATCGATCCAAATGAAAATGATGAATGAATCCTAGTGTTGATTTATAAATACCTGTTCAGTGATACCCCACTTGTCATAGTACATTGACTTTTTTTTAATAATATGGCGTCTGGTTCGTTTCGTCCACTTTCATAACTAAGATTTCATAACTGGTTATGAATAAAGATTTTTATTCACTGTTTCATAACCAGTTATTAAACAAGACTTTTTTTCCATTTTCATAACCAGAACCTAGATTCCACTCTTATTTCAAATCAATTGGACAGTGTCGACGGAGCTCCGCTCACGCGGAGCTCCTATATCTGGGTGGCTTGGCCCTCCGGGCCTGCTGCAAAGCTAACATAACCTAAACCTACCTAGTTTCTGATTATGAAAATGGAAAAAAAAGTCTTGTTTATAACTGGTTATGAAACAGTGAATAAAAATCCTTATTCATAACCAGTTATGAAATCTTAGTTGTGAAAGTGGACTCAACCGTCTGGCGTTTTGCTTCCATATTGAATTTTGATGGGTTATGTTTGGCCGCAACGCATGCGTGGAACTATCTTAAGTAATACACGTAGTTTTCAAACAAATATTTTCTCCGAATTTGTCAAAGGTTTTTAAAAATACTTATAATCATGTATTTGTATCATTTCCTCGCATTGTTTGAGAAAAGCATTATATATGCCTCAGCGGAGAGGATTTCCTGACTCTTATTTTAGCAGGTCTCGCTAATGCTCGGCCTAGTAACCACCTCATCAGGAAATCCCTTATTGTCCGCGCCTATGCAATAATGTTCTATTTCTCAAAAAATACCGGAAAAGTTGACATTACTAACAACATACTGAGACACGAAGTACATAGTTTACAGACAGTTCCCAAATTAAAAACAAAAAAAAATGCGTGCTCGCTACACAAGCCCGCAATGTTGCATACCAATTTCATTGTTACCTAGTTTGTAACTTTTTAAAAAGTGAAAACGGCCATAATAAAATGAGGGCACAAGTCTTATATATCCATATTTTATTCGAAACGTAACTTTTTAATCTGTGTCTGGAATAGTTTTAGTTTTTTTTTCTAAAAAAGCTTGCGTTTCTGCTTGTCATAAACATAAAGGCGGTAAAGAGTGATGTTATTTCACGTGAAGTTTCTGTTTATATGCGATTTGTATCTTGCGATTTTTGAGAAAAGTACTATATATGCCTCGGCAGGAACGTCAATTGCAACTCGCAAGCTCGTCCGTTTAAACCAATACTCAGCCCGCAATTGCCTGCTTCACTGCCTAGGCAATAATGTTCTAATTTACATCAGAAGTTGCTTGCAGTTGTAATTTACACATCAATATCTTGAAAACAATAATGACCGTTATTGTACCGCCAGAATAATCGCCCAGGAGATAATTTAAGAATAAGCTTACATATGAGGGTCCAATGTAACATATTTAAAGCCTCTATTTAATTATCTGATACAATCCACTCAGCTTCTAATCCTAAGTTTTACTACCCTACGCAGCCTAGACCCAATTTAGCCACTGTCAGTCAAACCAGCTTAATTAAACTAACAGAATTGATCCAAGGGCTTAGTAATCTGTAATTGGTATAAACTAATTCTTTTGTGATTAGCCTGTTCCATTCCAAGACGTCTTAAAGCCTTATACTTTCACTGAATGGTACTTGCCAGGTATTAACAGCTCATATACATTGTTTTTACTAAGATGGCCACGGAATAATGCTGAATTAGAAATTTAGAATAGAATAGAATATAATATTTTTTTATTTACACAAGTCACATAGTTTCAAATGAGGCAGTATCCCGTGGTTTTTAAACTAGGCTGAGCCTGTACCTTGAGACCACAGAGAAATCACAATCACAAAAGAGTTCACACAGACATGTAAAGTAACATAAAACAAAGTAATGAATACAATTTTAACAAATTATTTCACAGAATTTTTATAATTTACGGTTTTATTAACACTTGTTGACCGTCTAATTTTGTGTGTGCGGAAAGCCTGTGTATACAGGGTGCCTCTGACCTTGGGGCTTTAAATACATAGATCATTTCTACTCCGGAAACTAAACTTCTTTTGTTCTGTAAGTTGTTAAAAATATGTACAGTTTAAATTTATTTTTTATCATACAGATTAAATCTAATTTTCAATGTACGCGGTCCAATTCTCCATTTTCCTGTAGCCCTCGTACTAAGGTAATGTCGCCCCCGTACCATGAGATAGTGATTAAATGGCCAGAATGTAATACACTGATTTTACAATTAGACTTTAACATAAATTAGTTATCTAAGTTTAAGTTATTTTTTCATGTTGCAGAACAAAAGTAGTTTACTTTAGCGAGTAAAATCGATCGCTGCATTTAAAGCCCCAAGGTCAGAGGCACACTGTATATGTGTGTGTGTGTGTTTGAAGAAATACCACTTATGTACTTGTATGAGAAGCTCCTAAGTACAGACGCACATAATGTCCTCCGTTGCAGTATATGAAAGTGTGTCAAACCACTTTTTCGCAGATTCCTTGACTATGTGGGTAGTGCATTTCTTAAGATCGCAGCATCGCAGGCTTTACAGACAACATTGTAGACAAACGGATGAACGAAGAATGCAAAACGTTTAGCATAGACTGATCTAACCGACGGAAACACATAACAAAAGAGTCTATATTTTCTAGTAAGTTAAGGAGTTTTTTTGATTTAGAAATGATCTATAATTTGGAAGAGTTTTTGCGTTACAAGAGTGAATAAAATCTGTTTTTCATCAATTATATTATAATGTAAATGTGATTTTCCTAAATAGACATGTAAGTATATTGTTGTGTCTTGTTGCAGTGCCCTTGCAGGGTTTATGTTGAAGCTACCTACTGTATTTTTATGATCTCCTTGCACAACATAAAGCAATAAATGAATATGACTATGACTATGACTGGTAATTAAGCCATGATTAGGCCTCATGCGCATTGATACTGGCATACGAAATGTTTTCTCGCTCTCACACCTGGATTATTCGTCTAAATGTCGTTCTGTGACGCAAGCTAGGCACACGCCACATACGGCATTAGAGAGCCACGTGCATCATTTGCTGTGGGCGCGTGTCACTAACGTCATTTTCTGCGTGTATCGCTGTAGGAGTATTTGTATACAACTTGATACGAAGCTGCTTTTATTTCGTGTGTAGCGGCTGTGGAATTCCGGCTTCTAATGCGTATAAATGAAGCATGGTTCGCGAATTTGTAACATGTTCAAAGACGATATTGTTTTTACCGCCTAGGAACCAGGGCCAAGGCCTCTATTCAACACGGTCAAAACTATATGGTGTTTGAGCTCGCGGTGTAAAAACCAGATGAACGTATCTTCATTTTTATGATTTTACAGGAGAGCAAAAAAACGGTGAGAATTCGCGTCTTCAACTTTCCAATATCATTTTCAGTGGTAATAAAATGATTATCGAGACAAAAATACCATTACGTCGTTTTGGCATTTCATGCAGGAGCTCATTCTGAACCGTTTTATGCAAAAAAACTATTTTTGAATTTTTTGTAGTTACGTTCATCTGGTTTTTACACCGCGAGCTGTTATCGTATTGAGAGCTCTTATTTACTGGACACTAATAGTGGGTGACGCCATAACACTACCATAACAGGTCTAAGACGATATCGTTTTTACCGCTTAGAATGCAGGTCGCTTGTGCTCGTTTGCGATTTTCATACCACAAAAACGCTAATGCCTTAAAACTACCAATAGATACGCTCGCAAAACGTTCCCGTGTGTTTCTTAACCGCAAGATAAGATCTTTGCGGTGGAAGCCGCATTTTATTGAATCTGTACGTGTCTTCTCTGGGGCGAATGAAAACTGTTATTGCGGTTGTGGCAACCCCAGTTTATGTCTTTTTGATCTAATGTGTGTTCAGGACTTTTGACATGGTATAGGTGAGAGAAAAGCAACTCGTCCCTGTCACTCGTGAATCGACACTTAATCGAGAAAAAGGGATGCAGGTACTTGCTATACCTTTTAACGGGGGAATGAAGTGGTGGTAGGAGCTTGTTGCAGGGTTCGTCCAGATCCCTATCACTATCTCGATGATCCGGACGAACCATGCACAAGTACCCACCACTAAAATGTAAATTCTCTACACTTGACAGTATTAAATAAAAGCCAGTTGCTTATATGCTGCATATATGCTGCATGAAACTTTAATAAGCTTCAACAAATCAAATTATATATTCGCTGTTTCCAAAATGTAATTAGAAGAGGAAAAACCGGTGTTGCCACCGTAATTTTTGGTAAGAAATGTAGCCACATAAAAAGCTTCATTTTCCCTATAGCATTAATGTATATTAATTTATGTTTAAAATATTCTTAAACACACGGTTTTTCTATAATCGTTTAAGTTAGTGTTAATTTTTTTTTCATTTTATATAATTGTTTTTATGACGAGCAAGCCAAATTCAACCATAAGCAGAACACTTTTTTTGGCAGTCAGCATACATAAGGTAGAACTTAGAACGTCTCTTTTTGGCTCCACGCCATTTGGAAAAAGAGCACACACGTAAACATTAAATATTCATGGATACAAACAATTTCTCTCACAAAGTTTCCCCCTAATATGCAACTGAGTATGTCCTTAAATTCAAAGGTTAAAAAGCGAATGAGCATTTAACACTTTCAGTACCAGGGCTGTCAATTATAACACGAAGTAGACCCCAAATGGTGTCCTTGGCAGTCAAAGTGGTAAAGAAATAGCAAAAAGTGCTCTGAATACCGAAATACGCATTTGCGGGCAAATTGTCAGCAATCAGGCTAAAATATCATAAAGCCTAAATCGCGGGAAAGCAACCCACAACATAACAATCAGAGCGTTCACTTTCTTTAGTTTATGGAAATAATAAATACTGGGTTAAAAACAGCTTTTTCATTTTAAGGTACCTATTTGAGATTGTGGGCACATGCGACTAAATTGAATTGGTTTTCGGCGATCAATAATTGAACATCGAGCGTAAAATGGAAATAATAGTTTTTGTTGTTTGAATATTTTTGCTTTTCTGTACACATTTTGCTGCTCAACTACGCATAAATATATTTTTTTTTTTTTAATGTAAGATTAATTGTCTTATATAACGCTAGGTTAAGTTAATTATTGTATAATATCATAAGCAATATTTAAAACACGACTGACTGTTGGGTTTCTTGCGGCGTTTCTTCTCAGCAGTGGTCTCTTGCGAAGCGCTGGTAGATTTTTGAAGTGTAAAAGTGCTCGTGCCTACTTACTGAATAAACATCTTTTATCTTTATGGGGACATTTTTTTTTGCTATGGGCCATCATTTAAGCTTAGTAGAAACAATTAAAAAAGAAGTGTCCTTATGTCCCCAAAAAATGTTTCTTGATGTCCGTTATGTTACTTTGGTAACTTATCTAAAGAAGATTTATTTAAATTGTTTTTCGTTATCGAAACCGGACCCTAAACCTGAGCCCATATTATCCGGTCCAACTTTTTAAATTACTCATAAAAACAAAATAAAATCCACTTTACTTCGTTTGCACTAGATCTTTATTTGAATGGCCGTATTTTGTACTATTTGTAGTAAGAGGGACGTCAGGAATAGCGTCGAAATTCGGCGGTGAGTTATTCAAAAGACACGGCTGAATCTAGTCTGTGCTAAGATTAACGTTCCCTTTTAGGACGGGAAAATTAAATGTCAGTAAAAAAGGGAAACGTTCCGATGCAAATTGATAACAATGCTTCATAACATCCTCTCGGAGCTGAAAAATGCCGGCGTCAAGTTTCAGACGCTTTGTCACGACAAATAACTGTGATAAATATAGAACAATTTTTCAGTGCTGAGGATTTCTAGAATTTCATTACTTTTCTAAGTAATTGTGAGCAACCAAATACAACCTTTCCTTTTTCAGAGTTCGGATATAAAGCTAAAGCGAAATATCAGATTCCTAAAGTGTGACAAAGTGATGTAGGTAACGATTAAAAACTTTTACGATTTAATCTATAACTCTCTCGAATGTAGGAAGGTAACTAAGTACCAAGTTCCACTCGAAAACTTCTTCAGTGAGTCCCAGACATATTAATAGGATTTTGCGAAGACGCATAAAAAATCCATACATATTTAGCTCCGGCTGATAACGTTCCCCACCCTCTAACTCAAGGGCGATATCTACCTTTTTAGGGTTCCGTACCCAAAGGGTAAAATTGGGCCCCATTGCTAAGAATCCGCTGTCCGTCTGTCTGTCTGTCACTAGGCTGTATCTAACGAACCGTGATAGCTAGACAGTCAAAATGTCCACAGATGATGTATTTCTGTTGCCGCTATAACAACAAATACTAAAAGCAGAACATAATAAACATTTAATGGGGCTCCGGGGCATGGAACCCCGTAACGTGTCCCCGAAAACTTAATTTATTTATGGTTAATTTATAATTTTTTATATAATAATTCACACGTCAGTAACATGTTTTGTAAAAAGTTTGGTATATGACATTTATTTTTTATTATCACATTATATACACGGCATTACAGCATTCCAATTGCGCCGAGAAAACCAGATCGATACATTTACTTACTTTAACAGTCACGAAAAGCTGAACACTATAACAAACAATAAGTAGTAATAATAATAAACTTATATCAGTACACTCGATTGCCTATCATCCATCTTTACACAAAAACATTCCATCTTCAATCAAACAAGTCACATTAGGGTGCCGATGCCAGGAGCGCGTTAAGGAGCGTCAGCGCTCGGAGCAGCGGCGCCCTCTTGCCGCAGCCAGCAGCGGCCGCGGCTTAGGGCGAAGACATATAGTGGGCACTTGCGGCACGTACAGCCTCACAACCCGCTCCACTAGCTCGGGACAATCGGACTCACCGCGCAAAATGCCACAAATTGTTGTCAGCAATTTGTTGTTACGCCTTACCTCAAGAGAATTAAACTTAAGAGTCCCGTAAAAACTTCGTGGGATATAAGTATGGGTAAATACCCATGACTTAAAAGTAAAGCATTAATGTTCCTAAGCCGGTATACTACACGGTAAAAACCATATCGTGTTTGAGCTGTCATGGCGACAGTAATGGCGGCTGACGTCATAACAATACCATAACAGATTAACTACGATGTCGTGTTTACCGCTAAGAATACCGGCCCTGGTCATGCGTTCAAGTTTCTCGTTTTTTCATATTCCTCCCTAAATAAGTATTTAGCTGTTGCAGCGTGAAGAAGTAACAAACACACACACACTCACAAACTTTCGCATTAATTATATTAAGTAGGATAGGATAAAAAAAATGGAGAGGGTAAACTCCGAGGACTAAGGGTACTTTTTACCCGCATTAAACAAATTCTATGCGGACAGAGTAGCAGACAACAGCTAGTGAATCAATACTAGTAATTGATTCCAAGAACCTGACTTCAATACCTGAATAATCCAATCCCTTATTTAAAAAGAAACCTAATACTTTTATAGCGTAACCCTTGCAAAACCTCCTAACCTTCCACTCTCAAACGCGTTCCTAAAATAGGGTCGAAATATCATGTATCACAAGGAATGAAATTATTCAAGAACCTTTGGAAAAGGGTTCTGTAGTGAATCCTTATTGGAAGGGAAAGTTATTAAGTTTCTGTTTACTTGAAGCAGACTGAAAATAAGGAGGAAAGAGGTTTAGGTAAATTGTTTCAGTGCGTTCACATTAATAATAAATATCAACTTGGACTTGGTCAATTTGAGTAACATTACTCAAATTGACCAAGTCCCAAATTATGTTCTTGAATTGTGTTATGGTGTGGGTATTAGGCAAAGATAAATATACTTACATAGAGAAAAATAACTCGAACAAGATGGAGTGACGACCTTATAAGGAACGCGGGAAAGCGGTGGATGCGAAAAGCACAAGACCGGTCTGAGTGGAGAGCCTTGGGGGAGGCCTATGTCCAGCAGTGGACGTCTTTCGACTGACATGATGATGATGATGGTGATGAGAAAAATAACTTAAAATACATCGAAAACACATAACACGAATATTTGCCCCAACCAGGGATCGAACCCGGGACCGCTGGCTTCACAGGAAGCAGGCAAAAATCGGTATGATCTGCCACCGTTGTCACATACTGCTGGAGTTTCTTTTTCTCCACAATGATGGTCTTCATATTACCGACTTGTAACCAATTGTGGCCAATTTACTTGTTTTTTTTTTTATTGACTCAAATCGGCTAAGGCTTGTGCCTTGGGTGCTTAGACAATGACAAACATGCTTGTACAAGAATTTAACTGCCGTACTAAGAGACGTCAATTAAATTTAACGCTTGATTAAAGTTCCTGTTGTCACTTTCTCTGCTATAGGATAGGAATAGAATAAGACAACACGTCACTAAACCAGCATTTAATTTAATTGACGTCTCTGGATGCGGCAATTAGAGACCTTTTATAAACAATTAACTAAGGAACGATTTCATCGTCATCAACTAACGCTGAGTGCAGCCGTAGTATTATCAGCCTAATGAACCTCGATTCACCATATAAATGGTGTCAAAGTGATATTACAAAACAATTTGTTTGACGCTTCTTACGACTTGAATCATGAAGTCACTGTGACACAGTCCTATTGGTGGGCCTGGGTTTTATTGGGCTGGTACTTTAATACAAAACTTCGTAGACTTGGAAATATTCACGGTCATCAACTATACCACACTTTGAAAGTAATTTGAATTATTATTATGTTGGCTTTAGTTTGTTTGGTCTAGAATATTCAAATCTATGCCACACAACTCTATGTTCTTCAAATCCGCCCTAGGCTCCACTACTCCAAAAAGTCAACAATATATAACCAATCCAAACACAACCCGTAACTCAAGGCAGACCATGGCAAACTAGGGCGAAGTTAGTGGGGCGAAACCTTTAGGGCATAACTGCGAAACTTTTACACATAGAGGCAAAAACGGGAAAACTCGGCAACAATGTCCATGTCCAAATGTGTATTTACGATACACTTGGTGGCATGGATAAGTGTACACATTAATTATTTTTATTTATAAATTCTGCCCGGGACTTGGTCCGCATAGATTTCGATTATCGTTGTAAGTGTGGAACTTTTAATGGAGGGTATATGCTATCTCTTCTCCAAATTGCATTCAAATGCGTCCAGCCGTTGCAGCTATTTCTAATACTATGCCTCCAGCTGTTCCTCCATCAGTTGTTCTTCGTACTGCTAATATTCGTATTATTATAAACGAATATACACGAATAGTGTTTAAAATATATGATTATTTGAATAATTACATACAACCAGATGCATTTTTATACAAAGATATAATAACTACATGTATTTAACTAAGATAAATCAATTGGAGTAGCATACATTTTTTTTCTGCATTTATACGTTACATAAATGCGTAATATTCTTGATAAAATAAAGTATATATTTAAAAAAAACAAAACTTATTTCAACTTTTTAAAGAAAAACAAAAACCCTTTGAACGCCTAAATGAAGTTCATAAGAATTTGATATTGCATTATAAACTTGGAAAATACTTAATTAGATTTCGCTCAGTTATCTTGAAGTTACAAAGTTTTGTCTTTGGGACATTATTTGAATAGGGGTTTTAGTTGAATAATAATATGATAGGGATTTGCAATTTTAAACATTCGTAGCGACATTAGTATTCTCATCGATGTGAATGTTTAGCGAATATGTGCAGTGCGGCTCTAGTTATCGATCAGTGCGTCTCTATCGTTACAGGCTAGATAGAAACAGAGATCCGAGCGACAAACGAGTCGCAGACTTGTGCTAGCCCTCCTGGTCATGTCGTGCGTGCTTCTCCGACCGCGTGTTTTTTGGTCTTCGTATTAAAATAACGTTTATGAGATCTTATACAATACATTTACTTCATTTAGTATGTAACTTATTGGTGGGAGGACCTTTTGCAGGGTCCGTCCGGGTTGGTACCACCATCTTATCCATTAACCTACCGCCAAGCAGCAGTGTTCGCTTTGTTGTGTTCCGGTTTGGTTATAAGACAGCCGGTGAAATGACTAGCATAGAGGCATTCCATCTTAGTCCTCAGAGTTGGCAGTGCATTTGCAGTCTTGTGAAGGCGTATGTCTATGGGTCACAGTTCCCACTTACCATCAGGTGGCCTGTGTGCTCGTTTGCCTTCTAACTAAAAACTATTAATTTTACAATAATAACAAAAATATATTTGAGATTCTCGCAACAAGACCTTTCGTTTGATATATGACACAGTCACGTTTGTAAAACTTTTTTTTTTAATTTTTTACTTTGTCCAATGAAAATGAACATTATTTAAAAAAAAAATACTTTGCTCATCTGAGTTTGGGTTATCAATTAACATATGTGTACCAAATGCCAACTCAATCGGTCCAGCAATTTGGTTGTGACAGACAGACAGAAGCACTAATGATCCTTTTAGGGATTAGTTTCTTCATTTTTTGTGCGGAACCCTAAAAACATCTATACGAGACAAACAACAACTAAGGACAGACGATAATTATAATATAGATGATGTTATTGAAGACCGTATTGATTACACTAGAAAAGTAGCAAAGTATTTTTTACGTGATGATAGGTATCAGTTGATAACAGTGACGTTGTTTTCAAGGAGTATAGTGATTTAACTGAATCGGATTAAAATACAATAAAATAAATACTTTTATCATGAAAAATGGTTTTTTATTATTATGCGTTATATCTTTAATAAACTTTTTTTAAATATACTTCTCGCCCTTGACTGATTTTAATAAGTAAAATGGAGTTTTCACAACACTATTTGTCACGTGTCAAAAGTACCCTCACACGGTACCGCTACTTTAGTGTTAGCAGTAAACGACTTCTTTGGCAACGTAAAATTTTGAAATAACCTAAATACAGTAAATTTTAATAAACGAAATATATTAATAAATTTCAATGCGAACTTCGCAGACAATAATTGAAGCTTGGCACGTGCCAAGCCAGTATCGGTATGCAAAAACTTATTTTACTTTTGCTGTCGACTCCCAGCAATTTGAATCTTACATCACTTCCTGTCACAAGTAATTACGCCGGCTACGTTGGCCCAACAGCAAGTTCAGAGCAATTTCAATCCTAGATAACAATAAATAGAGTTAAATCGAAAATATTTTTGTCCTCTTAGAAATATTACGCGAAATTGTATCTTATTCAGTGAGGCTAAGGTTACAAATTTGTATTTTCTCTAGACGATATCTCTAGTTGGTTTGGTAAAGTTTTAACTAAATGCATCTTTTGACCCAGTAGTGTATTTGTTTATGCTGATTGTTTAATTTAGATTACTCGCATTGGTCCCCATTGCTGTCTTAATGTTTTTGGATCAGTGTCTCTTGAGAATTGTACATAAATCATGAATAAGCTGTAAACTTTGTGCTTTAATATCGTCTCGCATTTCCTTCAATATGAAAAGCTTTATTAAGGCTCTGTCATCCCGGCTCATAGACACCTCCGAAAATCCTAGAGCTGGTGCTTACCTCTCCCAAAGGACCGGGCTAGCTATCCAGAGAGCTATCTAGTAGCTGTTCGGAACTCTTTTGAAACACTAAACATTTTACGGAGCGTTTTAATTTGGCAAAGTCTGGCATAGTTCTTCCATGAAAATCTAAAAAATATCATCACTTTTTATCAGACTTCATTGTTACATGACATGACGTTCTTTTGAATTAATTTCAAAGGATAATTTATCTCCACCGCGATGTCCACTGAGGTTACCTGTCATGAACCCTTAAGTATTAATTTCATTATTTGTATCCAGATGATTCTCCCAGAGCAATCCCAGCGGATAGTCTCGAAATCAAAAGGTATATTGGTTTTGGACCTTAACTGTATTGAAATAGACTTGAAAATGAACGTTTTCATTTCGCAACGTTCATTTGGTTCCCTTACGAAGTCATTTTAAAACTTCTTTAGAAATACGTTCCAAGATTTTTAACGCTTTATAATATTTTCTTTACTAATCTAATAGAGTACTTATTAATAAATTAATTAGTATTTTTAGTAAGTTTTCTTTGCAAGTAAATAAAAGAATAAGCGTACAATTTTCTGTGATCGCCAGTGTACTGCGTGCCGAAGAGCGCCATAAAACCATGCGAGGCGTGTAATACGCCCGAAGTGAAGTGCTAGTTTGTCCCCTAAAGCAGTTCTGGGGGTTTTTGGAGGGGACGACAGATTCCGACGCTCCGTGAGAATCTTGTTCGTAAATTATATTATCTGTTCTTACATCTACGAGTAGGTACGTACATGTTTACTGTAATAAAACTGGGAAAGTATAGTGTCTGTATTTCTGCAAATTAAATATATTTACACATGGTAATAAAAAACCAGCCAAGTGCGAGTCGGACACGCGCACACGGGGTTCCGTACCATTATCTATACGAAATCACGTTGTATGCGAGCCCCCCTTAAATATTTATTTTATTGTGTTTTTAATATTTGTTATTGTAGCGGCAACAGAAATAATTATATTATCTGTGAAAAATTCTAATGTCTAGCTATCACGGTTCGTAAGATTCAGTCTAGTGACAGACAGACGGACAGATGGACAGCGGAGTCTAAGTAATAATTCAAAAATTCAAAATTCAAAATATTTACTCAGTAAATTGGCCACATGAGGGCTCTTTTACACGTCGGTAACATGGAGTGAACCTACTAGCGCTTCGGACAAGACCATCATTGCGGAGAAGAAGCGCCGCAAGAAACTCCAGCAGAAGGTCATTTTTTCAATTATTAATTAGGTACAATAATAGTTAAAAGTAAGTTACATTACAAGGTAATAAAGTAACAGGATCCCGTTTTTAACCTTTGGGTACGAAAAACCGGCCAACTGAGAGTTGAACCAGCACAAGCATGGTTCCGTATCATTTTTGTACGGCTGCCCCTTTTAATGGAGGAGATGCTTGCGGGGATAATTAGTGGTGTTAAATTAATTTCGATCTTATTTCAACTCGAACAAAGACGCTGATGCTTTGGCAGTGAATCTCTGCACTGCGTTTCGCTTGTGTGTGCGCCGGCCCTAATTGATCGAGGTAGTCACTTTACGACGCACAAATACAATTCATTCATTGAATACAAAACGGACATATTCCAAAATGAGTCAGTGTTGGATTTTAACATTAGAAGCTGTTCGTATAATTTTTCCTATTACTTGTGGGGGGACCTTGTGCAGGGTCCGTCCGGGTTGGTACCACCATCTTATCTATTAACCTACCGCCAAGCAGCAGTGTTCGCATTGTTGTGTTCCGGTTTGGGGATATGACAGCCGCTGAAATTACTAGCATAGAGGCATTCCATCTTAGTCCTCAGGGTTGGCAGTGCATTTGCAGTCTTGTGTATGCGAATGTCTATGGGTCACGGTTTCCACTTACCATCAGGTGGCCTGTGTGTTCGTTTGCCTTCCTATGCCATAAAAAAAAAGATTTTCAATGCAAGAGATAATTACTTTGGAATGTGTCCGTTTTGTATTCAATGGGGAATTAGTTGTACATTATTAAATATACAAAGATGTATCACAACTAAATCAGGTCAACATAATCCCTGATCCAACTCATCCGCAAACTGACATCCTGCAATATACCCAAAGTATCTCAACAATCTCGCCTATCCCCTAACGAGTCAGTAATAAGGTTGAAAATCTAATGAGACAGGACAAACAGACATTAGATTGTACCTTCGTCAGTATTTATCTTGGTTTTGTCACGACGACCCATTTTGGAAACACACGCGAAGTTGTATATACAGGGTGAGCACATTAAGGCGCGTCACTTACAATTTGCAACGATGTTTTTTTTTTCCACTGCCCTTCTGTGTTTCTGTTGGTAGGTAGACAACCGCCGCTATAACAACAATAATAATATACATACATTCATCTTTGATTCTGTCGAACATAATTTCAAAATAACCCATGGTTTCTCTTTTGTTTTTTTTTAAACATGATTATAACAACACAAAATTGGATAAGTGTAACTTTTTCATCTAGGCGTCAATTGATATGGAAATCTAAATTTATTATCAATCATTTCATTCATTATTAATGAAGAATTGATATCTTATAAAATCATCGGTTCTTTTTGTAAAATTAAAAATATGAAAAAAAAATCATACTGTGAAAGCATAGGGGCATCTGTTGTACCTGTGGACACTTTCCAATTTTTAGACTATTTCAAATATTTAAAAAAAAGCTGACAATAATTTTGTAAAACTATTTACTGTTTTAGTATCGTAATTAAACAGTCTTTCATAATCACCGCTTTGTTTTCAATTATCTACTAAAACTATAGAGATATAAGCATATTTAAAAAAATGCCCCTTTTGTCCATAGGTACAACTACAGTTTGTACCTATGGACGGCATACTATTCACTACGGCATACTGTACTATTCATATTTAGCTGTCCACAGGTTCAACATGTACCTTTAGACAGTCCACAGGTACAATAAAACACTTGTCCACAGGTACAAATTCGACACTTTACAGTTCAAACTAATGTCAGTCCGTTAAAAGTTGCCCGAGAGCAGCAATATCTACATAAAATAACCAACAAATCATGAAATCATTCATTAACTACGAAGAGACTCACAGCATTATGCTTTAAACTTTAGAAAACACACTCAAAATACGAATAAAAACTTACTTTTGACGACGAAAACTTTCCGCAGTCATAAAAGACACTACTACTCACAAATACGAAAATGACAGATAGTTAACGTTGCCATACGAGAAAAATGCTATTCGGGTGTGTTCGATATAACAGTCTAAGGTTTGTAGTTTTTTTTTACTGCTAGTGTCCTTAGGTACACTCGTCCATAGGTACAACAGTTGCCCCTAAATCAGGCAGCTACTTTAGAATAGCAGTGTCAATGCAAATAGGTTTTAACAACAACTGAAAGAAGTTGATTGTCTGTATGTCATTCCGTCACGGAAGCGTATTATGTTATGATTGAAACACAAACATCTAGGTACGGATCACGTCAAAACATACTGTCACATTCATAATATAACTAAGAAGTATAATTTAAATCATCCAATGCTAATGCGTTCTACAAACGTCAGACATTCAAATGGCAGAAATTTCAGAGAATAAGCTATTCTGCAAGAAATTTCCAGAAACTCCTGCATTATACAATTGAATCATAACGGCGCGTGGTTCAAATATGGAACTTGAATATTGATAGAACCAATAGTGAAGCATACGTAGATATTGTTGACGGTCGATTTATTAAATGAACTTAATTAATGTTAGTGTGCTATATGGGCACTATTACTTAAAAAAAAGTCAGAATTACAAAATGTGTTGAAAAAAACACGCTGTACCATAACAAACATACAACAAACAAAACAACAAAGTAATTCTATGTAATCAATGTATGGGGAAATCAAACAAATTAATAAAGTTTTAAAACTTGTGTGACACGATACATTTGGGTATGGTGTTTAAAGTTCACTACTCTGCACTCTGCCCTCCTAAGAAAAAAGCAATATCTCGGATAAAACTCCTGTAGCAATATCAACCTCATTACTAACGGAATAGAATTCAAACTGCATTGGTTATTGAATTTGAGATACTGCTTTATGCTTAGGACGGCAGTACCCCCCCCCCCCCTCCTCCCCCCCTGACGCTTCGCAAGAAATGTGTCCCCGTTAACGGTTTTTAACTTTCTTGGGACAACTATTAATAGATGCGAAAGAAGTGCCACGGACAAAAATGTTCCTTATTTAATTTTAAATCGAAAAGTTAATTTGTATTTTTAAAAGTTCGACGTTACATCCTATACGATTACCTACAAATAAGACTTACCAAAATTGACAACCAATCAAGAACTAATTGGCCAATTGTATTTTTATAACTCAATTCGTTAGCTTATTAAATAAGGTTCAAAATGGTATAGAATATATGATTGACATATTGTAGTTTTCACGGAGGGAGCATTTAAAAAACCATTGCCGACGCCTAATTTGCATGAACGCGTCAGCGACGGTTTTTTAAATGCTTACAATTTTGTCTATTAGTTCTTGATTGGTTGTCAATTTTAGTAAGTCATATTTTTAGGTAATCGTACTATTATTTAAGGTATTTTGGTAAGTCATATCGGTAGGGGGGTGAAGCGAGGGTGAAGGGGGGGGAATAGTGAAAAATTATTACAACCAAGTTTACTAGGTATTTTTATAAGGTTATGGGTTTAATTTTGGAACAGCTGTCAAAAGTCAAAAGGGTTTTTATTCTAGTATCCATAGATATTAAAACAGTTATCGATAAAAAACGTCAATTCAGTATGTTTTTAATATAAACCACACATTTGAGAGGCCATTTGCAACGTTAAAAGATGGCGGACGTGTAATTTGTTTTAGACTTTAATTTTTGGGTAATTAGGTGTTCAAAGTTCTTTTCTGATAGTGATTTGTTCTTTTTATGCCTTTGTGTTGCACAGTGATTGAAGACTTGGACTTATTTCGTGTATCTGGCATCTTTCTTCTCGTTTCAAGTGGACTCGCAGTGGTGCAGAGGTTAAAACTATCTTGACCTCTGACCTACAAATCACCGTACAACGTTGCCCCAATCTTCCTAGAGAAGATTGGATTGTGTTTTATTGCTATATTGATTTATACTCATATAAACCTTGACACTGGCGAAATCACTTCACGTGGAAACGCCATAATATCCCTGCGGTAGTAGCTGTTCAAGTCGCCGCGGGGGCAAAAAAAAAAAAACCACACATTTGATCTCGAGTGACATGAGAACAGGTACTTCATTTGTTTGTCTTTGATTTAAAAGACATTCATTTTGACGGAGGATCGAATTGCCGCCATTAAGTAGTGTATGCAACTGTACATAATTAGGCCTTAAAACACTCTTATTTTAAAGGCTCTCATTATACATATATCACGTGCATAAACTTCTATTAAAATGTCCATTCCGTAGTAAAACTAGGAACCTATATCGATTCGCCATGTTTTTCGTATGTCTGTCTGAATGCAACCAGTCACACTTTCTTCAATCAAGGTCAATGTCAACTATCACAGTGAAAGTTTAATAGTTTGGCCGACCAAGTATGAAAAGCGGATTGGTTGGTTGTCAACGGAACGTTTAACAACTACCTACTCAATTCAAGAAAAATATGCTTGTTTGAACTCGTCAATGTCATTAGAGATGTCAAGCAAGTCATATCGTTACTACTTTAGAAAAAACTAGCATTTCATATTTCGAGATGTACGAGTTTGAACCTAATTCCTTGAATTTTAACTTTAAAATCGTACGTCACGAAATGTAAGATACGAGGTTTTTTCAAAGTAAAGTCGATATGTAACTTTTAGGAAACTCAACCTTATCGTTGTAGAATTCCAGATTGACTTTGGACCTAAGGTGGGTCTGGGTACAAAATTTAAATTCTTAACAGTACCTGGGCCGTGTGTTTCCAATCTAATTCAACCGTCACCGCGACCCGGGAACGTTTTGCTCAAGTATATAGAGCATGTAGCGGGATATAGGATGTTCGGTGGGACTGTTTAAGTATTCTAAGCATCGTGTTATTCTAACAGACTGTTTGTTTTAGTATCTAAACACGAATGTAGAACGTGACTATTTATACATGCTTAAAAACAGTCGTTATTTGACTGTGTGGTTAGTTCTTTAAAATTGTGCAATAAATTTCGGTATTAATATTGATGACGCATTATATAAGTTTATCTACACTCATATCATAAGTCCTCTATAATGCGTTCAGAATCCGTGGACAATGACCATCATTACAAGATACAATTTTACTATGATATTTTTAAAATTACGATACAACTTTTGATAAAGTAATGTTGTTTAAAGGCCGTGCCAGGATAAGCTAAGAGATTTTGCCCCCCTTGAGTTTGGGCTTGTAATTTTTATAGATTGTGTGGCTCTGCATTAGTAATTGTTTCGCCAAATTTGAGCATGCTAAATATCATAGTTTTCGTTTAAAAAAAAAAAAAAAAAATTCTTTGATTTTTTTTTTTTGGTTAACCAATTTTAATGAGCTTGGCATATAATGTACATTTAACCAAGATGATCAATTGGCCATAATTATATTTTCATTATGCCATAGAAAAAAAAAAAGAACCCATTCATACTTTTCAGTTTTTTTTTTATCACTTCCATGTTAGAGACCGCTCTAATTTTTTCACTAGTAAAACTCCCACTAACGTCCTATAATATGTATTTTTTTTTTTTCAAAATTTTTGCTAAGGGAGAATATGGAGTTATCTTGACATGAAATTCTTTACATACATTTCCTAGAACCGCTATAATTTAAATCAGAATGATTGCAACCTCTTTAGAGGAACGTACATGTTGCATATGAAATACTTACTGGCCACTTACATTTCAACTTTTGTAAAAAGTAAAAAAAAAGACAACAAAAAGAACTCCTTTCAATTGTCGTGCGTTGGTAACATAATATAAACCATTCCAATATGAATTCATTATCAAAAACAACTGCAATACAACGCGTTTTCCGTAAAAAAGTTAAAACGCTGTAGGTATTGTCTCGCAATGAAAACAATTCTGCAAAGTATAAACGAACAATACGATTTCTTTAATAATACACTTCCAATTTTTGATCAGGTAAATGTCACAAAGGCATATTGTGCATTTGTATAGTAATTAATGGGTACTTAATTGTAAATAGGTAGTTTAAATAATTAGTAGTAGAAGTAGTAGTAGTAGTAAAACTCTTTATTGTACGTACAAACAAATAATTACCTATGTTTTTTGATCATTTAGATTGAAGACATGCGTGTTAAGTTATACTACCTGAGACTCCCAAATTACATATCCGTGGGTGGATAAACATAGGTAATTATTTGTTTGTAACCACACTCGTGTTTTAAGGACCCTCTTAATGTACCAGTTACATAAAATACTATAGTAGGTAGCCACCCTGCCTACGAAGCTAGCGGTCCCGGGTTGTATTCCCAGTAAGGAAAAATATTTGTGTAATGAGCTCTATTTGTGTTAGTTTTAAAAATAATTATTTATTACTTTATTACCTTGTTATGTAATTGAGATACTTTTAAGTATTATTGTATTTAATAATTGAAAAAAATGACCTGCTGCTGGAGTTTCTTGTGGCGCTTCTTCTCCGCAATGATGGTCTTGTCCGAAGCGATAGTAGATTCACTCCATGTTACCGACGTGTAAAATAACCCTCAATGTGGCCAATTTAATGTTTTTTTTTTTTAATGACTCTTAAATATTTAAGGTATTAATTTAAATCAGAAAGAAAGAAAATCGTTTATTCACACTAATAACACACATAAGTATGCCATGAAAATAAAGAAACGATGCTACAAATGGTGGTAATTGTTGCGAAAAGGTCCCAACTCAGCATGTGCTGGCTGTGAAGCCAACGCTGGTCTTCCGTTGGGACCGCTCGGTGAAAACACGGAAGGTGATAAAGAAATTATTAATAATTTAAAGAAAGAAGAAAGAAGTGTATTGTGCCTGGTATGGAGTTTTGTTTATTAATATAATACTTATAATACTAATAGCTGGGATAAAACTTAGCACACATATAGGTTAGGTCCTGGAATAGGACATAGGATAGTTTCTATCCCAGAAAATTGGACGGTTCCCGATGGAGCAGCGATAAACGACTTCCAAGCGGACGCAGTCGCGGGAAAAGCTAGTTCGCTTATAAGCACACGATATTGAATCCTATTACATCATCCACAGTTTTTACAGGTCATGTTAAGCGAATATTTTCCATACATTTAAATCAAGATAAAATACCCTTCGCAAAGAAACCCTATTTAACGCGATGTGCCGGCTAATTAAGATTATTCTCATTGGAGTTGGAGATTGTGTCTCCGAGGTAATTACGATATTATCTGTACCTTTTTCTATCGACTAAAGGACCCCCGCGACGGCGTACGCGCAGACTTTCCCGCTATTCCGTCTCTCAAACCCCTTAGCGGATGAATTTCCCAAAACCCCTTTTTAGTGTACCCCCTTTTTATGGGGGGGGGGGGTATGTCGGAGTCTCGACCACCTCAGTCTCCTGCCAATGCTGAGCTGGAAGCATACCGTCTAAAACCTCTTCGGTGTTAACCTCCAATGGGCTGTTGACGGGGGCACCGTGGGCTGATGACTATGCACCACTGGGTGCCCCCTCCTTAGTGTACCCAACTACACGGGAACTTTTATTTAACCCGGGATTTCGAACAGTTCGTGGATGGAGTCGCGGACAAGTACAGGTACCACCACCACCAAATTATTATGATGAAAATATAACATGTTAAAGTGTAGGTACCTTTCATTAAAGCCTAAGTATTACAACGCACCGTACCGCTTTCTTTATTAAAACGAGCCCGTAAGGGATTGATTTTCTACGTGACATCTATTATTCAGTAAAAGGCAGATCGGAGACAAAGTGAATATTTTATAAATGTGAACAAAGAACGGCTATTTCGAAAAACATAAAGAACTTAAGGAAAAATGTAAGTAAATAGCATGAATACGATCAAAACGTTCATTTTACATGGCCCTAGCGATGCTCGCTTTGCTTCACATGCTACTAGCTTCTGCGCGTGACTTCGTCCGCGTAAATCTCGATTACCGTTATTCCGTTGGCAATTTTTAAATTTTCCAGGATGAAAGTAACCTGTGTTAATTATGGGTATAAGCTTAGCGCACATACACGCAAACGTTCATATTTATAATATTAGTAAGATAAAGATGGTAATGGCAAGCGGGCTTACAATATCACTTATAGATTGCCAAAACGTGATAAACGGGGTGGCAGGTACAATATAATATTCTCAGGTGGCAACCGCCATTTTGAGCAGCAGTTTTTAATTCCAGACAATAAAAGACACGTATCTATACTTTAATATTAAAAATGGTAATGGATGCCGTACGAGGCGACTAAGGGAATAAAGGCTTGTAGTACTGTTAGGCGATGGGCTTGCAACCTGTCTGCACTAACACTGGTAAACATCTTAGTTTAATTGTGCAAAATATGGTTACAGAATTATCATCAAGTTCTTAGAAATGTTGGTAATTCTGTAGCTCTGCCTACCCCCTCTGGGAATAAAGGCGTTAGTTTATGTATGAATAAGTAAACTTTGTTTCAAAGTAGTAATACCTAGGTATTTCCAAGTGTTTCTTGAAGTTTGTTCATCGGTGCCCCGTGTTTTATACACACACATTTAATAGAACTTATCACTTCGCAGAATTTTCATTTCATAGAAAACTATTTTCTACTGAAACGGTGTTGATTTTAGGTTATTTTAAAAATGATTCACGTAGTTTAGGTTAGACTTGTAACCATCACAAGATAAATAGAAATCAACTCGGGTTTAGCAGAAAATAGTTCTCTATGAAATGTAAATTTTGCGAAGTTATATGATTTATTAAACGAGTGACGTCTATAAAACAGTAGTATATGTGCGTACAGTCAACAGCATAAATAAGTGATCATTTCTGTACAAAGCTATTTCTCAGTCCGAGGTTGGCTGGAAGAAATCGCTATTTAGCGGTAAGTCCGCCAGTTACCTATAATTGAAATGCCCGTTCTGTTTATTTTTTGGAGTTCATTAAAGAATATTTAAATTGTAAATCGCTCTCCTTTATATGCATTATATGTGGAATCTCAGGCAAAAACTAGTTATGATCGTAAACCAGTCGGATTCCCAATTACAGAGATTTGATTGGCTTGCTGCCAATTCCTTAAAACCAATTAGTAGTCAACTTAGATAGTATCTATCTAGGGAACGTCTTATTGCTTTTACATCAAAACTTCCTCAGCGAATCAGTCTAGCTCCCGATCTAGTGTAGAATTGATTTAGTAAATTGTCGACGCGCTGGCCTAGTTGGTAGTGACCCTGCCTACGAAGCTAGCGGTCCTGGGTTCAAATCCCGGTAAGGGCAGATATTTGTGTGATGGATGAGCGCGAATATTTGTTCCTGAGTATGGATGTTGTATATTATATTTGTTGCCGGGTTAGAATAGTGCCACTTCATGTCATCCCGTGGATGTCGTAAGAGGCGACTAAGGGAATAAAGGCTTGTAGTACTGTTAGGCGATGGGCTTGCCACCTGTCACTAATACACTTGGAAACATCTTAGCCTACTTGTGCAAAATGTGGTTACAGAATTATCAAGAAGTTTTTAAGACTTGTTGGTAATTCTTTAGCTCTGCCTACCCCACTCTGGGAATGAAGGCGTGAGTTTATGTATGTATGAGTAGAGTATGGATGTTTACTATGTATTTAAGTAAGTATATATTTCTCCATATAAGTATTTATATCGTTGTCTAGTACCCATAGTACAAGCCTAGAGCTTAGTTTGGGACTAAGTCAATTGGTGTGACATTGTCCCCTGATATTTATCTATTTATTTTTATTTGGTGAATGGATGAAACGGGATGTTTAAGTGAGGATATAACGATCGATATGTAATTCATTAAATCAATGCATTCATTTCTAAAATCCTCCTTAGGGTTCTGTATCCGAAAGGTAGTCCAACGGGACCCTACTAATAATGCGTACGCTGTCCGTCCGTCCTACTTTTAAAGAGCTGTATCTTTTGAACCGTAATAGATAGAGGTTTTTTTTTTTAATTTGTGTTATTACGACGGGATTAAATAATAAAAGGCCTCCATGCATGAAACATTGTATTGTAAAAACTATAAAACATATAAGCGTCAAATTTGGTATTATTAATACAAACCTTAAAGAAAAACAACAAATACTAAATTTGGTCAAGTGCGAGTTGCGCTCGCGTTGATGAGATTCGAAATCGAATTTAAATTGGAATTTATTTATACCTACTTTTAAACTACTACTTTTACTTTTGGTGGTAGCCCTAGATCCAGGGCTTCAAATAAGTTTTTTTTTTCAGATCCAGGTAGCCCATGTATTAAATATAATGAAAGATTGGAAATCCTTAATGATAGCAGAAAGCTTACTTTCTGAGAATCTGTAAGCCCGTTTTCCATTCACCAAAAGAGTCGCGAATTACCTTTCCGGATTCACAAAAAACCGGGCGGAAAAAAATCTAAATAAGTACCTTTATTTGATACCCACAAAGTACACAGGAGCTTTTTCCTATTTTATTTACCCAAGCTTTTCATCTGAATTAGGCCCTTTGCTTATTGAAAGAGTGCTTTTTAAGAGTGTTCAACTTGTCAAGAGCTCAAAAGTGCCGTAAGAAAGGGCTTGAATTGTATATTGCTTCTTAGTGAAAAGTTTTGATTAGATTATGTGATAGTTTTTTTTTTGGCATTGATAAGGCAAATGAGGACTCAGGCCACCTAATTATTATCTTAAGACTCCAACCGTAAGACCGCAAATGCATTGCCAACCACCGAGATGAAATACCCCTATGTTAGTAATTTCACCAGGTGTCTTATCCAACGAACACTGCTACTTGGCGGTAGGTTAACCCTTAACCAGGCTGACAGATCGCACGTCAGAGTAGAGAATCAGCCTTAGGTAGTAGGGACTATTGAGTAGATTTTATATGGTACACGCTGATTGCTTGCCTGGTTAAAGAATAAGATGGTACCGATCTGGAGGATCCTTGCACAAGTTCCGTCCAGATAGCTACCATCACCTCCTCTCGATCGCAGGACGAACCTACCACCACTCGAGTTCCATCACTTCTATTCACTCGACTTAGTTGGCCTTAGTTATAGCTATATATAACTTAAGTGCCTTGTCACTTTAACGCCATGTTTAAACAGCTGCACTAATCTATTAAGGCCGTTAAAGCGGCAAGGAACTTCTTCTTCTTCTTCTTAGAGCGTCGACGGTATGTTATATATGAGCTGGCCAATATTCTGCCAAGCAAAAGGCATTGCTATTGGCGTCATATAGGTCTTGCTGCGGGGCACACGGGGCAGTGCAGGAGGTCCGCCATGGTCTATGGTGAAGCGCCACAGCTGTAGTGATCCTCTTCGGTGTAGCTCCACTTTGCCAAAATTTAACGGCATCTACCGATCTGAGCAAGGCAAGGAACTTACACCCGTATTCACGAAGGGATCCTTGACTGAGTAAACGCAATGCGTTCAATACAGCTTTGTGATTGGTCCTTTTTGACCGACCTTTTGTTTATGAGACGATTTGAACCACCCTGTGCGTTCGTGAGCACTGTGAGACCTCATAGTGACGTTTGAGAACACGGGTATTAGGGTACTTAGGTGTGCAGCTAATCATAAGGCCCACTATACCTGCGGTGTGGTTGCCGGGTCAGAATAGTGCCACTCCATGTCTTCCCGTGGATGTCGTAAGGGGCGACTAAGGGAATAAAGGCTTGCAGTACTATTAGGCGATGGGCTTGCCACCTGTCACTAATACACTGGGAAACATCTTAGCCTACTTTGTGCAAAATGTGGTTACAGAATTATGAAGAATTTTTAAGACATGTTGGTAATTCTTTAGCTCTGCCTACCCCACTCTGGGAATGAAGGCGTGAGTTTATGCATAAAGATATGTATGTACTATCCTGCGTCGCTCGGGTTGAAACCGAACTTTTTCCGAAGATGACTATACAGGACCTCTTCTACTCGGTAATTCCATATCGCCTTTCATATGATACCGTATTGTCACCGTTACAATTAATTGTATTTATTTACATAACAGTAATGGCTGGCAGCCTCCAATGCCAGCCTCCAACAAGATGGAGTGACGACCTTGTAAGGATCGCGGGAACGCGGTAGATGCGAAAAGCACAAGACCGGTCTGAGTGGAGAGCCTTGGGGGAGGCCTATGTCCAGCAGTCGACGTCTTTCGGCTGACGTGATGAATGGCTGCCGAGGTTAAAATAATACGACATGTCAAAGGCAACATGTTTAACTGAGAAGTATAAAGGCCCTGACCAATTCACAACTGACATCCAAATCTTTAGTAATTTTTATGGTTCCGTAATCTAGGAACCATAGTTTCTCCATGTCCGTCCGTCCGCAGCTTAGCTCGGACACGTTTAGTTCTAGCAAGCCCCGGTAGAAGCGTCCGTGTATATCTTGGCTATTTCTCTTGCTTTAAGCGAATAAACACCGCATTCGCGTGACACGCATGTTTGTTTATCCCTCCTCGCCTCATTTAACATTTTTATTTCGTCGCACGCTTTTAGAATTCCGCGAGAGTGTTTCACTACTAACAACAGGGTCTTTAAAAGTGATCTGAAACAAAACATGCTTATAGGTTTGTCTCAAAAGCATATTTTTTTTAATTTTTGTTCGTTACTTACAGACAAAATACATTTTTAAGGTGGAATTATTGAAAATGAACATGTAATACGGTTAAGTGCGTCGAAGCCGAGATATTTAAATATTCATACCTGGGCGTTCTTATACTATCAAAAACTGAATAATTGGGTAAATCTTTAATATCTCCACTCTGATATAATTTAACGCTATAAATTATGCATAAAAATAATGCGTCGCCGCGGAAAAAAACGACAATTTTCTTCATACAAACTTACCCAATGCCGTTTCTGTTACTGACTAAAGAGTATTTTCATTGGGTAATAATAGTAAGTTACATAAAATTATTAATGCCTATGTTTTAGGGCCTCAGGGGTGCTACGCATAAGTTTCGTAAAAATTAAAAACGTTTTCAAATGGATAAAGCGATTTGAAAATGTGATGTATAATTAAAATGTTCGTGCTCCAGGTACTTCATTTATAACTAGCAGCCCGCGACTTTGTCCGACTACATTTCAATTATGTGTTAACCAGGGTATAAGTATAAGCTATCTCCATTTCAAATTTCATCTATATACGTCCAGCCGGTGCAGCGTTGCAACAAACTAACACAAACTTTCGTATGTATGTATAATATACTAGATTTTTCCGAGAGTTCATCAGCGTAGATTTCAATTGCTGTCATCCCTCGAGAACTTTAAAAGTTTTTGTGAGGAAAAGTACCCTAGTATGTGTTAATCCAGGGTATTAGCTACACTCTCGGTCAAATAATACGGGTCAGAGTGCGTTTTTATACAAACGAGGCTATTTCGAAGCCTTGGTTCCTGGACACAGGCATGTTTTGAGTGAGGTTTAATGGTGGATACTCCGAGGTTAAACAGGGGAGGTCAAAAGTGCTTAAGATACATAACAGATCGCACAATCAGTTAACACCACAGCGAGAGAGCATGGGTCAACATTTGGATTTCCTTACATTTTATTGCCATTTTATATGTTTTTCTGAACATGCACAATTCCGGCGTTAACCGCAGATTCAATCCGTTGGGTATCTTAGGCAACCTGGAAGTCCTGTATCTATGCTCGGGGTGTCCATCATCAGATTTCACTAAAAGCATCTCCTGGCGAGGAACCAAGGCTTCCAAATAGCCTCTTTAGTATGAAAAACGCATTCTGACCCGTATTATTTGACCGCGAGTGTATCTTCACTCAAAATTTTAGCAGCATTAATAATAGGACTTTAGAACTCCGTTTAAACTACACAGAGGCCCTAGCCACGATGCATTACGCTAACTAGCGTTTCTATTCGATTCGTTTTTAAACTAATCGCGTCATTGGTAGATCACGTGACTTTTTGAAACGAGTGACTCTAGGCCTCTATTCTAGCGGTAAAAACCAAATCGTCTTTGACCTTTTCTGGTATTTTTAATCTCGGCCGCCATGGGGGGCCATTTGCAACGTTATAAGATGGCGGACGTGTAATTTGTTTTAGACTTTAATTTTTGGGTAATTAGGTGTTCAAAGTTCTTTTCTGATAGTGATTTGTACTTTTTATGCCTTTGTGTCGCACAGTGATTGAAGACTTGGACTTATTTCGTGTATCTGGCATCTTTCTTCTCGTTTCAAGTGGACTCGCAGTTGTGCAGAGGTTAAAACTATCTTGACCTCTGACCTACAAATCACCGTACAACGTTGCCCCCAATCTTCCTAAAGTCTGTGATCGAATTCGAGATCAAAAATGTAAACATACAATTGTCAATGTCAAAGTGACATTCCAGGGGTATACAATCTTGTTTTACAAATGTTTTTTTTAATGTATGAAATTTAATCAGAAAATATAAATACCGATACCTACATGCTTTTCAGTAAGATATTGGATGTAAGACTTTTGGACACCAAAAGTTAGTCTATTCATATGTAATTTAAAAAATGGTTTTATTCTCAGTCACTATTCTGTATACCGTCTTCACCGCAAAAAAGCCAAGAACATCGGTAAATTTATTGACACAACCACCTAAATACCAATACTTTAATTGAAGCCAATTTTTGTAGAAATATTTATAGGCTTTCATCACCATAAGTTTAAAAAAAAAAAAAAAAAAAAACTCGGCCGCCATTACTGTCAATTAATTATGAGCTGTCAAAACATTGACAATACGATAACGGGTCAGGGGCGATATGGTTTTGCCACATATAATCTCGGCCCTGATACATCGTAGCATTAGACAATGCCAACAGTATTATTGCCCAATTCAACATTCCGAAATTGTCTTGTACATAAAACAATCAACACACGGAACCCGGGGGAAATATCCGGTTCTCGCGTGTACCCGGTATCCGGGTAAACCCGGTTGATTTATACCCGGGTTGGCGCTATTTAAATTAAAGAATGCTCGCTCTTTAACACCCAATTTTCGCGTTTGCGTTACCCGTGTTTATTTTGTTTTTGGGTAACGGATGGTTTGGGTAAGTGAGATGGTTTTGGTGGTTTTTACCCCGAAGCGGTAGGCGGGTTAGGGTTTAGTAACCATGTATGATATTTTATCTAAACGCATATCATAAGTTCATAAGTCCTCTAGTATGCGTTCAAAATCCGTAGGAAATGGCCAGCATTATTACAACCAATTTAACTATGAGAACTTTCTTGTCTGTGGTATTAGGTATAATTTGTACTGTAATGGTATTACAGTATAGATTTTTGTAACGTTATGTTATGAGTTTAAATTTGGAACAGCTGTCAAAACTCAAGAGGGTCTCTATTCTAGTATTCATAAATATTACAGTTATCGACTCGAAACGTCAATTCAGTATGTTTTTTTTTATGTAAACCGCACGAAATTTGACCTCGAGTGACTTTAAAAAAAACATTCATCTTGACGGAGGATCGAATTGCCGCCATTATTGTCGTAATTTTTGTGTTGGTTTTTTGCTGTTTCGAAAGTAGGATAACTCTAAACTTATGATTTGTGTGTAGATAAAGTAGTGTATGCAACTGTACATACTTACCCCCTTACTTATAAACGTGGAATAAGCTTGGAATAGTTTATGCCATGCTTTGTCACTTTCTGTCAGATGCAAATGTCACAATTACAGATAAAGACAAAGCATGGCATAAATTATTCCAAGCTTATTCCATGTTTATAAGTAAGGGGGTATGACTTTAAAACACTATTCTGTAACTCGCTGACGCTCGTTTCATAAAATCACACTCGCATTTTAAGGCTACTATTTTTTTTTAGAGATTGAATGGACGATGGCTCGATTTTCACTAAAGGTTAGTTTATTATTATATGAGCGTTTCGAATGACACAGTGTAAAGATTATATTTTATAAAATGAATCGAATGTAGGTAACTAACCGTGAATTATTCAAAGCTGTCATTTATACTCGTACAAGATGGCGGATTTATAACCTAAAAAGTATGTGTATAATTATAATATGGCAGTACCTAAATAAAGTGGAACTAACTTTCTTCGTGATATTAATGCGAATGTGTTTGTTTGTTTGCTTAGTCTTATAGAGTAATTTATATTCCGGAAAATTGGAGAGCTCTCGAAGATAACAATAAACGACTACGACGCGCAAAGCGCAGTTTCAGTAGAATTTAGCCCGCATGCTTGTAGCAATCCATTGACGAGTTGTTGTGTCATCATCAAGCCGGGATCTACTGCAGCGATGCAATGTATCACGAAAAGCATGAGGACTATCAATCAATGAAACTGAGCCTGAAAGGCTGCACAATTGAATTTGTTTATACAATTTATAAAAAAAAACCTAAATCACTTCGATACGTGAAATGTTTCTTACAATATAAATCACTACTTACAGTTCGTTCGTTCAAATAGTTTGCATGCTTTGATGTGCCACACAATTGCTACAAAGAAGACACCGCGGCGTGCACAAAGCCATGTCAGCGACTTATATATTCGTTTATTTATCCTATTTAAAATATATATGAATTTATTATACCTAGTCGGTCCTAAAGTTCTGTCACAAATAAGAATAATGATAAAAACAAAAGTACCAATCAGTTTTTAATAATTTATATACCAATTTAAAGAACATTTAATAGAGAATTAATATAACTTAAAATTATTCAAAATGTTTTTCTTGTTTTTAATACAGGCCAATAAACGCCGCGGCCAGTCGTCTATCGCAGCACGCACCATATTCATGTCTATTTCAGCGACTGCTTTTCTAATAGATGACTTCAGGCTCTTCAAATTTGTATGTGGTTTAGCACAAACCTTCTCCTCTAAGACCTAAAGGATTAAGGTCCGGACTGGAGGAAGGCCAATCTTCGTGTCTTATAAAGTCGATTTTTTGACGCTCAAACCAGGCTTGAGTGGTCTTGGCTTTGTGTGCAGGTGCAGAATCCTGCTGGAACACAAAATGATGTCCTGAAATAGCGTGTTGGGCAGATCTTTGACAACCTGATCCAAAACCGTCTCTTGGTACACTTTTGCACTGATTTTGACCCCTATTTCGCAAAAATGAACCTCAGTTGGCCCGTAATAAGATACTCCCAACCAAACCATCACTGATGATGGATAATGCCCATGTTGCACCCGCGGAGCGGTTTTTTTTTGCTTCTTCAGAGCTCTTAGCGTACACTCTATCATTCTGTTTATTATACTTTTCTTCAATATCGAAATTTTTTTCGTCTGTAAATAGGATATCGCGGTGTCGATTTTTCGCGTACTGTTTTAACAACTTTCGGGATCTTTTAAGCCTGATTGTTTTTAGACGGGCATTAAGCATGTGTCCACACTTTTTTTTGTTTGCTCGTAGACTAAGATCTTCGTTTAAAATCTTTTTGACGGTATTCCTACTGACACCCATCTGCAAAGCCATCAACTTCTGTTTTCGGACAGGATTTCTTGCTATACGGGCCTTGATCGCTTTGATCACTGCTGGTGTTCTTACGGAGCGCGGACGGCCAGTTCTTTTTTTGTCCTCAACACTAGAGACTTCATTGTACCTATCAATAGTACGGTACACAAACCTAAGCGTTATATTTAATTTTTTGAGCAACTTGAAAACGGTACTTGGCGAGTGCCCACAGCGGTGCAACGCTAAAACAGCTATTCGGTTTTCTTTCAATGTCCACTCCATCGTGAGAAATCGCAGCAAATGACTGTTTTTTGTTTTAACAAAATTGTTAAACATTCAAAAATGGAATACAAAAACATTTTCTTAAAATTATGTTCTAAATTAAAAAATAATGTGCCAGTGACAGAACTTTAGGACCGACTAAGTAAACCTACGAATTTATTTTTATCTTTTGCTTCTTTAATTGTTGTACGTTTAACCATCCGTTGCTTTTATTCATCTCTCAATCGCTCTAAGGGCAAATGGAAGAGATCCTTTAAAGGGTTCGCCTTTGTACTTACCTTTGGTGTTTCTGTTTCTTTTTCTTGTTTGTTATTTTCTGTTTGTACAATAAAGAGTTTACATACAAAGTTCAAAGGGCTGTAATGCACACTATTTGAACGAACGAACTGTACATATTATAAAACTAAGTCCTCCGCCGCATATCTGTTCGTGATGATGTCAAAAGCTACTGAACAGATTTGTTGTAAACTCGTAAAAGAAAACTCCCGTGTACCGAAGCGAAGCAAGGGCGGGTCGCTAGACTTTACTAATATTATAAACAGGAAAGATTTGAATTTTTGTATGTTTGTAACAATTAAACTCAAAGACTACTGGACCGATATCAAAAAATATTTTTCCATTAAAATGCTATGAAGTCCCAGAGTAACATATGCTAAGTTTTATTTTTCTGCGCGGACATAGTCACGGACAACAGCTAGTCATACTTATGTAATAAACAATTACTGGAAACACGGGTTTAAACGAAACAATCCCCTCTCTATTTAACTGTCAAAGCGATTTAATAAAGTTCCCAAGTTTTCCCAAACTTCCCTTTCAGGAAACGCCGCAACGTAAACAACGACGAAATAAATCAGTTATAAATCTTTTCTAACTCACTTTTCTAAAAAGTAGGTCGTATGTTTTCTTAAAGGAAATATCTACAGATTTTTTGCGACGGATAAAAGCAAGCGACATTACATGCTTATGTGTGTATACTTGCCTCAATAAAAACGCAGTCACCAGAAATAATATATTATCTTCTAGTCTATCTAATAGTCTTTATTACTATAGGTATAAGCGTGTCAGATGATGTATTATTGCTGGTGCACGTACAGTTTTGCAGGGCATCTTTTCTACTAGGCAAAATCATATTGCCATTGACGTGTTATATAAAGTTGACAATACAATAACTAGTCAAAGGCCATATAGTTTTACCCAGTGTAATTGAAACCTATGAAGAACTATTCAAAATAATTTTTCCTCAGAAGAGAATGCTTCACTCATAAGTTGTAAAATATATAATCATAATATAGACATAATTTAACAGCTATGTAACGTCCAACGGCTTGTTAAAAAATAATTTTACAGTATAAATGAGTGGCTGTAAAGTTAATGTTAATAAGTAATAGTGCATTTCTCTACCTGAGCATATTAATATGCATTTAAATGTGCGTGAAATTGTATGACTAGAATTTTATTAGGCCTAAGACTGATAACTGTACGCCGCTGTGAGGTAGGATATGGAGAACTGTTTATTATTCATAAGATCCTCAATAGAACCCATAACTATACAATAAAAATATTTGAATTTGATTTTGTATCTTAACCTTAAACTTAGTACCGCTTAGCAGCAGTGGTCGCATTGTTGTGTTCCGGTGAAATTACTAGCATACAGGCATTCCAGCATAGTCTCCAGACTTGGTCCCTTGCAATATTAGGATTGCAGTATTAAGATAGTAGTCTGTATTCTAAAGAATGCATAGGTCCTTCTAACCATCCGACCTATGTGCTCGTTTGCCTTTTATGCCATAAAAAAGAAGTTAATTCCTAAATATAACAAACATTGGTGTAAACTTTGTTGGCTTACGAGTATGTTGTAAATATTAAGGGGTTTGTAAACAGTTGTAAATGCTATTCGGGCATTGATAATCATAAAAGAAAATTGACTCAATTTGCCATAAAAGGTAAAAAAAATATGCTGCGTCATCTGTAGTTTGATTGCGATTAAGCTGTTTCTAATTTACCGCTTTTTATTTTACATTATTTATTTATTTGTACCAGATAATACCTAAACATCTGCTAAATAAAATCAGAGCACCCTGTCTGCAAAGTTTCGTCATTTTCATCGGCACAATAATACGAGCCCTTATAATAAACCTAAACGCGTTTAAAATTCAGTTAATATTTAATTTAACCCTTGCTTTTAGGTTTTTAACAACAAAAACAAACACGCTAAACGACCTCCATTTTGTTTTGCTAACCTCAAAATAAGTGATCCGACATCGTTATAAAACCGTACGCGTTCGAAAACTTTTTGAAATGAGAACAAAATGAAACATTCGAAAAAAGTTACCGCGAGCCCAAATTTTGTGTTCAGTTTTAAACTCATTAAATATCTTACAAATAAAGTTGAATATTGTTTGATTTACGTATGGGAATAAAATTGTAAGCTTGTGCAAACAATTCGTCGTGGAGCTGACACGGCAGCGAGGATTGGCACGATTGTTCGCGCCATTTGGTGGCAGTTTGCTGACACCGATGCCATTCGATTGCCATTAGAAAGAGCATTACAGGCTGTTCCGATTTTAAAAATGGTTTTAAAGTGCGTACTGCGTTTGCGTTACGTTTTACGAGATACTTTGCACGCGTGCGTTCAATTGGTGTTTTGATGTTATGTTTGAGCTATACGAAGCAAGCATTCATTAAAGAACCTATTATATAACTTCAGTGTTGGTTTATTTAAGGTTTTTGTTTAAAATAAACCATGTAGTTTTATACTTAAAACATAAAAATGTAATCCGTCTTTTTTTTATAGGAAATATGCCTTTTGTAAAACAAGGTACTAACAGTTTTATTCTAAAACACACAATCTTTTTTTTTAATTCGTGTCAAGTTAAGTTTTAGTTTGTTACTCCTGCACGTTGCAACGGCTGGATTGATTTGGAAGAAATTAGGAATGAAGATAGCTTCTACCCAGGATTAACACAACCTTCATCCCGGTTTTTTAAGTACCTAAGGTGACAGTAATCGAAATTTCCGCAGACGAAGTCGCGAGCAGAAACTAGTATAAACTAAAACTACCAATTATTGGCAACATTTGAAAATGCCATTTACTAATTTATCTCTTCCTTTAGGAATACGTGTGTGTCGGAGCCAAAGTATGTTTTCAACAGAATTTCGTCACTGAAAAGTTTCTAGGCCAAAAACGCCAGTTTCGGTCGTTAGCAATTTTGTGTGAAAAACTGGTATTTCAAACCAGACTCGTTTCTTACCGATTAACTAGTATTATCTTTTATAAGCGTGAATTCACTGACCTGTTTTTTTTTTAATACATTTAAAAAAATTGCACGCCGTCAATGTTTTTCTAACAAAATAAAAACCAGGCAAGAGCATGTCGGACCATGCTCAGTGTTGGGTACCGAAGCCGTTACCCAAACACAAAAAACCGAGTCGCCCTCGCGCACGGAGTTTCCTTAACATTGCCAGCCAATATTGGTCTGTCAGTTCTAAGTATTAGAACACAGTATCGGTTTCTCTTAAGAGGATTGTGATGAAACCCATAATTTGAAAAGCTTAAAAAAAAACCGTACAAAGTTTCTCGCCCCCTAAATCAAAGTCCGATTTCTACGATTATTACGAACCGTATTTTGGTAAAATAAACAGAAAATGTGAGTATAACTCTTTAACAGAACTTTTATTGTTATTATGAATATCAACTGTAACTTAAGTTTAAGTCTAACAGAAAAGATAATCTTACGTGCTCGCAGATGTTATTTACTTTTTAAAACGGGCGAGCGAGTTCATACGAGCGACGCCGACGGTAAAGCTACTTAATTGAGGATACACGCGCTAAAATTATTTTGTATGCTCTAACGAGACGGTTCAAGCTCCAAATTAAAAAATAAATTTAAGGGGTGCCTGTCGTATTGCATTACGTTTACGTGTCGCATTTACATTAGTCCTAAAAATGAATGGCATACTACTCGTTTGTCCTAATAATTTTAGCGCATACTCATTTAAAGTCCTAAAGCAAGTTCGTCCTAATATTGATAACTCTTAAATCTAATTACCTAAAGCATAATAACTGTGACCCTAACGATCGAGCGAAACGCCAGAACCAACGAGGTTGACCAGGTTGGGTGTGTAATTTTGTTTTAAATATATAATCAGAAATAGGTATTTTTATTAGTACTATTAATAGTATTACAAAACAATTTTGGCACATTAAATATTTGGAATATTACAATTATGCACATCAATCATTCGACAGATGAATACATACATACATACATACATGACTTCACGCCTCTAATCCCAGAGTGGGGTAGGCAGAGCTACAGAATTACCTACAACTTATGAATCTTAGCCACATCAAATGATAGGCCAATAATATTTAGAACAAACGATAATAGGAGCAAAAATTTCGGACAATAAAAAATATGCGGAACAAAGTGTATGCCATACGTTATTAGGACAAAAGTCGTTATGCGACACAACGATAGGACTTATAATTGTATATCATCCGATATAGACCCAAATTTAAGAGATCATGGCAGGTCAAGTAATGCTCGTTGGCGAATTCGCCAACGATATAATTCGCAGCAGAATAACACCCCCTGGAATCTCCAATAAGCATCCACCCATGTCTAGCCCAGGGTTGACACGTCGACAATCCAAATAAAACTTGGGGTATTTTATAGGACACCCTTGTCGCCGTTTAGATTACTGTCAATACATGTTAAGGCGCGTTAGGGGTAATTCTGCTGTAGGGAAATGTAAAGACAATACAAATGTTCTAAGTGGTAAAACATCTCTTGGGCTGTATTCCAGTTAGTTATTGCCGTTCTTGCTTCTACATAATCTAACTCCGTTATACATCAACGCAGCAACAACTACTTTCTGTCAGAAGCAAATGTATTTTTAAGCATATTTAAGCTACTTTAAAATTAAAAATTTAATCTACAGCTGACAGAGCACGCACAGCCTGAGCTGCTTGACCTTGGGTAATGCAATTTGGAGGCAATGGTGTGGATGCACTTATAACAGTTATCCTGCGGTACTAACTCTGTCAGATCGCCAAACTCCACAAACCTATGAATAGGTTTATCAAACCTCAAGAGAAACGTCAACGAAAAAAGACCTGATTGATTATTGATAGTCTGTTTTCTATTTGAATACGATAAACTGACAGGCTAAAAACGGCCTGTTAGGGTGACTATCCACCAGAGTTGAACGAGGTAGCGTAGCGGTAGGCGTGGAATAAATCCACCAATAGGACTACTTAATTTTCCTAGGCTCGCTCAACGCAGCTCTTTTATTGGTGGATTTCTTCCTTGCACATCGCTCCGCTACCTCGTATAGCTCAGGTGGATATTCACCTTTAGCCTGAGACACAGACTTAAAGTCGGAAAAGATTTGAAACACGGAGTGACTTCGTTATTCAAGGTAAGAAGATACTTCAGGCCACTAGCGTTGCAGAGCATTCGAGAAGGATTTGCCTCAATTTGTGCTCATAAGTAGGCATCCCCAAAATAATCCAGAATTTTTAGTGTTTCTTTTGTGAGGCCTGAGGAATAATATTTGAGGTAAGTATTAGATTTGTATTTTATGTAAAAGTACTGGACCGATTTCAAGAAAATTATTTCACCATTAGAATGCTACATCCTTTCCCTGAGAAAAAGTAACGGTCCCCGTGGGATGACAAAAATACGAATTCTACGCGGACGAAGTCGCTGGCAGAAGCTAGTGATTCAAAAAACAATAAAAAAAACCGTATATAAATTTAAAAAAGGGTTTTAAAAGTTCTACGTGTGTATCTGTACAATTATCTATGGCATCATAACTCCCAAAGGGATGGTCCGAATCGCAAACAGTTTTTTTAACCACATAGCTAGTTTAATCATGATAGTTATATGCCAAGTTTCATGAAAATCGGTTTAACTGTTTATGTGCCATGAGCTCTGAGACTACACTCAAAATCAGGGTTTTTTATCAATGTATTTACTCGTAATTGAGAATAACATATCATCGGTGATACTGCAAAACCGCGTAACTAACAAATTTATGATAGAGCAAAATAAACCTTACCTTCTTACTAAAAAGGTGCATTTTGCTCCTTATTAAAAATGTTACTTACGCAGTTTTGCAGTTTCATAGACGATATCAACGTTGACAAGACAATTAAGTAATTTAGAAAATGAGATGTAATAAAATTGGCGTACACACAGCAACACATCTAGCTATACACTTCAGAAATCTGAAATATTGCATGAAAGAGAGTCGCACTAGAATGCATAGAAGTTGACATAATACACATATATACATCTCTTTCTTTTTCTCTCTGCTCTGTCTTTAATGGTTAGTTAGGTGTGATGTTGTGTGTACAGTTGGGAAAAGACGGATGGCGTTAGTAGCACAAGACCGGGCAAAGTGGCGTGAAAATGAAGCCTTTACCCTGCAGAGGGTGGATGTGGGCTGAAATTATGATTATGACGATGATTTATTTATTTATTTGGACCTCCAACAATAACTACACTGTAACAAAAATACTAGCTGTTGCCCGCGACTCCATCCGCGCAGAAAAATAAAATATAGACTATGTTGGTCAGGGAAAATTTAGGTTTCTGTAGTTTCTGAGACTATTCAATGCAAAAAAAAGTCAAAACTTTTGTAAAATTAGTATAGATACACGCTTGCAAGTTAGGCCTTATTACATTGCGCGACATTGTGTCTCGAGTAACTAGACTGTCTTACTGATTAACGAGACTAGCTCGCTATTACACCGCATTGAATACCACAGCTAACAGTAAGACGCAGACAGTAACACCCGTATTTATAGACGAGTAAAAGTCATTACTTGAGTAAAAGTAATTACTAAAGTAACGATTTTTATTCTATAGTTAAGCTATTGCTTAGAAATAGAACTGACAAAAGTTAGATTTCTCGGCCAAGTAATAGTCACCATTTTCTTTACTTAAGCATTTACTTCTGGTTACGACGCGACGGCGACGCTTGTCAATATTGTGAGGTTACCTACATTTAATAAAATGGAAACTTTGGACAGAATCGAAGAAACTTTTTCTGTTGTAGACGATTTGGATAATGAAATGTTTGGGGAAATAGAAATTAGAAATCCCAAAGTTTACTTTCGTGATGTGGTGGATCCATTTCCATGATTATACGGAAGATTTTTTAAAAATGAGGTTTCGTTTCTCCAAGAACATAGTGATGCATGTGATTTTACCGAAAATTATTCACTCTTTACAATCGGAGACCCAAAGAGGGCTTCCTATTAGTCCACTGTGTCAGCTGCTAAAAGCACAGACAGCAGAAACACAAACAAATCTCATATAATCCTACTTAATAACAAATCACTTGTCAGTACATCATTTAAGGCTTAAAACTAAACATTCAAATTGAGTAGGATAATATCGTGTGAAACGTTTTATTTTTGCAAATTTTAGTATTGTGTTTGGATAAAGTAAAATTATCTTTTACAGTTGAAATTACTTTCTAAAACGATAACTTTATCAGAATTACGGATTTAATTGAAATTAGGTGTTATAATGCCAGCTTTTGCTAAAATAATCTATACCTCACATTTGTCTTTTCATGAAACGAAACGCACTAAAGAAATGTTGCCAGACAGAAACAATCATCAAGCGTCGAGTCTTACTTAAGCAATTGCTTATGTAAGTAATGTGTATTACTTAACTATAGAATAAGATTTTGTTCTGAAGAATTCTATCATCAAGTAATGACTTAATTAAGAAATTACTTAGCAACAAGTAATTACTTCTTTATAAATACGGGTGTACTGTAAGCGCGGCCAAAGCCACTCTAACAGACTAATTAGACTGACTTACATTTCCGACTTAGCATGCTTCATTTAAAACTTGCGACAGCCCTGCACTATCACGTCTCTCACTTTTCACGTGTGACGCGGTTGCTGACAACCCTACATGCCAGCGATTCACAGGGCTCCTTTATAGACATTTGAGTTATGTGTTAGTTGCCGTGTGGTGCCGGTAGAATAGAATAGCACCACCCCATATCCTCCCGTGGGTATCGTAGAAGGCGATTAAGGGATTAAGGGATTATTACATTGGAAAGATCTCCTCCGGGCGGGATAGGCGTCGTTAGCATTGGGCTGCTACCTATCTAGGAGAAGGAAAACTCCGAATTCAAACCCGGCGGGATAGGCGTCGTTAGCATTGGGCTGCTACCTATCTAGGAGAAGGAAAACTCCAATTTCAAACCCGACCCTGCAAAATGGACCATGCGAGCACCATTTAAAAAGTTTATACCCCAGGAGGGTACTGGCAATGCCAGAGAATCCCTCCCCAGGCCTAGCCTGGGCAGCCCTTCGTACTCTGGGGGGGGCAAAATAGTGCGCGTATGTTCGGATCCCTCCGGGGATCGGAACGGCGGCGATGCCGTTTGCCACGCGTCACGCTGTGTTCGCAGGGGGGTTGGCAAAAAGCGGGCCGCTGAAAGCCGCCTTGCTACGATGAATGTTTGTGGAGGGATGGAACATAAATTAGATGAGGTATGTATGATGATGAAAGAGAGAAAGCTAGATGTTCTATGTGTGACTGAGACGAAGAAAAAAGGGGTGAGTACGTCCACACACGGAACCTTGACGGCATTGTGGTCCGGAGTTCCGGTATCCGAGCACGGTCGTCAGGGAGTTGGTATCGTACTCACAGAGCGAATGGCTGAATGTATGCAAGAGTATGAATGTGCGAGCCCAAGACTTCTCTGGGTGAGACTCAAGGTAGGTCTCACCCGTTTATTCGTAATTGGGGCTTATGCCCCAGATACGAATAAATCGAAAAAAGAAAGGGAGGAGTTTTGGGAAAGTTTGCATGAGGTTTCAACAAAATGCAAGGAGAATGAAAGGATGATTTTGCTAGGTGATTTTAATGGTTGGACAGGCGTGCAAAGGGATGGTTATGAATCGGTACTGGGTAAGTATGGTGATGAGCGAGTGAACGAGAATGGCAAATGCCTTCTCAATGTATGTTTGGCTAAGAATCTCTGCGTGACAAACACTTTGTTTGATCACAAAGAGATTCATCAGTATACATGGAGACGGCAGAATGAGAAGTCTATGAAAGACTTGATGATTGTGGATGAACGGCTGCGTAACAAAGTTGTAGATACCAGAGCATTTCGAGGAGTTAGCGTAGGTTCAGATCACTACTTAGTGGTAACACGAGTAAGGGGTCTGTTCACACGTTGGCGCCATCGTGTTCCCGTACCTACCACTGCGTTAGAGAGGATAAAAGTAGAGAAACTGAAAGACGAAGTTATACAAGATGAGTACGTAAGAAAGCTGAAAGATTGTTTTGAATGTGTCAATAAGATGAATGACAGTGAAGTTGAGAATAATGTTAATAATGTATGGGAGATTATGAAGAATGGCATGGTCAAATCGGCCACTGAAGTATGCGGTGTAGTCAAAAGAAGAAAAAGCAAGAATGAACGTCCGGAATGGTGGGATAGAGAGGTAGATGATGTAGTGAAAGAGAAGAAAAAGTGTTGGTTGGATTTTGTAGCTGTAGATCCAGGACAAGATCTAAGCGACAGAAAGAAAAAAGAGTATAATAGATCAAAGAAAAGAGTGAAAGACGTTGTGGCTAGAAAGAAAGATTTACTGAATGAAAAGTATGATAGGAGTTTCTCTGACAACTTCCGGTCGAATATTAAACTCTTTTGGAGCTTGATTAAATCGGCTCGGGGGAAATCAGAGAAAACTAAATTAAGCGCGGTGAGGGATGAGTCTGGAAACTTAATATGTGAGGAAGAAAAAATGCTTGATAGATGGAAAACTTATTTTGAAAGCTTGTTTGAATGCGAAGATATTTCTCGTGAGCCAGAAAGCATGAGTAAAGGTGCAAGTAGCGAAGATGAAAGTGTGATTAGTATGAGTGAAATCATGAAAGCATTAAAAAGTATGAAAGCGGGAAAATCAGCAGGTTGTGATAGAGTGTCGATAGAAATGCTGAGGAGAGGAGATGGCCTGGTGGGTAGTCTGTTGTACCGCCTTTTCAATGCATGTTGGAGAAGCGGCCGAGTCCCGGAAGATTGGGTCAAGGCCGTTATCGTCCCACTGTATAAAGGAAAGGGGTCACAGCAAGACTGCAAAAACTACCGCGGTATCAGCCTCCTTAGTGTTGTCGGCAAAGTATATGCGAAGATTGTAATTGAAAGGGTATTGAATGTTACGAATGACAAAATCTGGGATGTACAAGCGGGATTTCGAAAGGGAATGGGATGTACGGATCAGATCTTTTCACTACGGTCCATCAAAGAAAAGTTCTTGGCTGTCAACCAAAAGGTTTTCTGTGCTTTTGTGGACCTGGAAAAGGCCTATGATAGGGTAGATAGAAAGGAGTTGTGGACGGTGTTGTCTATGTATGGAGTGAGCAGCAACCTGGTGCAGGCTTTGAGGTCCCTTTATGAGGGCTCCAGAGCCTGTGTCAGGATCAATGGGGCATACTCGGCCTGGTTTAACATCTCTAAAGGTGTTAGACAGGGCTGTGTTGCCTCACCATGGCTGTTCAATCTATTCATGGACAGTTGTATGAGGGATTTGAAAGAGTATGATAAGGGTTTGCGTGTGCAAGAGTTGCTAATCAAATGCCTCTTATATGCCGATGATCAAGTTATACTTGCCCCATCGGTACTTGAGTTGCAGGAGATGTTGACAGTGATGAATGAGGGATTTAAGCAAAAGGGGATGAAAGTAAATGTTGCCAAGACCAAGGTCATGGTGATAGAGAAGGATGAAGAGATGACTGAGTGCGTGATAAATGTAAATGGCGAATTAGTAGAACAAGTGAGCGAATTTGTGTACCTGGGAAGTGTGTTTACAAGAGATGGTAAGTGTGAGAAGGATATCGAGAGGAGGGTAAATGCGGGGAATCAAATTAATGGGGCACTGTACTCCTTTGTGAGCAGACAGGGCGTTTCACAAAAAGCCCGGCTGGCTGTTCACAATGGAGTGCTGGCCCCTACCCTGATGTATGGTAGTGAATGTTGGGTGTGGCAGGACAAGCATGTAAGTCGTGTAAATGCAGTTGAAATGCGCTCTTTGCGTAGTATGTGTGGTGTGAAACTGATTGATAGAGTTAGAAATGAAAAAATCAGAGAGAAGTGTGGAATAAAAGAAGATGTAGTGACTAAGATTGAAAAGGGCATGCTTCGATGGTTCGGTCATTTGGAAAGGATGGATGAGGGAAGATTGACGAAAGAGATATACAGATCGAAAGTGTGTGGAAGGGTCGGAAGGGGCCGCCCTAGGCGTACTTTTTCGAATCAAATCGGAGAAATACTGGAAAAGGGCCGAATCTTAAGTACCCGAAACCGACGTGCGTGCATGACTCGATGTATGAATGTTGAAGAAGCGAAGGAAATTTGTCAGGATCGTAGCAAGTGGAAAGAAGTGGTCTCAGCCTACCCCTCTGGGAAACAGGCGTGATTTAATGTATGTATGTATGTATGAGTTATGTGTGCCGACGTTACTTTGGTCCGTTCTCGGACCTTTTCACATTACCACAACTAAGAAAGTCTAAGGAATATTATGACGTTGTTATGTTACTTCATTTTGATAAGGTTCTATGGTATGGGTATTAGTTTCTTTGATTTTTATTACATAGGGAATGATGAAGGTGTGACATTTTCCGATATTAGAATTGCAAAATTTCACCACTACCACAATGATTGGAAATAAGTTTCCCGCAGTAAATATTTCGGCTAAAGATTTGTTTTCTTTTCCATGACATAATAAACACACCCTCACACATTCACAGCCACGAACAAGGAATCGTATGTAAATTGAACACGGCAAGGTGTGTCGCTAGCACTGGACATGTAATAAAATACCTTTCTTAAGTTTACTGTAACTGGTGTCTTAAACCATTGTTTAATTAGAATGTAACGTGTCCATATGACATTCGAGTGAGGGTATTTCTGAGTCGATGCGGACGCAACCAAACGCAGCGACGGCACGGCCCTGACTGGAACCGGCTTGGTCCGTCTTGTTGAGTTTGCTTGTGGTGCCTCACGGCGCGCACGGTCGAGTCTTGCGCACATGCAAATTCACGCAATATGTTTGAAGATGAACTACTGTTTATAATTCACTTAAACTAAGGATTATTCGGTTCGTGCCGCCACATATAAACGCTAAGTATTTTGTGGTTAGATCAAAGAGAATTACGTACGTAATTTATTCAGTGTTATAAGCATTTCATCTACGCTTTAACTGTCTAGTGAACTAACTAACGGTCCTTCACCTTTACTAGTGAGATGGAACCCTGTCGTAATGGTGTAAGTCGAACTACTTTAGGTTCAACGTTGCTGTTGTTTATACGAGTAGTAATGGTTATTGATGTTGGTATTTTCTGGTAATAAACCATAAGTCCCTTTGATGAAAGTAAAATAGAGAAAGATGGGTGACTTTGACGTGGTGGGGTACCGTTTTTAATTTGGCCGCCATAACTGTCACGAATAAGGTTTTACGGTGTAGAATTTCAGCCCAGCCTTAGCGGAATCAGCTGTGCCTCTGTGAATGAGTACCCAGCTTAACAAGGCCGCATTTATGACGTCATAAAATGAAGATCGCTTGTTCCGCTCCTAAGCCGCCGATATTGCCGATCCTTAGTTTGTAAGTTGTAAGGGCCCATAACTCAACGTTTATCGTCACCTACGTCTTAAATTATACGTAGTTTCGTAAGATACTAGCGACAACCCTCACTTTTGTTCGGTTTTTGATTTTCTGTAACACGCATTCATGAACCGCAATGCTGGTATCATTAATGATATTTTATATTAAGGTACGTCATCTGCGCGCAAAAGCGTTCCTGAAAAAGGAAGGTAATTTACCTTACTACTGGTTAGTTGCGCCGCGGCCGCTGACACGCACGCATCAAAAAAAATGCTGTCTTATGTTTTTGAGGCTGCCTAAATTATACTGTAACTGTAAAAGGAAGAAAGGATGTCTCATTTCATTCGTAAATAACGTAAATATTTTTTACATTTTGTTTACATCTCTCCATAATTTGCGTCACTATAACCTGTAAAACATGAGATACCCAATTAGATAACGCATGAGTTCCATAAAAACATGGCGGCCGTGATCAGGCACTTGTCTTGACGAGAATGGCGAGCAATTTGAAACAACTATTTGTCTCTTTCTGACAAATGACAATAGCATTCACTACTGATTGCTGTCTTTGTTTGTAGAAATATGGTAACGTAGCAACCGTCAGTGAATGGCGACGGGTTTTAAATGCGTTTAGTATGAGCGTAATGTATCTAAATATAAAATATCATTGGATATCATACGTTATAGTGCGTTAGAAATTCTCTAAATGATAGTGAAGCCGCATCAAAAAACATACATACAGACATCGAAGCCTTATAGTAACTAGCCATAACAGTTCCTTTTTACCCGACAGCCGAAGGCGGATGTGTTTATTAGCCTATACCTACATATATGCACGAATGTATGTATATGTATGTTTGTTCCTTTGTGTCGCTCTACGATCCATTTTAACTTAATCTTGTGTGTCACAAAAGATTTGACAGTAATCAAACTTCAATATGGCGACAAGCAGACGACATTGCAAAAAAGAAAAATTCGAACTATAACGAGTGGGGTAACATTGAATAGGTATTTAAAACATATCTGAGGTTTGTTTCAACATTTTAAAATTTAGGATTTATAACGATTTTTTAAAGCTTCCTTTTTGTCAGACATATTAACATTTTTTTATTTTTTTTTATGGTATGAGAAGGCAAACGAGCACACAGGCGGACGGAACCCTAATGCACTGGTTTGCTAAGCCTGCTTAAGGTTCACTCAGTGTAAAATCCCAAACGTAGCACTCTTTAAGAATACTTCAATAGTACAAAAAGTACAATTAGGCTCCAAAGTGCCATTTGAAGAATGAGTGGGTGTGAAATCGAGGTATGTTGGCGACGACGTGGTTAGCCCGGTTGGTAGTCTGTCTACGAAGCTAGCTTTCCTGGGTTCGGTTCCCGGTAGTATTTGTTCAATTGGCATGAGTTTTATTTTGGTCTTATTAAAGTACTCGTAAGTATTTCTCTATATTAGCATATTTATCTTTAACATCTATAATAATTACCTACTTAGATACCTGCTTAATTTTGGACAAGATCCATTCGGGTAAGATTGTCCATTGATATTTCTGTATAATTTATTTATTTGCCTGGGTTGTATTCTATCGATATCATGCAGTTTTTACACCGTTATTTATTCATGTGAAAAACGAGGTAAGTAAACAAGCACAATTGCCACCTAATAGTAAGTGGGACCTAACATTTGCATTCTCAAAACTACAATAACGTACACAATAATGTACACAGTATTTAAAGTATTTATTACCAAGCCACGCACAGCAGCTTGTACGCGGCCATCTTCCGCGACATGCGATGTATGATGCGAGTATGATGACACGCGCGATCGGCTCCGTAAGACTACCCAATTCAGAGATTCTAAGGCAGAATACGCTACGCCTATGATAGTCATTTCACCAGTTTTTTTACTACGAAACACAAAATTGCTAACACTTGCTTGGCAGTAGTTAAGTGGGTGTAGTAGCGACCTGGGAGACGTTTTAGGAAAGCTTGCAGCTTGTATTACAAACAACTAATGAAAAAATAATGTAAGTAAAACATTATTTCTGAGAGTAGTTTCAGAGGTCTGTCAATTTGTCCAGACAGGATATCGTGTACCATATAGGTATATGTCCATGAAGCGACGGCGATCTTTCAGCCTTAACACGGGATGTCGGCGACACATAAACTCATTTTTTTTCAAGTCTGTATGTATGTGACACATTGTGGAGGCAGAGAGTTTCGCATGTAATGCAAGTTTCAAGCTTGCGTAAAACGGGCCCAAGGTCCTAGCACCCGAAAGGCGTTGGTCTCACAATTCTCTGACCCAAACACCCTATCACCATTACAATAATAAAAACGAATTCACAAATACTTCAATAATTATATCGGCCTTTATAGCACGAAAATCACATGTGGACCTCCATTTAGATCGTTATCGATGAAAACCCAAAGCGAATAACGACCTTAGTACACGTCCTTAAGGTTCAAATCAACAGCATGTGTGTAATGAAACGTATAATTAGAAATGACATGTGCGTGGAACTTGGAACAAGAACTAAGTTAAGACGAAATTTATTGGATTTGTTAATGCCTTCGTGAAGAGGTTTAATGGAAAATTGGGTTTTCGGAGATGTTTTCACCCATTATAATCCTTAGTGGTTTACTTGAGATAAATTTATGACAGTGACTTATTGCTAGATATAGGAGGATTGTGAATAGCGTTGTAAATGACTTGTAAAATACAAGTATCTTTCAAAAGCCCCTGTATTTTTCAATAAAATACAGAATCTTTCCCTGCGGATTGAATCTTTCGCAAGCTTAAGTTTTTTACGTGTATTTTACGATGTATTTTTGGAATAATTATAATTACGATAGTGATAGTGACATTGAATTGTAGAATATGTTTGTAAATAATTAATTGCATACAATGGGAAGTAGATTTTGATGAAATTGGGATTGTTCATATGTTTTAAATTACTCTAATTTGAAAACCATTTCGAGGAATAGGGTTTTAAAGCCGTTTTGCATTATTAAGTTTTTGAAATATTTATCTTTTTCTGACATTTCAATAAAAGTACATTTGACCTTTGTTTGACTTTGATTTATGGCTTGAAGCCCTCCTAGGTGTATCTCGGGTTAACAACCGCATGAAATAGTATGTTTTATTACACTATTGCAATCACTTTTTATCTTGTTGTAATTTATTAGAAAATGCCATCACAAATTTAAAATAATCATGTCATCTATAAAATGTCTCCTAAATAAATAGAGACATTAAAACAAAACTATTGGGTCAAATACAAAATTAATGAAATTGGTCTCTTCTCTTCTCTATTCTTTCGAATTATAAAGTAAAAACCGTGAGTATTTTTTTTTTCTAACCCAATTGTGGAAAGTACCTACTAGGAGTGCATAACTTATCACAACATTAAAAGTAACCTTCAGTTCTGCGCCGCAACCGTGCTACGTCATCACTACCGCTGCGCTCCTAGTAAGTACTTTATTTAATCTCTTCGGTTGGATGATTAGAACAACCTATAATTTTTCGAAAATTGCATACATTTTATAGGAAGGATAAAAAGTTTCAAAAGAAACTAAATGTATCTTTCGCAATCTAAGTCCCTAATTCTGAAGCGCTGTCAAACAAAAACCGTACAAATGAAGCTCCGGGCTATAACGATGCCCACCCCCTAAATCAAGTCTGATTTCCTCGATTGTTTAATATGTGGTTGTTATTATGCATAACTAGGTTTGTACGTTTCCGTTTTTTATATGTTACGTTCTATAAAGCCATCATACATATCCAAAAACAAGATTTCTGAAACTGAACTAGAATTAGAATTCTCTACACAAAATAGCATTAAGACTGTCAGTCCGTCACTCCGTCTGTCCGTCAGTCTATTTAACTGTATAGAGTGGATAAAGGGTAGATTTTACTTGAGAATAATTTGTTATTACAGCCAATTTACCAACAAACAAAAAAAAGACAACGATATAATAAATGGAAACGTCACATTTGGTATGACTCTAGTTCAAACCCTGAAGAAAAACAACAAATACTAATACTTCTCAACGGTGACTTTTACTCGCGTTCTTTAATTCAAAATTGATTTAAAATTGGAATACGCTACAGGACCCTCGGCGCGGATATCCGACTCGTATTTGACCTTTTTTTTTAAACCGATACGGCGCTAACTTCTTTCGTCGATATCTCTCGTTGCAGACTTCGGGGATTCAGCAAAACTTTGCCTTTGACAAAGTTGTTAAACGTAATGATACAGACATAACTCGAATACGATAGGAAATTGGGAATATAATAACTTTATTACAGTCTAGTCAGATTAAAGTGGAATCAAGACGATTTAATAATCGAAGACTATGGTCTTTGTCTAGTTTTTGGACGTATTTTGGATGACATGATGATATTTTAAAATAGGTATACGATTTTAAGAAATGGGATGACGTATTTAGTCTAGTTGGTAGTGGCCCTGCCTATGAAGCTAGCGGTACCGGGTTTGATTCCCGACATGGTCAAATATTTGCGTGATGAACGCTAGTATTTGTTCCTGAGTCTTGGATCATTTCAGTGTTTATCGTTGTCCAGTATACCCATAAATACAAGCTTGGAGCTTAGTTTGGGACAAGATTTTGTGTAAGAATATCTCCCGATATTTATACATGAATTTTTTATGCATGTATTTATTTATTTTAATATTAATAAGCTTACAGTTTAATCCAAAGCGCCTATAACGTTAACAATTAAAATAGATTTAAAACAGGTATCACAAATTAAAAAAAAACAAAAGGAACAAAACAAGTGTTATTACGATCACAAATATAAATAAAAAGTGCACAATAACGTACAATTTTACACTTTAAAATGTGTTAGCGGTCGGCTTGCGTCACTCAACGACTTTCTTTCATTCTTTTTGCTAATAAATAATTCGTTAGGTTTGATACGAAAATATCGGAAATAACAATAGCTGTCAAAACTCCAAATGGTTTTCAAAAACCGCATACTTCTAATAAAAAATGTTATGTAATTCTTTTACCAAACGAATTTTAAGTGAAATTTGAAATTCACTCTAAAAAATATTTTGGTCCTTTGATGATTTGAGCCGATATGTAAATGATGCTTTGGAAACATTTCTATTTCAGAACTAAATAAAACGATAAAACGATCTCGTTGTGATAAAATACCGCCGAATAGATGCCCAAAAAATGCAATAGCAAAAACAGGAAAATATTAATTTTAAAAATCGTTTGTTGGCCATTTTAATCACGTTACCATAGAAACAGGGGTGGTATAATTATTTATCCGTCTCTGTGATTGAATGTCTATAGTTGTCTAGGCTTTGAGTTATATGTTTGGAGTGTTTATCCATTTTTATTTCGAGGAGCAATTTTAACACTGCTTTTCATGTACCTACAGACTGTTTTAGCAGATTTTTTAAGTGAAAACTCAAGAACATCGGTTGAGAGCGTTTAAGGAAACTTAACACCTGTGATTTGAAACACGAAGAAAATAAAAAGCCGAGTATTTGTAACTAGGTCTTCATGGTTTCTATCTTCTCAAGCAGAGCAGTGAGATTGACCATATATAATTATGTTTTCAACTTGACATGTTTGTCCGTCATTATGCAACCGTCAGCCATTTTGCTAATCAGAGTCATCTGAAGAATTTCTTCACTTTATCCTCAAAAGACTTAACAAATAAAGTCGAAAATTTGGTGTTGTCAAGAAAACCATTAAAAAGCAACTGTTTACTTGATACAGTAGGATCCAATTCCTTTGGCAACTACGTAGCGACTTAATCTTCAATTTAATGCTATAGCATACCTAAATAGGTTTACTAGTTAAGCTGAGATCTTACTGTACAAGAGTAAGGGTGCGGCTCCACTGAGGCGGAGACGAGAGGAGCGGAGCGGAGCTGTGCCAATATTAACCAATAAAAGGCGCATGCGGTCACGTCGAGCGCGCCTTGCGCACGGTAGTTTAGATTCCATTGGTTAATATTGGCACAGCTCCGCTCCGCTCCTCTCGTTTCCCTCCTCAGTGGAGCCGCACCCTAAGTCGGAAAGCCGATCTTATCTCAGGTTTATACATGACTTGGTTTGTTACAAATTCGTTTACAAGTCTTAACAAAAACATAACCCTCCTTCTGACGCAGTTGGGTAAAAAGGTAGCTTTAAAACCGGTTTTTATTTTTGTTAAACTATTGATGTTAATAGCAAAATATTTAAAACCGGCCAAGTGCGAGTCGGACTCGTGCACGAAGGGTTCCGTACCATTATGTATAAAAAAATCATGTTTGTTGTATGGGAGCCCCCCTTAAATCTTTATTATATTCTGTTTTTAGTATTTATTGTTATAGCGGCAACAGAAATACATCATCTGTGAAAATGTCAACTGTCTAGCTATCATATACAAACCTTTTCCCTATAGCAATACGGCGCCCTATAGTAAAGGTCATTGTACGAAATTTTTCCTCGACGGCGTCTATTTCACCCGCTAGATGTCACCTTCCCCTAAAGTGTTAGTTCGTGAGATTCGGACAGACGGACCGCCGTGTCTTAGTAATAGGGTCCCGTTATTACCCTCTGGATATGGAACCCTAAAAAGATAAAATCCAAAGCAATTATTTGAGAGCTCATCTCTTAAAACGGCTGAACCGATAATCATTAAACCTAGCTAAAATTTCTTGAAAAAAACTGCGTCTGAATCGGTCCATCCATTTGTCCGCGTTGTTAGTCCTCTAGCGGAGTACTCCTGATAATTTCAACTTTTCCTGTGGATTTTATTTTCTGTCAAACAAACACAACAAAAAATAATAATTGGTGCTGTCGTTCGTAAAAATAGCGCGTGAATACATTTCGGTGATTGATTTGTATTTACATAGACGGATATTTGACTGCCTTTGATGTTTTTTGATACTAAATATAACTATAATCCTGTCTTTAGAATTTTTAAAGCTTAAGAATTTGCATGCTAGATATAGCTAAGTGTGTGCTCTAGTATCTATAATAATAAGACCAATGTATTCCACACTTATTGCAAATAAATATTATTTCATTTCATTTCATTTATTTCATTTCATTTCATTTCTCTATTACCAGCGTCAAGTACAGACGACCTAATAAATCATTCTAATTGTACGAAACCTAAAGTACCTAAAGGAAATACAAATATCAAACAGAATTCAAATTGTGAAGATTTCGCGACGGTAAGATGACAGATAATTGAATGATTATTAGCTTAATTAATCACTCTTGGATAGCTTTTGAAGCTTAACGGGTTCAATAAACTTGGTTTAAAATCAAATGGGTCAAATCCAAAGCGACATTTTGGTTTATATTCAATATTCCAACTATTATTTCGACAAATAGGGTTTTTAAGACGTTCTGCATTATTAAGGTTTTGATATATTACTCTTTTTCGGATATTTCGAACTTTGACGAAAGTAAATTTAACCTTTGTTTGACTTTCATTTTCGTCGCGTAGCCCTCCTAAGTGCATCTTACGAGTTAGACGAAAACCGCTTGAAATACCTAGTATGTTTTAATGCCAACCCAAATTTAAAATAATAATGTCATCCATAAAATATCCGCTAAATAAATGAAGATAATTATTTAAAAAAAAGGATTGGGTCAAAAACAAAATGAATGAAATTGCTCTCTTAAAATTACCTATTCTTTCGAATAAAAATGTAAAAACCGTGTTTTTTTTTTGGTCTATCCCAATTGCATCGTAATAAAGTATTTTACAGGGACGGCTTTTTTTTAACCAACTTGCCAGAAACGCTTACATACAGCATTTTCCTTTCGATTCCAGTCAACAGAAATCGATATTTTTTCGGTTTTGATTAAAGATGAAAATGAAACTGTTTCGTGTAAAATCTATATTTTACAACAAGAAATGCGGATTTAATATTTATATGGAGTATTTTTTAAATTTTCAAATATGTTTTTAGCATAGGAAGAGGACAATAATATAAGGCTTTATTGTTTCCTCTCATCTAAGTAAATTTTTACTTTAGTATTTGTCAATTATTTGCTACATTTTTTGTTTCTCACTCGGCCAAAGGTTCACTGGAAGAGATTCCTTAAGGGGAGAAGTTCGCGTATGTACTTCTTTCACTTCTGTAATTTTAATATTTGTTTAATTTTATTGATTAAGTACAATAAAAGGTTTATATATATTCAATGATATCACGGAAACACAACCACATTCACTGTGCGCTTCCTACTTCTGCAGCGCAAATGGCGCAATAGAGCCACAGAAGTGGAAAGAGCAGGCTGAAAACCGCACTAAATTGCGTCAGTGAAAGGTTTACGAATTTAAAGGTTGGTTGGTTTAATTTAAAGTTACGATCTTGGTAACACTCGCGCCTAACTAAAGGCTTGACCACAAGTGACTGCGTAAAGGCTCAGTTTCATACTTCAAAAGCCCTCATGCATTTAGTGGTAGGTACATTGCGTCACTGCAAATTCTATCAACGCATTAATGTTAAAACAACTCGGCAATGGATTTCTAAAAGCATGCGGGCTATCAACCAATGAAAATGGACCTTAATACTCGCTAGCATGATCCTGACGGGCTTTGTTTCTGCCGCACTCGGTTTATGATGATGTGACCTTCCGTACTGATAATGAAAACCACAGAGGTCTTTTTAAAAAAAGGATTGAATCACTACACTTAATATTACTTATAAGTAGACCCCGCTATCGGAGGTGCAAAATCGTAGCTGTCAAGTTCTTAGGGATGGTTAAAAATATTCATGTTGTCGATATCGATATTCTTACTTTTTCTGTACAATTAGATTTATATATTAGGTACCTACATATATTATTTTTTAAACTACAATTTAACATGTTTTTTTTGGAATCCATGATAATCATTGTCATCAGAAATGTAAATAAAAATAAATAGGGCTCAGATTATATTGGGTTTATTGTTGAATAAATTCATCGTGACTGCACTAGATTATTGCAGAGAAAATGAAAAAAAAAACTGATCGTTCATTGACACTTTAAGAGACATTTATTTTATAATTTTTTATTTATAACAATGATAAATATGATAATTATATAGTCCTGATTTATAAAATAAACACGTTTAATTAAAGTCCTGGACTCTCATTATGGCAAAGAAAAATTATCGACATATTTCATTACAGTATTTCAAGATAATTTTTACCCATCCCTAATTTAGAACTTGACAGCTACCATTTTTCACCTCCGATAGCGGGGTCTACTTATAAGACCTTGAATACAATTGGGTTCACTGGGCTTTCGCGGGATTAGAAGAGTGTGGTACGGTCAGAGGTTGGAAGTCAACTGACTCGACGAGGATGTGTGGATGCGACATCGGGAATAGGTGGTAGGGAGGTGGGTCTGTTCAGCATAACTGAGAAGCTGGTGATGTGCATGGTCCGCTGGATGACATACATAGAGCCCTTTCACACTAGCGTTTTTGCCGGCGGTTTCTCGGCGGAGCGGGAACGCGGCGTGCATGCGGCGAGCACGCTGCGATATCTTCGCGATTAAATGCCGCCAGCGTGCCGTCGCGGTGACGCCGCGTAGACGCGGCGATCAAGCCACGTACGGTCACTACTGTTGGCGTCACCGCGACGGCACGCTGGCGGCATTTAATCGCGAAGATATCGCAGCGTGCTCGCCGCGTGCACGCCGCGTTCCCGCTCCGCCTAGAAACCGCCGGCAAAAACGCTAGTGTGAAAGGGCTCATAGGGTAAGATATAACCATACGCAATGACAAAACAAATAAAAACATGTTTATTTTAGATAAAGAGTTACTGTAGATAACCAACCATAATTTAGTAGGTTTCCTGATCTCTGAGACTCTATTCAAGCACGTGCCTCAATAACTGTTAGTGCCCAATGTTACATTGGGCATTGCAGTCTTTTAAAAGTACATGATAGAGCCCAATTAAGTTAGAAGTCCAGATAAAACTAAGTATCTTATCCTTTAACCTACCGCTAAGAAGCAGTGTTCGCGTTGATTTGTTCTAGTGTGGGAATAATACACCCGGTGAAATGACTACCTGAGACATGCCACCCTGGTCCTCAGGTTTGGCAACTAATAAGCATAGCAGTCTTAAGAATGAAAATGTCTAAGATGGGTCTTAGATGCCACATAGCATCAAGTCATCAACTCATTTGTCAACTCCATGCGATAAAATACATACCTACATACATATAATCACGCCTCATTCCTGTAGGAGTAGGCAGAGACCACTTCCTTCCACTCGCTACGATCCAGACAAACTTCCCTCGCTTCCTCCACACTCATAAGTCTCTTCATACACGTGGGTCAGTTTAGGATCTCCAGACCTGGCCCTTTCTTAATACGTCCCCGATCTGATCGTAAAAATACCACTATATAAACGGTTTTCTGACGTTCACGTTCACACTGTATTCTCGCACGTTCCTGAGTAAACTTGAATATGTAACTTAAGAGCGTATAAAATTGCCCAATCTGGTTACTTCAAGAATCCAAAAAACATGTCTAAAACCATACTCAAGTTACATTTTGAATTAATGTAACAGGACTAGCAGCAAAACTCTTCTCTACAGTACTGGGAATAAGTTAAACTTGCTCTTACTGTTCCTCAACAAATTTGCCGTGTTTGCTAGCCAAGCTCTCGGCTGTAATTGGTTAAATACATAATTAATTCACTATTCAAAGGAAAGTTGCGAAGTTTGAGTCTGTACGAATAGGACGCTTGGTTTCGGGGATTTCAGTTCAAGATAGTTTAGTGAACTGGAAAATAATTTAACAGCATTACTGATTCATTATGAATAAAAGATACGCAAGCACGATATTTTACCCTTCAGTTAGCAAGAAAAATATAGTTCGTTTAAATTTGAATTTTGATAAGTTTGACTTTAAAATGTTTATTGTACTCCGTATTTGTATTAACTTTTAGTATTATAATTAACTGCCTATAAGTTGACATGCCATGTAATTTATACTGTGTTATAATAAGTAATACAATCTGAATCTGAGTAAATGTCATAAAGTATTAATTGTTTTTTGACAGCAGCCCTTATACCGCTACTTGCCACTTGAAGGGATAAAGATGAAGCAAACCAAATGTCATACAGGGGTTCTTTTTTTCGTTGTCCCTCGAACAACGACGAATAGGCTGCCACAACATCGAAATGAAACGCAATGAAATAAAATAAATAATTCAGTAAATTGACCACATCATTGCTCATTACACGTCGGTAATATGGAGTGAATCTAGTAGCTGTTCGGACAAGACCATCGTTGCAGAGAGTCGTCGCAAGAAACTCTAGCAAAAGGTAATTTTCTTAACGATAAAATACAATGAAACTTAAAGGATTCCCAAAGGATTGGGCTAGCTATCCAGGGCGATGCCGCGAGCGGACCTGCTAGAGAGGGTGTTCCTTTTATAGTGGTGATTATTAATTACATCTTTAATATTTGAGTAGCTTTAGCTTTAGTTTTAACTTTTAATTGTTAGTATATTTATAATTATAAATTAGTATTGAAATACATAACATAAAAAAAGTATTTCTCGGCCATTTTACCGAAAACATTCGATAGAAAAACACATGTGTATGATGAAATAGTAAAATGTTATGATTTAGGTACTGGTCTAACCCAAACCTAATATCGACCAAAACATGTTAACTAATTAAATATTGAGGGACAATTTTACACGAACGGACCTTTTCCCAAACTAAGCTAAAGGCTTGTACTAGGAAAAGATAAACAGATAATGTTATATTTAAATACATAGACGACACCCAACATTTCGAAACATAAACATTTGCCCTGACCAGTACCAGAGCGCCCACTTGCAACATTACCTTTAAAAAATTCATGTTATATTTCCAAAACAAAACAAAACAACCACTAGCGTAGGTACCCGGGTCACCAGTTATTAATTGGAGGAAAGGCTAAAAAAGTAACTAACTAACAATGGCCGGGATAGACAGATTAAATTGTCCACGAGTGACATCTGGATATTGGTGAAATTGCCAGCTCGAAAATATGAGGCACGCGGAGGTTTTTTTTTTTTTGTTGCAGCACAATTTTTTGCTGAGGTCCTTGAAAAACAAAATAGCGAGCAATAAAATTGTAGCTATAAATCGGCAAAACGAACTTTTTCAAAAGGTGTTCCGATTTTTTTATTCTTTTAAAGGTTTTGTATCAAAATCAATCTATAAAAAAAAATTGTTCTTTATTTACCGCGTGAATAAATAAATGAATTTGTACTAATGGCGAAAGAACTTAAACGCCGCATGATATTTTCTATGTCACAGTTAGTGCTAGAATGAATATAAAAACCGGTCAAGTGCGAGCCGGACTCGCGAACGAAGGGATCCGTACCGTTATCTACAACATAATGTTATCATCACATTTGCTGTATGGGAGTTGTATGGTCGTTGAATAAAAAAAAAGACTCAACTATTGACGGAGTAATCGGTGAACATACATAAAAAAATACATACAGTGGAACGTGTAAGCTCCTCCTTTTTTGAAGTGGGTTTATAATGTATAAGATGCCGGATGATTGCGTCGACTGCTTATGTCAATTATAATAATAAACCTTTTGTCAGTTTTCTAATGTCTCCTGGCTCCAGCTACATGATCACTCAGTGAATCCGTCGATGTAGGAGTATAAGACCGCCCGTTATTTGCTAGTTCAGCAAATACATACCCTAAGCCCTTTGTAAACAGCGAAGGATTAATCCAAAAAATAACAAGTTAAAATATTAGGATAATGTAATATAAAAAGTTTGTCTGTTACACATATAAGAAAATCCATTTCAGAAATATCCTATTCAGTCTCGACATTCGTTGACCCCTTCAACCTTATTTTTATACATGATTGAATAAAAGTCGGCTTAAGGTGTTGCCAAGATCAAATTTCTTTCATACATATTCATACGAAAAGGTATCTGAATCTTTATTAAGAATATACAACAAAAACCGATCTCCAAAAACGCAATAAATAACTTTTTACCCGACTGCGTCAGAAGGAGGGTTATTAAATGGTAGGTATAGATAGGACGGTCAAACTGAAGTCGGCTTTTAAGTTATTTTTTGCGATTGTGAAGGCGGTTTTTTTGTTTTATATTATATTCCAAGCAGCAGTGTTTTCATTGTTGTGTTCCGTTTGGGGATAAGACAGCCGGTGAAATGACTAGCATAGAGGCATTCCATCTTAGTCCTCAGGGTTGGCAACGCATTTGCAGTCTTAGGATTGCAGTCTTTTGAATGCGAATGTCTATGGGTCACAGTTTCCACTTACCATCAGGTGGCCTGTGTGCTCGTTTGCCTTACTATGCCATAAAAAAAACCTATTCTTATTCTTATTTATACATTCCCGATTGAGATTGGTCCAGGCACGAACAGCTGATAACTTTGAGTAAACTCTTACATACTAACAACAAAACAAACACTTGATTCCCTTATCTGTATCATTAAACGGTTCTTTACGACACCCTGACCCCAGTATCGTAAACTTGCTCTAATGATACCGATATCTGACCCGAGTCTAGATTTAAGACACAGCGATAGTGGAAACGGCTTAATGGTGTTTGCTAGCTTTTATTAATTTCCAGATAAGCATAGAACTTTATTGCATCCACATTTCGCCATTCATAGTGTAATTCCATAAATGGGTACTTTATTAATAATTATTATGTTATTATATTTATCTACACACACATATCAAAAGTCCTCTATTATACGTTCAAAACCCGTAGGAAATGACCAGCATTACATGCATACATACATACCTTCACGCCTTCATTCCCAGAGTGAATCCAGGCTTGATTGTGAAGGGGCGTTTAAGTTATGTAATAATAGATTATGTTTATTTATAATATAGGTAGTGTCTGACTTATTTATGTACTAAAAAAAAAAAAAAACTGATTTAGGCTTCAGTAAATGATTGTCAATACCTTGATATAACCATTGTTAGTGGCAAGCTAGGTTAAGGGTAGTTGTAATTGATAAATAGTTGATGTATGAATATGAATTCCTATTAACTGCTTATGTACTTTAAAATGACGTGTAAATTTATATTTATCAATAAAAAAATCAATCAATCAGTGGGGTAGGCAGAGCTACAGAATTACCAACAACTCTAAAAACTTGTTGATAACTCTGTAACTACAATTCGCACAATTAGGCTAAGATGTTTAACCTTTTGAACGCCACCGGCGGCTCTGGCCGTCAACGTAAAGTCGTGCCACTGACGCCACGACGGCTACAGTTCAAGATCGAAAGAGACTTTATTTCGTATCAATAAGGTGTAATTTGCATGGCATAGCAAAAATATTTTGCGTGTGAGTGACACATCTTGTATACGACATAAGGCGTTCAAAAGGTTAACAGTGTACATTAGTGACAGGTAGCAAGCCCATCGCCTAACAGTACTACAAGCCTTTATTCCCTTAATCGCCTCTTACGACTTCCACGGGACAACCAATTTTACTTTGAGAACTTTCTTGTCTGTGGTTGTAGGTAAAATCTGTACTGTAATGTTATTACAGTATAGATTTTGGTAAGGTTATGATTTTAAATTTGGAAGAGCTGTCCAAACTCAATAGGGTCTCTAATCTAGTATTCATAGATATTAAAACTGTTATCGAGTCGAAACGTCATTTCAGTATGTTTTTTTAATATAAACCGCGTTTGATCTCGAGTGACTTGAGAATAGGGACTTCATTCGTTTGTCTATGATTAAAAAAAAACTTTTGTCTTGATTATTGTTGTCATTTGTTTGTTGTTTTTTGCTGATACGATAGTAGGATAATTCTATGATATGTGTGTAGAGAAAGTAGTGTATGCAACTGTACATAATTAAGCCTTAAAACACTCGTGTGATCCTATTATGAATACACTCATATTTTATGGCCTTTCATTATGCATCAGTTGCTTAATCAAATATATATCAGTCATTATTATTGTTTTATAGTAACCTTTCGCCCTGTCCCGCTTCGCTTCGGTTTATGTGAGTTTTCTGTTACACCCGTACATAAACCAGAAACTATTATACATAAAAACCTTCCTCTTGAACCACTCTGTCTATTGCTGAAAACCGCATTGAAATCCGTTGCGTAGTTTCGAAGATCTAAGCGAACATACAGACGGACCGACACCGAGAAACGATTTTATTTCATATACGATGTACCTTCGTAGTATGGAGTATTTATTTCTCGAAAATAGTGTACCTAGTGCATATTTTTCCTAGTGCATATTTGTGTAGCTTCGTTGTGCCTAGCAATGTAAAAGTTGTAGAAAATTTTCAGAAGTTAAGAAATCTTCTCAAGAAATTACTGAGAATATTTGAGAATATTCTCTTTCCATACACAATTTAAGAATATAGTTTAAAATTTCCGAGAATTTCTCATAAGAAACTTTCCCATTTTGAGAAGTTACTTTTCAGTAGCTACAATTATGTTTTATTCACTTAACCCTAAAAAAGGGTGTTATTTGGACGTACGTATGTTCTTTATTTGTATCTTCACGATTATTGACTACATTTATTAGTTTTCTATTTCACAATCCCTCAAAATTTGACAGCAAGAGCTCCCTAAAAAAAGGATAAGTACATAAGTTTACATACAAACTAGCTTATTTTGTAGAGAAAAGTATTACAAGCATAAGTTTAACCCCTTCCGTGCCTCTATGATTCCCATTCTAATCCAACACGATGTTACGTGTTAAGGGTCCTATATTCCTTCGATAAGGTCTCTCCATTTTTCCCGCTATCTCCAAATATCCTTAGCGGAAACGGTTCGATTGATGACGTCATTTGTTCCAGCCTTCCAGTTACAAAGCAATGAAGTTCTGGAACGGGTATTAAATACTTGGTGGAATAAATACTAGGGCTTTTTACTTCGTTGCGTATTTTACGGTTTTTCTACAGATTTTAGAGTTCTAATAGAAGGCTTATTATATTTATGCCCAAGAAAACAATTTATTTAAAAAATATATGAATTTTACCTAATAAGGCTGTACTGCTGCAGTAGGTTCCAAACTTCGTCGCATATTTCGTAGTATTATTAGCGCCATACCTGCAACAGAATAGAAAATACGATGAGAAATTATACGATATATTACTAATAGACGAGTAAAACTGTCAATTTACATTAATGATTATAAACATACATTAAAACGTTTACTAAAATAAATATCTAGAATCGAAATAACATCAAACAAATGTACTCGATTTCATTGCAAAAGTAAAAACTATAAATGTGATAAGCATGTTCGTTATAAAATATATTTTTATGTAATAAATAAGTGTTATTTTATATTTAATTATGTATATCGTTGGCTTATACTCAAAACTAGCTTAAACCTTAGGTTAGGACTAGATCAATTTGGTTGAGAAATAGGCAATGGAAATAACCGGTTATAACCGGTTTTAACCGATTATTTTCATACAAAAACGATTAATAACTGGTTAAATGACATTTCCTAGTGAGAAATTATCGTGATTTATTTATACATGGTGGTTCATCATCCTTTAATATTGGAAATAGTCATTTCTACACTTTCTTTACTTTTATTTTTGAAAACAATATATACTGAATAACTGGATTTTTTAAAAATCCCTCTTCCTTAGGTACCTGGGAAAAAAACGGGTCAAGTATGACAAAACAATAAAGTCGTGTTTTATGATACGGATCGAAAGGAAGGATCATTGATAGTGATCATTTATATCTAACACATACCTTTAAATTAAATAAAGACCGTAAAAAAACCGTTCTTAATTATAACGTCATAATCGACTAGTTCGATTTTTGGTAAAGGCAAGCAAATGTTCAAAAATCTATAAGTGCAGTAATAATTGTATTCAAAATTAAAAGTAAGACTCGTGCGTAGGATTTGCTATTTCCACTATTTAAGATAGCTACTCCTTAACTTTAGTTTATTAGTGAACACAATAAATGGGTATTTATCTACTAACGGGAAAATTGATGTCTCAAGCAATTTTCACATTGTTGTGGATTTTTTTTTAATCAGAATAAATCTAAAATTATAGTATAATTCAGTATCTTCTCGGCTACCTATTTCTTGACCATGTAAATGTTTAATATCTTTTTTTATTTTAATCCTAGCCTGTCAAAACACAGTCCCCTGGCGTGTCCCCATCCCAGAATTTAATAAGTTCCAGATAATAATAAATGTGTTACAATTCAGCAAGATTTCTCTATTGAACTTAGGAAACTGGTAATTACATAATTGATCATAAAAAAGTAGTATTTCAATTAATATGTATGTCATTTTATTAGCATTTTGAATCAAACTTTGTCCTTAGAGTACAAAAACAGTACCCTGTCGTCTTATTATGATTAATATAAAAATAATTAATAAGATTGACACTTGTATACAAATTGATCTAGGTATAATTAACACTGTAGTTGCGATACATAACCATTTTTACGGTTAAATTCAGTTTAATTTGAAGAAAAAGCTGGCAGAGGACTGTTCAAAATTTCCAATTAGTGGAGAAGTACCCAAATAATAATACGAGTTATGAGGGCGCACTGAACGCTCGACGTAGTCCAAAGTAATAGATGATGATGATATTAAAATCTTTTTTTTATGTCATAGGAAGGCCACAGCCTACAAACACACAGCCACACAGGCCACCTGATGGTAAGTGGAACTGTGACCCATAGACATTCGCATTCACAAGAGTGCAAATGCACTGCCGACCCTGAGGACTATCTGTCCCCAAACCAGAACACAACAATGCAAACACTGCTGCTTGGCGGTCGGTTAATGTTTAAGATGGTGGTGCCGACCCGGACGGACCCTGCACAAGGTCCACCCACAAAAAATATTTAAAATGTTTGAAATATTCAATTTGAAAAATATACCAAGTATTTAATAAACCTGTTCCGTCCTTCAGCGAGTATCCCTCTAGGGCTGACGGGGAATTAGATTGTCCCTGGAACGTGCCGCCATATCTTAGATTAATGATGTACACACACTGCTGATTTAATTGTAATCGTGTTTGGAATATCCTCAATTCACACCCTAATGTTGAATAATGACGATGTATTTGAAATTTGGTTAAGAATAATTAAAGTAGGTTAAGAATGATTAAATTCAAAATTTATTGCTTAAGTATAAATTAATTAATTTTATGGAGGAACGTAATAGGTTCGAACAAATATTAATATTGCTCGTACATCATCCACCATCATTATCATCATCGTCATCATCATCGTCATCACCATCATCATCATCGTCATCATCATCGTCATCACCATCATCATCATCGTCATCATCATCGTCATCACCATCATCATCATCGTCATCATTATCACCATCATCGTCATCATCATCATCATCACCATCATCATCATCATCATAAATAGGTGAATGCTTAAATAGTGCAAATTGTGGTTACAGAGTTATCAACAAGTTTTTGGAGTTGTTGGTAATTCTGTAGCTCTGCCTACCCCACTCTGGGAATGAAGGCGTGAAGGTATGTATGTATGTATGTATGTATGCTTAAATAGTGTTGTAAGGTTAAGCGTAGCGTATGAGTACTAAACTACCCACCTTATACTTGTGTTTTAGTGAGAACTGTCAAGGGGGTAAGTGCATGTTTAGAATAATATTCTTATCTATGTATTGTTTTTTTTGTACACTTGTTCCTGTTTGTTTCTGCAATAAAGTAAATAAATAAATAAATAATAATCATCAACCTAAATTGACAACATTTCAAAAAAAAAAGCATTATTGTTTTTTCGCGATTATAATAGCTGGTTAAAAATTAGACTACCCGTATTTCTTGGTTTTACTTTATTTAACTTAAATTCGTCGTTAATAATTTATTAAAGAAATAGTCATTAAAAAGACCGTATATACAAAGTTAGGAATACTGATGTCGTGATCTTAGCCTGATATAAAATTTAAAAAGTAACTTTAAACAGTAAACAAAACTGACTGTCATGTCATGTCAATCATTCGCTGCCGTTCGTTCACAAATTTGCTATTTTGCGTAATTTAATTAATTACGTAATTTGTAGACGCCATTAAAATAAATAAACTATTTTGCGTAGAATTGAAAGCGTGTCGTCGGAATCAAGTAATCCGTCAGACATATAAACAATGAACATGACAGTTGTATATTTTTTTGAATTCCTTTGGTAATAAATGGACTAAGGGCACTATAAGTATATTCCTAACATTCACAATCCAACTTTTTTTACTGTTTTTCCTAAATATAAAAAAAAACTACTGCATAAAAAAATCCAAAGATATTTTTACTGTAATCAGCAGTGTAAAATCTAGAAACGGTATTTTATTTTACTACCTTAGCACAAAATGAATTGTTGTCAATTAGTCCACTGCTGGACGGAGGCCTCTCCCATAACCTTGTACTCTAGGTACTAAAACAACATACACATAAGACACAAATAGAGGTTTATAACATATTTTGCCGACTGTATTTGTGGGTCTGAGTTCAATTGAGCAAGGATCCTGTTACAACCTTTAACTCTATCATAATTAAGTTCTTCTTAACACCATAATACATAACATATTATACTTCTTATCTCTTTTGTTTGTACAATTACATACAAACATACATAATACACGTATGTACGCCAAAGCACAACGGATTCCAATAACAAGAACCAGCTCAAAATTTACTAGCTAATTAAAATTTTAGGATGAAGGTTTTGACAGTCTTGCAAGTCAAAAATCATGGACGAAGCAGGCGAGCGTGCAGGCCACTTGATCGGGCGTAGGATGAAAACCCATAAAAATTTGTAACCTCAAAACTACGATACCTTAATCTGTAAAACGCTTTACCAACCCTGAGTACTAAGATGGAATGCTTCTATGCTAGTAATTTCACTCCCTATGCTAGAACATAATAATGCGAGGTTGAAAAATAAAATAGTAGAAGCTAAAAATAAATGCGCGAAAGATATTAATACTACGGTAGTTATTGGAAATTTAAATAATATTTTGTAAAAGTTATTACAAGTTGTTACTATGTTACGAGTATCATAGCTTGTATTCTTCTTTTATAATTCCGTTACAATCTCAACAGAGTTAGAGTAAAGCTGACTAAAAGCAAAAAATAAATGTGGAAAATGAAATTTACACTTCATCAAAATCTTAATTACTGTCTGATCGAGATTTTGAAAACAGTTTTCATAAAAAAAACTTAATTATTGGTAATGTTTTTTTTAAAGTAAACCTTACACGGAAGGTGGATCAAAGAATATGTTTGTATTTTTTACGCTACCAAATCGCTATGCTGCATTGAATATCGCGTTCGTAATTAACATACGAAAAGTTTAATCAGGAATTATAAGCGTAATAAAATAGCAATCAATTACTATTGCAACGTGGAGTCTTTATTAATTAGTGAGAATTTCTCGCAATAAAGTTCCGTTTTACAGAAAATATTGCAAAAGTTTAAGAAATCTAAGAGCTGCATACCTCCATTAGAACTCTGTTTAATGCTGCATTACTTTTACCAGCAAATAAGTACTACAATTCTACTGCAACCCCTAATAAGAAACAAGTTTTTTTCCGCGGCTCTGCCCGCACTTTATTACTATTTTCTAAATAAATAAAAAATAAATAAAATACATCGTTCTAAGGGATTTAAGCTACCTCCGAAAGCGTAAACAACACACAGTTACTTTCATATTTATAATAGTAGTATGTGTGTATACAACAGTCAACAATTCCTGTTTTAAACTGTTAGTTAGTCAGAGATTTGACAGAGAGATTCCGATATGCACTCTGACGTCATTCTGTTCTGTTTTCTACTACTACTAAACTATGACGTAAGGTACATCAACAGTACAAACATATAAGTTGAATCACTAAATAAATTTACGGTGGATCTGAATATCTGAGAGAAAATCTCTCTTACTTGGCTTTCATTTTTTAGAGTGTATATTTCATGCTTTGTACAGACATACATTCAATCACGCCTGTTTCCCAGAGGGGGAGGCACATACCACTTTCTACCTTCTACGATCCTGACAGATCTCTTTCCCTTCTTCCACATTCAAATATCATGCACTTCGGTTTAGGGTATTAAACGCCTAGGGGCGGCCCCATCCGACCCCCCTCACTTTCTCACTTATCTCAACTCATACTGCATGCATACATACATACCTTAACGCCTTCATTCCCAGAGTGGGGTAGGCAAAGCTACAGAATTGCCAATAACTCTAAAAACTTGTTGATAACTCTGTAACCACAATTTGCACAATTAGGCTAAGATGTTTAACAGTGTATATTAGTGACAGGGAGCAAGCCGATCGCCTAACAGTACTACAAGCCATTATTCCCTTAGTCGCCTCTCACGACATCCACGGGAAGACATGGAGTGGCACAATTCTAAGCCGGCAACCACACGGCGGACGTGAACAGTATGTAAAGGACTTCATCGAAGATTGGATTAATCAACCAAAGTCCATTTAATTTTACCTGTATCGCTATCCTTCATACACATATTATAATATATATCTTCACTCGTGTCTCCCAATACCTAGCAGCAGAGATAACGGTCTAAACATTACAACTTTCGCTTCCTGCAGCCGATTCGTATACAATACGATTGTAATAGGAGTAAAACAAATTAGACTGGAGGCTGTATTTGTGATAATATACTATACGTCTACGAGTTCGTAGCGCTATGCCGCTACGGGCTACGAGCTTCCGCGTTGATATTGAGTAGTGTAAGATTGCCAATATACCGTCTGAAACCACTTGTGCAAAGAATCTCGACTATTATTAAAGTTTTGATCGAAATGTACAGGATTTTTTACTGTTGTATACACGCATACTACTATTACAAATATGAAAGTAACTGTGTGTTGTTTACGCTTTCGGAGATAGCTTAAGAGGCCGTACACGATTTGTTGACCGTTTTGATTATTTTTGTGATTTAACAGTTAAAATACTGCTTTTCTATAAGTTTTAATGCTTAACATTAAATATCATATAAATTATGATCGAATAAATGAGCTACGAATAAATGAGCCACTTTTTTACTTTTGTCGAGTATCAAAATGCGAGATTTAGGTGGTTTTAAAACGTTATTTATTGCCAATTCTTTTGAACTTTTCGGATATTTTTTTTAGGTAATGGGTTGATTATGAACTAAAGTTTATTTCTATTGTTTTAATTTTATAAACGAGAGATCTGAGTAGCTGAAATAAAAAATATTTTGTGTCCGTTTTCTATAAAAAAATACCAAGTTTATTTATTTTTTTACTCGAAAAATTTATTTGAAAGTGGTAAAAAGTGATTCATACATTCTTTAGACGACTTTCACAGCAATACATTGCAATACTTATCATACCGTTTAGACGTCAAAACGGTTCATGAATATGTGACATTCTAAACCTCCTCCAGCAAGGTCGATTAATCAAAATAAAATAATGAAAACAGAAAAGTAGCTCATACATTCGATAAAATTAGAATTTATCTTTCGTGTTGTGTATTAAAACTTGTAGAAATACAGTATTTCAACTGGAAAATCACGTAAATCAGCGATATCGGCAAAATTTCGTGTACGGCCTCATAAATCCCTTAGGACGATATCATCGAATAGCCAGGTTTGCCCTACGCTAAGATCTTTCAAAAAACGCAACGGACTTAAATGCAGTTTTCAACTATAAACACAGTGACTCCAGAGGAAGGTTTTTATGTATAAATCGTCGGTGATACTGCAAAACCGCGTAACTAACAATTTAGTGATAGAGCAAAATAAACCTTACAATCTTATGAAAAAGGTTCATTTTGCTCCTTATTTGAAATGTCACTTACGCGGTTTTGCAGTTTCACCGACGAAATACATTCTAAATTATATCGTCGATGAAACTGCAAAACCGCGTAAGTCAAAAAATCATGAAATTCGTGTGACGTACTTTATGGATGACCCATTATTGGATAATACAAAATTAATTAACATAAGTTCAATTGCTACCTTTATAACTAGACGCTTAACTCCTAACCACTCGGTTTACGACTTGGGCAAGTCATCAAAACTTGTTACAACTTGTTTTCTTGTTTACAATGTGAAATTGAGTTGTACTGCTGTGACGTAATCACAAAATAACAACTTAGTTAAATATAGGTAGGCACACCTTTAAATAGCATAGTAAATAGACAGTGACAGTTTCGGCAGTTTCGTTTGAAATGAAATGAAATTTATTGCATATGGAATTTAGGTTCAAAATCTTGCAGGTACATTTGCCAGACAGTTGTATAGTCTCACCAAATCCTGCCTTTACAGGCGTATACGCGTTTAATACTAACCACGAGGCGAGGCGGTGCGTATTACATAGAAATATCATTTAATACGCACTGTTTTGCATGTTAGTTTCGAAGATACATACATACATACATACCTTCACGCCTGTAATACCAAAGTGGGGTAGGCAGAGCTACAGAATTACCTACAACTTTAAAAACTTGTTGATAATAGTTTCGAAGATAAACCACAAAAAAACGTAAGGACAGGTTTGTAATATGACAATGACGAGGTTTTTGTTTCTAGTGTTCTGACGTTCAACAGTTTCAAGGGAAAATGAACGTTATGCTTAGTGAGATTCAGAACGCCGAACACTACCGTCTTAAGCTTATATGCCTTTCTAATAATAATTCTGGTTGTTCACAATGGAGTGCTGGCCCCTACCCTGATGTATGGTAGTGAATGTTGGGTGTGGCAGGCCGAGCATGAAAGTCGTGTAAATGCAGTTGAAATGCGCTCTTCGCGTAGTATGTATGGTGTGAAACTGATTGATAGAGTAAGAAATTAAAAAGTCAGAGAGAAATGTGGAATAAAAGAAGATGTAGTGACTAAGGTTGAAAAGGGCATGCTTCGATTGTTCGGTCATTTGGAAAGGATGGATGAAAGAAGATTGACGAAAGATATATAATATATATCTTTCGTATAATATATATCTTTTGCATATTATGCAGATCGAAAGTGTGTGGAAGGGGCCGCCCTAAGCGTACTTTTTCCAATCAAATCGGAGAAATACTGCAGAAGGACTCGATGTATGCATGTTGAAGAAGCGAAAGAAATTTGTCAAGGTCGTAGCAAGTGGAAAGAAGTGGTCTCTGCCTACCCCTCTGGGAAACAGGCGTGATTTAATGTATGTTATGTAATGATAGAGTAGAGTTATCAACAAGTTTTTAGAGTTGTTGGTAATTCTGTAGCTCTGCCTACCCCTCTCTGGGAATGAAGGTGTGAAGGTATGTATGTATGTATGTAATAATAAGTCTGTGATATTTTCTCGACTTTTTAAATTTGTATCTGGTTCTTACTGCAGTAGGATAGTAAGAAAGTGGGTGGTAGCAGCAAAGTTAAACCAAGAGAGTAAACTAAGGTAACCTTAATTAAACTCGCCCGACGCCGCCGCTGTAACTTTAGGTCTAGATGGTCTACTTTGAAAAGGCAAATGAAATTGCAGTTTGAATATCGTCGGTGATAGTGCAAAACCGCGTAAGTAATAAATTTATGATAGAGCAAAATAAACCTTATTGTCTTTATTTAAAATGTTACTTACGCAGTTTTGCAGTTTTACCGACGTTATGTTTAAAATTTTGAAATGTTTCTTTATCATCAATAGGATGCATGGTTTTTTTTGAATAGCATTTCTCTTTAAAATATGGAAAAACCGTAAAAGATATCACCGAAAGTGAAATTAAAATTAAAATCGGCCAAGAAATACCGATGACACAAGCATTTAAAACTGATGGACAGCGTTTGACAGAGATCCCGATATGCACTGTGATGTCATGTAACAGGTTGTCTATACAGGGTGTTACAAAAATACCCGTAAAGCCGAAAGGGGGTTAAATGGTGCCTTATAAAAAGTCCATTTACAAAATTTGAGAACCGTACTATTACTGTATGACTTACCGCCAAAAAAAAAAAAAACATTATTTTTATCATTGATGTGCAAACCCTATTTCAGTAAAATTAAAGAGTAAACTACGCAGAATGTTTTTGACATTTTTACCTAATTCGCGAAACATATTACAAGTCAAGTTTTGGAAGATTTTAAACGAAGAAACCTAAACTAACACTTACTTTTTCGTAATGAACGTCAAATTTACAGGAACGGCTCAAAGTGAGCTCCGCCTTGCTCAATGCACAACCTCCGATACAGTTCGCGAGCACGATTGAAATTGCTATCTTCATGGCCTACGCATAACATCATAAATCGTAATATTCCGAGTTAGAAAACATCGTCATTTTGGAAAAAAATATGGAAAAACACGGAACAATTGTAGAATATCGATAAGAAAATTTGAAATAGACAACATTTTTTTTTTTCGCTCTTGAAGTTTTTTGAAGGCAGTACTTTAAGCATAATGACATCATAGTATTGAACCTTTGTGGATGAAAATCAGAAAAGCCATTAAAGTTGACAATTATTAAAATTGGTAGGTAGGCCTCTCTGTTAAATAATCTATGCTGACTCCGGTTCCCTGTTACTAGGGTTGACAATATTTTTGGCTTTGATAATTAATTATATTTTTAACGGGGTATTCTGTAACACGTTGTATAAACACCATGTTAAATTCTGTTTTGCTGAAAAGAGGAACATATCTTTGTAATTTTTTTAGAGCAGCTTTTCGGATGATCTTCGATCGGTATCTTCGGTTCTTCGATCTTTTGGGCAATTACCCTCTTACACACTCAGATTTTCGAATGTACAGGTTTCCTCACGATGTTTTTCCTTCACCGTAAGAGCATCGGGTAATGCACTTATGTTAGAAAAACTCATTGGTACATGGTGACCGCGGGGGTTCGAACTCGGTACCTTACGATCACGAGTCGACCCCCTAAGCCACTAGGCCACCGAGACGCTTTAAAAGTGTTAGGTAATTAATGAGCTTTTATTGAAGCTATAAGTACATACATACATACATACATACCGCACGCCTTCAATCCCAGAGTGGGGTAGGCAGAGCTACAGAATTACCAACAACTCTAAAAACTTGTTGATAACTCTGTAACCACAATTTGCACAATTAGGGTAAGATGTTTAACAGTGTATATTAGTGACAGGTAGCAAGCCCATCGCCTAGCTGTACTTTAAGTATTTTATTATTTTATGGCATAGGAAGGCAATCGAGCACACAGGCCACCTGATGGTAAGTGGAAACTGTGACCCATAGACATTCGCATTCACAAGACTGCAAATGCACTGCCAACCCTGAGGACTAAGATGGAATGCCTCTATGCTAGTCATTGCACCGGCTGTCTTATCCCCAAACCGGAACACAACAATGCGAACACTGCTGCTTGGCGGTAGGTTAAGGGATAAAATGGTGGTACGAACCCGGACCGACCCTGCACAAGGTCCTCCCACAAGTCATGAATACTCCCTATTCGGATTGTATACGTAGCTTACCCCTACACTAGGGTACAGTTTCACCGTCATCAGAACCCTTAAACAGGAAGGACGCCGACGTAAATCCCAATTCAATACCCGTTAGCATAAACCAAGCTCTAAAATCATTTACGCTATCCAGATAGGCTTCAGCCTTATTTATAGGTACGCTTTACTAAATACCTGGGCCATTCACCTGAATCAGCTGATTGAAAACAGCTGCGACTTGGAGTTTTACCTAAATGAGAAAAGGGAGGCGTGAGATAATGAATATTAATTAATGGGTAATTGAAGAAAGTGCAAATATTGATTGAAATCTTTTCTACGACAAGGGATTTATTACCTAACTAGCTTTTGCCCGCGACTCCGTAACTCCTTACAACGCTTTTTTCACAATCAAAAGTAGCCGATGTCCTTTCTCAGGCTCTAGACTATCTGTGTTCCAAATTTCATTTAAATCGGTTCAGTAGTTTTGACGTGAAGCGAGACAGACAGATGAGTTACTTTCGCATTTGTAATATTAGTTAGGATGGAATGCATGGATGTTTAAATCGCAGTTTTAAACACAATATGAATACGGTTGATACAAGTATTAAAAAAAGCTAATAAGAGAGCGATTTGACAGAGAGATACGATATGCTCTGTGACGTCATGTAAAAGGTCATTCTGTTTTACTAGAAAGAGATAGGAACCAATCTTAGTTGGCTTATATCATGGTATATTTTATTGAATTTTCATTTACATAAGGTTCCATTAGTAATAAAAACCATTTTTTTATACATACATACATACATTAAATGACGCCTTTTTCCCACTTCTTTCCACTTGCTACGGTCTTGACAAATTTCTTTCGCTCCTTCAACATTCATACATCGGTTTCGGGTACTTAAGATTCGGCCCTTTTCCAGTATTTCTTTGATTTGATTCGAAAACGTACGCCTACGGCGGCCCCTTCCAGCCCTGCTGATAATTTATTTTCTTTTCTTTTTATAAACTTGCACAAATTGAGAATGAATCACTATTGTAGCGAGAAATGTTAGAACTTTTCGATCGATGGAGGACTTTTCATTTCTAATTAAGGCAACCCTAAGTTACGGCCCGTTCCCAGTCAATTTCACTAATTAGTAATAGCTACACAAACGCAAATGCTTCCTTTAACTAAATACTTGCTCAGAGCTCAAAAGGGCCATTCATAGTCAAACTACTTGGCAACGTTTTGGACTGGTTCCAACATGCCAACAAAACAGGCTCAAGCGCTAACTCCGAAATTTTGCTCGTGACGTATAGGATTTTTATTGCGTATGATGTTAACTTAAGGGAGTAAAGTGTTATTTTTTTCTGTTGATATCGGCTTTAGTATTTGACTAAGCTTAGTATTTACATACATACCTTCACGCCTTCATTCCCAGAGTGGGGTAGGCAGAGCTACAGAATTACCAACGACTCTAAAAACTTGTTGATAACGACAATTTGCACAATTAGGCTAAGTGAATATTAGTGACAGGTAGCAAGCCCATCGCCTAACAGTACTACAAGCCTTTATTCTCTTAGTCGCCTCTTACAACTTCCAAGGGAAGACATGGAGTGGCACCATTCGAAGCCGGCAACCACACGACACGGCTTAGTATTTATGTTTCAGGAATTAACCTTCTGCGGGTGTATTATGGTCGTGTTTATTGATGTGTACAAACGTGGATACTACATCTGTCACTTTCTGACTAGTATCTAAGTAAGAGAGTGACGGATGCTTTAACCACCGCGATAAAGCTGGCGTGGAGCTAACCCAATGTGCTTCTGTTAGTCCATTAGAGAAAATACTCTTTTAACGAACTTTTGTCTTTACGTGTGATGTCCATGGACTTTTTTCCCTAATAAGTCCATGGGATTGTCACAGTTGTAACAGGAGTGAAGCCAAGACAAATATGATGCTGAGTGTGGTTCAGTTTTTTTGATAAGTGTGATTGTTCTTTATGCATTTTGCCTCGTGTTAAACATTATCAAAATTAGATATTGCATACATTGTATGTTCTACGAGTAATAACTTCAAGCGTTAACATTTAACAAATACTTTCTGGATTATTTGCGTTAAAAAAAAATGTTAAGTATACGTCCAAGTCGAAATAAAAAGTTCAAGTGACTGACGCAGACCGGTTCCATCCACGTGTTTTTCTTCTTCATCCTTCCCTCTCTCATCTCCGCTTATCAGAATATATTTTTCATACTATATCTCCCCGCAAACATTTGCAAGCTTTAATAGACTCTTGACTTCTCATTCTCTCTTTCTCCAAGGTATACCTACACAGTGTACGCTCACAAAAACAATTTCACACCAGTTGCAAATTAAATTTCCTTTCCTCCGTTCTATTTAATAATGAAAAGTGCAAATGTTCCCCGGCAAGTTATTTCTTACCTAACTGGCGGGAAACCTGGCAGAGCAATAACCAGCCTCTCGACTGGCCTACTTCTCCACGCTCCAAATATGAGGTGAGAGTGACTCTAAATGCTGACCCTTTATATAATATAGCTCACGGCTAGCCGGAATGAAAATGTGAAAATGCACCTGGAAATATAGTGCTCTATTCTGCCGTCCTACCAAAGAAGGTAGCTAACTGCAATGTAGTGGTCAAAGCATTCTATACTCTATTGGTAACCACATTAAATTTAAAATTCTTATACTATTACTTTGCAGTTAGCCGCCTTCTTTGGTATGACAGCAGTATTCCATTAAGACTGCACCGAGCAAACCTCGAGCGTCCAGTGGCGCCCTCTACTATTATTGTGTTTTCTGATAAACGTAAAGAATTTCCGTGGAATTGGACGATGCTTTTTTGTAGCCCAAGTAAAAACACAATTTATGGGATACGTAACAAACTTTCATAACACTTACCCTTTGAGTAGTTAACTTAACGGGAAAAGGTGGCCGCTTTTTTCCGTTAAGTTGATAACTCGAAAGTCAATTGTTATTAAACTATGTGATATAGCCTATAAGTTGTGATTTCATTTGTAGTACAAAAATGCACCGTCCGATTTCAAGAAAATACATTAGTTTGTTAGAAAATTCAATAATAGAAAAACTTTCCAGCACTTAAAAATTACTTGAAAAAGTCGTTAATGTCTAAAGCGTATTATAGGATCGAGGACTATCTAATAGACAAAAATGCTTGGCCTAAACCCGAAACTAAATCAATATTTTTTCTATTTTCATATTCAAAAGCTTTATATTGTCTAGGGGACACCGTTGATGTAGGAAAACATATCAATCTTATGTGGTCGTCTTGCACCATCTTATATACACATAAGTAGTTGTTCTTTTTTTGATTTTGGTGTTTTCCTGCGGATATTACGCAGGTTATTTGATATACTTTTTAATTTAATATTTATAGATTTATATAATGCTACACTTAGTAGAACCTACCATTGTAATATTCAATATATTTAAAAAATGACTGACTGCTGAGTTTCTTGCTGTGCTTCTTCTCAGCAGAAGTCTCCTCTTGTGAAGCGCTGGTAGATTCTTGACGTTTAACCTTTTGAACGCCTTACGTCGTATACAAGATGCGTCACTCACACGACAAACATTTTTGCTATGCCATGCAAATTACACCTTATTGATACGAAATAAAGTCTCTTTCGATTTTCGATCTCTTTCGGCGTCAGTGGCAAGACTTTACGTTGACGGCCAGAGCCGTCGGTGGCGTTCAAAAGGTTAAAAGTGCCCGTGCGGCCTACTTCTTGAATAAATTTATAGACTTTATCTTAAGTAATGAGGGCGCCACTGTACATCTTGGCGTATCTTGACGTTGACAATAATGACTGAAGCAATTATAGTTTTACGGAGACGAATATTGAGCCTCATGTACCATAGAACGGTGTCATAGTATCGTTATATAACAATTTGTTTGATACTTGTTACGACTTTAACTATACCGTCACTGTGACACAGTTCCAAGGTGAATCAGGGTTCCATATTGGGCTGATAGAACATGGTACCTGACTTGACAGAAGAGTCTGGAGCTAACCCCATGTGTTTCTGTTTAGTCTATTAGAGAAAATACTCTTTTACCGAACAATTGTCTTCCATTGGGAGTGTCTATAAATAACTCAACATTGGCGACATACACCTTAACTGGAGTGAAAGCCATTCATTAAAATTAGAAATATACCTCAAAAGAAAAACACGGAACCCTTGTAAATTCACTTTGTTGTACATCTGTCTGTCCGTCTGTCGGTCCGTCCGTCTTTCTGTCTGTAAAGACCCGTTATCTCCGGAACGCGTAGGACTATCGAGTTGAAATTAAAACCATATACTCAGGTCTACAGTCCCTTGAAGCTGTGAAAAAAACAAACTTCTAAGTTTGTGCCGCACAAAACGTATATTCCGACACTCAAGGGAATCAAAATTTAAAGGGTATTTTCCGTTGACCTAGAACTATGAAATTTGGCAAATAATACCGTCTTATACTCGTACTACCAATATAGGAAAAAAATGGAAAACTAAACATTTTTAATTAAATCGCAAAAAAACAGGGTCTTTATACAAGGAACGGCGGTCCAAATTTTGAGTTGAGTTTACCGTGTCATGTGCCACACCGTCGGTGGGAAAATCCTATTCGTACTTGTCCGGTTTTTCTTTTCGTAATACACCGAGCGCCATCGTGCTGGCATTGCGAGTCAACAATACTATAATTCACCGCAGTCAATAAACAAGAAATATTAGAATAGGTTGATGGCTAATTAGACTAATTAGCTAACAAAGTTCATTAAAAAGTAACCAATAATACAGGGTGTAGCCAATTGATTGAATCTCGATTCATAACGTGTCATGTCTCGATTCTGCATGGGTATAATACGAGCCTCTATTCGGGGTCAAACGTGACCTAATTTTGAGTGGAATTGGATGCGGAAAGCCAATTCAGTGGTATATGAATGAGTATTTTTGGATGAATACGATCATTCTGAATTTTTGAGACTTCCTAGGGAATCATTTAAAAGCTAGTCATATTTCGTGCAAAAACAACAGAATATGAAACATATTCTGTAGTATGTAAGGTTGAAATTCTAAATAAATACTATGTGGTCGCTAAATGGCTTTTACCTTAATAATGGTTAAACAAAACAGGAAACAATCGCACACAAATTGACCTAGTCCCAAATTAAGCTTGATTAAATTAGGCTTGTACTATGGGTACTAGACAACGATAAAAATACTTATATAGAGAAATACATACTTAAATACATAGAAAACACCCATGACTCGGGAACAAATATTCGCGCTCATCACACAAACCCAGCACTGCTAGCTTCGTAGGCAGGGTCACTACCAACTAGGCCAACGCGTCATCAAAGCTATCAGGTTAATTTCAATGGCAGTTGGACAGGATTCCTATGTCTGCCCGTTGTGTCGATGTGGCCACAATCAAATTTCTCGAGCGCATGTCAAAGCTGTCGCTAATTGTTAACCGAATCGAACCAACATGGAGTCTTAGGCACAATAGGACTAGAACGTCCCGAATGCACTCACAATGCAGCAATTACTCACTGCAACTGTCTGAAGGCGAAGTCAAATATGCGGCTCTCCTGGAATTGTAACTCGCAGCACAGTCAATGCTTTGAAAACAGTAATGCTTACGCACTGAGAATCAAAACGATGCTACGCTTTCGGAAATTAAATAGGAACGCGTTATCAAGTGCATTTGTCATACAATAAATAAATAGCAAAAATCTAGCTCATTGGACTTAGGTACTCTATGTGAACTGGCTAGGAACGGTGCTGACAACCCTCTGGTCGGTCCGGAGCCGGTTTGTGGCATCACAAAACTATACAAATCTAGGGCGATCGAGCTGTGGAAGTCCACAAAAGGACAAAATTACTCGAAATCATTTATTCAAGGGTTCAAAAGCAAGCTCTCCAAACAGATTTTACAACTCAAAAGAGAAGTCTTGCGAAGTGACTAGGATCCTAACTGGCCACTGCAAACTGAACAGATACCTGTTTCTAATGGGTATGAAACAATACGCGACATGCAGGTTGTGTCAGGAGACAGAGGAGACAGCAATGCACATCCTCTGTTCTTGCGGACCACTAATGCGCACTAGGGCGACATATAATGGACCCACAAGAGATACAACTCCTCACTGCCCAAAGCATCTGGAAATTCCAGGACGCAACGGGCCTTTGCGGTGAGCTCTAAAACAAAGGGCTGCTACAAAAAATCAGCAATGGTCGAAGTGGCTCACAAGGCCCGTCTCAACCCCCCCAATAATAATAAATACTCTATGTACTTCATATTCTCATATTTTAAATATTAAACCAAATAACTTTCAAGATTCAAGGGGATTTTAACAAGAATTTCAATATGAGGGATGCTTTTAGTGAAATCTGATGATGGACATCCCGAAAATCGATACAGGACTTCCAGAGTGCCTAGGATACCCAACTGATTGAATCTGCGGTTAACGTTGGAATTCTGCATGTTCAGAAAAATATCTAAAATGGCAAATGCTGACCCAAACTCTCTCGCTGTGGTGTTAACTGATTGTGCGATCAGTTAGGTATCTTAAGCGCTTTTGACCTCCTTTATTGAACTTCGGAGTATCCACCATTAAACCTCACTCAAAACAAACCCTGGCCAGGAACCAAGGCTTCGTAATAGCCTCGTTTGTATGAAAAACGCACTCTGACCCGTATTATTGTATGTAGTGTATTTTATAATCTGTCTACTGTGGCGCAATTTGAGGCCGTAGCATTGCGGTTAACAAAGCGAAAGATCATGCACCGCCCCGGCGTTTCGTCGCGTAAAGATAGCACGTCTGTCTGTCATGCATACAATACATAGTAAACTACACGCAACATGATAACCTGTGTAAATACTATCACTTACATGTTTAAGATATATCCAGAAAACATGGTTGAAATGATTAAATCGATGAATTGAATTTCGATTACATTTTGGATTAACGTGTCTGGCAACAAAAAAATGTGAAACAGTGTTTCTTTCTACCTACGGCCGGCATCGCGTCGTCACATCAACTATTTATTTATTTTGGAACAAACAGTCATACAAATATATTTTATTACAAATAGATTGGACTACATAGACTTATAGTTCCCAAAATTAAACATTATAGTATAATAACATTAATAACGCAAACAAAAATGTGTACAGAATAAAAAAAAATTTTTACCTGAAGCCTTTTTGGGCCATAATGACGATGCCGTCTGCAAATCACAAGTGTGAGAGATACTCGCCGTATATGTTAAGAAAGAAAGAAATAAAAACATTTATTCGTGACATACATACCAAAGAACAGATTAACAAATACAAAAAGAAAGTAGCCACGAAAAGTTCCCAACTCAGCATAGTCATCGTTTTAAACATACCCTCCAGTGCATTTGTGAACAACTTAGGGGAGATTACATCCCTTTTCACACCTCGATGCAGGTGGATGGTGGTGGGTGGATACGGGTGGAAAATGGCTATATCAGTCACTCAATAAAAAACTTTAGCACACTTAGAACCTTGTCATTGTGAATGTCATTGGCATGTGTGTTATTTGATATTTTATAATTGAAGTTTACTATGTCAACGCACTAAAGTGCTAAACAATTTCGTTGGGATACAGTCGAGTTCATAAAGATATATATACTTTAGTACCTTGTCAACTTAATGTCACGTTCAAACTGCCATATACGCATTATCACAGTGATTAAAGTGACAAGGTACTAAAGTGTATACATCTTTATGAGATCGACTGTACCTACTGTACCAAAATTGCCTATAATATTTGAGGGTTTCCCTCTGACCTGATTGTCAATGAGACGATCGCGGAAGTATACCCTATCAAAGCAAAAAAGGATTATCAAAATCGGTCCACAATTGACAGAGAAATCGGTGAACATACATAAAAAATAGACAAGCATTGTAACATAGAACCTCCTCCCTTTTTGAAGTCGGTTAAAAAATAGTCCATTAAGGTTTAATTTATATCCCAGCATCCACCAGCGTCCCCGTACAATCGCTATTCCTCTCTGTTTTAAGAGCATTACGTTTCTTTCGTTTTCTCGTGTTTTCCCGTAAATATATTTTTGTTTTTTTCTTTCATGCTTATTTTAACGCTAGCTTATTACATCAATATACTGTTACAAAGCTGATTAAATAACGTGGGATTTAATGTTGTTTACTGAAAGGTTCTATAAATAGGAACATCATAACAATGTCACGTTTTGTAAGTCTTTTTTGCGTGAACTATTATTATGTTGTAAATTTGTTTTAACGCTTGGTTTTCTGTCTTTTTCTGTGCACCACTTTTGTAAGTTTTTGTATGATTATTCTGTTGACTAGTAGAGAATGCAATTAGGCATTAAGTCCGCCATTTGTAATTTTTTTTTTTGCGATAAAGGTTAAATAAATAAATAAGAAGAAGAGCCAATCATTACGTATTTTCCTGTAACGCGTCAAACGTAAAAAAAAAACAATGCGATTTTATACAGAAACTTACAAAAGTGGTGACTTTTGTAAGTTTCTGTATGATTATTCTGTTGACTGGTAGAGAATGCAATTAGGCATTAAGTCCGCCATTTATAATTTTTTTTGTGCGATAAAGGTTAAATAAATAAATAAGAAGAAGAGCCAATCATTACGTAATTTCCTGTAAGGCGTCAAACGTAAAAAAAAAAAATGCTATTTTATAAGCTACCTTTTATGAAGGCCGTAGATTATAATTGGATTATTATAATCTACGGCCTTCATAAATATACTAGCGTCGCGCCCTCGATTCGCTTCGGTTTACGTGGGTTTCCTGTAACATCCGTAAATACATACACATACATAAACTCACGCCTTCATTCCCAAAGTGGGGTAGGCAGAGCTAAAGAATTACCAAGCAGTCTTAAATAAGTTTTTGATAATTCTGTAACCACGTCTTGCACAAATCAGGCCAAGATGTTTACCAGTGTATTAGTGACAGGTTGCAAGCCCATCGCCTAAGAGTACTAGAAGCCTACCTACTTGTGGGAGGACCTTGTGCAGGGTCCGTCCGGGTTGGTACCACCATCTTATCCATTAACCTACCGCCAAGCAACAGTGTTCGCATTGTTGTGTTCCGGTTTGGGGATAAGACAGCCGGTGAAATGACTAGCATAGAGGCATTCTATCTTAGTCCTCAGGGTTGGCAACGCATTCGCAGTCTTGTGAATGCGAATGTCTACGGGTCACAGTTTCCACTTACCATCAGGTGGCCTGTGTGCTCGTTTGCCTTCCCATGCCATAAAAAAAAAAAGCCTTTATTATGTCCTTAGTCGCCTCTTACGACATCCACGAGAAGATATGGAGTGGCACTATTCTAACCCGGTGACCACACAGGTAAATAAACCAGACCAGAATAATAAAAAGTCCTCCTCTTGAATAACTGTATGTATTGATGAAAACGGCAAAAAAACCGTTGCGTAGTTTAAAATATGTTAGCGTACATACAGACAGACAGACGGCTGGAAGCGACTTAGCGACTGCCGTCCCACCAAAGAAGGCGGCTAAGTGCACAGTAGTGGTATTAGCATTTTAAATTTAATGTGGTTACCAATACAGTTTAAAATGGTTCGACTACTACACTCTCGGTCACACAATACGGGTCAGAGTGCGTTTTTCATACAAACAAGGCTATTTCGAAGCATTGGTTCCTGGCAAGGGGTTGTTTTGAGTGAGGTTTAATGGTGGATACTCAGAGGTCCAATAGAGTAGGTCAAAAGTGCTTAAGATACCTAACTGATCGCACAATCAGTTAACACCACACCACAGCGAGAGAGTTTGGGTCAGCATTTGGATTTCCTTACATTATATTGCCATTTTAGATGTTTTTCTGAACATGCACAATTCGGGCGTTAACCGCAGATTCTATCAGTTGGGTATCCTAGGCATTCTGGAAGTCCTGTATCCATCGCTTAGTTTATTATAGTTATTTCCATAGTGTTATGTCGTACGGTATTCTGGTTTGGGGTAAGGCAGCTGACATACAAACTATATTTGTGTTACAAAAAAGGGCCATTCGTTCTATTTACAACTTAAATTCCCGTGACTCCTTAAGAGATCTTTTTAAGGAAATTAATATCTTAACTGTAGCGTCACAATTTATTTATGAGAATATTATTTATGTTATAAAAAATTTGGATTCTTTCACAAAAAAATAGCTATTCGAAAATTCCGCGTCCGTAAAGTACATAAATCATTTGTTGGTCAATGCATTCATTTCTATAATAAATTACCTGAGGTAGTATTAAAGTTACCCTTTCCAGCACTCAAAAATTACTTGAAAAAGTCGTTAATGTCTATAGCGTATTATAGGATCGAGGACTATTTAATAGACAAACATGCTTGGCCTAAACCCGAAACTTAATCAATAATATATTTTTTATTTGTTTTTTTCAAATTCAAAATCTTTATCTTGTCTGGGGGACACCGTTGATGTAGGAAAACATATCAATCTTATGTGGTCATCTTGCACCGTCTTATATACACATACGTAGGAGTTATTTTTTCCTTTTCTCTCTTTCTATCTTAAGATTTTGGTGTGTTTTCCTGCGGAAACTACGCAGGATATTTGAAATATTTTATAATTTGCTATTTATAGATTTATATAATGCTAGACTAAGTAGTACCATTGTAATATTAAATATATTTAAAAAAATGACTGACTGCTGAGTTTCTTGCGGCGCTTCTTCTCAGCAGTGGTCTCCTCTTGTGAAGCGCTGGTAGATTCTTGACGTGTAAAAGTGCCCGTGCGGCCTACTTACTGAATAAATGTCTTTATCTTTATCTTTATCATGCTCGGGGTGTCCTTCATCAGATTTCACTCAAAGCATCCCCGTCGAGAAACCAAGGCTTCGAAATTGCCTCTTTAGTATGAAAAACGCACTCTGACCCGTATTATTTGACCGCGAGTGTGCGACATGCCTTCCTGACCCGGCCAATAGAAGGAACACGTCGTAAACGAAATGTACTAAATCTTAAACCAAACTTAAAATAATAATGTCCGGCGTGACCTTTGGACAAAGAGTGGGTTTATATCATGGAGCTAAAGGAAACGAATTAGTAAGTTGAATACAATCTTTATTACTACTCTTTCTGTAACATTATAGATATACTGAATTTAATTGTAAACCTTTAGGTTTGAAGCGACCAGACATTTTAAACATTAAAAGCTCAGCAAAAGCATGGGTCGTGCTTAATTACTATGGTTCTTATGATAGGTTCACAATTATCTATGCTAAAGTTGGTTAGTCCCTAAGGAACCTAATGCCATCAATTCCAATATCCAATTTTACTTTTATATCCTAATTCCCTAGTTTAATTAAATAATTAATTCACAGACCTCAATCTGAAGTAACCTTACTGCAAAGGGCTGTCTGGCTGCAGACAGGATCAGGGCAGTGTGAGTTGAAACGCGATGCTCTGGGCGTCGACTCTATGCAGACTCCTTAGTGCAAGCCGCACAGTAAGCGCGCAAAGATATAAGGTTCAGGCGGCGCAAGCAGTAAGATCCCCTAACATTGAAGAGCTCTAAGCAGTTTGTTGCAGAAGTATAAAGAAGAAAATAGTCAAGGTCTTGCTACACAAACAAAAGGCGGCTGGTAAAATGTCCTAGCCCGCACTACTAAATTACACAAAAATTAGCAACCCTTAGCTTCTTCATTCACAGACTAAATCTCTTGTGCAAAGTGAAATTTACTAAACATGTGCTTTCAAAGTTCTGAAGAAAAGGAAAGCAAACACAAACTTGACAGATGTGATGATATCAAAATTACTATCAGCACACAACTGTTTGAAAATAAATCTAAATTATCTGCATTCTAAATTATCTTTGTATCCTTTCTAAATCTGAATTATCTAAATTGACTGTTCTAAATTTCAATTGTATAAATTTCTTAATTTATTCCTAAGTTTCTAAATTTCTAAATTTGTTCCTAAATTTCATAATTTCCAAATTCTCTAGGTTTTCTAAATTTCCCTAAATTTCTAAATATCAATTGTCTGAATTTCTTAATTTCCCTAAATTTGTATGATCTAGATTTCTTTAATTTCCCTAAATTTCCCATCCACCTGGAAAGAACCAAATTGCTTCGATTAGGTTATGCACATGGCAGAAATTAAGCGGAGAGCAGAGTAAAGCAGATCAAAAGATGCTTACCGGAGACCATCCAATAGAGATTATCTCAAACGCTGACTTTCCCTCCATCCCGGCATAAATAACCCTCTCTTAGGTTTTGAAGAACTGAAAGTTAACCACGAGGTTAAGAAACTTGGTTACATGGTGCACATGTATGATTCCAACAAAATAAATACTCACGATTTTGTTACTGCCACAAAATAACTCTTGAATCTGCTGCTCCTTTGCCAAATAAGCCACAGGAGACTTCTATCAAAATAAGGACCTCCGTCCTGCACAAGATGAATCAAGCTTCTTTCGTACACACATCTTGGGATGCCTGTTATATGCACGATCTAGCCAAGATGGCTCAAGGACACAACCACCGGAGCACCCTGGAGCACCCTCAAATGAAGAAATTCTCCCACAATATTTACCCCAGAATTTACCCTGAAACGACTTACTTTTTAACTTTGGTATTACTGATTTGTAAAACAATAAAACCGTTGATTGAGAAAGCTACCATTTACTGTTCTTCCTGAATCCTAAATTCTTACAAAACTTTGGTTCAGCAAATACTTTCATACATTTATGTACATACATACATACCTTCACGCCTTTATTCCCAGAGTGGGGTAGGCAGAGCTACAGAATTACCAACAACTCCAAAAACTTGTTGATAACTCTGTAACCACAATTTGCACAATTAGGCTAAGATGTTTAGCAGTGTATATTAGTGACAAGTAGCAAGCCCATCGCCTAACAGTACTACAAGCCTTTATTCCCTTAGTCGCCTCTTACGACTTCCACGGGAAGACATGGAGTGGCACAATTCTAAGCCGGCAACCACACGGCTCAATAATAATTTATGTAAAATGAAATAAAGTAATAAACTTTGATGTTTACTTTATTTCCCAACAATCGAGTAGAAAATCTAAGGCTGACAACCCTAATTCAAAATTAGACACCAAACGTCAATGCAGTTACTAGCCTCTAAAATTACTCGAGAATGTTGCTAGTTCTGAGTTTGGGTTTGTTTAAGTCATGATAAAAACGCAACGTTACAAGTGTACATTGCAGTTAGCCGCCTTCTTTAGTAGGACGGCAGTGTATGAAGAGCATACACCGGATTGACAGGGGCAAAAATGTACCAGTGCTAGTGATTCATTAAATATCGACAAAATTTTACTTTTTTCGTGACATTTGCTGTTTTTATGCAAGAGTGTAGCATCTCAAAATAAGTTGCTGTTGCATTTAAATTGACAACAATTCATTTTTTGCTAAGGTAGTAAAATAAAATACCGTTTCTAGATTTTACACTGCTGATTACAGTAAAAATATCATTGGATTTTTTTATGCAGTACTTTATTTTATATTTAGGAAAATCAGTAAAAAAAAGTTGGATTGTGAATGTTAGGAATACACTTATAGTGCCCTTAGTCAATTTATTACCAAAGGAATTCAAAAAAATATACAACTGTCATGTTCATTTTTTATCTGTCTGACGGATTACTTGATTCTAACGACACGCTTTCGATTCTACGCAAAATAGTTTATTTATTTTAATGGCGTCTACAAATTACGTAATTAATTAAATTACGCAAAATAACAAATTTATGAACGAACGGCAGCGGATGATTGGCAAGTGAGAGACATTACATGACACATGTGACTTTTTTTATTTTATATCAGGCTAAGATCACGACATCAGTATTCCTAACTTTGTATATACGGTCTTTTTAATGACAATTTCTTTAATAAATTATTAACGACGAATTTAAGTTAAATAAAGAAAAACCAAGAAATACGGGTAGTCTAATTTTTAATCAGCTATTATAAACGCGAAAAAACAATAATGCTTTTTTTTTTGAAATGTTGTCAATTCAGAACACTTTGTACCTACTTAAAGTTTTCTTTAACCTTTTGAACGCCGTACGTCAAATACAAAATGCCTCACTCACACGCCAAACATGTTTGCTATGCTAAGCAAATTGCAACTTAATCCATACGAAACAAAGTCTCTTTTAATATCTAACTTGTGTCGGCTGTGGCCGTCAGTGGCGTCAGTGGCACGACTTTCAGTTGTCGGCCAGAGCCGACTGTGGCGTTCAAAAGGTTAAAACATCATCATTTTTTGAGTTGTAGCAGTATTGTATAAAAGCAGCGTATGACTCTTACATTTCTTGCGTAGGTACCTTTATCTTCGATAAACGATCTTTTTTCTTTCGAGGCATTTTTAAACGACTTAAAAAACACGATGGTTCTCAATTCGTCGGAATGTTAAAGAATATTGTGGTACTGAATGAGTTTGTTATTCAATGTAATTTCAATGGTTGTCAAAAGTAACTCGAGTCCAGGGTCAATGTCAGATACCGGTTCTTTATAGTTGGGTTGAGTATATGGGGTTAAATATATTGTTTTTTTTAAATTATTATTTATGATAATGATCGATGATTAAAAATGGTTTTTTATCGATATCGATAAATTTAGTCGACATTTAATGAATCACTAGCACTGGTACACTTTTCACCCTACCCTAGTCAATCCAGTGTTTGATGAAAAGGTTTTTTTTTCTATAACGAGTTATAAGTTATAACACGGTCAGCGCTAGCAACTCACTAGTCGGGTTGTTTGTTCGTAGGCAGTTTTTGTTATAAAGCGAATAATGCTGGGATCGACTAACGTAGCGCTAAACACATAATTATACAAAATGTAAACTTCCTTTGCTCGGTTCTTCGACCAGTTAAAGGTTGGCGCAGACATAACCGCTCGGCACAGCTCAAAGTAAGGTTAAGTAAGGGCAGTGAGTTTTGCTTTTTCAGTGGACAATGCAAGGCCTGCGCCCGGCTATTGTTTTCACTTTAACTTAACAAAAATGTACCGTGACTTTGAGCCGATCCGATGCAGAGCTGTACTACTTACTACTTAATACCCGGTTCAAATTATTCCAGCAAAAGCATTCCAGTAGAAGTACATTGACGAGTTGGTTTTCACGTTTGCGGCGAGAGCGACGTTAACGACGCAATGTACTTGTACTGGAATGCTTTAATAATGTGAACCGGGCATAATACTACTGAAAAATTGGGTTTTTTTTGTAATTAGGACTTTGAATCTACAATCAATGGAATAAAGTTCAATTGCGATTGTTCGAAAATGCCATTTTCAGTTAATGAACATAGGAAAATAAACGTTATTCTTATTGTTACAGAGTTCAAAGTAAATTGCCTTGACTATGTCCATCCTATTGCACACTGGGCCTTAAAAGGTTAAAAGTCCTTTATAGTTAATCCCTTGGGAGCGGCCCAATTTTCTGGAATAAAATGTTCATGTTTCCGTTTCTGGTCTATAAACTATGTCTGTATACCAAATCCGCTTAGATCGGTTGAGGCTTTGAAATGTAAAGACGGAACAAACATCCATTTAAAACATTAGTAAGTATAAAAGTAATAAGTTTCTGTCAAAAATAATAATGGGAAAAGCTTTTGTTGCCGACTATACTTTTCTTTGCACAGTATGACCACCTAGAGACTCCATCATTAGACCAGTTCGATGGTACTGTTTTGCCGTGGTCAGATCGAAACCAATTTAAGCTGGTCCAGAGTTTTCGGTCGGCGCCACCAGTCAAATGCTTAGCAATAGTCAATACCGTAACCTGCAGGAAAAGTATCTCCAATCGATACCGCTGTCCCTTTCATGTCAGTAGAGAGTGAGATAGATGCCACAGTAGATATGCTATCACAGATTTAATAAAACGGACCCGAGTTCGAGTGCCCAGCTAAAATGGAGCGATGACCAAGTTTTTACTGTGGTGTAAGTGACGAAATACCAGCGAGTTTATAGCACTATATAAACCTAGCTTCTATTTACTAGCTAGTATGTCTGGCTGCATATCTGTCTGTCTGTCTTTGGTTTACGTAAGGTGACCGTAATGGACAAATACCAAAACCTGATAGCATCCAACGCTGGTGCCAATTATAATAATAAAATAAGTTTATGTCAAAAATTTGATTTTTGGGATAAATTTTTACTGCCTACTGTTCTTTTTGTTGCAAAATCTTTATCTGCTTATGAAGACCAAACTATTGAGTCCTATCATACATTTACTGAGTTAAGGACACATAGCGTCGGCTTAGAGTGCAAACCTGCTTAATCCGTTTTTTGGATTTAGCAAGTTTGCACTCTAAACAGATGAAATAAAGTGCAAATCTGCCAATTCTTGAAAAAGGATTTAGCAGGTTTGCACTCTAAGCCGACGATAGGGCTTGTAGACGACATAAATACTTCCATACATACATAGAACATTATCCATGACTCAGGAACGAATACTCGCGCTCATCACACAAATATCTGCTATTACCGGGATTGGAACCCAGGACCACTAGCTACACAGTCACTACCAACTAGGCCAACGCATCGTCAAAAATAAAGCCCCAGCTTATAACTTACACCACACAGTTTCTATTAACTAGAGTATCGTTGCGCATTTCTGTCTCCTAAAGTGGGTCGTAAATCAAAGGAGCATGAACTTAGCTCTGCCTGCTATAGATCCCTCGTCCATAGGGATGGAACTAGAAGACAAATACGAGGTTAAACGTCAGGACCGTGGAAATAACCTTCAAGGCAATACGAAATTGAGACTAGCCTATTCATTGCCGAGCGCACAGTATATATGTACATATATATATATTTTATGGGATGGGAAGGCAAACGAGCACACAGGCCACCTGATGATTTTATCCATGATGGGTTTGCATTTGACCTCAGTCTCACCTGATGTTAAGTGACGACTAGGTCGAAGATGGTACACGCTTACCCAGAAAATGCCTTTTTAACTCTTGCCTTGAAAACACCAAGGTTAGGTTAGGTCTGACGACGACGCGCTGGCCTAGTTGGTAGTGACCTGCCTACGAAGCTAGCGGTCCTGGGTTCAAATCCCGGTAAGGGCAGATATTTGTGTGATGAGCACAAATATTTGAATGTTTACTATGTATATAAGTATATATTTCTCTATATAAGTATGTATATCGTTGTCTAGTACCCATAGTAACAAGCCTAGAGCTTAGTTTGGGACTAGGTCAATTGGTGTGTCATTGTCCCCTGATATTTATTTATTTATTTTTGATTCCGGGAATACAGACGCAGGGAGAGCGTTCCACTCCCTAGCAGTGCGAATAAGCAAACCGCTGCGTGCGAACCATTGGGTATTCTATACTACATGTGGATGGAAGCCCTCCCGGCGCTTAGAAGACCGATGTGAGAAAGTGGAGGGTGGGATGAGGTCATGCAGTTCTTGGGCACAGTCTCCATGATACAACCTGTAAAATACCGAGAGACAAGCGACTGTACGCCTATGCTCCAAACTCTGAAGCTTGGTATTGGCGAGTGAGTCGATACCGATGAGTCTCCTAGCTCGTCGGTCCACCGAGTTCACCGACATCAAACTCAACAGGATGGACCGAGACAGTGTAGTCGGGGCCGCATTGTTGCCGCGTTTGTTCGAGCTAAACGCAACCACCCTAGTGCCACAACGGCAATAGGTAGCGGAAACTCCTTAAGTGCCGGAGATAAACTAGTTTTCTATTCATACGAAGCCAAGCGTCACATATGCTTTGATGCCGACGCTTCTTAAGTATTTATATTCACATTTTTGTGTCGTTCATTCCTTTACTTCCTCAACCTCGTATCTGATCGAATAGTGAGATAGGAAAAGCACGTTTTATTATTTATTTATTTATTAATTCCTTGATAAAACAGAGTTTTACATGTCAAAAGTTCTAAACACAGTAATTCTACACTGAATTCTATAAATATTAAATTAAATTATCTATACAAACTATGTCAATATGTTATGTATGTCATTCAATACGTATGTGGAGTCAATTGTTTGGGCAGCGAACCAGTAACTAGTCAATTTAGCCGTTGAGAAATTCATCGATAGTGTAATATGCATCAGATACTAGTTTAGCCTTAAATTTATTAATAAAACTCCTCATGTTCGGTGCATTTTTGTTTTCCCTTAATAATAAAAACTACTTTCTATCTAACTATTCGATCTGATACGAGGTTGAGAAAGTTAAGGGACGATTTTGTTCGTGTCTAACAGAGTCAAATAGTGAGCCTATCATAATGTCGAAGAAAGACAAGGGGCTCCCTTCTACCCGGTAAAACCTAATTGATTTTGACATGTTAATCTATTGTTAGCTGTTATTTACTTGCCAGTAACGGCGGCTGATTACAAAACAATATGAAACATGATTCAGATTTTATTACTCAATATAACACAGTATAAATTACATGGCATGTCAAATTATATGCAGTTAGATTGAGGTCGTCAGAAATAGAATTAAATGATAATAGTAGAAAGTCAACACAAATACAGAGTACATTAAAAAAAAAAAAAAAAGTCAATCCTATTTATAAGTAAAAAACAATATAACTAAAAATAAACATAAAACATGTGCGGTTTAATTATCAATTGGGATTGTTCATATTAGTACGATTATTAGTACGATTATTCGAGGAATAGGGTTTTAAATTGAAAGCCTTTTGTTTTTTTGTTTTTTTTTTTTATCAATTTCGGATATTTCAACAACACTATATTTAATCTTTGTTTGACTTTCGTTTTCGGCTTGAAGCCCTCCTAGGTGTATCTTACGGGTTAGGCGAAAACCGCTTCAAATTGTGTTTCAATACACTATTACAATGACTATTTATCATTAGATATCATTTAATTGTGGTAATTTATAAGAAAATGCCAACCCAGGTTTAAAATAATCATGTTATCTATAAAATATCTGCTAAATAAATACATATATTAAAAAAGAACTATTGGGTCCTACCTTACCTAGTCCTAACTACCTTCATTACCTATTCTTTCGAACTAGAATGTAAAAACCGGAGTATTTTTTTTGGTCTATCCCAATTGTCGACCGATTTTGGTTGAGTATTGGGAATATCTTCAATGACATCTACTAAGTAATACCAAGCGTAAGCGTGCAAAAATTACATTTATCGCGATATCTTGGCCAATTTGTAATTCTAAGACGATTCATTGTTTTAAAACCTTTTTTATACATTTAGTTTCGTACTCTTTCTTATCATCTATTCGTTTTATCATTTCAATATTCCTTTATACGTCAATAGCGCCTTAGGAATGCAATGCTTGGAAAATTGATTCATAGCAGGAAAACATTCCTTCTGTGAAACTGAAGGCAGCCGACCGGAACAAGCCTTGTGTCGGATCAGCAGAGAACTTGCGGCTTTGTGATTAGAATGCTGCTGTTTATGAGCGTCGAGATCGGAATATGGGCGTCACTCTCACACACAGATGACAGACAGAGATGGCACAGATGTAAATATGTTATCTTTTTAATTCTTGGTCGATATGTGTCAATAAATTTATTTATTTATTTTCTTTCTATAATGTGGACATGACTCCAAAGATAAATTGCATTAATTGATTACCAACCCTAAAAAGACTTCTTAATTGTGTAGATAAAACGTATTACATTATTCATATTTAACTTTATTTTGGATATATTAAAACTTGCTCGTTTAATGTGTAATTTAATTTTAGTCTGTAAGTAATAATACTGCGGTGCCCTGCAGGGTTACATGGCTGAACTTTTTATTAGGATAAGAACTCCCTGTACTATATACCCGTGTAAAGCAATGAATAAATATGAATATGATTAATAAAAGCAAATAAACAGTTTTTTTTTGTGATCGCATGTGTATAGAGTTATAGCGCATTAAGTCTTGTTTATTCTTCTATAAATATTAGAAAGATAAAAACCTGCAATATTATGGTGACCCCTTTACAACCGTTACAAAGCCGCTTCCAAATCGGTTCACCTGTTTAACAGCTACTGTGCTACAGACAGATACACAGACACATACACACACGCACGCACGCACGCACGCACGCACGCACGCACGCACGCACGCACGCACACACGCACGCACGAACGCACGCACGCACGCACGCACGCACGCACGCACGCACGCACGACCTTTTATCGTATTGTCAACGCTTCTATAACTAATATATTTACAAACTTGACAGTAATGGTGGCCAATTTAAAAACAATACTTTAACAGGTCAAAGGCGATATGGTTTTATCGCCTAGAATAGATTCGCGATAGTTTTGCAAGTATCGCCGGTTTCTAGCAAGATACAAAAACATGTTGTATTCGAACTCCAGATCGATAAGCAGCAGGTGCAGCTAAGCAGCTACTTGGTAGCTACAGGGATGTGGGTTCTGGGCTGGAAGGTGCAATTTACGTGGTGGTATTTATTTTAGTAGCTGTAGGACAGTGTGCAGAATGCAGTGTCCTTCCGGACCGCTACCACCATATCATTCTTAATCATTACCAAGTAGTAGAGTTCATATTGTTTATTTAAAAACGTTGTGGCTGAATGAGTCATGAAGCCAAGTTCCTATAATGATTATAGTTATATATATATATTATATTATATGTGTATTTTATATGTAGGTACCTAAGTTTATATTACTTAAAGTACTGGTTTATTCGTTTAATATTTATTTATTTTTAAGTATTATCATCTGTGCAAAACGTGGTTACAGAATTATCAACAACTTATTTAAGAGTGCTTGGTAATTCTGTAGGTCTGCCTACCCCACTCTGGGAATGAAGGCGTGAGTTTATGTATGTATGTATGTATTATCATCTGTTTTTGATATTTTTTGTGCAAAATTGTACGTGTCCAACCCTATGCATTGTCCCAACTCATCTACTTCAGGATAAGTTGGAAGATATCCCATTTAGGGATAATTTCGCCTTTGTACATTAGTTTAATATTTGTATTGTAATATTTATATTTTTGTGCAATAAAGAGTTTACATACATACATACAAACATATTGTTGTGTTCCGGTAAAATAGAGGCATTCCATCTTGCTCCTCAGGGTTGGCAACGCATTTGCGGTCCTACGATTGTAGTTTTTAGAATGCAAAATGTCTATCGGTCTCAGATCTCATCCCACTTTGCATCAAGTAGCGTGTGCCCTTTGCACTTTAGTTTACATCCTGAAATAATCGTCTAAGATCTTTTCGCCTAACATACTTCTTGGCTGAAATTAATGAATTCTAAATAATAATTCATTGTGTGAGTTAGTTAAGATAGGTTAGTTTCTAGCAATTAAAAATCCGTTTCAATTGTAAAAATCCGTTTTCGACAAGAAAAAAATCGACAAAACAATACATTAGGATGAACAATTCTATGACGCCGCTCGATATATATCTCAAATTAATACGTAGAAAAGAAATAGCGCTTTCTTGGACCGTTTCTAGAGGTTTGATTCCCTTACTCGCTCTTTCAATCATCTATTCCGACGAGGCGAGCAAAGCATCGAATGAACCAGAGTCAAGACACGCATTAACACCTAAATATATAATAAATATATATTTGTCCTAAGCCTTCATGGGTCAAAGAAAATTAGTCAGATTCTACGTCGACGATGTTTTTTTTATGTCAAAGAGAGCAGATAAGCCTGTTCCTAAGTAGAGTTCGAGACCCATAGACATTATTAAGACTATAATCAGAAGATTGGGGTTTGTAATATTTAGCATAAAAACAAATGGTCTAATGATCATTTTACATAGATATAATAGTCATGATGCATAAAACGAAATGCATAAGGGTAAGGACCAAAAAGTTGGATCACAGTTAAACGCAGTTAACCATACAAACAACGAAGTCGAAAAAAGTTCCGTTTTGCGACGAAAATTATCCCTACAATTGTATGGCTAACTTTCGTGTCACAACGGAAAAGTTTCATATAAATTTTAATTGATTGAGTAAGCGTGGACAACTTTTTGGTCCTCACCCAAAAATGAAAACACTATGTTTTTAAATTAAAAAAATAATATTTCTAACGGCTTTTATGTGGTCACAGTTCTAACATAACCTAGTTTTAAAAAATCGTTTCAAAATGCATAATAACAAGAAAATGGGTGTTATTTTATTCGAACGTATGCCAGATAAAATTATACAATTGATTTTTATGCTAAACGTTCATTATGCATTTCGTGATTAGTTAAATGAAATTTTACAATTTTTTTTTATTGAAGTGCACCAAGTAGATTGCAGTCCTACGACTGCGAATGTGTTGCTGACCTTGAGGAATACGGTGGGATGCCCATTGATGGAAGCATTCCACATGCTAGTAAATTTTTTTTCGTCCTCTTTTGACACGAGTTGCAATGAAACCGTTAATAATAAAGAATGACCAATAATTACTTCATTATTATGGTACAGAAGATAAGGGATAATCAATTATTTACCTTATATTCTTTAAAATAAGAGTTAAGTGTCCACTGCTGGTGCCTTCAGCTAAAAGTGTCCAACATTGGGGTCGTCATCCTAGTAAAGAGCTAACCCATTATCAAAAAAACACCGCTAAAAGAAACTCTATTCCTCAAGAATAAAACACCTTTCCATGTATTCCCTTGACGCTTCTATTCTCCCTAAACTCACAAAATTCGTTTTCCAAACATAGCAAGCCTAAACCTTTGTAAGCTGAGACCTTGAGCCAATTTGACAAGGGAAAATCTGATTTATGTCCTTAGCATAGAATATACAATGGGTTCGGTGCCCTGCGTTAAATAACTTCAGGGAATGAGGATGCCAAGACGATTTATTAAGGAAATTGGATTGGCGAGTAAGTTAAGTTTATTGAGTCATATTTAAGTCAAGATTTGATGAATTACCTTAAGTTAGAAATGGATTAATAACTATATAATGTATATGTCGTAGCGTGCGCAGCGACATCTAGTAGAAATAATTAGAACTACGAAATGTCAAAGCAGGATGCTTGATGTAGTCATCGTGGAGGTCCGGTTGGCAACACTGTTTTATAAATTTCCGTGTAACGTTTGAAGGTAGCACTTCCGCTGGGTCTGTTAGGTTGGCCATATGGCGGAAACGGTTGGTACACCTGACATTTGATCAGACTTCCGGGGGGGCTAAACGTCATTCAAAATTGGAAAAACCATGGTGGTAGAACGTCAGCCATCTTCCGCGACGAATTCACCGACATTTTCTAATCCACTTTCATCCGGTTTGTTAATACCTACTTCTTATTAAATTTAATTGTGAGTGATCAATAAAAGTGTGATCTATACGAGTGACGTGTTATTTCGGAGTTTCACCAGCCATCCGACATGGAGAGGCCTCATGAGCCTAGCCTAGCTGACGACCCTCCTTTATATATATAAAAGAAGAACCTAAGTGACTAAGATTGAAAAGGGCATGCTTCGATGGTTCGGTCATTTGGAAAGGATGGATGAAAGAAGATTGACGAAAGTGTTATACAGATCGAAAGTGAGTGCAAAGTGAAAAGGGCCGAATCTTAAGTACCTGAAACCGACGTGGGTGCATGACTCGATGTATGAATGTGGAAGAAGCGAAATAAATTTTGTCAAGATCGTAGCAAGTGGTAAGAAGTGGTCTCTGCCTACCCCTCTGGGATCATACGAAGCTATTCAAAATTGTTCTTGTTGGAGGGCTACCTACAGCTCGTCTCCCGGTCCGCGGAACGCGGCGGATGCGAAAAGCACAAGACCGGTCTGAGTGGAGAGCCTTGGGGGAGGCCTATGTCCAGCAGTGGACGTCTTTCGGCTGACATGATGATTTAAAATTGCCCGTCACCGATTTTGTGCCGGTGTCGACGAGAAATATCGTATGTTTTGCCAGTTCTCTCGTCCGGAGATAAATCGTGTCGGGTCTCGCTCGCCTATGAGTAAGAATGACGCTGTTCACATTGGTCGGAGTTCGAGGGCAAACAGGGTGCCAACCCCCGATTCAAATTCGGGCCCGACATCCCACTAGTGGGAATAGAGGCGCGACACCCGATTAAAATTTGGGCCCAACATCCCACTAGTGGGAATACGAGGCGCGACACCCGATTAAAATCTGGGCCCGACATCCCACTAGTGGGAATAGAGGCGCGACACCCGATTAAAATCCGGGCCCGACATCCGACAAGTGGGAACCAGCTCTAAGAAGGGACTTTTGGAAATTCATCCCTTAAGAGCTTAAAAACAGAAGAGAAGCGGGAAACCTATTCTACGTGTGCAAATTCGGTGGTGTCCTTCAGTTACCATCGTCTGTCGACTGCCATCATTCCGACCATTCGGTCAACTCTTCATACATAATTAAAATTATGTTTCTTCTTGGAGGCTGCAGCCATACATAGTAAAGAGGGGTAGACAGACAGACATGCCTGTAATAGAAGAAATAAAAATAAATAACATGAATGTTTATACTAGGTGTTCAAGAAACCGACATCAACCCGTCTAGGGCTGATAGAGAAGCGAAAAGCTATCGATTTAACCCCTATGTATGTTCAGCGATTTTCCTAGTTTCAGAGATATTCATAATTTTAATTACAATTTTTGTAATTTTCCCTTCACGTCACGAAAAATCATTAATGTCATGTTCTATTTCATAAGTTTTTCATTGGAATCTTACATAATTAGAATCATTATGAATAAGCAAAGTTTTTAAACCAATTTGCCCTTTTTTTCTAATATTTTTTTCAAGTAATCACATAAAGTTTGTTTCTCCATAGTAGCTGTTCCAGTGTTTGCTTTTTACTTTGTATGGAAAAATCAACTCTAAATGATTATTTGCCCAAAGGTCAACTAGTAGAGAATGCCATTAGGTATTAAGTTGACCTTTTGTACTCTAATTTGTATTTTAGTGCAATAAAGATGAAATAAATAAATGAAAATAAAAAGAGTGACATTAAGATATGACTTATTTCAGTAATCTAAATAATGCGACATTAAAATTCAGGCAATGTAGGTTTTGTTTTAATAATTTGTAGTTCAGGAATCGCAACTATAAAAGATGAAGGAAACTTAAAATTTGTAAGAAGTCACTACGAATAATTTTCGCTTTTGTGCATAGCAATTTTAACCTTTGGCCAATGTCAATCAAGCAAGAGCCATTGAACGTCTATTTGACTTGATACTAGACTATAAAGTCACACTTAAGCCAGAGTTCATTTATATCGAGCAGCAGCGTAACATAATCCTTGCATTAATTAAATTGCAATCCCACTTCTAAGAGCTGATATCTCTAAAACGGCCGAACCCCCTGTTCCACATATCCCTACTGGTCTATCCCTCCTAGGATTTTTTTTCCACATTTAGCTACTAGGGGGGATACAATGATGTTTTATTTCCACACATTTCTACTAAGATACAGTACAAGTAGATAGAAAAATCATTTCTTATAGGTACCCGATTTATTCGCATTATATACACTTTCGCAGAAAGTCGACGGAGCTCTGCTACCGCAGAGCTCCTATTTCTGGGTAGTTTGGCCCTCCGGGCCTGCTGCAAAACTAACATAACCTAAACCTACCTCATATTTATGCCACTAAGGGGTGCCTTGGGTCTGGAATTGAAATTTTTCATTAGTGTATAAAATGCGAAAGTGTATAATATGCGAATAAACCAATAAACAAAACACTTAAAGAAGCACTTTTCAATGCGATGATATCAATTTCCTGAATTATTTTATCAGTAGAGATAAGTGGAAAAGTATTCCCCCCTAGTAGCTAAATGTGGAAAAAAAATCCTTTCTTCCCTACCAGGAGGGATAGACCAGTAGGGATATGTGGAACTGCCTGGCCGAACCGATTTTGATGAAACCTAGATAATAAACACCCTGATTAAACTAGCTTTTTTGACAAAAAAGCCGCGTCTTAATCGGTCTATCTGCTTAGAAGCTGCGATACCACAGTTGGACCTACAGATACAGTGCGATCTTAGGTGCTTCGGGTTTGTACTTGTCTCACACTCGCTCTCATACGCTCTAATTAAGAGCGAGTGAGAGAGAATTTCAAACCCGAAGCACCTTCTTAGTGCTCACACACTATACACACGTTAAACTTACCGTACCTATTTTTTTGTTGGGGGTTATAAAGAGGTTTTATATTTTTAAAAGGCTGGCCACGGACCGACAACTCTTCTAGAGTTGCTCGTGGTCATAGATAGCCCTGATTACTTCCCGTCAGGTATCCGCACGCGATGATAAGTATACAGGGCGGTGGTGGTGGTGGTGGTGGTGACAAGTGGTGTTAGGCGATGGGCTTGCCACCTGTCACTAATACACTGGGAATCATCTTAGCCTACTTGTGCAAAATGTGGTTACAGAATTATCAAGAAGTTTTAAGACTTGTTGGTAATTCTTTAGCTCTGCCTACCCCACTCTGGGAATGAAGGCGTGAGTTTATGTTATGTAAGTAAACAGGGCGTCCCAAGACTATGGGACATCAAGGGAAAGTACTTTAAATATCGTAGATAGGATATTTTGTTTAAAGAAGGGGGAGAGGAAGAATTATTCTTTTTTGTCCATTCTTTCGATTGACATCATAAAAATTGGTGTGTTTTTTGTTCATATTTAAGTCGGTTCGATTCCCAGACAAAGCAAGTAATTCTTATTTAATAAATAATAACTAAACGTTCATACTAAACTGAAAGAAAGAAATATATACAGTGCGTCCCAAGACTATGGGATATTTTGCTGAAAGAAGACATCATGTTATTTTTAAAAGTTAGTAATTCTGCATTTAATGATTTGCGGACCCATTAGGATTAAAAAATACTTCATTTATTAGTGTTGTATCGCTCAATGGTTCAATAGAAGAGATCCCTTAAAGAGAAAAGTTCACTTACAGTTAAAATTAATATGTTTGTTTGTAAAAAAAAACTTAAATTAACAAGTTAAATTCTGCACAAGTTCATCCATACACTGAAAAAAAACTTATCCAATCAAGTGTCATTTTAACTTGTTTGAAAAAATGTGTTGATATTAATCAAAAGAATGCTCTAATTTATATAGTACTAATGTTTGCATCGAACAAGCTGATGGAGGGTAAATGTAACTTAGTGAAAATTATTAATAGATTTGATCAAATTTAATTTTAAAAGAATACAATCAAAATAGTGTTTAAAGCTAACAAGGAGCATTAATAATATAACTGTGTGACATGATTGATCTAATAATGTGCTTATTATTTAATATTACTAAGCTTACTAAATAAGCATAATCATGCTACTTTGTGAACGCAATCATTTAAGAGTTTAAAAACAATCATTTCGATGATTGATTTGAAAACCACGTTAGACAAAAATTAAACATTTCGTTTGATTACCATTTTAACCGTTATTTTTGCTTTTATTTAGTGTTGCCATTTGTGCTCAATTTAAACTAACGGGGAAAACAGCACAGACTGACTATTAACTCTGCTATCGGAAATCTTTCATAATTTGTGCTTAGTGGCAAGGTTAAAAATGCATTTTCCAACTGAGGGCTAAAAGTAATTTTCTATTTTAGACATCAAATATTTATCAAAAAACAAAAAACAGCCTTTAAAAATGCAAAAAATAACCTCGGCGACTCACAAAATTTTCAACCAAAAGCCGACTTCAGTTGGGACTGCTGTATTATCTACCTATCATTATAAAATAAGTTTTTTTTTTCGATTTGAGTTCAGTAACCCTAAAAATAAGTAAATCATTGAAAATCTTTGATCTTTGAACATTCTATGTTAACGCTCTTGTTTTAAGGTTTAAAGTTAAAGTTCGGTTTATAACTGACCAGCACAAAACCGTTAACTTTTAAACAGTCTTATTTAGTATTTTTTTATCTAACTCCAAAATTGGCGTGGAGGGCGTGGGACACGTCAAAACAGGGCCTCTTTTTTTCTTATTTTGCCTTTATTTTAAATTTAATATGGATAATTTTGCATAATTCTAGCGTATTTCTGAAGTAAATAAGTTATTTAATCTAAAATATATACTTTTTTTAACCACCTACTTTTTCTGAAAACGCCCAAATACCTTACCTACCTACCTGCCGATAACACCCTGCAACCTGCAACGTGGGGGTCCCTATATTATAGTTCCATTAATCTTTTCGTATGATACGACTTATTAATTATTGCTTTATCAGTTTTATCATATTCATGAAAAATTACCCGAATAAAGTAGTAGTGCATGGGTAATATGAAATTCGCCACCTGGCAACACTGCAGTGCAGACCGTTGGCGCGCTACCACTGCTTTACGAGTTGCGTTTTGCGTTGCGACAAGTTTGTTAAGTTTAGTTCTTCACTTCAGTCAGTGGATTATTATCGCATCGTCGGCAGCAATTTTGTATCGTTTTATAACTTATAATAATAACTATAAATATTATAATATAATCAAGTTGTAGTAGTAGTGAAAGTGAAAACGATGGACAAAGTGCTAGATCTGCTAATGGCATGGGGATTGGCGCCTGATCTTATTGTCACGTTTGCAAGTAAGTACTTATTTTTTTAATTAATTTCTCTTAGTTACAAGCATTGTTTCTCATCGGTAAAGTGATTGTTTAGACTCTAGATTCCTCTAAACTTTATACTGGCAAGTCGGATGGCTGAGCCAGCCATCCGGCGGCACGGTGTGTCGTGTATGTAGGTAGCTAGTCAGGCGTCGCCGGTTTAAGAACGTGCTTCGCTTTACGACACAATCTATCCCGATTAGGTATTATTTTTGAATGGCCAGCATGAGTAACCGTGGTATCAAAAATGTGTACTGTAATGTGTGTTTAACAAATTAAAACAAATAGCTATACTATTTTGTTTGAAATAATGATACTTATATGTATAATAGTTATTTTAACAATATAATAAAGGGGAACGTTTTGCATGTGGTGGGAAATTATTTTGACTAAATGTTGTACTTGACTAAAGACCTCCTAAACATCCCAAATGAATATTGCGAAAGGAGAATTGTACTCACATACCTACATAAACTCACGCCTTCATTCCTAGAGTGGGAACTACAGAATTACCACCAACTCTAATAAACTTGCTGATAATTCTATAATCACATTTTTCATAAATGGCTAAGATGTTTTGTTTTGGGTAGAGTAATAGTGACGGGTTGTAAATTAATTTCTATTAACTTTCAAGCATAATTGGTTTTAATTTAAGTATAGTTTTATGTAGGTACCTTATTTGTAATTCATATGAAATATCTTTACTCTTCGTACAGGCGTTGGCAGCTTTGAACCTTGATGCAATCAAGGAGTGTTGGTGCCACTTATCGGACCACGTGCCCTTTTCATAAGAAGCTGGAAAGTGTGGTTAAAAGCATACACAGAGGAGAATGCAATGCTAACAGAAATTTAGATCAAGAGGACATTTCCAATATTTCTATAAGTGTAAGTATCTACATATGGAACTCTTAAATCATAAGGTAGAAAATAAATACATACACAAACTCACGCCTTCATTCCCAAAGTGGGATAGGCAGAGCTACAGAATAACCAGCAACTAAAACCTTGTTGATAATTCTGTAACCTCATTTTGCATAATGAGGCTAAGGTATTTAACAGCGCATTAGTGACAGGTTGCAAGCCCATCGCCTAACAGTACTACAAGCCCTTACTCCCTTAATCGCCTCGTACGACATCCACGGGAAAACATGGAGTGGCACTATTCTAACCCATCAACCACACGGGCTAATAAAAAAAATATCAAGGTATAATCTTACACAAATTGACTTGGTCCCAAATCAAGCTCTAGGCTTGTTTCAGCAATGATAAGTATATGATTTTCTTATGGAGATAAAATAATTTAGTAGTTAAAAACATCTGCGACTAAGCAACTACTACTCATGTTCATCACATCAACATTCGCCATTACCTGGGATTGATCCTGGGACTGCTACTTATTTATTTCTGCTGGGTTTTTATTAGGTTTGCTTTTTTTTTATTATGGTAGGTGGGGTTGACTTAGTATTCGACACATATTAAAAAGTTGTATTTAGGTTTCTGTAGTCCATGGTTAGGATAGGATGCACATAAAGAAGCCTTCAAACTTATTTATCAATATATGGACTTTAGAATTTTACAAGCTTTTATTCAACTTCCTTAGTCTTGTCTGTCTGTTGTTCTAATAAAATATAAAAAAATTGGTTTTAAACTCTAGTGAGCATCCATAAGTTCTTAGCTTATAAAGGTAACTTTTTTGTTACGTGTACCTTGATTGCTTGTCTGTGTGTATGTGATACGGGAGTAGTTTGATATAATTTACAGTTTAATAAATAAAAACATTTTATTACAGGGTCTTCAAGATGCATGTTGATCGATGCATGATGTTCAAGAGCAAGGAACTCAAACTGCAACACCGGAAAAATCTCCAAACACATTTGTTACAGACAATGTTAGTATATTATATTTTAGTTAGTTTTCGCTATTTAAAGGAACAAAGTTTGAATGACTTAAAAAAAGGATGAATTTTCAGTGTCAATATCCAAGGATGGTGTATTTGGTATAAATAAATTGTTGAACAAACAGGAATAATAGATGTAACCTGTCACATGACTGATTATAATTAATTAGTGTAAGATAATCAAACTGTGATTACTTTCATTACTTAAAGAGAGTCTAATAAACATTAATTACTTGAAAAATGGTTTCTCATTTGCAATTTACCTATTAATAGTAGGTAGTGTTAAGTCCACTTATTTTAAAATGGTTTGTATTATATTGTCTTGTCACACTTAAGCCGGCGCAGAGTACCTAGGTGGTTTGTACGAGTGGAACTGTATGCAAGATGTCACTATGAATGCGCGTGTTCGAAACACCAACCGAAAGGTTGTGTGCGTCAGTCACGCCGTGTGGCACTTTCCATACAGTTTTGTACGATTTAACCCCCAGTCCCTTGCTTTCGATTTCAAACAAATTATTTATTTGGACTAAACATTACACTTTGTGAATCCCTTCATGCATACTTAATAAATGCAGTCAAAGGGTTTATTTAAACCATATATGTTGAGTAGTAACATCAATCTAGCTAGATAATGAAAATAAAAAAGAAGATTAATTGAAATAAACAAGTTGGGTGGTAGATTTCACAAATCTCTTTATTAATATTACTAACTGGCATATTTCATTTAAACATGTAACAATATTAATTTAAACGATCACTTAGTGAATCCCTTCATGCATACTTAATAAATGCAATCAAAGGGTTTATTTAAACGATATATGTTAGTAGTAACATCAATCTACCTAGAGAATTGAAATAAAGAACAAGATTAATTGAAATAAACAAGTTGGGTGGTAGATTTCACAATGCTCTTTATTTATATTACTAACTGGCATATTTCATTTAAACATGTAAGAATATTGATTCATACAATCACTTAGTGACACCAACATACACACTTAATAAATGTAATCAAAGGGTTTATTTAAACCATATATGTTCAGTAGTAACATCAATCTAATTACACAATGAGAATGAAAAACAAAAGTTATTGAAATAACTAAGTTGCATGATAGATTTGCTTAAGATACTCTTATCATTTCAACTAAGTGATTTGTTGAATAAACTTGATTTCTTGATTAATTTTCTATCAAACGGGCTTGATAACATGAATCAATTTGCTTTATGCGAACGTATGTTAACAAGTAGATTGATTAAATTAAATAAAATTTTGATTTCATTAAACAAGATTTTTTTTCAGTGTACTCACAAGGGCAAGAATTTGAACCCTGCTTCAAAGTTTATTTGCGTTAAAGGTTATTTCATCTGACGCTTTACGATTAAATAACCTAACCTTGACCTTCTGAAACAAAAGCAGGTTCAAAACGTTCGAGTTTGAAGCAGCTCTGAAACACAAACCTTTTTGTTTAACTTTTACAGATTCAATTTGTTAATGGAGTTGCCACAACTCTTCTACCTGAGGCAGTGCGATGAGTTTTGCGAATTTTTATTCATCTATTTAATCAATACATCATCGGTGATACTGTAAAACCGCGTAACTAACAAATTTATGATAGAGCAAAATAAACCTTACTGCCTTATTAAAAGGTGCATTTTGCTCCTTATTTAAAATGTTACTTACGCGGTTTTGCAGTTTCATCGACGACATGCAATCTTCTTCGTTCTAACTTCGTCTACTTTGACCGTACCACACCCAGGTATCATATAAGTGTGAAGAGTGAACATTAATAATAGTAGTTTATGCAACTGATGCATAATGAAGGCATCAAAACACGAGTGTGGTACTCGCTCACGCTCGTTTCATAATAGGATCACACGAGTGTCTTAAGCCCTAATGATCTACAGTTGCCTACACTACTTTATCTACACACATATCATAAGTTTAGAGTTATCCTACTTTCGTAACCGCAAAAAACCAACAAATTAATGACATTTTTTTTTTAATCATAGACAAACGAATGAAGTCCCTATGGAGTCACTCGAGATCAAATGTCGTGCGGTTTATATTAAAAAACATACTGAATTGACGTTTCGAGTCGATAATTGTTTTAATACACTCGCGGTCAAATAATACGGGTCAGAATGCGTTTTTCATACTAAAGAGGCTATTTGGAAGCCTTGGTTCCTCGCCAGGAGATGCTTTTAGTGAAATCTGATGATGGACACCCCGAGCATCGATACAGGACTTCCAGATTGCCTAAGATACCCAACGGATTGAATCTGCGGTTAACGCCGGAATTGTGCATGTTCAGAAAAACATATAAAATGGCAATAAAATGTAAGGAAATCCAAATGCTGACCCACGCTCTCTTGCTGTGGTGTTAACTGATTGTGCGATCTGTTAGGTATCTTAAGCACTTTTGACCTCCACTGTTTAACCTCGGAGTATCCACCATTAAACCTCACTCAAAACATGCCTGTGTCCAGGAACCAAGGCTTCGAAATAGCCTCGTTTGTATGAAAAACGCACTCTGACCCGTATTATTTGACCGAGAGTGTATCTATGAATACTAGAATACAGACACTTTTGAGTTTTGACATCTGTTCCAAATTTAAACTCGTAACATTACAGTACAGATTTTACCTACTACCAGAGACAAGAAAGTTATCATAGTAAAATTGATTGTAATCATGCTGGTCATTTCCTATGGGTTTTGAACGCATACTATAGGACTTATGATATGTGTGTAGATAAAGTTATTAACTTAAGTGGATTCCAACTTTTTAACCCGACACCATCATAAATTCAGGGGCAGACTCGTGGTCACACCAGGTTGTCTACTGCTATTCGCTTTGGTCGGAAATTCGACAGAAATCATTTTTATTCCGCAAAAGTAGGTAGGTTAGGTTCGTTAGGTATCTTTAGATGCCCGAAGGGTAAATCGCTCAGAAATAGGAGCCCTGCCTTAGGCAGGGCTCCGTCGCATAGTAGTGGTGTGACAACCTGGTGTGACCACGAGTCTGCACCCATAAATTCACAGCTCAAATAAACCACTAGCCGAATTCAGTCGCCTTCGTGAAAATATGAAACTTTTCACAGTGAAAAATTCACCGGGTCGTTTGAACGTACAAGGTGTTCGTGGAGCGCTGGAGGACGTGCAATGGCTTCACACTTCGGCCACAGCAGGACAAGTCGACAGTAGCCTGAACAATAATAGATTTACATGACGCTAGAAAGAAAGAAAAGAAAGAAAGAAAATCATTTATTCGTGACATGCATAACAAAGAACAGATTAACAAATACATAGAAGAAAGTAGCTACGAAATGGTCCCAACTCAGCGTAATGCTACACACAACACAAACGGAAGGTTACACACGAATAATTAATTGAACGCAAAACGAGACGCAAAAAAAAAAAAAAAAAAACAGCTCTGAGTACTAAACAAACTAAGACTGAGTGCTAGACTAAGTAGTATATGAAAAGCTTTATGAAGGCTTTGTCATCCCGGCTCATAGACACCTCCGGAGATCCTAGAGCTGGTGCTTATCTCTCCCAAAGGATTGGGCTAGCTATACAGAGAGGTAATGCCGTCATAGGGACCATGCCGCGAGCGGACCTGCTAGGTGTTCTTTTTATAGTGGTGATTATTATTTACATCTTTAATGTTTGAGTAGCTTAGTTTAATTATAATATAAATAAGTTTAGTTTTTTAACTTTTAATTGTAGTAACTAAGTAGTACCATTGTAATATTAAATATATTTAAAAATTACTGACTGCTGAGTTTCTTGGGGCGTTTCTTCTCAGCAGTGGTCTCTTGTGAAGCGCTGGTAGATTATTGCCGTGTAAAAGTGCCCGTGTGGCCTACTTACTGACTAAAAGTCTTTATCTTTATCTTATCTTATCTTTATCTTATTAATACATAGGCTTCGTATCAAAAAGGAAATATAGATACGAGTACTTCAGCAAACAAACGCACGAAATAACGTTAACATTTGGATCCACATAGCTTACGTGTGTAGGGTAGGCATAGTGTTCCGCTCTATGGAATTACGGCTTAAGCTGCCTCGGGAAATTTCGTGCATCTTCGGAAGTACGAAACAGCGCCCTAGAGGCTGGCGCGAAACTGTCATGCTGGAGACCCCTCGAAATCAACAACTCTTTCTTTTGATCAAGTCCAGAAGAAGCCGGTGAAATGACTAGCATAGAGGCGTTCCATCTTAGTCCTCAGGGTTGGCAGTGCATTTGCAGTCTTGTGAATGCGAATGTCTATGGGTCACAGTTTCCACTTACCATCAGGTGGCCTGCGTGCTCGATTGCCTTCCTGGGCCATAAAAAAAATATGTCATAAGATGGGAGGTCCGAAGTAGTTCATCTTCATATAAAGATATCACGCAGCACAAGCAACAGGGCGGACCCATACCTACTGTTCCATGTATTGTTTTTTTGTGTAGTTCAATAAAGTATTTTTATTCTAATAGATAACAGAAACTCCTGAAAGGCCATTGACAACCTAGTTTTCTATTAATTATGAATATTATGATCAACGTGATTGTGATTAATCTTACTGCAATTGCCACCATTACCATGTCAAATTTTGGAAATTAAACCTTTTTGTGTAATGACCAGGGATCGGAAATTCGGATCGATATTTACCTATACTTTAGCGCCGGCTTTGTTGTTCAGTTGTATGGAGGTGGACTCAATCATAATAATTCATATCAAATTTCCGGGATTTCAAAATAAATAAATTACACCGGCATTAATTCATAATTATTTATTTATATTAACTGTTTGAAGTTGTTTTCCATGTAAGTATATGTTTAACCAAATGTTATTTAATTTACCTGTAACTTATTAACCTAACGAATTTATAGGGGCAAAACAGAACGTTTTATCCTACATGTAAAGTAATTATTATATTAACGTTTTGTAGAATCCCAAAATCCCAGAACTTAAATTATTAAAATAATATTTTTAAGAAGCCGACGCCATGTTTGCCTATCTTTTTCCGGGATTTTGCCAACTTTAGGTAAATATCGATCCGAATTTCCGATCCATGGTAATGACGCTTTTCTTTTAAGTTATTTTTTCTGACCTACTGTGTTTTATCCTTTACACCCCTTATGCGATATTGATGCTTCGTTATTACGCGAATTTCAGCGCAGCAAGCGACGTCAGATCGTTACAGCCATGCTCGTATATCTCTATTATAAACCGACATTTTGAATAAAGCCAACTAGAAGGAACGAAACCTATTTATTGAATGTCAGTCAAAGAAAATGTACTTACTAAAAAGTTAAAAACGGAAAAAAATCAACGGATGTTCAATCCGATGAAGCTAATAGACAGACCTAGGAATATGCGGGGCAAAATTAAATGACAGCTAGGGATTGCCAATATCGATAAATTCAAGTATCGATGCTATGCCCATATTACTAGTGATCACTCCAAGTACTTATTGTTTGTAAAAATATTTATTGAAAATGTGAAAATAAAACAAAATAGCAACATAATTCTGGTTAATGTAAATTTTAAAAGGATTTTGGAACCTTCACTCATAATCATCAATTTTTTTTCCCCATTATGTATTTCAGAATTAGTCCCATTTACTATTGTTAAAGTAAACGATCAGAATTTGTTCCAAATTTTCGGGCGTTTATGTTCTCCGTCTCGAATGATGAATGCATTTCAAGTGGCTAAAAGACAATCAATTTCTGTGGAAGTGGTAGGGGGCAAGTTAAAAAAATACACACTTACAAACAATGCTGGGGGCGATCACTAGTATATGGGAAAAGCATCGATAATTGAGTTTATCGAAGTAGGCAATCCCTAGCTGTCATTTAATTTTGCCCCGTATATTCCTAGGTCTGCTAATAGACATCAGCTAAGAAACCTTTTATTGGATAATCCATTATAATCCGTGGATGAATATATGAAGCTGGAAATGTAAATTTATTATTGTGTTGAAATTTATACATACATACATACATACATAAACTCACACTTTCGTTCCTAGAGGGGTAGGCAGAGCTACAGAATTACCAACAACTCTAAAACAACAACTTAAAACTGGTTGTTAATTCTGTAACCACATTTTTCACATTTGGGCTAAGATGTTTACCAGCGTATTAGAGTGACAGGTTGCAAGCCCATCGCCTAACAGTACAGTCAACAGCATAAATAAGTGATCATTTATGTACCTTGTCACTTTTACGTTGTATTTGAAATGTAATACAAAATAGTGAAAGGATTGAAAGCGACAAGGTACATAAATGATCACTTATTTATGCTGTTGACTGTACTACTATACTAGCCTTTATTTAAATGCCTTTATGAAATTTATAAATCATTGTATCTATTGACATCGGACGAGTGACCATCATTCGATATTAAGTTGTTGTTGTTTTTATTATTATTAATTATTCTTGTATTCTTTGATTATTAGTATTTATGTTTGACGATCAATGTAATTTCGTATTTTTTGACATGCAATGCAATTTATATTGTAATATTACATTGATGAATAAATAAACTAAACTTAACTAATCAAGTGCGGGTAGGTTAAGATCGCTAACACGTTGCACCCAGTTGCACAGTTTATTTGCACTAATGACCCATTATGACACCTTTCACTTTATAATTTTCCGAGGAGAAAGTGACAGTGCTCGACTTAAGGCAACGTTAAATTACTCACATACATAAACTCACGCCTTTATTCCCAGTGGGGGTAGGCAGAGCTACAGAATTACCAACAACTCTAACTGGCCACTGCAAACTGAACAGACATCTATTTCTAATGGGTATGAAACAAGACGCGACATGCGGGTTCTGTCAGGAGACAGAGGAGACAGCAATGCATATCCTCTGTTCGTGTGGATCACTAATGCGCAACAGAAGTATCTACCTAGGGCGACATTTCATGGACCCACAAGAGATACAACTCCTCACTGCCCAAAGCATCTGGAAATTCCTGGACGCAACGGGCCTTTGCGGTGAGCTCTAAAACAAAGGGCTGCTACAAAAGATCAGCAATGGTCGAAGTGGCACCAATAATACTAACCTTGACTTATTTATTTATTTATTTATTGATTTATTTATCCCGTGTGGTTGCCGGGTTAGAATAGTGCCACTCCATGTCATCCCGTGGATGTCGTAAGAGGCGACTAAGGGAATAAAGGCTTGTAGTACTATTAGGCGATGGGCTTGCAACCTGTCACTAATACGCTGGTAAACATCTTAGCCTATCTGTGCATAATGAGGTTACAGAATTATCAACAAGTTTTAAAGTTGTAGGTAATTCTGTGGCTCTGCCTACCCCACTCTGGGATTACAGGCGTGATGGTTTGTATGTATGTGTAATTATCATGTCACAATCATTTAACTAAAGTAATCAGTTCAAGCGAGAACCAGAAACAACACGAGAGTTATAACAATGAGAAAATGTAGCGAAAAATTCCCTGTTATTTTTTTCCATCTAATAAAATATTCCTAGATCATTAGTCTCGCTTACATACATACATAATACAATTTATTCAGCAGGACGGAGGCGTGATTTGGTATTTCTGCCTCAATAAAATACTTAGACGTGACTCTTATCCTTTTTTTTGCGTCTAAACCACAAGCGGTAGCGGCGGCGTGGAAACAGGCTAATTTTCCATGAATTATGACGGGACATCAGGCCGTTACTGGATTTTCTTATAATCAGACCTAGGAATATACGAGGCAAAATGAAAGGACAGCTAGGGATTGCCTGTATCGATAAACTCAACTATCGATGCTTTTCCCATATACGAGTGATCGCTCCAAGTTTTGTTTGTAAAACTAGTTTTTATTGAAAGTATGAAAATAAAACAAAATAGCAACATAATTCTAGTTAAGTATTCTTTATTTTAAAAGGATTTTGGAACCATTACTCATAATTCCAGCATTCTGAACATGGTTGCTGAACGGCTTGACTGCCCCGTGGTGCGACACTGGGTAGCAGTAGCCATAGGAATAAAATAATCTATTTGTTAATTTGCTAATATTTAATAATTACTAATATAGTATAAGATTTAATGTTACTAACAACATATGGAACTGCATTCTGAAATAAATTTGAAAATAAATAAAATAATCAACATATTTTATTCCTAATTGTGTATTTCAGAATTACTGTCCTATTTACATACTGTTAAAGTAAACGATAAGAATTCATTCCAAATTTTCGAGAGTTAATTTTCTTCTTCTCAACGGATGAATCCATTTGAGGTGGCTTAAAGACTTCAATTTCTGTGGAAGCGTCAGGGGCAAAACCAAATAAAAAAAATTGCACTTAAAAAAAAGATGGAGGCGATCACTAGTATATGGCAAGAGCATCGTTAATTGAGTTTATCGATATAGGCAATCCCTAGCTGTCATTTAATTCCATTCAATGAAGTAAAGCTATATTGCTTTTATATGACGTGTTGTGGTTTTGTTTTTACTTGGTCGCCATTATAACTAACAAATTTATGATAGAGCAAAATGAACGTTAATAACTTATTAAAAAGGTGCATTTTGCTCCTTATTTATAATGTTACCTACGCAGTTTTGCAGTTTCACAAACGATATGTCACGTAAATAATAGGTGTCGTAACGTTGATAATGACACGTCAGTAATATTGTTTTACCGCGTACAATAAAAGCCCACATACAATGCATGCTCACAGATAGGCAATCATATATGTGCATTATATATGTAAATTTATATTAGTTTGAGTATACTAAGTTTTATTTGTTTTTGTTACTTGTGTGCAAACTTGTATGTGTCCAACCTCATACATTGTCCTTTACTCATCTACTTCAGAGTTAAGCTGGAAGAGATCCCATTTAGGGATGGGTTCGCCTTTGTGCATTCGTTTAATATTAATATTGTATATTTTTTATTTTTGTGCAATAAACCGTTTACATACATATTTTATACATACATACATACATTAAATCACGCCTGTTTCCCAGTTTCTTCTTTCCACTTGCTACGATCTTGACAAATTTCTTTCGCTTTCATACATCGAGTCATGCACGCACCTCGGTTTCGGGTACTTAAGATTCGGCCCTTTTCCAGTATTTCTCCGATTTGATTCGAAAAAGTAGGTACGCCTAGGGCGGCCCCTTCCGATCCTTCGACACACTTTCAATTTGTATATCTCTTTCGTCAATCTTCTTTCATCCATCCTTTCCAAATGACCAAACCTTTGAAGCATGCCCTTTTCAATCTTAGTCACTGCATCTTCTTTTATACCACATTTCTACAAGTGAAGTTACATAAAAGCTTGTAAAAAAACATGCCGATATTAGTAAAAATACAGTTAAAGAACCGCTTTCTTATAGTTTATTTTTCTTGCGTCTATCTTGGGCCACACTAATACCAGCCCACGTATCGAACCCTAGGGGTCAGTTAGACAAATGACGTCATCAATGCTGAGGGATGGCCCGCACGGAGAGACGTGCCACTCCATCTGTCCGATCCGTTATAATATCAGGATTAGACGTAATGTAACGAAATTATGGATAATGGCCAACCCTGAGCCGAGGTTCTGTCGCATATCGTCTTTGACTTGCTATCGTATTGTCAACATTTGCCACAAATTGATTTATTTCACAAACATATTGCACATACATACATATTTGCCGTGTGGTTGCCGGCTTAGAATTGTGCCACTCCATGTCTTCCCGTGGAAGTCGTAAGAGGCGACTAAGGGAATAAAGGCTTGTAGTACTGTTAGGCGATGGGCTTGTATTAGTCTACCTGTCACTAATATACACTGTTAAACATCTTAGCCTAATTGTGCAAATTGTGGTTACAGAGTTATCAACAAGTTTTTGGAGTTGTTGGTAATTCTGTAGCTCTGCCTACCCCACTCTGGGAATGAAGGCGTGAAGGTATGTAAAACGGTTTGTTGTAAATATTTCAGGACCATCTTGTAGAAGGTTAGGTATGTTTTGTAAAAATATAAAGTTATCCTGAAATATTTACAGTTTCGTAAAAAAAAGCGTAGGTATTGCAAAATGACGGGTTTGTGAAATAAATCAGTTTGTGAAATGTTGTTTGTATGAAGAACGCCATCTGTACTTGTACTAATATATCAATAATTCTTGGTTCCAAAACGGATATTTCCTTGGTTTAACGGAAGTGTTTACCGCTGGCTCAGTATAACAAACGGACAGATGGGCAGACGGTTACAGAGTTCCGAAAAATTATGCATAAAAGCATAAAAACGAACAATATTCCATAACAATGGTCTTTACAACGGCTAAATCACTTCATTCAACGTTCAAATTCTCGGACGTTTGCGTGGAACGGAACGTTCGCTTTCATTCGAAACGCAACAGAATACCACGACCTGGAAATAACCACATCTTTTTTTAAACATGAAAACGTTCCGTTTTTCAATAGAACCGCCGCATGAATGCCCTTAAAAAAGAAGTTAATGGGCTATTTTCCCATTGAGAGTAAATGTTTTATTTGAACTGGCTGGGTATGGCAAAATTTTACGTATATGTCTGTTCCGTGACTGACTAAATTGACCAAATTTAACAAAATAATATATGCTTTGGTTATTTCAAATGTATATGTTTAAAACATATTAAGAATATAATATCGAAAGTAGGTGAGCAATTCCAAATTAATATTCCGACTTACAATTCTTTTATAATGATACTAGCGACCCGCCCGCGGCTTCGCCCGCGTGGAATGTATTATACATATAAACCTTCCTTAAGAATCACTCTATCTATTAAAAAAAACCGCATCAAAATCCGTTGCGTAGTTTTAAAGATTTAAGCATACATAGGGACAGACAGCGCAAGCGACTTTGTTTTATACTATGTAGTGATAAAATAATCTTATTTTTTTCTTAGTCTACAATTCCTTATAAATTTACCCTCTTATTCAATAACACAGAATAGCTAACGTGTGCTTAAAGTATAATGAATAAGGATAAAGTTATCTATTCCAACTTAGCACAATAAAACTCAATCATAATCATAATAATTATGAAAATTAACACCAGAGACTAAAACATATTCAAGCAACACATCGCACTGACAGACAAACAACGCACAATCTAAACCGCCCAGCTAGAGACTTGAAATTTGTAGGGAATATTTCTTGACTGAAAAAAAATATTGGTCGCTTCTAACAAGATTCAGAGGGCTATGGAGAGGGCTATGCTCGGGGTTTCTCTGCGTGATAGAATCAGAAATGATATCTGCAGGAGAACTAAGGTTACCGACATAGCCCGAAGAATAGCTAAACTGAAGTGGCAGTGGGCGGGGCACATTGCTCAGGACTGATGGCCGATGGGGTCAGAAGGTTCTTGAGTGGCGTCCGCGGACCGGGACACGAGCTGTGGGTAGGCCTCCAACAAGATGGAGTGACGACCTTGTAAGGATAGCGGGAAAGCGGTGGATGCGAAAAGCACAAGACCGGTCTGAGTGGAGAGCCTTGGGGGAGGCCTATGTCCAGCAGTGGACGTCTTTCGGCTGACATGATGATGATGATGATGATGAACAAGATTCAAATTGTTGTGCATAAGCGTCTTCGATTCCATTAGAGCCTAAATAGACGATAGATACATACATTATGATGTTAGATAGGTACAGTAAAGGAAATTGATTCCTAGACTATTTTGGACTACGTCATAGTGACGTTATCAATCAAAACGTTAGAGACTTCTTACGATTTTATTTACACTGTAACTTTGACGTAGTTCAAAATGGTCTAGGAATCAATTTCCTTGACTGTACATCAACTAAGAGGTTAATTAAACCACAAAAGAACTTGCAATCGTTTCTATCAGCTTTGGTTGATATCGCTAATATCATAACTATTGTATAATTTTTTTGTCAACTAAGAGAAATTTTCTCTTAGTTGGCCCTCGTTTTTTTAGTGTTTGCATGTCCTAGGGTAGCACAAAGACTTTTTCAAATATCAACCCCTGACTTAAAAAGAGGGGTGTACGAATTCGCAGGCGTCTTCCAGTGTTCTTATATTGAATATATTTACTGAATGCTCGACTATTTATGATTGTAATCATTTTTCGGTTCACTCGTTCGTTCATAATTGGAGAAGACCAATGATTCGGACACAAATAATTAGAATTAAGTATTTCGATATCTTTGACATAAAATACGTTGAACTTAATTATAATTTCGCGAAAAAGCGAATAAGACTGTTTACGTACAGTGCTAAGTGTAAAAGGGCAAGTGCACAAAAGATCCCAAAGGGGTCGAAGTTTATCCGAACGTGCGCATGTGTAAGATAAGATAAGACACAACAAGTATTTCGGGGGCTAAATACGCCTGCGTTTATCATGTTATAAAGTGTGGATACAACATCTGTCACTATGTGACACGTATATACACTCAGGGCCAAAAATAACGGGTCTGAGTGCGTTTTTTATACAAAACAAGGCTATTTCGAAGCCTTGGTTCATTGCCATATTTGACAGATAAATTTAGCCCGTTCTCTTTCTTACGCTTGAATTTAGACAAGGAGAGAGCCAACGTTAAATGGCAGATAAATTTACTCGTCGATTGTGAAATAGGCCCTTAGTAAATTATGTCCAGCCAAATAGGTTTTAGAAAATTTTATATTTCAATTTTTAACGCCACGTTCAACTTTACTAAAAAAGAGATTTTAATTCGGCTTTCTTTACTGTTTTAAAATATTCCGCGGTATGAATTCATTTGCCGACCCGTGAATGTTATATTTAATCTTCTATTCTGCACAATGATGAATGGCTGCACAATAAAAACGGGCCAAGTTATTACATTCCATAATGGAATACTCGAGTAGCTTCTGCGAGGTCGCCGTCTTTTGCAAGTTCGTCGAGTTCGCAGTTTGAATTGTCGAATTCGGGCGGCTAGTTCTGTTAAAAATACACTTTGGCTGGGAACTTGTTTTGTTTGAAAACTTGGCGATATTTCGAAAATTTTGCATTTTAGTTGGCTTTGTTTCTATGGGCTAACCCATTTGAAGAATTTTAATTTCATCGACAGGCGCAGAAATTTTGATTTTATGATCGTCACAAATTGAACTAAATGGATGGATTCAAAGGCTTGTAGTATTGTTAGGCGATGGGCTTGCAACCTGTCACTAATATACACATCGTAAACATCTTAGCCTGTTTTTGCAAAATAAGGTTATAAGACTTAATAACAAATTGTTAGAGTTGTTGGTACGAGTAATTCTGTAGCTCTGCCTACCCCACTCTGGGATGAAGGCGTGATGGTATACATAACTAGACTTTATCAGAAAATAGCGTTCGAGAGGTATCATGCTAAAGCCCTGTGAGGCGAGTCTTGGTCGCGATCGAGATGAATTCCCGTTCGACATTATACAGAAGTCGGTCGGTCGGTGTCATTTGGAGCAGATTCACGATGGAGATTCATCGCGAACGACCCGAGAATTGAGACGATCTGCTGAGGATGAGGATGACGTGATACGAAGGGTCACGTGATATACCACGTGACATGGTTGTTTTAAAAAAACCGCGCAAGAGCATGTCTGCCCATGGTCAGTGTAGGGTTCCAAAGCCGTTACTTCAAAAAAACTATCTTAAAAAACAACAAGTATGTACTAACTATCTACTTAAAGTTATTTGGTGCTGTCTTAGGCTTTTATTAGGTATAAACACTTAAGTCGCCTGAATCTCAGGAACTCATTTTTCACAACACTGCTCGGAAATATGGCCATAGATGCTCTTGTTTGGGATCACAAAACGTCACTTATAAGGACAGACCAAGAATGTTTCTGTCGGCATTTGCTGATTGGCCGAGAACATTGTTGTCCAACTTTAATAACCAATGAAAATCAATCAATCAATTTTTGTGTCATAGCTCCTTAAAATGAAAAATTGGAATCGACCAATCATAACACACCATTTTGTTTTGTAAAATATTAGGTGTATTTTTGCTAAAAGATACACAGACTAAAAACTATGTCACTGCTTTTTTTTTATGTAATTCAAACTTGGCCCCTAATCTCGAACCAATAGAGATAAAATTACATGGGAGATAAGGCAAAACAAATACAATTTTATATGGAGTTGACATATTCATCTCGAATGTTAGTTTATTAATCTCGAAAGCCACGAGAATAGGGGTCCAGATTTAAAAAAAAGTTATCTATGGTAAAATTGGCGATAATACATACAGCTTCTATTCTACTTTTGAAAAACCGACGCCATTTGAATAACACTATTCACATTAACATGAATTAAAATTTGAGTTTTGAATGTGATTTTTTATTTTATTTCCTCTCAGTAGTTGTGAAAAGCACTATGTCTGCCTCGGTAGAAAGTGCAATTTATGGCCTCGTACACTAGAGGGCCTCAACTACGTTTCGGCCCTCTACATAACTCGTCCAAAAATCTCGTACTTTCTATCCTCTGCAACAATGTACTAATGTCTACTAAGCCGTGATAGTTTTCCTTTAAAATTCGTTATATGCGCTTTCGTTGAAGATATTTTAAATGGGATACTTGACTCTAACTAAAATTTGCGCTTTGAAGCTTAATCTTTCATAAACAAAGCCCTTAATCGAAAAATTTATTGCACAAACCCGCAATATTTTTGAAAGACAATACGAAACCTCACACTATGGGGTAGACGAGAAAAGAAAATACATCCTCACGTTACGTGTAGGGGACGCAGAGGCACATTAAAACAAAAAAAAAATAAGACTTCATTTTACCACTTTGTTGGCGTGACTAATATGGATTCATGCTTCATGCCAAATAACAGCTTTCTATTAATAAGAGTCTCTGAGCTAGGCTGCGGACGGACGGACTTTACTTGAGGGAGGACCTTGTGCAGAGTCCGTCCGGGTTGGTACCACCATCTTATCCATTAACCTACCGCCAAGCGGCAGTGTTTGCATTGTTGTGTTCCGGTTTGGGGATAAGACAGCCGGTGAAAAGACTAGCATAGAGGCATTCCATCTTAGTCCTCAGGGCAGGCAGTGCATATGCAGTCTTGTCAATGCGAATGTCAATGGGTCACAGTTTCCACTTACCATCAGGTGGCCTGTGTGCTCGTTTGCCTTCCCAATGACATAAAAAAGTAAGGACAAGTAAGTAAGTAGGGTAAGTTGTAGGTGGAACGACATATAGTTGAGTGGATACCATTTTCGCAGCACTACTTATCACACACTGTAATAATTTATAATTAAGCGAAATAAATATTTCTCTATTCTATTCTAAAAGACGGTTAGGTACTAACATTTATTATTATCATTACATCACTACATACATACAGTCATAGAAATATTAGAAATTGATTCGTAGACCATTTTGAACTATGTCAAAGTGACACTCTAAATAAAATCCTAAGAAGTCTTACGTTTTGATTGAATAATATGGCATAGTTCAAAATGGTCTACAAATCAATTTCCTTGACTGTACATAAACACGTTTGTTTCCTCCCTTTCTGACGATTCCAGGATAATACAGGCTGACTAAAAGCGAAGTCGCTAGCCAATATAAAAGATCGCCAAACTCTTTTATTAACATACAGAAAAACTTCCGACCGCGGAAATCGATATGAAAACGTCTCGGAATACATTTGGGGCACAATAGCCATCCCGGTGGATGTGGAGGCATTCACGAACACTCGACCACGACCGGCGTCAGATGCGCTTGCGTTAATGGAAATTGGGTGAACATTCGCTATCATGTAATGTCTTCCTTTTACTTTAAATATTCTTTATTCATACATACATACATAAACTCACGCCTTCATTCCCAGAGCGGGGTAGGCAGAGCTAAAGAATTACCAACAACTTACCATTCTTTATTCGATTATAAATATATTGAAGCAAACATGGTGCACACTCTAATGCCTTTCAAATGCTCATAAATACGATAGCGACGTTAAATGGAAAAAAAAATATTTTATCCAATAGACTAACTAATCGTTACCGTGTGGTTGCCCGCTTAGAATTGTGCCACTCCATGTTTTCCCGTGGAAGTGGTAAGAGGCGACTAAGGGAATAAAGGCTTGTAGTACTGTTAGGCGATGGGCTTGCTACCTGTCACTAATACCTATATACACTGTTCAACATCTTAGCCTTATTGTGCAAATTGTGGTTACAGAGTTATCACCAAGTTTATAGAGTTGTTGGTAATTCTGTACCTCTGCCTACCCCACTCTGGGAATGAAGGCGTGAAGGTGTGTATGTATGTATGTGACTAATCGTCGATGAAACTGCAATACCAAACAAGAAATTAAATAAGCTGCAAAATAAACCTTAGGAAATAAATTAATGAGGTACATTTTGCAAGTTATCGAATTTGTTAGTAACGCGTTATTGCAGTTTCACCGTCGTAAAGTCTTTTCATTAAATATTCCGCCGTCACCGCTAAGAATCCAAACAAAAAAACAAATGTTTTTTTTATGGGATGGACAGAAAGTTAAGAGGAGTGTGAAATTTGTGAATCCAAAAATTTCCATACAAAATGCGAAAACATTTATCTAGCCTTAAACTTTCCGACATTACGATTTTTTAATATGTTGTACATATCATGAAAAACTATGTCTGTACGTTTTCCTTTCTACGAAAATACTTCTTACAATGAAACAAATTTAAAAAACCAAAAACGTACAGACCTAGTTCTTTATAATAACTACAACATATTCAAAAATCGTGGAAATCGGACTTGATTTAGGGGGTGAGAAATGTTAAAGGCCGGAGCTAAATTTGTATGGAATTTATTGACAGTTACGTGATTTTAGCGCCGCTTCAGAATTTTTTTAAGTGAGATAAAACTATGTTTAAGATAAAAAGAAGTAAAAATTGAATTTCTCGTATATCTACGTATTGTAAACAATCGACCACAAATATCCTGTAACTCTCATAATCAGGGATCGGAAATTCGGCTCGATATTTACCAATACTTTCGCACCGGCTTTGTTGTTCAGTTGTATGGAGGCGGACTCAATCATAGAATTCATTATAAAAAAATCTGGGATTTCAAAATAATAAATTGCACCGGCATTAATTCATAATCAATTATTTATATTAGCTGTTTGAAGTTATTTTTCATGTATGGATTTACCAAATATTATTTAATTTACCTGTTACTCATTAAACTAACGAATTTATAGGAGCAAAAATGAATGTTTTATCCTACATGTAAAGTACTAACTATTATATTAACATTTTGTTGAATCCCAAAACCCGGAACTTATATTATTAAAATAATATTTTTAAGAAGCCGACGCCATGTTTGCCTATATTTTTTCGGGATTTTGCCAACTTTAGGTAAATATCGATCCGAATTTCCGATCCCTGCTCATAATGCTTCTTAACCCTTTAAAATCATGAAAGAGTAATCCTAAGAGAGACTTTGACATTCATTGGATCCCCAGGGACCAATCCATCCAAGCCAGGGCAATTCCCAGATTGACTCTCTTCAGAGGCTGCGACGTTTATTCATGTCCGAATGTCGCATTGAAGTTACTAGAAATTTAATGGAATTGATTAATGAATGAACGTATGAATAGCGTTTGGAACTTTGAACTTACATTAAAATAAATAAAATATAAATAAATAATGTGGTTACAGAATTATCAACAAGGTTTTAGAGTTGCTGTTAATACCGTAGCTCTGCCTACCTCACTTTGGGAATGAAGGCGTGAGTTTATGTACATACATACATACATATACTCACGCCTTCGTTCCCAGAGTGGGGTAGGCAGAGCTACAGAATTACCAAAAACTCTAAAAACTTGTTGATAATTCTGTAACCACATTTTGCACAATTAGGCTAAGATGTTTAACAGTGTATTAGTGACAGGTGGCAAGCCCATCGCCTAATAATACGGCAAGCCTTTATTCCCTTAGTCGCCTCTTACGACATCCACGGAAAGACATGGAGTGGCACTATTCTAACCCAGCAAACCACACGGGTAAGAGTTTATGTATGTATGTATAAATAAATATCAGGGGACAATGTCACACCAATTGACCTAGTCCCAAACTAAGCTCTAGGCTTGTACTATGGGTACTAGACAACGATATAAATACTTACATAGAGAAATATATACTTATATACATAGTTAACATCCATGACTCAGGAACAAATATTCGCGTTCATCACACAAATATCTGCCCTTACCGGGATTTGAACCCAGGACCGCTAGCTTCGTAGGCAGGGTCACAACCAACTAGGCCAGCGCGTCGTCAAATTTGGGAATCAATTTAAACTAATTTGGTGCTGTGTTAGGTGATTTCAGAAGGTAGGTTTATAGTAGTTTATGAAATTGTTGCATAAAGAGGGGTATTAAAACACGAGTGTGTGTTTAAGAACCGAGCCGCTAAATAAAAGATCAAAGTTAATAAAGTAACTACAGCTAAACGTATTCAATGAATGGCGCCGAAACCTAGCACATCACCGCGCATGCGTTAAAGCGGGCGCTGTCACAGACAAGTAAAAATTGGAATGAAAACTTTTTGTAATTCTGTAAAAATGACGCGAACCGCATGTGCGTTCCATTATAAAAAAATAAAAAATATGGAACCTCGTTGGTGACATTAACTTTTTGGATTAACTTGTATCGTAATGGTAAAAAAATTACTTTATAACATTATTTTGTTAGAGAAATAATGTTATAAAGTGATTTTTTAATTTTTTTTCGGTATTGTGTTTATAAAGTATGCCAATATAAATTCGTTTTGAATTTTATAATTTGAACTTTACGATATGAGAGTAGATAAAAACAATTATATAATGAGCGTTGCCATGGTTATAAGTTATAACAGTTCTATAATAATCATTATAGCATTGTTGCAGACGGACAGTTGGACGTGGCGAAACTACAGGGGTTCCTTTTTTCCTACGGAACACTAAAAACGAATCTATAAATGCGTAAAACAAAAAATATAGTTTTAAAAAAATAACCACAACTCCCGACGCGACGAGAATGTACTTATAACAAAACCCTATTAGCTTCCCTATAAAACAAGGACAAAAAACCCGATTCAAAATGGCGGCGGTGCAATTTAAACTTCGGAAATAACGTTCACAGTTTCGTATTCCGGACCGGCAAATTGCGAAGTTACAGAGTTGAGTTTCGGATACTCATTTAGTTTGAGATTTCGTATTAACATTGGGATTATGAGCTACCTATAGAGACTGGTTTAGCTAGTATTGATACAGAACTGTTCAGGGATATTGGATATGTTATATCCTTTTAGGAGAGAGCATAATCGCGCTTATTGCGGCCAAAAAGGTGCCCTACGGGACAAAATAAAGGATTCGTCACACTCAAAAAAAAAACTGTTTATTTCTTACACAAAAAAACAAATACATTATTAATTTATCTTAACTTATAATCTTAAATTAATCAACGATTTTATCAGTTAAGAATATATATGAGGTCTACGTTTACGTTCATACTATATACGTGTTAGAAAGCGACGGATGTTTTATACACATTATGTCACATTATGTAAGTTTAATTTTCGAAAATCGACAAATTTATAGGTTTCACGTCAGCTAATGACAAATCGCGACGATTGCTTTGTCAACTCCTTACATTTCGAGTCGATAGACAACAGAAACTTTAGCAGCGTTTGCATCTTGGCTAGGTTAGGTTAGGTTAGGTTAGGTTAACTTCTGGGCCCGCTCCGCAGACGACGGAGGGGAAGGGCAAGGCGGCGCTATGCGCACCTCCTTCCCCCACCGTAACAGTGCGCCGGCCGAAGGGGTCAGGGGACCCCTTAGTCCACCGGGGCGCACCGGAAGTCTGAGGGTGCCTTAGTAAACCAAGCCACCCTCCCGGAGTCATTGGCGTCGAGGTGCCACAGCCGAATGCGCTTGTTCGTGATCGCGTGTCACCTCCCTGAAGGACGCAGATGGTTTACCGCTGGGTTTTTAGTGGGTATTCCGGCCGTTCTCGGTTGGTGAGTCCCACATAACCATCCCAGGCCCCCTGGATCTGGGTGGTATGCGTAAATGCATTTCCGCAGCGAGAAAAAAAAAAAAAAAAAAAGGTTAACTTCTGGGACTCTTGTAAAAAAGATTACATATGTACTTCCTAGGTTTAAGTAAAAACGGTAGTCTATACTCTTTACATGGACTGGTATTCAAAATGGTAAAATCGATATCGTATTTGACTTGTTATGGAGTGGTTTTTATCTCGGCCGCCATAACTATAAGTAAATAAGAGCTCTCAAAACAGATGACAGGTCAAAGAAGAAATGGTCATTACCAAAGAGCGGAATTCTTCATAGCAAAAATCAAACTGTCAGAGGGATTGACCTAACTGTTTTATCGACTTATCGATAACGATACGAGAACTTAACGAAACAAAGTTAAAGTAATGAAATCAGGCTTTTGGATATACATACTAACAAATTAACAGTGTCCCTAATTAGCTGACCGCCACTGTATTTTAGTATAATAAATCAGAAAATACTTTTTTTTTAATTTTCTATATGAAACTTATCATTAAAAATTAAAAACAAATATTGCTAAGAGTAGTAGGTAACTAATCTTCATTCAAAATAACAAAGTCGAAATCTAAATCTGTACTAAATATGTTTTCTTCATCTTCCCTGTAGTAAAAGAAAATAGTCATTATTTTTTCAACATTGTCACCTTTCAAATTACTCCTTTTTTCATTGTAGATCCATTTATAAGATGAAAACGAGCGTTCTACCTCAGTTGAAGTAAAAGGAGCATATTTGTAGTACTTGATAACGGTGTTTTGGCTGTAATCACTTTTTTCTATAAAATCAGCATATCAGGTCAAATGTTACAGAATAATCTTTTAAGTTGATTATGGATACCTAATGCGATATTATTCCGTAACATCGATAAGTCGATAAAACAGTTGGTCAATCAATCTGACAGTTTGGTTTTTGCTATGAAGAATTCCGCTCTTTGGTCATTACCGTCTAGAAAACGCTTGCTTGTATAACGTTGAGTTTTATGACACAAACACACAATAATAATTATTAAAAATAATTTTATAAAACCTGCCCTGTACTCTGTACTCTTTTAACCCCCAATAAAAAAACGGACAAGTGCGACTCAGACTCGCGCTCGTAGGGTTCCGTACCATTATCTATAAAAAATCAAGTTTGTTGTTAATTTTTTTATTTTTTATTTTTTCAGTATTTGTTGCGAAATGTTGTTGTTGTAATTCTGCTGGATTACAGTCATCTTCTGAGAAAATTTCAACTGTCTAGCTATCACGATTCCTGTGGTGACAGGCAGACGGACAGACAGACGGTCTGTGGAGTCAGTAGTAATAGGGTCCCGTTTTTACCCTTTGGGCACGGCGCATGGACGGCATTCCTTTATTTTTGTAAACAATTATTACTGCCACTAAATTTGGACCACATATTTATTTATTTATTATAACAAACACAAAGTTAATATATTAATAATTGTTCCACAAAACTGTTTGCACAGTTTGACTGCGGAATCTTCGGTCCAGCTTGTTGATCACTACATAAAAGTACTTAACACCCGATTACAATGCAATATAACGGTATCTAAGAGCTGATCTGATGATGGAGTCAACAGGTGGCGACAGGATCTCCGTTATTCTTACCGTAGACCCACCATATTACGACTCGATAGTTTGGTCTCGATAAGCAGATAAAGAAGCTTGTCTCGAAAATGAAATTTTTGACAGAAAATCGTAGATCTTTCTAAATACACTCGGCGTCAAAAAAATCGCACCTTTTGGTATGTTGACTTCAAGCAGCTATAAACCCTATTAAATCTAAGATAAGGTATGAGTGTGGGGCCTCATTTTAAAGGTTATTGAATCCTTTAATTAATAAAAAGGTGATAATGATTACTAAGCTTAAAAAAAAACGTTTTTCATGATAAGAGGAAAAACATTTATTCACGCCAAAATTACACAATCTAAAAACATAACAAAATTAAAAAATAGAGTAAAACAAATTCTTAAAACTAAACTTAAAACCTAGTGTTACCTCCCCTAGCCCTAATTACAGCCTCCATGCGATCCTTCATTGACGTTACGCAAACACGTCGACACAATATAGCGGTCGTCTCTGTCGGAAGTGCAACGTCGTCTCCCAGATCCATGCTTCCTGATGTAGCCTACAGTCTCCTGGAACCGCTGGGATACTCGTTTCACCCGGAAACGGCTTATGTTGAGTTGTCGAGCAACATCAACCTGCCGTAGCCCTGATTGCCACTTGAGCTGCTTCTTCTGCCGTGGTATCCATTTTTCAGAGTTTTCTCTTACTGGAGCTGTTCAGGTGTGACTTCTGTGATGTCTGGATAGCAAATGACCCATAATCGTCGGGCGGTCTTCTCGGTCCGCCTGAAAGGCGGACGAGGAGCCGGTGTCGAGACTGTTGTCTCTTTACCGGGGTCGTCTCCGCCGGCCGGAAATACGGTTAAGGGGGGGTGGATATTGGGAAGGGGGGGGGGGGGGCGTCATGTCCGGGTGTACGCTGCTCGCGAGGTCAAGCCAGCTGGGTGAAACCCGTGGGTGTCGTCGTCGCCTTGACGAGGTCGCGAGGGTAGGCCTTGCCGTCGGGGGGTCGCGCGTGCTGCGGTGCTATATCCCTCAGGTGGGGGAAGCGCGACTCTTCAGCTCGCGCGAACATCGACGTGGCAAGGCGTCCGACAAAGTCGTCCAGGCTCTCGATCTTGAGGTCCCTCTGAATGGTAGCATTCCTCACGTAGCGGGGGGCATTGGTGACGGCTCGCAGGGACAGATTTTGCTGGGAGTTCAGCTTTTTTCTGTGCCCTGCGGCCAAGAGGGCATACCAAGATGGTGCGGCGTACGTGAGGCGGGGTCGTATGTAGGTCTTGTAGACCCCGAGCTTCACACGCAGAGGGAGGCTGGACTGGAGCACTGGACGCAACAGCGATCTCGCTGTTCTCGCGGCGGCGACGACGGTTTTGGTGTGGGGACCCATGGTGAGTCGCTTGTCGATAGTGATCCCCAGGTATTTAACTACCGGGGACCACTGAATGTCAAGTCCGTGGAGAGTTAGTTGTGGAAGACGGCGTATGCTGTTGCTCACGAAGATCGCTTGAGTTTTTGCCACGTTGACGGATAGCCTCCACCTGGAGAGCCACGCTGGTAGGGCATCCATTTGTCGCTGCAGCTTGATGACGGCGTACTCTGGCTTGTAAGAGGAGGCAAAGTACGCCGCGTCGTCAGCGTACAGGGCCAGGTGGGATCCGTCAACCACCGGTATGTCATCGGTGTAAAGGCCGTAACATACCGGCGATAGGCAGCTGCCTTGGGGGACTCCGGCTGCGATGGGGCGATCTTCGGAGGTGGCGTCTTCCACAACCACTCTGAAGGTGCGGTCCGTCAGGAACGACTGGACCACCTTCGTCAGTCTGCGGGGGGCCGAGGATAGCGAGAGTTTATAGACCAGGCCTGAGTGCCAGACCCGGTCAAAGGCCTTCTCCATGTCCAGGAATGCTGCGGCCGTGTGCTCGCGCTTGTTCGCGGCGACAGCCATGTAGTGCAGCACCCTGGACAGCTGGAGCGTGGTGCTGTGTTCCGAGCGGAACCCATGTTGCTCGGGACGAGGCGTAACGTGCGGGACCAGCTTCGTCAGTATCAGTCTTTCGAGCACCTTCGAGATGCACGGGAGGAGGGTGATGGGCCGATAGCTCTCGGGCTTCAAGATATTTTTCCCCTGTTTGGGCAACATGATCACATTTCCAGCCTTCCAGTTTGCTGGAAAATGACCGGTGCGGAGGATGCCGTTGAATAGGTGGGTTACCGCCGCGATTGCTCGAGGCGGTAGATGGCGGAGGGTGGCGTTTGTAATGCCATCCGCACCGGGGGCCTTTCTGGGCTTTGTCTTGGCGATCATGTGCCACACTTTACCAGGGGAAAAGAAGATGGGGTCTTCATCGGGAGCTATCGGCGATTCGAAGTAGGCTCGAAGGTGCTCTTCCACTGCCGCGATGTGGTCTGCCTCGTCGGATGGGTTCGGCTGGAACTGCCGCTCCAGGCACTCTGCGAATATCTCCGCTCGGTCCTCGGCCCGGTACCTGGGGGTACCGTCTGTGTGAAGCAGGGGGCGGACAGGCGTGGGGGCTCCGCTGAGCCGGCGGCATAGACGATGGATGGAGTTCCAATCGTCCGCCGCGCCGGCTAGCGTTTCTTCCCATTGCTCATGTGTGTGAACCTAGCATATCAATTTTTAGAATCTCAAAAAAAAAACACAGTTCTAGTAGCATCCCCAATAGTTCTACAGTTCTACATATTTATTTTCCATAGTTCTGCTTTTTTTCCCGGAAAAACGAAATTTTCAAAATGAGATGCTAACTTCGCATTTCACGTATTAGCATCTCAGCAGTTCTCGATACCTGGGCCTTAAATACGTCCGAAAATGCATAGTTCTAAAGGCTGGAGTCGCCATAGCAATAGTTCTAGTCATAAAACGAAAAAATATTAATGAGATGCTAACTTCGAATTTCACCTATTAGCATCTCTGCAGTTCTCGTTGCCTAGTCCTAAAATACGTCAGAAAATGCATAGTTCTGTGGTCTAGAGTAGATACAGCAATAGTTCTGGCTAAAAAACCATAAAAATCTTAAAAGCCACGAACATCTATATAAAATTTGAGATGCTGTAACTCTAAAGATAGCATCTCAGCGGTTTTCATTAGCAACCCAACAAATATGTATAAAACTGCACAGTTCTATTGCCTGGAGTCGATACAGCAATAGTTCTGGCTCAAAAACCACGAAAATCTTGATAAAAGTTGAGATGCTGTAACTCTAAAGATAGATCTACATAGCATCTCAGCGGTTTTCATTAGCAACCCTACAAATACATATAAATCTGCACAGTTCTATCGTCTGGAGTCGATACAGCAATAGTTCTGGCTCAAAAACCACGAAAATCTAGATAAAACTTAAGATGCTGTAACTCTAGAGATAGATCTACATAGCATCTCAGCGGTTTTCATTAGCAACCCTACAAATACATATAAATCTGCACAGTTCTATCGTCTGGAGTCGATACAGCAATAGTTCTGGCTCAAAAACCACGAAAATCTAGATAAAACTTAAGATGCTGTAACTCTAAAGATAGATCTACATAGCATCTCAGCGGTTTTCATTAGCAACCCTACAAATACATATAAATCTGCACAGTTCTATCGTCTGGAGTCGACACAGCAATAGTTCTAGCTCAAAAAACATAAAATCTAGACAAAGATTGAGATGCTGGAACATTTTAGATAAATCTATATAGCATCTCAGCGGTTTTCATTAGCAACCCTACAAATACATATAAATCTGCACAGTTCTATCGTCTGGAGTCGACACAGCAATAGTTCTAGCTCAAAAAACATAAAATCTAGACAAAGATTGAGATGCTGGAACATTTTAAATAAATCTATATAGCATCTCAGCGGTTTTCATTAGCAACCCTACAAATACATATAAATCTGCACAGTTCTATCGTCTGGAGTCGATACAGCAATAGTTCTGGCTCAAAAATCACGAAAATCTAGATAAAACTTAAGATGCTGTAACTTTAAAGATAGTTCTACATAGCATCTCAGGTGTTTTCATTAGCAACTCTACAAATGCATATAAAACAGCACAGTTCTATAGTCTGGAGTCGACACAGCAATAGTTCTGGCTCAAAAACCACGAAAATCTAGATAAAACTTAAGATGCAGTAACTCTAAAGATAGATCTACATAGCATCTCAGCGGTTTTCATTAGCAACCCAACAATTACATATAAATCTGCACAGCTCTATCGTCTGAAGTCGATACAGCAATAGTTCTGGCTCAAAAACCACGAAAATCTTGATAAAAGTTGAGATGCTGTAACTCTAAAGATAGATCTACATAGCATCTCAGCGGTTTTCATTAGCAACCCTACAAATACATATAAATCTGCACAGTTCTATCGTCTGGAGTCGATACAGCAATAGTTCTGGCTCAAAAACCACGAAAATCTAGATAAAACTTAAGATGCTGTAACTCTAAAGATAGATCTACATAGCATCTCAGCGGTTTTCATTAGCAACCCTACAAATACATATAAATCTGCACAGTTCTATCGTCTGGAGTCGATACAGCAATAGTTCTGGCTCAAAAACCACGAAAATCTAGATAAAACTTAAGATGCTGTAACTCTAAAGATAGATCTACATAGCATCTCAGCGGTTTTCATTAGCAACCCTACAAATACATATAAATCTGCACAGTTCTATCGTCTGGAGTCGACACAGCAATAGTTCTAGCTCAAAAAACATAAAATCTAGACAAAGATTGAGATGCTGGAACATTTTAGATAAATCTATATAGCATCTCAGCGGTTTTCATTAGCAACCCTACAAATACATATAAATCTGCACAGTTCTATCGTCTGGAGTCGACACAGCAATAGTTCTAGCTCAAAAAACATAAAATCTAGACAAAGATTGAGATGCTGGAACATTTTAGATAAATCTATATAGCATCTCAGCGGTTTTCATTAGCAACCCTACAAATACATATAAATCTGCACAGTTCTATCGTCTGGAGTCGATACAGCAATAGTTCTGGCTCAAAAACCACGAAAATCTAGATAAAACTTAAGATGCAGTAACTCTAAAGATAGATCTACATACATAGCATCTCAGCGGTTTTCATTAGCAACCCAACAAATACATATAAATCTGCACAGCTCTATCGTCTGAAGTCGATACAGCAATACTTCTGACTTAAAAACCACGAAAATCTAGATAAAACTTAAGATGCTGTAACTCTAAAGATAGATCTACATACATAGCATCTCAGCGGTTTTCATTAGCAACCCTACAAACACATATAAATCTGCACAGTTCTATCGTCTGGAGTCGACACAGCAATAGTTCTAGCTCAAAAAACATAAAATCTAGACAAAGATTGAGATGCTGGAACATTTTAGATAGTTATACGTAGCATCTCAGCGGTTTTCATAAGCAACCCTACAAATACATATAAAACTTCACAGTTCTATCGTCTGGAGTCGATACAGCAATAGTTCTGGCTCAAAAACCACGAAAATCTAGATAAAACTTGAGATGCTGTAACTTTGAAGATAGATCTACATAGCATCTCAGCGGTTTTCATTAGCAACCCTACAAATACATATAAATCTGCACAGTTCTATCGTCTGGAGTCGATATAGCAATAGTTCTGGCTCAAAAACCACGAAAATCTAGATAAAACTTAAGATGCTGTAACTCTAAAGATAGATCTACATACATAGCATCTCAGCGGTTTTCATTAGCAACCCAACAAATACATATAAATCTGCACAGCTCTATCGTCTGAAGTCGATACAGCAATACTTCTGACTTAAAAACCACGAAAATCTAGATAAAACTTAAGATGCTGTAACTCTAAAGATAAATCTACATACATAGCATCTCAGCGGTTTTCATTAGCAACCCTACAAATACATATAAATCTGCACAGTTCTATCGTCTGGAGTCGATACAGCAATAGTTCTGGCTCAAAAACCACGAAAATCTAGATAAAACTTGAGATGCTGTAACTTTGAAGATAGATCTACATAGCATCTCAGCGGTTTTCATTAGCAACCCTACAAATACATATAAATCTGCACAGTTCTAACGTCTGGAGTCGATACAGCAATAGTTCTGGCTCAAAAACCACGAAAATCTAGATAAAACTTAAGATGCTGTAACTCTAAAGATAGATCTACATACATAGCATCTCAGCGGTTTTCATTAGCAACCCAACAAATACATATAAATCTGCACAGCTCTATCGTCTGAAGTCGATACAGCAATACTTCTGACTTAAAAACCACGAAAATCTAGATAAAACTTAAGATGCTGTAACTCTAAAGATAAATCTACATACATAGCATCTCAGCGGTTTTCATTAGCAACCCTACAAACACATATAAATCTGCACAGTTCTATCGTCTGGAGTCGACACAGCAATAGTTCTAGCTCAAAAAACATAAAATCTAGACAAAGATTGAGATGCTGGAACATTTTAGATAGTTATACGTAGCATCTCAGCGGTTTTCATAAGCAACCCTACAAATACATATAAAACTTCACAGTTCTATCGTCTGGAGTCGATACAGCAATAGTTCTGGCTCAAAAACCACGAAAATCTAGATAAAACTTGAGATGCTGTAACTTTGAAGATAGATCTACATAGCATCTCAGCGGTTTTCATTAGCAACCCTACAAATACATATAAAACTTCACAGTTCTATCGTCTGGAGTCGATACAGCAATAGTTCTGGCTCAAAAACCTCGAAAATCTAGATAAAACTTAAGATGCTGTAACTCTAAAGATAGATCTACATAGCATCTCAGCGGTTTTCATTAGCAACCCTACAAATACATATAAATCTGCACAGTTCTATCGTCTGGAGTCGATACAGCAATAGTTCTGGCTCAAAAACCACGAAAATCTAGATAAAACTTGAGATGCTGTAACTTTGAAGATAGATCTACATAGCATCTCAGCGGTTTTCATTAGCAACCCTACAAATACGTATAAATCTGCACAGTTCTATCGTCTGGAGTCGATACAGCAATAGTTCTGGCTCAAAAACCACGAAAATCTAGATAAAACTTAAGATGCTGTAACTCTAAAGATAGATCTACATAGCATCTCAGCGGTTTTCATAAGCAACCCTACAAATACATATAAAACTTCACAGTTCTATCGTCTGGAGTCGATACAGCAATAGTTCTGGCTCAAAAACCTCGAAAATCTAGATAAAACTTAAGATGCTGTAACTCTAAAGATAGATCTACATAGCATCTCAGCGGTTTTCATTAGCAACCCTACAAATACATATAAATCTGCACAGTTCTATCGTCTGGAGTCGATACAGCAATAGTTCTGGCTCAAAAACCACGAAAATCTAGATAAAACTTGAGATGCTGTAACTTTGAAGATAGATCTACATAGCATCTCAGCGGTTTTCATTAGCAACCCTACAAATACGTATAAATCTGCACAGTTCTATCGTCTGGAGTCGATACAGCAATAGTTCTGGCTCAAAAACCACGAAAATCTAGATAAAACTTAAGATGCTGTAACTCTAAAGATAGATCTACATAGCATCTCAGCGGTTTTCATTAGCAACCCTACAAATACATATAAATCTGCACAGTTCTATCGTCTGGAGTCGATACAGCAATAGTTCTGGCTCAAAAACCACGAAAATCTAGATAAAACTTAAGATGCTGTAACTCTAAAGATAGATCTACATAGCATCTCAGCGGTTTTCATTAGCAACCCTACAAATACATATAAATCTGCACAGTTCTATCGTCTGGAGTCGACACAGCAATAGTTCTAGCTCAAAAAACATAAAATCTAGACAAAGATTGAGATGCTGGAACATTTTAGATAAATCTATATAGCATCTCAGCGGTTTTCATTAGCAACCCTACAAATACATATAAATCTGCACAGTTCTATCGTCTGGAGTCGATACAGCAATAGTTCTGGCTCAAAAATCACGAAAATCTAGATAAAACTTGAGATGCTGTAACTTTGAAGATAGATCTACATAGCATCTCAGCGGTTTTCATTAGCAACCCTACAAATACATATAAATCTGCACAGTTCTATCGTCTGGAGTCGATACAGCAATAGTTCTGGCTCAAAAACCACGAAAATCTAGATAAAACTTAAGATGCTGTAACTCTAAAGATAGATCTACATAGCATCTCAGCGGTTTTCATTAGCAACCCTACAAATACATATAAATCTGCACAGTTCTATCGTCTGGAGTCGATACAGCAATAGTTCTGGCTCAAAAACCACGAAAATCTAGATAAAACTTGAGATGCTGTAACTCTAAAGATAGATCTACATAGCATCTCAGCGGTTTTCATTAGCAACCCTACAAATACATATAAATCTGCACAGTTCTATCGTCTGGAGTCGACACAGCAATAGTTCTAGCTCAAAAAACATAAAATCTAGACAAAGATTGAGATGCTGGAACATTTTAGATAAATCTATATAGCATCTTAGCGGTTTTCATAAGCAACCCTACAGACACATATAAATCTGCACAGTTCTATCGTCTGGAGTCGATACAGCAATAGTTCTGGCTCAAAAACCACGAAAATCTAGATAAAACTTGAGATGCTGTAACTTTAAAGATAGTTCTACATAGCATCTCAGCGGTTTTCATTAGCAACCCTACAAATACATATAAATCTGCACAGTTCTATCGTCTGGAGTCGATACAGCAATAGTTCTGGCTCAAAAACCACGAAAATCTAGATAAAACTTAAGATGCTGTAACTCTAAAGATAGATCTACATAGCATCTCAGCGGTTTTCATTAGCAACCCTACAAATACATATAAATCTGCACAGTTCTATCGTCTGGAGTCGATACAGCAATAGTTCTGGCTCAAAAACCACGAAAATCTAGATAAAACTTAAGATGCTGTAACTCTAAAGATAGATCTACATAGCATCTCAGCGGTTTTCATTAGCAACCCTACAAATACATATAAAACTTCACAGTTCTATCGTCTGGAGTCGATACAGCAATAGTTCTGGCTCAAAAACCACGAAAATCTAGATAAAACTTAATATGCTGTAACTCTAAAGATAGATCTACATAGCATCTCAGCGGTTTTCATTAGCAACCCTACAAATACATATAAATCTGCACAGTTCTATCGTCTGGAGTCGACACAGCAATAGTTCTAGCTCAAAAAACATAAAATCTAGACAAAGATTGAGATGCTGGAACATTTTAGATAAATCTATATAGCATCTCAGCGGTTTTCATTAGCAACCCTACAAATACATATAAATCTGCACAGTTCTATCGTCTGTTCGTCCGTTCTGTGGTCTAGAGTAGATACAGCAATAGTTCTGGCTAAAAAACCATAAAAATCTTAAAAGCCACGAACATCTATATAAAATTTGAGATGCTGTAACTCTAAAGATAGCATCTCAGCGGTTTTCATTAGCAACCCAACAAATATGTATAAAACTGCACAGTTCTATTGCCTGGAGTCGATACAGCAATAGTTCTGGCTCAAAAACCACGAAAAACTTGATAAAAGTTGAGATGCTGTAACTCTAAAGATAGATCTACATAGCATCTCAGCGGTTTTCATTAGCAACCCTAAAAATACATATAAATCTGCACACTTCTATCGTCTGGAGTCGATACAGCAATAGTTCTGGCTCAAAAACCACGAAAATCTAGATAAAACTTGAGATGCTGTAACTTTGAAGATAGATCTACATAGCATCTCAGCGGTTTTCATTAGCAACCCTACAAATACATATAAATCTGCACAGTTCTATCGTCTGGAGTCGATACAGCAATAGTTCTGGCTCAAAAACCACGAAAATCTAGATAAAACTTGAGATGCTGTAACTTTAAAGATAGTTCTACATAGCATCTCAGCGGTTTTCATTAGCAACCCTACAAATACATATAAATCTGCACAGTTCTATCGTCTGGAGTCGATACAGCAATAGTTCTGGCTCAAAAACCACGAAAATCTAGATAAAACTTAAGATGCTGTAACTCTAAAGATAGATCTACATAGCATCTCAGCGGTTTTCATTAGCAACCCTACAAATACATATAAATCTGCACAGTTCTATCGTCTGGAGTCGATACAGCAATAGTTCTGGCTCAAAAACCACGAAAATCTAGATAAAACTTAAGATGCTGTAACTCTAAAGATAGATCTACATAGCATCTCAGCGGTTTTCATTAGCAACCCTACAAATACATATAAATCTGCACAGTTCTATCGTCTGGAGTCGATACAGCAATAGTTCTGGCTCAAAAACCACGAAAATCTAGATAAAACTTAAGATGCTGTAACTCTAAAGATAGATCTACATAGCATCTCAGCGGTTTTCATTAGCAACCCTACAAATACATATAAATCTGCACAGTTCTATCGTCTGGAGTCGATACAGCAATAGTTCTGGCTCAAAAACCACGAAAATCTAGATAAAACTTGAGATGCTGTAACTCTAAAGATAGATCTACATAGCATCTCAGCGGTTTTCATTAGCAACCCTACAAATACATATAAATCTGCACAGTTCTATCGTCTGGAGTCGACACAGCAATAGTTCTAGCTCAAAAAACATAAAAATCTTAAAAGCCACGAACATCTATATAAAATTTGAGATGCTGTAACTCTAATGATAGCATCTCAGCGGTTTTCATTACCAACCCAACAAATATGTATAAAACTGCACAGTTCTATTGCCTGGAGTCGATACAGCAATAGTTCTGGCTCAAAAACCACGAAAATCTTGATAAAAGTTGAGATGCTGTAACTCTAAAGATAGATCTACATAGCATCTCAGCGGTTTTCATTAGCAACCCTACAAATACATATAAATCTGCACAGTTCTATCGTCTGGAGTCGATACAGCAATAGTTCTGGCTCAAAAACCACGAAAATCTAGATAAAACTTAAGATGCTGTAACTCTAAAGATAGATCTACATAGCATCTCAGCGGTTTTCATTAGCAACCTTACAAATGCATATGAAACTGCACAGTTCTATCGCCTGGAGTCGACACAGCAATAGTTCTAGCTCAAAAACCACGAAAATCTAGATAAAACTGGAGATGCTGTAACTTTGAAGATAGATCTACGTAGCATCTCAGCGGTTTTCATAAGCAACCCTACAAATACATATAAAACTTCACAGTTCTATCGTCTGGAGTCGATACAGCAATAGTTCTGGCTCAAAAACCACGAAAATCTAGATAAAACTTGAGATGCTGTAACTTTGAAGATAGATCTACATATTCTACATAGCATCTCAGCGGTTTTCATAAGCAACCCTACAAACACATATAAATCTGCACAGTTCTATCGTCTGGAGTCGATACAGCAATAGTTCTGGCTCAAAAACCACGAAAATCTAGATAAAACTTGAGATGCTGTAACTTTGAAGATAGATCTACGTAGCATCTCAGCGGTTTTCATAAGCAACCCTACAAATACATATAAAACTTCACAGTTCTATCGTCTGGAGTCGATACAGCAATAGTTCTGGCTCAAAAACCACGAAAATCTAGATAAAACTTAAGATGCTGTAACTCTAAAGATAGATCTACATAGCATCTCAGCGGTTTTCATTAGCAACCCTACAAATACATATAAATCTGCACAGTTCTATCGTCTGGAGTCGATACAGCAATAGTTCTGGCTCAAAAACCACGAAAATCTAGATAAAACTTAAGATGCTGTAACTCTAAAGATAGATCTACATAGCATCTCAGCGGTTTTCATTAGCAACCCTACAAATACATATAAATCTGCACAGTTCTATCGTCTGGAGTCGACACAGCAATAGTTCTAGCTCAAAAAACATAAAAATCTTAAAAGCCACGAACATCTATATAAAATTTGAGATGCTGTAACTCTAATGATAGCATCTCAGCGGTTTTCATTACCAACCCAACAAATATGTATAAAACTGCACAGTTCTATTGCCTGGAGTCGATACAGCAATAGTTCTGGCTCAAAAACCACGAAAATCTTGATAAAAGTTGAGATGCTGTAACTCTAAAGATAGATCTACATAGCATCTCAGCGGTTTTCATTAGCAACCCTACAAATACATATAAATCTGCACAGTTCTATCGTCTGGAGTCGATACAGCAATAGTTCTGGCTTAAAAACCACGAAAATCTAGATAAAACTTAAGATGCTGTAACTCTAAAGATAGATCTACATAGCATCTCAGCGGTTTTCATTAGCAACCTTACAAATGCATATGAAACTGCACAGTTCTATCGCCTGGAGTCGACACAGCAATAGTTCTAGCTCAAAAACCACGAAAATCTAGATAAAATTTGAGATGCTGTAACTTTGAAGATAGATCTACATAGCATCTCAGCGGTATCCATTAGCAACCCTACAAATACATATAAATCTGCACAGTTCTATCGTCTGGAGTCGATACAGCAATAGTTTTGGCTCAAAAACCACGAAAATCTAGATAAAACTTGAGATGCTGTAACTTTGAAGATAGATCTACATATTCTACATAGCATCTCAGCGGTTTTCATAAGCAACCCTACAAACACATATAAATCTGCACAGTTCTATCGTCTGGAGTCGATACAGCAATAGTTCTGGCTCAAAAACCACGAAAATCTAGACAAAACTAGAGATGCTGTAACTTTGAAGATAGATCTACGTAGCATCTCAGCGGTTTTCATAAGCAACCCTACAAATACATATAAAACTTCACAGTTCTATCGTCTGGAGTCGATACAGCAATAGTTCTGGCTCAAAAACCACGAAAATCTAGATAAAACTTAAGATGCTGTAACTCTAAAGATAGATCTACATAGCATCTCAGCGGTTTTCATTAGCAACCCTACAAATACATATAAATCTGCACAGTTCTATCGTCTGGAGTCGATACAGCAATAGTTCTGGCTCAAAAACCACGAAAATCTAGATAAAACTTGAGATGCTGTAACTTTAAAGATAGTTCTACATAGCATCTCAGCGGTTTTCATTAGGAACCCTACAAATACATTGAAAAGTGCACAGTTCTATCGTCTGGAGTCGATACAACAATAGTTCTGGCTCAAAAAACATAAAAATCTAGACAAAGGTTGAGATGCTGGAACATTTTAGATAGTTCTACATAGCATCTCAGCGGTTTTCATAAGCAATCCTACAAATACGTATGAAAGTGCATTTATTTCATATAAAAACCCTTCATGAAAACTTATCTTCATAACTGTTGGTGACAACCGCATGAAAATGTTTGCGTATGTTTTTTTTTTAATTTTTTTTTTCCTAATACAACCTTTATTTTTTTATACCTAAGTCTCATGTAAAAATACTAACCTTAAGCCTTAAATATTGAAACAGGCAATGTAGGTATATACTTTCATACCTACATATTGTTAGTTAAATAAAGCGCTTTAACTCAAAAGAACATCCATTGATTCCATGAAACATCCGTTGTATTATATTATAGCGGGCCGCAAGCGGGTTCGCCCCGCTACAAATTCCTGACTTTCCTAGTGGATTTTTCAATTATTTTCTTTTATAAAACCTTGTCCTGACATTGACAAACACAACAAAAAAGAAATCAGCCAAATCGGTTCAGCCGTTCTCGAGTTTTGCGCTTAGCACATTTAGCCATTCATTTTTATTAAACAGGGTGTCCCAGAAACCGACGTCACCCCACCTAGGGCAGATAGAGCAGCTCATAAGCTATCGATTTCACTCCATATTACCGACGTGTAAAAGAGCCCTCATGTGGCCAATTTACTGAATAAATATTTTTAATTTTGAATTTTGATTGTTCAGCAATTGTTATTAGTTTCCGAGATATTGATCATTTTAAGCGGAATTTTTGTCATTTTTCCTTATGTCCGTGATACGAAAAACCCCTAAATGTGTGATAAAAATCACTGAAATAAGGAAGTTTTTAAAGCTACATGCCAAAAAGTGTTTCATTACAACTTTTTGAATAAACGCACAAAGTTTGTTTTTCCATACTTGGTGAAAAACAAACGCGGGGTTCTCTTAGTATAGAGAAAGTAACTGTGCGGTTACTCAAATAGTTGTAATGAGAAAAAAAATTGCATGTAGCTTTAAAAACTTCCTTATTTCACAGTGATTCTAATCATTCAAGAAAACACTGAAAAAGTAACGTTAGTTGAGTAGTTTAAATTTTTAACAGCTGTCATATAGATATTCATATTTATATTCATATTAACTCAAGAGGGTCTTTATTCTAGTATTCATAGATATAAAAACAGTTATCGACTCGAAACGTCAATTCAGTTTAAATATTAACCGCACGACATTTGATCTCGTGTGACTTGAGAATAGGGACTTCATTCGTTTGTCTATGATTTTATTTATTATTATTTTATTAAAAAAACATTTGAATTACCTCCATTATTGTTGTCATATTTGTTTATTGGTTTTTTGCTGTACGATAGTAGGATAATTCTAAACTAATGATATGTGTGTTGATAAAGTAGTGTATGAAACTGTACATAATAATAAGCCCTCAAACACTCGTGTGATCCTATTATGAAACTAGGTGACGCTCGTTTCATAAAACTAATCTCGTAATTTAAGGCCTCTCATTATGCATCAGTTGCATAAACTACTATTTTGCTTAGTTAGGTGTGTGTGCTATGTGTGTAATCTACGTGGTTTTACTGGATGGTTCAAATGGAAGACCAGGCGGGTTATTATAACACAACAATGCAGTTCATTTTAAGGTAAGCGTAAAGGACAGAGCTATAGCAGATATATAGCTCTGTCCTATTCGCAAGATTTTGTATGTTTGAGAAAGAATAACTTGCTATGCTAGAAGTATTGTAATATGAAGCGCACGGCGGTGGTTGCACATGCACATACAATCAGCAGCAGAGGTTGGTAGAATATAAGAGCTTAAAATTATTAACACATATAAAATTAACTTAATTACACTTGTTAGATCATTTTCACTAAAGCATTTTTTCATAGTAGCGAATGTTCACATCGCGTTCTTTCATAGTAGCGAATTTTCACATAGCGTTCTTTCATGATCGCAAATTTAATTATTCGTCTTTCTTCATTTAGCGTTTTTTCGTATAGCTTAATTTATTGTTTAGTGACAACTATACGCATTTTTTACGTTCCCAATTTTTCCCAATCGCAAGTTTTTCTCAGTAATTACATCGTAACACATAGGTTAGGTTCATTTTTATATCATGCCCGGAAGGCCAAAATAGCCCACAAATAGCAGCTCCGCCATGAAGATAGACGACAAATTATTTTTGCGATCATGAAAGAAAGAAAAGGACATCATCCATTTTGGTCCAAAAGTGAAAGTGCCGGCCAAAAAAAAAATGGTTTATTGTGATACAATTTACCGCCTTAGCATTTCTTGCTATGGCACCAAAGCTGTATCATCATTACTCTTGATTTTATTTGAGTTCGTAAAATCTCTCTCGTCTTTTTATACACAGTAAGATACTATTTCATTTGTAGTATTTACGAGATTTTATAATGAATGAATGAATGAGTAAAAACCAAATAAATGTTCTGCTATGGATCCTAGCTCGAAGTTCTTGTTTGGAAGGTCCTTTTTTTTGTTTCATTTGAGATTAAACAATCGTATCATCATCGTCTGCACCCACATCTTTCGTTAATCTGTCATTATTAATAGTAATATCATTATAACTTATAAGGAAATAACTTTATTACAATTTGAATATACATACAGTTTACAAAAAAAAAAACTAAATAAACAAATATAAATATAAATATATTATTATAACTTATAGAGTCTGGTCCGCATTTGATAATGGTTAATGGCTTCAAAAGCGTTTTTATAACGAGAGTTATACGCCTTCATATACATATACATGTTTATTTATTTATAAAAAAAAACAAAATACTCTCAATACATAATTCAAAAATTACAAAAAATATATATATGTTTGAAACCACCGTATCTTACCAAAATATGTTCAAATGTAAAGTATGGTAGAATAATTCATTCGTATTTGTTAGTTCAATTCACCGAAATATTTAATTCTCTAACTAGAATAAAACTATGGATATTGGTACTACAGCTTAGGTGCCATAATAACAAATGCTCTGGCGAACAAGATCTAACAGAATATAGCTTTTTTTTTTTTTTGGCCGGCACTTTTATATTTGGACCAAAAATGAATGAAACCCGGATGATGTCCTTTGCTACGATGATAATATTTACGCGATGTGAAAATTTGCGATCATGAAATAACGCTACGTGAAAATCCGCTAATATGAAAAAACGCGATGTGAAAATTCGCTACTATGAAAAAATGCTTTTGTGACAATGATCTAACAAATCCTTAATTAATAGGTACACGTTGTAATTCATAATTATCTTGATGCAGTTTAAACATGACAAACAAACCACATAATTGTAAGAATTATAAAAATACATAAATATAAGTAAAAAAAAATATCTAAAGATAAAAATAAAACATATGAAATGGAAAAGTTCTTGAGGCTGTCAGATGTTCTAATGAATACGAACAAAAAAACATCGTTATAATATCATCGTAAAGTTGATTAAGTATGAAGAGAGAAACGCATAATTACTAGAATTAATATAAAAATACAAAGAAAAGCAGAAAGCAAAACAAAAAAATATATATAAGTAAAAATAGAAAATATATATTTGGAGTAGGTAAGTGTTTAAAGTGTTCGATTAAAAATTATAAAAATCATAAGTAGTTGTAAGAAGATAACTATTTGTATTATAAGAAAACATAAATATATCCCCCGTATGGTTGCCGGGGTAGAATAGTGCCACTCCATGTCTTCCCGTGGATGTCGTAAGAGGCGACTAAGGGAATAAGGGCTTGTAGTACTGTTAGGCGATGGGCTTGCAACCTGTCACTAATACGCTGGTAAACATCTTAGCCTAATTGTGCAAAGTGTTTTAAAAGTTGTTGGTAATTCTTTAGCTCTGCCTACCCCACTTTGGGATTGAAGGCGTGAGTTTATGTATGTATGTATAAATATTTATACATACATACATAAACTCACGCCTTCAGCAGAGCTAAAGAATTACCAACAACTTTTAAAACTTGTTGATAATTCTGTAACCACACTTTGCACAATTAGGCTAAGATGTTTACCAGCGTATTAGTGACAGGTTGCAAGCCCATCGCCTAACAGTACTACAAGCCTATATTCCCTTAGTCGCCTCTTACGACATCCACGGGAAGAAATGGAGTGGTACTATTCTAACCCGGCAACCACACGGGGAGTAAATATATCTATATTATATAAAAAAGGTCGTGACGCCGTGAATGGCTAATGTCTGAAAAAAAAAAGTATTTTTAAGAATACTAAACAAATATTATAGAAAAATTAAACGCGTATAATTAAGCGCGACTAATGTATTAATTATTGAATTATTAGGTTAAAGTATAAAAGAATACATAAATATAAGCAAAAAAAAAAAAACAAAAAAAAAGTAAAATAGGAAGCCGTCAAATGTACGATTGAGCAATTCTCTTATAGCGGTCGGATGATATATAAAATGTCTATTTGAAATGAGAAAGTTTTTGACGTCCGTCGTCAAAGGTCTGATTAAAAATTATAAAAAAAACATAGCTGTAAGAATCTCTAAATGCAGATTGCAGACAGAAAAAATAAGCAGATAATCATTTGAATTATAGTTAAGAAAACATAAATCAATACCTAAGAAAGAAAAAATATGAAAAAACACATCAAAAAAAGGTATAAGGTATGGGAGAAATATTATTATTTGTAAGAATTGAAAACGATAAAAATTATATACATAAAAATCAATTAAGAAAAAATCCCAAGAAGTAACTGGTTTACATAACTAAACAAAAATGCCATAAAACAACATGGAACCATGTCTTACCACGTCCTCGTCGTTGGTTCCGGGTAACGCTAAGAGTAGGAAACTGCAGTTCATACGTAAAGTATTTAGGTATTCATCACGTTGGTAATGTTGGTATTGCTGTGTCAACTTCAGAAATATTTAAAAATCTAACAAGGATAGGAAAAAAAGGAAAAAATGAAACTTTATTTTGATATATAAGGTGCTAACAAATTAGTCACGGATATTTTAACCATCGATTCTAGAGCCTAATTGGAGTAAATAATGTGGTATAACATGTTGTCCAATAACGCATAATTACCGAGATTTTCATTATTTAAAAAACAACTCAATAGTTAATTTAATATGAACTTTGTCACCTTAACCTAAAGCATTATTTACTAAGGAAAATTCATGTTGCAAGTAGCAAAATCATCAACGTACAACATAAATAAATTCAATCAATTTCTTAGTAACTGTTCAAATTACATTAACTATTGAATTGTTTTTTTAAATAATGAAAATATCGGTAATTATGCGTTATTGGACTACATGTTATACCACATTATTTACTCCAATTAGGCTCTAGAATCGATAATTAAAATATCCGTGACTAATTTGTTAGCACCTTATATGTTAGAGAGTATTCTAAAATAACAGACACTTTTTTTATCCGTTTAAAGGAATTATCCTCCAAGTACTGAAAAGTAACAAAACGCTCTAACCTCTGCAGAGACTTTTGTTCAAGCAAATTGCTAGTTAATTACTGGTTAAAATGTTTATTTATTTAGTTTTTAGGGTTTTATTTGTAGGGTTGCTAATGAAAACCGCTGAGATGCTATGTAGAACTATCTTTAAAGTTACAGCATCTCAAGTTTTATCTAGATTTTCGTGGTTTTTGAGCCAGAACTATTGCTGTATCGACTCCAGACGATAGAACTGTGCAGATTTATACGTATTTGTAGGGTTGCTAATGAAAACCGCTGAGATGCTATGTAGATCTATCTTCAAAGTTACAGCATCTCAAGTTTTATCTAGATTTTCGTGGTTTTTGAGCCAGAACTATTGCTGTATCGACTCCAGACGATAGAACTGTGCAGATTTATATGTATTTGTAGGGTTGCTAATGAAAACCGCTGAGATGCTATGTAGATCTATCTTTAGAGTTACAGCATCTTAAGTTTTATCTAGATTTTCGAGGTTTTTGAGCCAGAACTATTGCTGTATCGACTCCAGACGATAGAACTGTGAAGTTTTATATGTATTTGTAGGGTTGCTTATGAAAACCGCTGAGATGCTATGTAGATCTATCTTTAGAGTTACAGCATCTTAAGTTTTATCTAGATTTTCGTGGTTTTTGAGCCAGAACTATTGCTGTATCGACTCCAGACGATAGAACTGTGCAGATTTATACGTATTTGTAGGGTTGCTAATGAAAACCGCTGAGATGCTATGTAGATCTATCTTCAAAGTTACAGCATCTCAAGTTTTATCTAGATTTTCGTGGTTTTTGAGCCAGAACTATTGCTGTATCGACTCCAGACGATAGAACTGTGCAGATTTATATGTATTTGTAGGGTTGCTAATGAAAACCGCTGAGATGCTATGTAGATCTATCTTTAGAGTTACAGCATCTTAAGTTTTATCTAGATTTTCGAGGTTTTTGAGCCAGAACTATTGCTGTATCGACTCCAGACGATAGAACTGTGAAGTTTTATATGTATTTGTAGGGTTGCTAATGAAAACCGCTGAGATGCTATGTAGATCTATCTTCAAAGTTACAGCATCTCAAGTTTTATCTAGATTTTCGTGGTTTTTGAGCCAGAACTATTGCTGTATCGACTCCAGACGATAGAACTGTGAAGTTTTATATGTATTTGTAGGGTTGCTTATGAAAACCGCTGAGATGCTACGTATAACTATCTAAAATGTTCCAGCATCTCAATCTTTGTCTAGATTTTATGTTTTTTGAGCTAGAACTATTGCTGTGTCGACTCCAGACGATAGAACTGTGCAGATTTATATGTGTTTGTAGGGTTGCTAATGAAAACCGCTGAGATGCTATGTATGTAGATCTATCTTTAGAGTTACAGCATCTTAAGTTTTATCTAGATTTTCGTGGTTTTTAAGTCAGAAGTATTGCTGTATCGACTTCAGACGATAGAGCTGTGCAGATTTATATGTATTTGTTGGGTTGCTAATGAAAACCGCTGAGATGCTATGTATGTAGATCTATCTTTAGAGTTACTGCATCTTAAGTTTTATCTAGATTTTCGTGGTTTTTGAGCCAGAACTATTGCTGTATCGACTCCAGACGATAGAACTGTGCAGATTTATATGTATTTGTAGGGTTGCTAATGAAAACCGCTGAGATGCTATATAGATTTATCTAAAATGTTCCAGCATCTCAATCTTTGTCTAGATTTTATGTTTTTTGAGCTAGAACTATTGCTGTGTCGACTCCAGACGATAGAACTGTGCAGATTTATATGTATTTGTAGGGTTGCTAATGAAAACCGCTGAGATGCTATATAGATTTATCTAAAATGTTCCAGCATCTCAATCTTTGTCTAGATTTTATGTTTTTTGAGCTAGAACTATTGCTGTGTCGACTCCAGACGATAGAACTGTGCAGATTTATATGTATTTGTAGGGTTGCTAATGAAAACCGCTGAGATGCTATGTAGATCTATCTTTAGAGTTACAGCATCTTAAGTTTTATCTAGATTTTCGTGGTTTTTGAGCCAGAACTATTGCTGTATCGACTCCAGACGATAGAACTGTGCAGATTTATATGTATTTGTAGGGTTGCTAATGAAAACCGCTGAGATGCTATGTAGATCTATCTTTAGAGTTACAGCATCTTAAGTTTTATCTAGATTTTCGTGGTTTTTGAGCCAGAACTATTGCTGTATCGACTCCAGACGATAGAACTGTGCAGATTTATATGTATTTGTAGGGTTGCTAATGAAAACCGCTGAGATGCTATGTAGATCTATCTTTAGAGTTACTGCATCTTAAGTTTTATCTAGATTTTCGTGGTTTTTGAGCCAGAACTATTGCTGTGTCGACTCCAGACTATAGAACTGTGCTGTTTTATATGCATTTGTAGAGTTGCTAATGAAAACACCTGAGATGCTATGTAGAACTATCTTTAAAGTTACAGCATCTTAAGTTTTATCTAGATTTTCGTGATTTTTGAGCCAGAACTATTGCTGTATCGACTCCAGACGATAGAACTGTGCAGATTTATATGTATTTGTAGGGTTGCTAATGAAAACCGCTGAGATGCTATATAGATTTATTTAAAATGTTCCAGCATCTCAATCTTTGTCTAGATTTTATGTTTTTTGAGCTAGAACTATTGCTGTGTCGACTCCAGACGATAGAACTGTGCAGATTTATATGTATTTGTAGGGTTGCTAATGAAAACCGCTGAGATACTATATAGATTTATCTAAAATGTTCCAGCATCTCAATCTTTGTCTAGATTTTATGTTTTTTGAGCTAGAACTATTGCTGTGTCGACTCCAGACGATAGAACTGTGCAGATTTATATGTATTTGTAGGGTTGCTAATGAAAACCGCTGAGATGCTATGTAGATCTATCTTTAGAGTTACAGCATCTTAAGTTTTATCTAGATTTTCGTGGTTTTTGAGCCAGAACTATTGCTGTATCGACTCCAGACGATAGAACTGTGCAGATTTATATGTATTTGTAGGGTTGCTAATGAAAACCGCTGAGATGCTATGTAGATCTATCTTTAGAGTTACAGCATCTTAAGTTTTATCTAGATTTTCGTGGTTTTTGAGCCAGAACTATTGCTGTATCGACTCCAGACGATAGAACTGTGCAGATTTATATGTATTTGTAGGGTTGCTAATGAAAACCGCTGAGATGCTATGTAGATCTATCTTTAGAGTTACAGCATCTCAACTTTTATCAAGATTTTCGTGGTTTTTGAGCCAGAACTATTGCTGTATCGACTCCAGGCAATAGAACTGTGCAGTTTTATACATATTTGTTGGGTTGCTAATGAAAACCGCTGAGATGCTATCTTTAGAGTTACAGTATCTCAAATTTTATATAGATGTTCGTGGCTTTTAAGATTTTTATGGTTTTTTAGCCATAACTATTGCTGTATCTACTCTAGACCACAGAACTATGCATTTTCTGACGTATTTGAGGACTAGGCAACGAGAACTGCAGAGATGCTAATAGGTGAAATTCGAAGTTAGCATCTCATTAATATTTTTTCGTTTTATGACTAGAACTATTGCTATGGCGACTCCAGCCTTTAGAACTATGCATTTTCGGACGTATTTAAGGCCCAGGTATCGAGAACTGCTGAGATGCTAATACGTGAAATGCGAAGTTAGCATCTCATTTTGAAAATTTCGTTTTTCCGGGAAAAAAAGCAGAACTATGGAAAATAAATATGTAGAACTGTAGAACTATTGGGGATGCTACTAGAACTGTGTTTTTTTTTTGAGATTCTAAAAATTGATATGCTAGGTTCACACACATCCATTGCTCTGTCCTGTGGTCCTCTAGGGCTGCCTTCACCTTCGCTGTCAGGGCGTTTAGCTGGGTCTTCATCCCCGGACAGCGAATGGTCTGCCAGCGCTTTCGGAGGCGCCTCTTGTCTCCTATCATCTTGGCGATGTGCGCTGGCAGTGAAGGCAGCTTGTTGGTGGTCTTTCTTGTGTGTGATGCAGCGGACAGAGCTTCTCGGATGCGAGTGGTTAGGTCGATCGAGAATCTGTCGATGTCCGCTGCATCAGTGAGTTTCGCTTGAGGGACTGGGGCATCCATGCGCCTCGAGAACTCCTCCCAGTCAGTCACGGGTCTGGGAGCTCTCGGAGCGGAGATTGCAGGTGCCGCAGTCAGGACGAGGAGTACCGGCTGGTGATCGGACTGGACTTCGTCGTCCAGGGTCTCCTGGGTGAGCTGACACTGGAGTCCACGGTGCACGGCTATGTTCAGGACGTCCGGAGAGAACGCATTGTTGTACGGGTAGTGCGTCGGAGTCTCCGGACCGTCCACGTGGTAGCCGTGGGCTTCAGCGTCCAGGAGGAGTCGGCGTCCGTCCCGATTGAAGGTAGAGGAGTTCCAGGCCGGGTTCTTGCAATTCCAGTCGCCGGCCGCTAAAGTGGGCAGCGGCGAGTCTAGCAACGCCCTGACCTCGTTAAGGTCGAGGTGGGTGAGCGGGGGCTTGTAAACGGCATAGACTCGCATGCGAACGGCGGCGACTAGGATCTCCACACCTAGGGCTTGTAAAGAGCCCAGGCGGATTTGCGGCAGCGGTTGGTGGATGACTCCTCTACGAACCAGGACGGCCAGTCCACGGTAGGCCCTAGCCCCTTCCTCGTCCTGTCGGTAGACATGGAAGTACGGCACCTTCAAATTGATGGAAGGAGACAGCATGGTCTCCGAGATCAGGGCGATGTGTATCCTCTGATCTCGGAGGACTTCCGTGAGGAGCGCAGTCTTCTTCTTGAGGCCCGCGGCGTTCCAGTGAATAATCCTCAGAGGGTCCATTACACCAGCCGAGTGATCCCTCTGAGGACTATGGCGACGATGTCTGCGCCGGTGTGGAGGGCCATCAGCACCTCTTGGAGAATCTCCAATGCCACCTTGACCGTGTCCGCCTTTACTGTATTGGCACCACTCAGGCCAGGCCCCTGTGCAGGAGCAATAGTGGCCTGGGGTGCGGCCTTAGTAAGAGCTGGACCGGTGGCAAAGGAGGTGGTGGTGGTGGTGGTGGCAGTGACCCATAATTCATTTTTACCCCCCCTTTTATTCGTGTTCAGGGTGGCACAAGTAGTGAGTCCTCTAATGAGTTTTTCATCACTTTTTTTTAAAGACCCTAACGTGTCGTTTTTATTGTTTTTACGAAAAAGAACGATTCGCGTTTTTAAAGTTTATTAACTGTGCTTTCAAATGTTTACTAATATTGGTAGGGTACAATAAATAAGTTAAGAGCTTTATTCGCTTGAAGTCAAAATTTCAAAAGGTGCGATTTTTTTGACGCCGAGTGTAGTTCCAATATTTAAGGAAGTTGCCGTCCATGTGGCGATCGTTTTTTACACCCTGCATATTGAATAATTATCTAATTTTCAATTTATACCGATATTTTATCTTCTCTATGGTTTTCTTCACATTCCCGCTGCGTAAGCCATAAATCAAAAGATACCAAACAATGGCCGTATCATATTGACACAGTGTGGAAGATGGGTATGGGGATAATCAAAACGGACAGAAATAACATTATCCCGTCAAATAAATAAAGCAATGTAGGCTTTATAAACACAATTATGGTAATATTGTTTGACAGGGAAATAGATACAGTTGGGGATACTTAAGATCTGCAGTCTAAAGATCGCAGTCTTCTGATTATACGAGTAGTATTGAGAATACAAATGTCTATGTAAGTTCTCGTTTGCCTTCTCTGCCATCTGAACCATTTATAACAGTAATGAAATATTTAATTAATTATTATAATGTATAATTACATTACATTAACAATTAATTACAAGTAAAAACTAAGCTTATTAAAATTAAAATAAAACTAATTTACTCAAATATTACAGACGTAAATAATAATCACCACTATAACAAGAACACCCCCTCTAGCAGGTCCGCGCGCGGCATGGTCCCTATGACACTGGCGGCATTACCTCTCTGGATAGCTAGCCCAATCCTTTGGGAGAGGTAAGCACATCTCTAGGATCTCCGGATATGTCTATCAGCCAAAAGTATTTAAATATTTCTACAATAGAATACATCTAAGTTCCAATAACAAATACTCGCGATAGAAACACAAATATTTCGCTCATTCCCTAAATACCAGAATTGTAAAATACCTGATCCTTAAGTATCGAGAATCCTGAAACTGTACATGCAAATTAAGTAATGGTTCATTATTTGTACCCAATAATTCAAATCTGGTGTGTGTTTGGAATCTGGTAAAGAGAGTTATCTAGTTATTCGATATCCTGGTATTTTAGGAATGAGCGAAATATTTGCTCTTGACGGGAATCGAACTCGAGAGCCCTACTAGCATTTTAGGCAGGTTCACTACTAACTAAGCTCACCGCGCTATCTTTAAATATCACAGTTGAACCTTATTTTACGTTTATTAATGTATTTTGACACTTTATTGTACTTAATTAACAAAATGAATTACATTTAACAAATAATAAAATTACAGAAATAAAAAATGTAAAAAGCGATAGGATACAGGATCCGAAGCGATATATGTCATAACGATAAAAAACATACAATAATAACTTACCAAGGTACAAAAGCATTCCTTTATCCGAAAATAAACCTTTTTTTGCTCAAATTAATCTCTACTGCACCTGTGACAATATTAATTCTATGCTGAATTTTCATGGTACGATATTGGATATGGCTTTCGGGATTGAAGAATTCACTTAAAATGCGGGGTTTAATGCATACGAGTACTAGCTTTTGTAACAACCGAAAAAAGAATCATGGATGCTCTTAAATAAATACGTTGAGGTTTTTATGACTATATGAAACCAATTTAAACTTTTTCCTTTTTGTTTGAGTACGTATTGTGAGGCAGAAAATGTTCATACAAAATGCTGTAACGTTTCTCTTCCTTTAACCCTAGTCTGGTATTTACGATTTTTAAATTTGTTGTAGATTTTGTATGTTCAACTAGTTCTTTACGATATTTTTCTAAGAAACAAAGAAAAAAAATTATGGAACCGAAAAAAAAATGGTTTATGAATATTTTATATACCTACCTAAGGGTAAGGAACAAATAGTTGGACCATAGTTAAGCGAAGTTAACCATACAAACAACGAAAAGTACGCCTCATATGGCTCATTTTCGTGTAACAAAGGAAAAGTTTCATAGAAAATTTAATTGAGTGAGATTGTTTGCCCAATTTTTTGGTCCTTACCCATAAAGGGGAATTTACCTATCAAATAAACGATAAACAATATATGACATTTATTCAGTAAGACGGCCGCACGAGCACTTTTAAATTTCAAGAATCTACCAGCGCTTCCCAAGAGGAAACCACTGCTGAGAAGAAACGCCGCAAGAAACTCAGCAGTCAGTAATTTTTATTCATAATTCATACTACAATGAGTACCACTTAGTCTAGCATTATATAAAGCTATACATATTAAATTAAATATAATACGTAGTTCAGCAGGAAAACATGTCAAAAATATTACGAGAGACAAGGTAAAAAAGGAAAAAGAAAAAACACAAGACGACCACATAAAAGTCTCTAATGTTTTCCTACTTCAACGGTGCCGGTGTCTCCTAGACAAGATTCACAGTTTGCATTTGCACAAATTATTAATGACTAAGGTTCGTGTTTAGGTCAAGCAGTTTTGTCGGTTAGATAGTCATACAATAGTTATATTTTAGTCATTTCGTATGTCCACTGCTGGTAAAAAAGCGTTTCCTTCTTTCTTCTTCTCTCTATCCTTCTCTATTTCGACCAATCTGACTGGAATACGTCTAGACCCCGCGATCGCATTCTATCGTTGTGTTTCCATCACAAGAATAATTCCCACTAACAAAGTGCAACTTGTACTACATAGCAAACAATTCCAAAATCTACTCAAGAAAGTACTAAGAACATTTTCAAAAGCATTTAAGAGCATTTTTTTCTCAAAATATCTCATTAGAAAGTTTCACAATTCGAGAGTTTCCTCGTCGTCTCTCGTCGGAACGATGTTTTAAAACAACAGGCATATTCCTACGTCTAGCTTTTAAGCTCAAAGCGAGGCGAGTGAGGCGACCCTTAGCTCGCTTGCGGGTGCTTAGTTGACTTTCGCAGTAATTAAGCTCTGGATTGTGCTTGTTATGGAGCTTTGGGTGCGTTGGTGAGCAATGAAAGTTCACCAAAGCGATCTAGAAGTTCGTCTATGCACATTATGCAAAACAAGACATGTATATCTGTGATACGTACGTTCAGAATGGGGCCTGTATTCTACTGGATAACTCAACTCTCTGAATGTAGTGGATAGTAAGGTTAGCAAGGGTAAAACACAGTGCTCTGAGGGTCGTTCATCTTTTTTACCGACAATAGCCTGTCTCTCATTTCATTAAGCTTCTCATTAGAGTATTGATAATTATGTTTTTCGTGTTTAATATACGTCCATACTTTTTTTTCATCTATAAGTACCAAATAATCTTGCTCTTTCTTTAACCCAGTTTATTTTTTTAATTTTGTTTTTCCTAGAACGCCGCGACAGAGTTGTGATCTTTAACTTGGTCTCGGCTGAAAACGGCCACTCTGTCAGTGTTTCCGGTAAAAACCATTTAAAAGAACAAAACATTATCTGCAGCACAGGAAGCATTAATTAGTCTTAATAAATAATAAATGCAACGTTTTTGAAATCGAACACTGAAACCATAATTATTGATAGTTCAAAAATCTACAGAACCGAAAATCGTCGGTTTCTTGTCGGTACAAAAGAAGAACGACCCCAGAACGTAATAGAAAAATGTATTTGATACAAAGACCCAGCACAATATCGTAAAAGAAACGTTGAAACAAAACACTGTCGGCAGTAAAGCTGGAAAAGGCTCGGGAAAATAATATTTTACTCGTGGAACTGTTTGGTACTCAAACGGGAGGGGATGTGCGTTTCAACCTTTTTTATTCGCCAACAATTTAGAAAAGCTAGACAGGTAGAACATCTAAAAAAGCGGGCAAGTGTGAGGTTCCGTCGCCTTTACTGCCAAAACATACTATTTTGAAGAATCACAACTGGGATAGACCAAAAAAAAACACGGTTTTTACATTCTAATTCGAAAGAATAGGTAATTTTAAGAGAGCTATTTTATATTTTTTTTATTTGACACAATAGTTTTGTTTTAATATCTTTATTTATTTAGCAGACATTTTATGGATGCCATTATTATTATAAATTTGGGTAGGCATTTTCTAATTAATTACAACAATTAAATGATATCGAATTATAAAAAGTGATAGTAATAGTGTAATAAAACATACTATTACAAGCGGTTTTCGCCTACTCCGTAAGATCCGTTTACTTGTGGGAGGACCTTGTGCAGGGTCCGTCCGGGTTGGTACCACCATCTTATCCATTAACCTACCGCCAAGCAGCAGTGTTCGCATCGTTGTGTTCCGGTTTGGGGATAAGACAGCCGGTGAAATGACTAGCATAGAGGCATTCCATCTTAGTCCTCAGGGTTGGCAACGCATTTGCAGTCTTGTGAATGCGAATGTCTATGGGTCACAGTTTCCACTTACCATCAGGTGGCCTTAGTGCTCGTTTGCCATCCCATGCCATAAAAAAAAGAAGATAAACCTAGGAGGGCTTCAAGCCAAAATATCGGGATTTGGATTGGTCATATTTTTAAATTACTCTAATTTGAAAACCATTTCGAGGAATACGGTTGCAAAGCCGTTCTGCATGATTAAGTTTTTGAAATATTTATCAATTTCGGACATTTCGACAAAAGTACATTAGATCTTTGTGTAACTTTCGTTTTTGGCTTTAAGCCCTCCTAGGTGTATCTTACGGGTTAGGCGAAACCCGCTTGAAATAGTATGGTTTATTACACTATTACATTCACTTTCTTTCATTAGATATCATTTAATTGTTGTAATTTATTAGAAAATGCCAACCCAAAAGTAATCATGTCATCCATAAAATGTCTGCTAAATAAATTAAGATATTAAAACAAAACTATTGGGTCAAATACAAAATTAATGAATTTGGTCTCTTAAATAAGATTAAGATAATTTTTTTTTGGTCTATCCCAATTAATAGCATTTTTTTATTTTATCTCAATTTTCAGTTGGAAGTTGGAACAAACATTGAGTCGCTACGTCGCGTCGCTAGTAACTTCAAACTTAATAAGTCTTCTTAGTCGTAATAGTTTCCCTTTAACAATACATCCTTTGATATTTTAGGATTAAAAAAAAACACCACTTCACAAATCTTCGTGCGCGGTACTATCTATGTGTACTAACTTTTAGCTTTGAGACCTGAATAGTTTCTGACAAAGGTGACTATGACGTACACAGACGCACTGACGGACGTATTATCAAGGGTTCCGCGCATCACGCTTAGGCAAACGTAGTGTAGGACGCCCCCCGGCTAGATGGACCGATGACCTGAAGAAGGCGGCTGGCAGTGACTGGATGCAAAGGGCGGGAGATCGTGCGTTGTGGCGCTCCTTGGGTGAGGCCTATGTCCAGCAGTGGACTGCAACAGGCTGATATGATGATGATGATGATGATGATGAAGTTAATAAAGATTAAAGACTCATTTGATTAGTTTTAGTTTTATTACTCATGTTATGGACTAATCCGGACGGATGGTAACCCGTGTCGGGATCCCTTGTCCGAATTATTGATTGTCCTTAATTGCTTTTCAGCTGAATCAGATCAGTTTTAAAGCTTTTCAAAAATACCTACAGTTAGGTTAGGTTAGGGTTGTTTAAAAAAATCACTAAACAGGACAAACGTAAATTAGGACAAACGATGCATTTAGACAAATGAAGATACCAAATGCTGCAATGAAGATACCAAAATTTCTCAGTGCGTTTTTTCGAATGATAATCTTTACATTGTATAAAACAAAATCGCTTTCAGCGTCGGTCAGTATTCACGCTTACTCGATCCAAACCACGAAACGGATTTTGATGCGGTTTTAACCATGGGTTAGATAGTTTTTCACGTATGGTTTTTATGCATAATAAATTCTATTTTATGTACGAATATTACCGAATACTTACATAAACCCTTGCGAAGCGAGGGCAGGTCGCTATTATTTACCATGGGTACCAGGAAACGATAAATACACTTTTGAACAGTGCCCAAGTATTTTTTCAAGTCAGCAATACTTTCATAATTGACTCCATTTCATTTTTGTGTCACTTGCAAATTACTATAGGAATTGAAGGATTTTTGTTTTCTGAACACGGCAAAATATGTATTTAAATTTATTTTGTTTATCATTAAGTAAAAAAAGTAACCTCATTTCACCGATACTACGGCCGAATAGATATAACACCTGCCTTTTTCACTTGAGAATAAAAGTCATAATTTTAAAATTGACAACGACATGGGTACTTATCCTATAATATATGTCCAGTCCAGTATCAGTATCCGTAATTATTGCCAAAATCATTTTAGATATTAAGCGAACCAAAACGCATAAGCAAACCACATGCACAGGTCGCACAACAAAATGTTGACATCGTCTGACGTTAGATGTCATTACTTTACTTGTTTAAATGAACTAGACTAACGTAATGTTGTCGATTGTGCCGTAGAATTCGAGTTACGCCCTTATTGAATACGTACATCATAAATGAATAATAAATCATCCATCAATCCTTTGGAAAATTTAAAACTAATGTCGTCCACATGAACTAAAAAATGATGGTCTAAGAGAAATGAAATCTTGTCAATTATCGTATTAAATAATAACAATAACGAGCAAAACATTCTCACATACCTGCATAATCAAGAATTTCCCGAAAAACATATCACAAATCAGGGTGGCGGTCTGGTCGCATAACAACTATTGTCATAATATCGATTGTCATAACACTTTACGCATAAAGTTGATGCTCATAATTGTTCCTTGTCATAATTGTACGGAGTCATAATTGGTTTAATCAAAGTAGAAAGGCATACATTTATTAAGTCAAAATATTAATATAATATAAAGTTAGTGCCAAAACCGACTCGGATCGCGGATAGGTTAGGGTTATTTTTTATAAAAGAGCGGAAAAAGTTCATTTATAAAGCCATACCATTATAAAGTATGGTTAAATAATTTCATGCGCATCAAATTTATGCGCGTTACACAATATGTTCTTAGACATTATGATTAAAAACTTTATGCGCATAAATGTATGACAATTTACAGTTATGCGCAATGATGAGTATGACGAATCCTTGTATGCCCATCAAAAATATGACTTTAAACTTTATGCAACCCGACCCCTACCCAAATCATGTTCTACCATAATTAAATAATAACAAATCAAAGAACAGAAATATATACATTTTAATCTGACAACCGTTAAAAAACGGTGTTCGACATGATTCAGGGATTCGAGCAGAACAATATTAAAAAGGAATAAGTTTTTGTAAAATTATTGTTTTTACGCCTTTTTAGAACGAGGACGGAGGGGAAGCAAGCAGGAAAAATCATACTGGATGGTTTATTACAATTCCTCTGAGACTTTTAGACAAATTACTTGGAAGTGTTAGAAAGCGCGATAAATATTTTACAAGAGAATCTTCGGGGGAGTTTTGTTGAGATTTACAAAGGGAATGTGGAGTTATTTAGATGTCTATTATGCCGTAGATTTATTTTATTGGGACCCTGAATACATAATGGATCATATAATAACAATTAAAAATTAAAACTAAACTTATTTAAATTGAAATAAAACTAAGCTACTCAAATATTAAGGATGTAAATAATAATCACCGCTATAAAAAGAACACCCCCTCTAGCAGGTCCGCTCGCGGCATGGTCCCTATGACACTGGCTGCATTACCTTTCTGGATAGCTAGCCCAATCCATTGGGAGAGGTAAGCACCAGCTCTAGGATCTCCAGATACGTAATGGTCATAGATAATTATAATGATTTCTAAAGCCCATTAGGTTAGGTTATATAGATAGAGCCCGTACTTTTCATGACGATGACGTACTAATGACGTCACGCTACATAGAGCATTCCATTGGTTCCAAATGGTTTTATTGAAATTATTAACCATTAGGCCCTTCTCTCACGGAGCTACTCAAAAATAACTAGTTACAAACGTTAATTACTAACGAGTTACTTTAGCGTCACCGCCCGTACATTCTTATTGTGGTTCGCACACGACGCGACTAGTCACAAACCGGTTAGTAACGCGTCAGCAACTGATCGTGCATGACGCGGCGTGCCAGTCTCCGCGTTACTGGTTACCAACGTTTTCTGTAATTTTAAAAAATGAGCGAACAAACGTTAAATACTAAATTTGTGCAGGAAGTGGAAAAGTATCCTTGCTTATATAATTATACTTTGTCAGATTACTCACGAAAGGATGTAACGGAAAGAGCTTGGAGTGAGGTGGGAAAACCATTTAATTTGACACGTAAGTACCTATTTATTTTTACAAAGTATGATTCCATTGCCACGGTAATGCTGCATGCGGTGTAATAAAATAGTTAGCCAAATAATCTCTGAGATTATAAGCTGAAGATAGTGGAGTTACTTGTAAATTTAGTGGAGCTGGTATTGATTCGGGACAGAAGTCCGTTGTTTCAAATTGCTGTGGTTGGTACTGAATACCTTCTCTGCTTCGTACGTAATTGTGCAATATACATGCAGATTTCACGATATTTGTAACTTTTTGCGGGTCTCGACAACGTATAGGTCTGTCTAGAACGGCAAATTTCTCAGCTATCATTCCAAATGCACATTCTATAGTCTTTCTTCCTCGACTCAGCCTATAATTAAACACTCTTTTTGTATTATTCAAAGTTCGTTTTGGATATGGTCTCATCAGATAGCGTGATAATGGAAAGGCCTCATCACCCACGAAATAGTATGGAAATTCATTGTCGTCGTTTGGTAATCTTGAAGGTCGCGGTATATTAGCAGCGTTTTCTAACCACTGTTTGATGGCTGAAGCCCGAAATATTCCACCATCACTATTTCTCCCAGCGTAGCCACATTCAATTAATGTAAAAAGCCCGTCCGCGTCACAACATGCCATTAAAACTATAGAATGAAAGGATTTGTAGTTAAAATTACTTGATCCCGAGTTAGGGAATTTCTCTACTCGGCAATGTTTCCCATCTAATGCTCCGATGCAGTTAGGCAAATTCCACAACAATCTAAAGCGCTCTGATATTTTCTTCCATTGATCTGTATCTGGGGTTGGCATACAAATATCCTTTAGAACATTCCAAATAATAGTTGTCGTTTCAGCGACTATATGTCCAACTGTATTGTCTCCTCTAGCAAAATAGTATCCGATATTCACAAACGAATCGCCACTTGCCAGGTACCTGCAAAAAAAAAATATTTGTTAATCTTGTTTCAGATAGCCAAGCAAAAGAGAAATGGAAAAATTTGCGTGCGGTTTTCGTCCGGCACATAAAACCAGCTCCGAGTGGTTCTTCTTCAAAAAGAAAGAAGCCGTATTATTTGACCGAAGCGATGCAATTTACAATCCCATACGTAAAAGCACTAAACAATACCATATCGGGGAATCTTCCTCTGGCTGCAGATAGGGAAGTGACGGAGCAAGAAGATAACGAAGAAGCAAATGAGTCGCAAATGTCGCAATCCATATTACAACAGAACATTGCATTGCCACCACAAAACATGCCATCATCATTCGAAGACATCCCATCACCCATATCATGCCCTCTGCCTGAGTCTTCGCCTATATCTAATCAACCACTCTCTCCCATGTCATGCCCTCCATCCAGGTCATTTGTTCCCAGCTCTAATCGTCGTAAAAGAAAACCTGATACTGTCGACGATGGTCTTATGGAGTACTTCAAAGCCAGAAAAGCTAACCTTGAAAAAAAGTCTGAAGACGAGGATCCTAAACGAATGTTTTTACTAAGCTTACTACCAGACATGAAAGCAATGACCGAAAGTCAAACGAGAACCTTCAAGCGAAGAGTGCTGGCTTTAGTGGATGATATTTTAGAAGAATCTCCGAGAACTTTGGCACCACCACAGCGAGCCACACCAGCATACAATTTTGTAACTCCACCTGTCTTTCTTTCTACGCCTGATGAACCGCAAGCCACACCTGCTGTAACAAATGAACAGCAAGCCACACTAACATATGACAATCGCATTTTAACATATTATGAATCAGCACCGCATCTAATATAAATAATAACTAACAAATACTTAATAATTTGTGTTTAAAATGACTGTTTAGTTATAGTATTAATTATTTGAGAATAATAAATAAAAATCTTACCTACCTTAAAGTTATTAAAATCCTTTCTTCAGCGCTCACGCACTCCCGCATGTTAGTATTGTGTTTGTTTATAGCAGGAGTTATTAATTGAACCAAATTTAAATAGCTATCTTTGGACATTCTATAGAATCCAACAAATTTATTATCTGTTTCACGCATCTCTCGTGCTGCAACTGATAATCTGCAATTCACATTATTTCTAATATACGGGTGAATCCAAAACCTGCGACGATTCCTTCGGCGTCTATTAAGATAATAGTATAACACAATATCGTCATCATCCTCGCTCGATCCACTCCACATTTTGCTTCTTTTCTAATATTTCCTCTTGGTAGCCGTGTCACACGGCCCGTGTGCTTTTGTGAGTAGAAATGACCTGAAACCTTGGAACTTGAGTAGCGTCGTGTGCGAGGTACGGTTTCTAATTGGTTTGTAATTGTAATTACTAATTAGTTCCGTCATTTTTGAGTAGCTCCGTGAGAGAAGGGCCTTAGTCGTCAATCATTTAATCATGTAAATATTTGTTAAGTAATCTAATGACGCGTAAAGAGCTGTCTCAGTGCAATGCTTGCTGACCTCAGTAGAGTTTCCGACCGAGTTGGCTTGAGAATGAACATGGACAAGACGAAAGTCATGTCCAATGTCCATGTCGCGCCAACTCCCGTGATAGTCGGAGGCTCTGCGCTCGAAGTTGTATAATATTTCGAATATTTACCTTGGACAATCGGTCCAGTTAGGTAGGTCCAACTTTGAGAAAGACGTCACTCGTCGAATCCGACTCGGCTGGGCAGCTTCGGGAAGCTTCGCAGCACCTTTTCGTCCAAATTACCGTAGTGATTGAAGTCTATAACTGCTATAGCTCTGTCCTTTACGCTCAACGTAAAATGCATAACTATGTCATTATAACCCCTCTGATGTATCATATTATGATTATTTTTACGAATATTAAAGAAATAACAAAAACGCAAGTACTCAAGTAAGTGTCCATGTACCTATATTGAATTCTTTCACAATCAAATCTGATACATAATTTAAATACTAGAAATAAAAATAAAATAGCTATTCGAAAATTCCGCGTCCGTAAAGTACATAAATCATTTGTTGGTCAATGTCAATGCATTCATTTCTATAATAAATTACCTAAGGTAGTTTTAAAGTTACCCTTTCCAGCACTCAAAAATTACTTGAAAAAGTCGTTAATGTCTAAAGCGTATTATAGGATCGAGGACTATACAGGGTTATTGGTAAGTCGACCTATTCCCGTTAGGAGGTGATAGGGGTGACTATTTGCGATAATTTTGACCCTCATATGCATTATGCAAACGTGAACCATTTTTGAGTTATCACGTTTTTTAGTTTTTTTTTTAATTAGTCAGAAATTCAACTTGAAAAATTGATTACAATAAAAGTATCAATTTAAATCTTATTTTTTTTCTGATTTATAAATACTATTAAACACTGGTTATTTCTCAATATTCAAACAATAATTATCGGTCCAAATTCAAAAAAGCGAGACGGAAAACGATAAAAAAACATGTATTTTTTAGTTTTCGGCCTCGCATTCTCAAACGTGTACAGATAATTTCTTTTTTTAATATTTTTTAAAGCAAATAAAAAAAGTTGATTTAAATTTGGTATTTTTTTCAATTTTAATTTTTGAAGTTTCATTTCTGACTTTAGTTTAGTTCGAAGACGAATTTCCGCCCGCTTCCTTTGTGATGATTTTTTTTCAGTTTTTTTTAAAATAAGTTCCTAGTTGTTATGCATTTTTGGAGAGCTAAGAAAACAGTTAAGTTTTTAAAATAATCTGCAAGCCAAGTTTCATAACGTTTTTTTTTGTTTTTAAGGCATTTTAGTGGAAAGCGATCGCAAAAAAATATTGAAAAAATTTCGTTTTCCGTCTCGCTTTTTTTAATTTGGACCGATAATTATTGTTTGAATATTGAGAAATAACCAGTGTTTAATAGTATTTATAAATCAGAAAAAAAATAAGATTTAAATTGATACTTTTATTGTAATAAATTTTTCAAGTTGAATTTTTGACTAATTTAAAAAAAAACTAAAAAACGCGATAACTCAAAAATGGTTCACTTTTGCATAATGCATATGAGGGTCAAAATTATCGCAAATAGTCACCCCTATCACCTCCTAACGGGAATAGGTCGACTTACCAATAACCCTGTATAACAGACAAAAATGCTTGGCCTAAACCCGAAACTTAATCAATAATATATATTTTTTTCAAATTCAAAAGCTTTATCTTGTCTGGGGGACACCGTTGATGTAGGAAAACATATCAATCTTATGTGGTCATCTTACAACGTCTTATATACACACATAAGTAGGGTTCTTTTTTCCTTTTCTCTCTTTCTCTCTTAAGATTTTGGTGAGTTTTCCTGCGGAAACTACGCAGGATATTTGAAATATTTTTTAATTTGCTATTAATATAGATTTATATAATGCTAGACTAAGTAGTACCATTGTAATATTGAATATATTAAAAAAAAATGACTGACTGCTGAGTTTCTTGCGGCGTTTCTTCTCAGCAGTGGTCTCCTCTTGTGAAGCGCTGGTAGATTCTTGACGTGTAAAAGTGCCCGTGCGGCCTACTTACTGAATAAATGTCTTTATCTTTATCTTATCTTTATTCTACATGTGTATCGTAGTCAAGAAATACAGTAGTAGTAGCCAAGATTTTAGTTTAGTACCAGGTCAATTTATGTGAGATTTTCCGCTGATATTATTTACTCACTAGCCGGCGGCATGGTTGGTTCTCATATTACTGCGATCCATTTTAAAAACGTTTTCCCATTTCCCGGGTAAGCTTTGAGCCTTTGACCAAATAGCTCGCACGTTAATAAAATTCTAGCAGCTACAAGCGGAAGCTTAGTTTTGTACAAGTTTCCATACAAAATGCGACAACGTTTCTCATCCCCTTAATCAATTTGATTTTTACGAGTTTTGAATATGTTGTAGACATTATGAAAACAAAGCCTGAACGTTTTCCTTTACAACAAAATATTTCTTGGAACCACGTACAAAACTAGTTTTTCATAATTACTACAACATATTTAAAAATCGAACCAGATTTAGGGGGTGAGAAATATTATCCCTCTCTGGGCGAAATTGACATTGAATTTCGTTTCTTCATCGAGTACGGATAGATTCCATAAAAGTGTGTAGGTACACATTTTTGAAAAGTAAAAGCGATTCGAAAGTATGATAGAAATGTCTGTCTTTAGGCTATATAAGGTCTGTCGCATCGGCATGACCCTTGGAAGTCTCCGTTTAACCTGGTTTCAAAACCGATACATAAATCTACCAAATTTGCCACCCAGATCACCTGACCTGTTCCCAGGCTTAAGTATATTTAAGAGGGTCCGAGCCTTCACTATAATTAATTGTTCGAATCAATTGGCTTCCCAAGACAGTACTTGCGTAATTCAAGGGTCTAAATACCTTTAGTAAACTTACTAAGGAGTTGGCTTAGGGGGAATTTATAGGGTTTAATAGGCCGCTTTGATTGGGTTTGTTTGACTAATTATTGGCACGTGTAAGGTCTCTGTTGGGTCTATTTTGAGCGACAGTTTTGGAATTTGCGGTGTTTGAGGTTACGTCGATGATGTAGGAAACGTCCCAGACAAACCCTCTTATCTATCTGTCAATATAATCGCCTATCTCACCTGACATTTATGACTCAGCTCTTAAATATGAAAGTAAATTTATCTGTTGGTGACCTTGACAATTTTGATATTAGTGGTTTAATGTCCATATAGTGTAGGTAATATTTTATTCTGATAAATATCATGTGTGACCGTATGTTTTTAGTCCACGTTGTGATCAAATTTAAGTAGATCAATTATTTCTAGTGTTTCCTTTACACCATGTACCTAGCCTCTAAACTGTATTAGCATTTTATCCTATTGTGATGATTATTAAATATTTAATTAATTAAATACAAACCTAAATATTGCGATTCCACACTACATTAAATATGCCCCTAGGAAAAACAGCTTCATCAAACAAGTTTACTTGTAGTTTTTTCTGCAGGAACTTATAAAGTTGCGGAAACAAAAATTATCACTTTGCGCTTATTCAGGACTGTTTGTTACCCGTCCTTCTAAATACCATCAAGAACTTTAACTTAAACATTAAATCGATCGATTTAAAGCTTAGTAGTAGTTAAGGTTATTTTTAATTTGATGAACGCTCTTCCATTCATAAATAGAAATTTAAAGAGTAGGAAGTAATATTGGATATTAGTGGAATACTGGGATAATGTTATTCAACGAACAATAGTAATACCATGTAAGCATAGTAATACATTATAGGATTATCCGGAACATTGTATGTTCTAATAACAAAGTTACGTTGATTAATGGTAATAATGTTACGTACATTAGAGTTAAGCTAAATGGTGCAATAGTTGCATTATTACAAACAATACCAATATAGTACATTACAGAACCAACCAGAAGCCGAAGTTTGAAAATCGAAGTCCTAAATTACGTTAGCTCTTTCTCTCGGCAGTCGAAATTTTGAATTTAGTTTTTCATATTAAGATAAAGAGATAAAGATAGAGACATTTACTCAGTAAGAAGGCCGCACGGGCACTTTTACACGTCAAGAATCTACCAGCGCTTCACAAGGCATACATTGTTTCAAGGCTTTTAATAGAACGGACGGCCGTTGGGGCAGAATAGTTCTTGAGTGGAAACCATGTCAAACGAAGCGTGGGACGACCGCCTGCACGAATGACAGTGGACAGATGACCTAATAAATGTAGCAAAAAGTCTGTGGACTAAGGTCGCATTGGATTGTTATCGGTGGAAAACAAAGGGGAAGGCCTATGTCCAGCAGTGGACGACTACGGACTGAATCAATGAAAAGCCTCGAAAATCTAGCAATCTCTGGGTCATGCGATCCGCAGTCCATCTTTTTGGAGGCCTACCCACAACTCGTGTCCCGGTCCGCGGATGCCACTCAAGAACCTTCTGACCCCATCGGCCATCAGTCCTGCGTGCGATGTGCCCCGCCCACACGTTCCTTATAAGGATCGCGGGAACGCGGTGGATGCGAAAAGCACAAGACCGGTCTGAGTGGAGAGCCTTGAGGGAGGCCTATGTCCAGCAGTGGACGTCTTTCGGCTGACATGATGATGGCGATCCACAGACTATTCATAGTTTCATAGTACTCATCTGACCGCAACTTCCAGTTTCCAAACCGATTCCTCTCAATCAATATTGCCAAGTCATCCCACAAAATGCTAAGGTTCTCAAATCGGCCTATAACTCACAAAATATCCGTTAAGTTGCAGGATTTCCGTATAAAGACCGTTCGACCCGCGAGTCATAGCTAGTTCATCAATTACACAGAAAGAACATTCCCTTTTTATGCACACCCTTCGATGTTAAGATGAGACGGGAGATATTTTGTAAGGTTCAGTGTGAGTTGGAAGAGGACAGCGGTTAAGTGCAAATATACAATAAGCACACAGAAAATCTCCTGGAGCCTGCCGTTTGGCAAAACTATGTTTGCCAAATGTATTACTCGTATTTCCCAACTTTTTCATTTGACAACTAAATTTTGTATAACTTTTTGAGAATTTATTTCAGTACCATCGTGTAGAATCTTATTTACGGTTACAGAAAGCAAAGCGGGTTGGCAAATGAAAAGTTGGGAAATGATACATTTGGCAAACATATTTCGCCGAAACAAAGGAAACCCGAAATCTCATGGTAAGTGGGATCTCAAGAAAGATCCGAAGAGTGGAAGGGAATTATTCTAAGAAATGCTTCTCCTAAGTGTCCACAAGATCTAAAAATTACGTTAAATGGAACTCAATCGTTTCGTTTCCTTCGTTTATTCTTTACACGAAAGAGACACACGTACGTAGCGAGCGTGAAGGGGAAAAATGGTCAACTTTGGCTATTACTATTAAGACCTGATAAGAACTTTTTACTAATGCTCCCCGATGACATCCGTTGACAAACTAACAATTACAGATACAGGTAGCAATTTGGTATGCATGGCGTAGTTAGTACAAAGCCCATTGACCTAGAAACTCGTCGACTTTGCAATGTATATCAAATTATCCGTCTACCTCTCGCTATCACGATGAAATAGGTCAGTAGGAAGCAAGCTGTAACCCGCGACAGCCTGCTACTTAACCCCTCGTCAGTTTTTATGATCGTGCCACTCGAGAACATTGTCGAATTTGAGAGGTCTCGATATCCCACCGTGGAGTTTAGCACGACCTCGCGAAACGTACCGTTATAACATACTCTTACGTATGTATAAAACATACATATTTTAAACGTATCGGAACAAACAGTATCTTACTTTATACTTATTATGTACTTAATTATACACCTGACGAAAAAAATACATACATGCATACATTAAATCAGCCTGTTTCCCAGAGGGGTAGGCAGAGACCACTTCTTTCCACTTGCTACGATCTTGACAAATTTCTTTCGCTACTTCAACATTCATACATCGGGTCATGCACGCACGTCGGTTTCGGGTACTTAAGATTCGGCCCTTTTCCAGTATTTCTCCGATTTGATTTGAAAAAGTACGCCTAGGGCGGCCCATTCCGACCCTTCCACTCACTTTCGATATGTATATCTCTTTCGTCAATCTTCTTTCATCCATCCTTTCCAAATGACCGAACCATCGAAGCATGCCCTTTTCAATCTTAGTCACTACGTTTTATTTTATTCCACATTTATCTCTGATTTTTTCATTTCACACCACACATACTACGCAAAGAGAGCATTTCAACTGCATTTACAGGACTTACATGCTTGTCCTGCCACACCCAACATTCAATAACATACATCAGGGTAGGGGCCAGCACTCCATTGTGAACAGCCGAAAAAAAAAACCGTCCTATCGGCCACCGGATTCTGCGCACGGCGACGTTGCGGCTGAGAGGTGCCTTGCGAAGCAAGTTAGATCTGCCGCTCAGCTCCGCTAGCAGCCGCTGCCACCGGTTACGGCGTAGTCCTAAGATCTCTTACATTCTGGTAGTATATTTCAATGCTGCTATTTTCCTTCTGATGATTATAACCTAAACGTGTCAAGGCAGTAGTCGAGTCAAGAGCTGATCTTCTTTTAAGGTGGCATCCACGTACGACGCAGCGTGCTGCCGTCCTACTAAAGAAGGCGGCTAACTACAATGTAATAGTCGAACCATTTTAAACTCTATTGGTAACCACATTAAATTTAAAATGCTAATACCACTACTGTGCACTTAGCCGCCTTCTTTGGTAGGAAGGCAGCGTGGGTAGGTTTCCCGTAATCTTAGCCACACCATCAGGTGGCCTGTGCGCTCGTTTGCCTTCCTATAGGTACCATAAAAAAAACGTCGTCGGTCGCCCTTGTTGGACCGATGACGTGGCAGGCTGCGAGAAACCGACGGATTCAGGCGAAGCAGGACCGGTCCTTGGCAAACCTTGGGGGAGGCCTACGTCCAGAAATGGACGCCTTTCCGCTGAAATGATGATGAAATGATTGTTCTTTTTCCGTTAAAAATCCTAAAAATATTTTATAAATCAACTCACCCATGATTAACAATTAAAAGCGCAGCAAAATATGTATATACCTGGAAATAAAGAAGCATTAATTAGCGAGAAAGATAGCTTCATTAAATAAAGCTGATGCAAGACATTTTAATTAAATTTCTACCCGAGTAAACTTTACTCTTTTTAACGAGCGCGAATTGCTTGAGATGGGTAATAAAAAATTGCTTACACGTTATGTAAAATATTGCCTATGTTTTCTATACTTCTTTCCACTTGCTACGATCTTGACAAATTTCTTTCGCTTCTTCCATATTCATAGATCGAGTCATGCACTTTCCGTACTTTCAGTATTTCTCCGATTTTATTCGAAAAAGTACGCCTAGGGCGGCCCCTTCCGACACTTACACTCACTTTCGATCTGTATATCTCTTTCGTCAATATTCTTTCATCCATCCTTTCCAAATGACCGAACCATCGAAGCATGCCCTTTTCTATCAGTCACTACATCTTCTTTTAGTCTACATTTCTCTCTGACTTTTTCATAAAAAAAAGCATTATTTTCCACAAAACAATTCTCTCCACATGTAAAGACTTGTGTAATGGCCCGGATATACTCCGTTTATCGTTTTGCTTCAGCGATGATTTCATAATTCGTGAATAGCAGTAAGGTGGAAGATCCACTGAACCCAACAAATTGCTGCGAAAGGGGGAATGTTTGGGTATTTGAAGGAAAACGCGTGTGACAGTTATTTGCGATTGTTAGAATTTTCCGGCGGTTATGGGTTGTTTTATATAAAAATACTAGCTTCGGTTTTTGTGTTTTTTTTTTTTTTTATATCATAGGAAGGCAATCGAGCACACAGGCCACCTGATGGTAAGTGGAAACTGTGACCCATAGACATTCGCATTCACAAGACCGCAATCCTAAGAATGCAAATGCGTTGCCAACCCTGAGGACTAAGATGGAATGCCTCTATGCTAGTCATTTCACCGGCTGTCTTATCCCCTAACCGGAACACAACAATGCGAACACTGCTGCTTGGCGGTAGGTTAATGGATAAGATGGTGGTACCAACCCGGACGGACCCTGCACAAGGTCCTCCCACCCCCGCAGGTCTGCATTAGGGATGCAGGTCTGTATTATTTACATAAAAACCTTCCGTGGAAAATTATCTAACTGGCGGTAAAAACTGCATGAACATCCGTTTCGTAGTTTGAAAGATGTAAGCGTACATACAGACGGACAGACGAACGAAAGAAAGTATTGTGTTTAACAGCCTATGTATGTTTGTTCTTTTGTGGCGCTCTAGAAACTAAACGCGAGGACCGATTTTCATGATTCTTGTGGCAATCGATTTGTCTTAATCTTGTGAGTGTCACTAAAGATATGATAGTTATAAAAAAAAACACATGAAGGCTCTTTTAGGTACATTCGTACGTACGGAAATATGGAGAGCATTTACCAACACTTCACCCAAACGATCATTGCCTAGAAGAAACGCCGCAAGAAACTCGAGCAGGTCATTTTCAATCATACAACACAATAATAGACTTAAAAGTACCTAAGTTACATTACAAGTTAAGGAGAGTGAGTTAAAATGAGGAGAAACCCAAAGGTTATTGTGACAGCTTTTGCTCTGAGCTATACAGAGATAATCATACTTAGATAAGTTACGAGTACATATAAAACTACCAAAACTCAGGCACAAACACTCATGTTGGTTGAATGCACAATATTTTTCTACATCGGAGTCGACCGGGACCGCTAGGTAGGTAGGCAGGGTCACTTCCAACTTTAACCGCGTCGTCTAAATATCCAATAACTTTACCTATGCTAGTAGTGAAGGCTATGGAATCCTACATAATGTATAGCCAAGGTTTGTACACACTGAGATCGGAGGCGCTGCATTCCCATACTAAAAACGCCCGTGCCTCGCTTGTGATCGCGATTTAGGGAAGTCACAGCGATGATTTTTGTGCTCTTTTTAAACGAGATTTGAGTGCGTTGAGTGCTTTTCTTAAGCGCGAATTTGACTGGCAATAAAAATTGCAGAATTTAATTGCTGTCTGTTGGCAACACACAAAATAGATTGAAAGGTTAATTACACTGGCAACTGTGTCTCTTCAAATTGAAATAAACGGTGATAACGATAGAAAAGGACGCATTTTACTACGCACACCTACTCTTCCAACATTGGTCCTTCGAAACGGATCTTACGTCGGCAACGCATTAAATTACCTTCAAATCTATTTTATGTGTTGCCAACACTGTCTTCTTTTTACATATGTTATAAAGAAAGAATCAGTTTTGCTGTCTTTTTCTTTAAAGTTAAGAGTAAAACAGATAATTGCAAATTTTAATGCTAGTCTAAACTTCTCTTTAGTATGGGATCGCGTCGCAACGCCCCGCCTCCGCTCTCAGCGCGTGGGCCACTTTAAAGATACCTCGGATACTTTCCCCCGCTCCGCAAGTTATGCGGGTTTAAGGCTCGTAAATAGAAGAAATTCTTCCAGTAACCCGAACAAGGGTTTACGCCTTTATATAAATATTGAAAAAGATATGCAGCGTAAGTAGGTAGCTACGTTATTTTAAGAAGAATTCAGTTTGATGGCATGTAGGGTAAAGTCACCAGTAGCCAGCCAGAGACCAGCTGGGTCATTATTTGGGCGTTTCAACCGCCTCACTTTCGTGGTCACATTTTTGTAGAAGTGACTTCAAATTTCGATTTTGTTTCTGGTTAGGTATCTAAGTTTACCGGACATCTATCAAATATCCAAAAACGCTATCAAAATATACGCCCAATTCTTCAAAAACATGTCCACGAAAGTGAGGCGGTTGAAACGCTCGAATAATGACCCAGCTGTAGTCGACCTTATATGAGTGCGACGAGTGGGAAATATAAATATGTCGTACTGTTCCCACTCATACAAAGTATAGGCAGAGGCCGACAACAGGTCTCCGGCTGACTAATGGTGACTTTACCCTATGTTCCAAGTACTACGAATTGTCAGAGCATGAGTGAAGATCATATGAAAAGTGGGGTATCCCGACGTTTGACAAAAAAATGTATTTGTGCTTAAACCGTTACATACCTATTACATTAGTTGCGTAGGCTTATTAAATAGGTTAGGTTAAGTACCTATGACTTTCGACCACAAAAAAAACCTGGGGGGAAGTAGGTACCTGTTTGCGAAATGTTTTTTTTTAAATGATATAGTTTGCCAAATAATGGTTTGTTAAAAACATTAGTGATCCGAATAGTGGTGAATAGGCCGAAGATGGAATGCCTCTATGCTAGTCATTTCACCGGCTGTCTTATCCCCAAACCGGAACACAACAATGCGAACACTGCTGCTTGGCGGTAGGTTAATGGAAAAGATGGTGGTACCAACCCGGACGGACCCTGCACAAGGTCCTCCCACAAGTAAAATAATAGGTAGGTATTTAAAAATAATTATTAGGTTTCTGTAATCAATAATCATGTTTCATTTTGAACTATCATTTAGGATTTATATCGATATAAAGTTGGTTTGCAACAACAATCGCCTTTTTTAAAGCTAGTTTTTTGTTGTTATTATTTTACAGTGTAAATAAGTTTTGAATAAAAAACTACTGAACAATTCTGTTTAGTTTCATTGACCCCTCTTTATTTTACACTTGGCAGCACTCAAAAGGATACACCAGAAAAAATATTTTACGAATAGAAAAGTTAAACTTTTTATCCAAATTATCAAGGCAAAGATTTTCGGGTATAGGAAGGAAAAGTTTTGTGAAAAGAAAGACTTATTAATTGGATTTCATAAATATTTTCGTGCCAAATCTCTAGCTGTCAATTAATATCTTTCGGCCACCCTGTAAGACTCAAAACTGAACTTACTAAGTCGACTTTGTGACGTCACTGATAAACTCCAAAATTAAATTTGAAGTAACAGGGTGATGTTTTTAGTAAACTCCAAATTCCCCTGCAAGAATTACTCTAACAGAGAGCTCAAATGAAAACCTTGTATCATGGTTAAGCAATCTCACATATGAGGAAACAGAAGAGGTTTTGAAGGGGATGGTCTAGGTGGACATAAGCACACACACATACACATGCACACACACACACATATACACAACGCACTCACATATTTAATATAAAAATCTATAACCTTAACTTAAACAGCCTTCTTTAGTATTTGTTTGTTTTATAGAATTCCCAAACTTCTTCATTTTTATTATTTTTTGTTCTCATTTCGCATCATTTTGGCAACTCAAACAGCAATTGGTTATCTAGGTACGACCCAGACTGTGCCTAGTGTAGGAACCACTGTATTTTGTATTGGGTAAGCATAAAATCTCTCTAATCTGTGCAAACTATGATCTTTTTTCTTTTTTTGTATGTCATTTGTAAAGAGATCAATAAATAATTATGAATTATTATGAATTATGAAAACTGAAGATTTTTTTATCCCCGTGAGACTCAAAACTGAACTCGCTAATTCGAATTTGTGACGTCACTAATAAACTCCAAAATTTGTTTTGTCGCTTACTAAGAAACAGGATAATGTTTTTAAAACGGAAAATTTTATCCTGACTTTTCTTAAACTCTCATCATACCCGTCGCAACTTATCAGTATTCAAGTAGTATCGTCTCATTTCCGAGGTCCCTTATTTTATAATACAAAGGAAATTTTATCTTGCTAGTAATTTGGTTAGATGCCGCTTCTCATTGTTTGATAACTTCCTAGATTATTATACTAAGGAAATGGGTTGTGAAGTTGACTGGATGGAATGGTTGTTAGTATGTAGGGGTCATTGTTTCTAATTCGGTTAAATGAGAATGTATTTCTGGGTCTAGGCTTGGCTATTGCGTTAATTTTGGATCCTAACGAAGGCTTATGTCAAGGTTGGAGATGGATTCGTACCGCATAATACAAGCGAACGAGCAAGTAACATGCCCTTATTAACGATAAGTGCGTGTTTTATTAATTATTTTTTTTGTTCGTCTTTGTATGTGTGTTAACTCTTTATTACACAAAAAACCAATTACAAGTAAATTCGAGCGATTAAGATATACCGTGGTAATGGTGGTTTAGTACTGCGATTCCTGACAGACCGAGCGTCGCTCGGGTTAAAAACGAATTTTCCCGAAGAAATCGATTGGTCAACTTGACTCCTTCATCAATTTCCATCAAAATCGTTGAAGACGTTTTCGAGAATGTGATTAAAAATACATACATACATACATACATTAAATCACGCCTGTTTCCCAGAGGGGTAGGTAGGTACGTTTTGTTGTATTTAATTGTAAAGTCATTGTATATCTAGTAAACGTTTTATTAGAGTGTCATGGTTACATCAACTTTTTATAATGACAAGTTAGTAATAGAACATCAATTTTGATTAAAGAAAAAAGTATGTAAAAGTAGCCAGTAGGCACATTTTACAACACCCGCCTATAATCAAAATTCTCGATATAAAAACACAAACAGCAGAAAAACCTAAGCTTATCTAAAAAACTTAAATTTAAATATTAAACTAAGTATCATTTCCACCAAGTGATGATTTTATCAAACCTATTCCTTTAATACATCTTTGATGTGCAATATTTGACAAACACTTGGTCAAAACATCAGCTGGCATATCACTAGACTTAATAAATTTAAGTTTTACAGTATTATCTGACACCTTTTCACGAATAAAATGGTATCTAGTGTCAATGTGTTTAGTTCTGCCGTTATGCACAGGATTATGTGCCAAGTTTTGTGCACTCTGACTATCGCTACATAGTGTTACACTTGGATATTCTGTGCTACATACCTCTGAAATTAACCGACGTAGATATACAGCTTCTTTAGCAGCATCAGTCAACGCCATATACTCTGCTTCTGTTGAGGATAAAGCCACCGTAGATTGCTTTTTCGATGCCCACGATACAGGCCCATCTGCCAATTTAAAACAATATCCTGTGTAAGACCGTCGATCGACAGTACAATTGGCCCAGTCGGCATCAGTATATCCTTCAAGAGTTTTTCCAGTTTTTCTATAGATTATAGAATAATCTATAGTGCGTTTCAAGTATTGAAGTACCCGTTTTGCTGCAACCCAATGACTTTTGCCACATTTATTATTAAATTGGCTCAAAAAACTTGCAGCAAACGCGATATCTGGCCGCGTATTGACAGCTAAATACATAAGGCAGCCAATTAATTGCTGGTAATCAAAGGTTGAGTCGTTACCTTTAGAGTTAACATCCAACTTGCTATTAGCCAATGGTGTATCAAATTCCTTCGCATTTTCCAGTTTAAACCTTTTCAATAGACTGGATATATAAGATTTTTGATTTATTTCTATTTTTCCAGTTTCACATTTAATATTTAACCCTAAATAAAACTTTATTAGGCCTAAATCTTTAAGTGAAAAATGTTTTTGTAAATCACTTTTGACTTTGACAAATGTCATGTCATTCTTGTAAAAAACTATCAGATCATCCACGAAAACAGCCAGTATTATTATTTCTGAACCATGAAGTTTCTTATATACACACGGTTCAGTATGTAACCTATTAAAAATATTGTATATAAAATATTTCTCGTTGAATAGTACAAGATGCGTTAAATAATTAACGAATAATTTTCTTTCATTATAAAACGTTTTATATTTCTTCCAAATCAGCTAAAAAAGCCTAATGATTCCTTTATCAATTCTGATCTCAAAGGACTTTATGAAACGACTCCGCCCTCGTTTAAAAAACAATTCGACGGGGTGGAAGGAAACTTTCTATTTAATCAACTGTTTTTCAATTCACCTTTATTTGCCTTTATTTCCTCTGGAGGAAATTCGATTCCTTATTCGTTCGCGCTTGGGTTACCAAGGGTGCTCCAACTTGGAACTCATTCATTCAAGTTTTCGAGGTTGTATGGTTCCTCATCAAGTATTGATTGTTTTATGGTTGAAATAAATCAAGATAAGAATAATGATTGTTAAGATGTCATGTCTAGTATAACTAAAGACAGATGGAGTTGCCGCTTAGAAACCTCTTTACTTTGTTTTTACTCTTAACCGACAATTATAAGATGACCCGCGACCAGTAGCAGCCATTATTATGTCCATTTAGGTATTTTATATTTCATCCGATTTTGGTCTAAATATAACGAAAAACGTAGCTTGCTTTGTAACTAAATCCGAGTCAGACAACCTCGATACGTTATTAATTTACATTCATAGGAAGGCAATGCTGCCAAATTTGATTCCTTTGATTTTTTTAACAAGTTGATATACTTATTAACAAAATCTGGAGTAAATATTACTAAACAACCGTATAATTCTGCGTAGAAAACATAATTTACAGATATATCCCACTTCTGAATTTGGTTGCCACTTCTCAAACATCCTGTACAACAACACGTCGCGGCGATATTTATCGGTACAGTCAGAGAAGTTCAACGATTGATATGAATATGTTAATATTTGTTTAGGCGTATCGGCACGTAAGACAAACTTATTCTCACCACACCGGTGTGACACGCGTTATCATACACGTATTGATCAAAATCACTTAAATACATAAAGACTTATAGTTTCAATTTAACATATTGAACATGTGGGCATTAGGACATATCAGTACCCAACAGTAGCAAGAAGACTACATTCATTTTGGAGTTTTCAATATTTTGTTAATAAATTTAAATTTATTTGCCGTGTGGTTGCCGGGTTAGAATAGTGCCACTCCATGTCTTCCCGTGGATGTTGTAAGAGGCGAAGGCTTGTAGTACTGTTAGACGATGGGCTTGCCACCTGTCACTAATATACTGGGATCTTAGCCTACTTGTGCAAAATGTGGTTACAGAATTATCAAGAAGTTTTAAGACTTGGTAATTCTTTAGCTCTGCCTATCCCTCTGGGAATGAAGGCGTGAGTTTATTGTTGTATAAGTGTATTTAAATACTGTATATAATTTGTAGTAGCTTTCGCCTCAATCTTCGCCTGCTTGAAACTCTTTTTTTTTTTTCTGAGATATTACAAAATTTCAGGGATAAAATAAAGCTATGTACTTTTAGGATAAATTTGGTATATATATTGGAACTGAGCCCAAACAAACAGACTGGTACTACATATACTGTTTGAGTGTTTATTTTTTAGTATTATCAGAATATTTAATATTTAATATTTACTTTACTATTTACTTGTTGGTAATTCTTTAGCTCTGCCTACCCCACTCTGGGAATGAAGGCGTGAGTTTGTGTATGTATGTAACAAACAAAATCTGAACACACTTTATCAGTCGCTGTCGTAATTTAAAATCAGTTTATCAGTGCTGCCGCCATTATAAATAAACGTAGGTAGTGAAAAACGTTCGTTAAACATTTATTAAAAGTTACGAATAAGAACCAATATTAACAGGTTGGTTAACTATATGATTAACTAGGTAAGTGACATACTCTTAGACAAACATAAGTTCATTGTGTGGAACGTCCTTTAAACCCTAGGCCCATATATATCTCTAATATATAAAATTGTCGTGTAACGGTGTTTGTAATTAAACTCCGCCGAAATGGAACGACCGATTTTCGTGAAATTTTGTGTGCATATCGGTTAGGTCTGCGAATCGGACCACATCTTTTCATCCCCCTAAATGCTAAGGGTGGTCCACGGTGGGATGGCAAAACAACGTTTGGCGGGTCAGCTGGTTGTATATATTATTTATATGTACGTTTGTTCCTTTGTGACGATCTAGGATCTAAACGCGTGGACCTATTTTGATGATTCTTGTGTCAATATTTTGTCTTAATCTTGTGAGTGTCACTAAAGATATGTCATTAATTAAAATTCAATATGGCGGCAACTAGGCGCCATTTTATAAATAAGAAAAAAAAAGTCGACGAACTATAACAACTGGGGCATCATTGAATAGGTATTAAAAAATCATCTGTAGGTTTCCTTTATCATTGTTCATCGTAAAGGATACTTTATGCTTTATAACCATACCTGGGATAACTCGGGGCAAGTTCTAGGGATTTGATATCGATATAATATTTATATTTAACGCGACGCGTGACATTGTATTTTTTCGGGAGAAAACTGACCTTTCATTTAGAGCAAAATAATTTTGACTCACGTAGTTGTACCTATGTCAGGATATTCACTAATCCACGAGTTAATATAATATTCGCGTGGGCGTGGATGTTTCTTGGGTGGCATGGTTATTTTGGACTTTGTGACAAACGAAGCGGAATATTACCTCGTATATTATTCTTACTCTAAGATATGAATGGCACTGACAGTAAATGGTCATTTTGATATCCCCATACTTTTATTATCATAAGTGGCTCGATATCAGATATGACATCGTACCTCTTTACAGTAATCGAGACTGTTCAATGTGCACATGTATTTATTTAATTATATCGACATCTTTTTTATCGATATCAAATCCCTAGAACTTGCCCCGAGTTATCCCAGGTATGTTTATAACGATTTAAAGTTGGTTATTTTCAAGGTAGACCGAATATCCGTCGATTAAAGTAGGATAAACACCACACTAGGTAAAGTACTTAATTGGTTTACTAGTAACATTTTGCTACTCAATGCTAATAGTTAGGGAGGCGAATAGGGGAATTTTCGGTAATACTCGAGCGTGGCAGTTTAAGATATGAGAAATACCTTAGACCTAATAGAACAACCTTGCAAAGTATTTAGCTCTATATGTAGTGACGCGCGCCTAGGATAGAGATTAGTAAAAAAAAATCGATAGTCTGAAATACTTGAGCGCGTCAGATTAAGATATTGGAGGTTGATTTTAGTGTTATAAGACTAAATTTAACTAATCTGACGATAAGTCCTTGACGCCGCCGAGTTATAGGGTCGCGAACTTGTAAAAAAAAAAACGTTAATCCGGCATTCTCGAGCGCGTTTTTTTTTTTGAAGAATATAATCTAAAACTTACTAAAAAGACAAAATCTGCCGGTTTCTGCATGACCAGAAGTGGTGGAGGAGCCATTTCGTCTTCCGAAAAACGCGTTGCGGCATATAAGTCGCGAACGATACATTTTACAAAAAAAAAGTTTAAATAAACAAAAAAGGTAATTTTATTTTACACAAAATCTCTTTACATTTGCCTCCCTAACTATAAGAAAACTAAATGTGTTAGGTTCGCTTTGCCTAATGTTAGACCGGTAGAATCTAGTATATTTCTTATTAATGAGAGATTGGAAATGGTAGATAAGGCGCTTTTCTTAGGGATAACTATAGATAAAAACTTGCAATGGAGTCCCCATATAGCAGTACTAGCAGGTAAATTAAGTTCGGCAGCTTATGCTGTTAGGAAAATCAGGCAACTTACTAATGTTGAGACAGCTCGCTTAGTTTATTATAGTTATTTTCATAGTGTTATGTCGTACGGTATTCTGGTTTGGGGAAAAGCTGCTGACATACAGACTATATTCGTGTTGCAAAAAAGAGCCATTCGTTCTAAACTCCCGTGATTCCTTAAGATTACTATTTAAAGAAATTAATATTTTTAGAGTAGCATCACAATTTATTTATGAGAATATTATTTATGTCATTAAAAATCAAGACTCTTTTGTTAAGAATTGTGATGTACATAACTTGAATACAAGAAATAAAAATAAAATTGCTATTAAAAAAAATCGTGGCCGTTTATAAATCATTTGTAGGTCAATGCATCCTTTTCTTTAATAAATTACCTGACGTTGTTTTACCATTTAAAAAGTAAAGTATTTAAAGTTACCATTTCCAGTAGGTACTTACTTAAAACTTACTTGAAAAAGTCGTTGATGTCTAAAGCTTACTATAGGGTCGAAGACTATCTAACAGATAAAAATGCTTAGCCAACACCTAAATAATTTAATAATAACTTAGTCATAAAAAATATGTAAATATTGTATATTGTCTAGGGGACACGGTTTCTGTAGGAGAATGTATCGAAACTTTTATGCATGTTGTCTTGCACCGTCTCAGGTAAGTATAACTTGTATACTTTCTATATTTTTTTTTTATATTACTGTTGCTTAAGTTTTGTGACAATTCTGAGTTTTGACACATTTTCCTGCTCAACTACGCATGAATATATAAATTTTTGGTGTTATGTGAGATTCATTGTTTTATATAATGCTAGGTTAAGTTTATTATTGTATAATATCATTAGAAATATTTAAAAAACGACTAACTGTTGGGTTTCTTGCGGCGTTTCTTCTCAGCAGTGGTCTCTTGCGAAGTGCTGGTAGATTTTTGACGTGTAAAAGTGCCCGTGCGGCCTACTTACTGAATAAACATCTTTTATCTTTTATCTTTTTTTATCTTTTATCGTTAGCGACAACACTCGAGATTTTAACGTTTGCTTTTTGTTGTTATTTCAAATACACGTTGCGTTGGGAATTTCGCCAGAATTTCACACAAGTATGCGGACATTGCGGACACACTGTTCCCGCACAGATTACGGTTGTACAGATAAAGAACCCTGCGGTACCCTGTCATTTTCGACTTGATTAGGGCAGGTAACCAGAGTTTACCGGGCCTCATTTTATGTAATAATCAGCTTTTGCACCCGGCTTTATGGTATGCTATTTTAAAGAGCTTCAAAAATTACGGATGATTTCAATTTGTAGGTAAATATCTCTTTATTACTCTTGACCGAATACGGACTGGTGTCGGCCGATGTTATTATAATCGGCACAAATGGGGGTATAAAAAGTCAGTAGACTGCGACTGTGGAGCCCCGGAGCAGACGATCGCTCACATCGTAGAGGAGTGGGAAAAATCTGAAATCTATACATTTTAAATTAAATCACAAAAAAACAGGGTCTTTATGCAAGGAACGGCGGTCCAAACTTTGAATTGAGTTAACCGTGTCATGTGCGGAACCCTCAGTGGGCGAGTTCGAGTTGCACTTGTTAAGTTTTTTTACTATTATTATTATTAATAATCATCATCAACTAAAAAACGTCCACTGGCTGGAAATAGACCTTTTCCATGGACCTTACGTTACCTAAGCTTACCTTATGACCGTACCTGGGATAACTCGGGGCATCTGTACAAAAGTGATGTAGCAAAATATTTTATCGATATAAAATATATCGATGTTACTGCCAACATCTAAATGTTATTCGACATAAATAAATATTACTTATTTTCTCCTCATTTTCAGATAAAAATAAACAAATTAACACGTATATTTATATGTTTATTTTACAACAGTTTTCATAATATATATATAATCAATATTTATTCCATATTCGTCGGTATTAATGATTGCCGTCTAGATGAAATTATCCACTTTAAACTGCTAAACGTACGAATATGAATGGTACTGACAGTAAATTGTCATTTTGATTGAAATTACATCCGCATAACTTTATTATCTTAAGAGGTTCGATATCAGATATGACATCGAACCTCTTTACAGTAATCGATAATGTTCAATGTGCACATGTATTAATTTAATTATATCGACGCCTTTTTTATCGATATCAAATCCCTAGAACTTGCCCCGAGTTATCCCAGGTATGCTTATGACCGAATTCGACCCACACCCTGTATATGTACTCTCTACTATCCTAGATTACCGTCGCTACATTTGAAACCAACCATGAATATACAAAATGACATATTTCACTAGTTTAAGTGCCGTGGCAGATGCGCGAAATACTATTTGTAACTTAAACTCAACGGTTTTAAAGTCGTATTTCCTGTAAACGAGTCCCAACTGCATCTTTCTGGTATTATTTACATAAATAATTCATGCATGCTCCGCTTCAGTGGATATTTTAAAAAAGCATTTCGTTGTGAGCAAATGTGCTGCAGTGTATTACAAAAAAAAAAAAACAATAAAGGATTTTATGGATACCTTCACGCCGTCATTCCCAGAGTGAGGTAGGCAGAGCTACAGAATTACCAACAACTCTAAAAACTTGCTGATAACTCTGTAACCACAATTTGCACAATTATAGTTAGGGAGGCGAGGTAGCTAAATGGCGTAATTCAACGGCGCCGTCGAGACCTATCAAAATCGAAAGATAAAATAATTTCGAAAAGAAAAGCTCGTATGGTAAAAACCATTTTAGCGGTGGGTTTGGAGTGTACGGTTTTTCAAAAATGTTAAAAAAAACAGTTACTTGGGCATTCTCGAGCGCGTCAGATATTCATACTACGTATGCCCCAAGTGCCTCTGATAACAACGGTATACTAATCTGCCAGTTTGCGTGGTGGGGGTAGGCATATAAAGTAGTCAAAAATGCAAAAAAAAAATTTACTCGAGCGCGTCAGATTTTCGGAAGGGGTGTTAAGTAGGCCCCAAGGAAGCTCCCTTTTAAAAAACTGACGATTTCGGCGTGACGATAAGTTACGATGATTTTTTGAAAATGCAAAAAAAAAAAGTTGTTTTGAAATACTCGAGCGCGTCAGATTTTCATAGGGGAGGTTTATCTCGGTATCCTGAAAGCATATTTTCTTAATCTGACAAAAATGTTGGTGGGTTCTCTTAATCTGACCGAACCGTTTTTTGGTTTCTTTTTTTTTCCTTTCTTTCTCCTTGATAAAACGTGGAATTTAAGAATGACAATAAAGCGATAGATATTCCCTTTTTTGTTTATTTAAACTTTTTTTTTGTGAAATGTATCGTTCGCGACTTATATGCCGCAACGCGTTTTTCGGAAGACGAAATGGCTCCTCCACACTTCCGGTCATGCGGAAACCGGCAGATTTTGTATTTTTAGTAAGTTTTAGATTATATTCTTCAAAATAAAAAAAATAAAAATCGCGCTCGAGAATGCCGAATTAACGTTTTTTTTTACAAGTTCGCGACCCTATAACTCGGCGGCGTCAAGGACTTATCGTCAGATTAGTTAAATTTAGTCTTAAAACACTAAAATCAACCCCCAATATCTTAATCTGACGCGCTCGAGTATTTCAGACTATCGTTTTTTTTTTACTAATCTGATCGTCTATCCTAGGCGCGCGTCACTACATATAGAGCTAAATACTTTACAAGGTTGTTCTATTAGGTCTAAGGTATCTCTCATATCTTAAACTGCCACGCTCGAGTATTACCGAAAATTCCCCTATTCGCCTCCCTAATTATTAGGCTAAGATGTTTAACAGTGTATTAGTGACAGGTAGCAAGCCCATCGCCTAACAGTACTACAAGCCTTTATTCCCTTAGTCGCCTCTTACGACTTCCACGGGAAGACATGGAGTGGCACTTTTCTAACCCGGCAACCACACGGGAATAATAATTAACGGGGATTTAATTCATATTTTCCATCCAATACATTTTGTTTCCTTATATTCTGCTTCTGCTTGCAATTCGCCTGCGTTTTGAAGCTGACAGTTTCCGATTCGTAGACAAACGTGTGTAACTACTAATATTTTTGTTTTTTTTTTAATTTACCAGTTTTTCTAAATTAGTTACCACCATTTAACACCGTAAAATACAAATGGCTGAAATATGAAGGTTCTTCCTCCTCTCTTATGTCCCTAAGTGTTACTTAAAGCTTAACATAAGTAATGAAGAAAAATATGTTTACATAAATACATATAGGTACATAAACACACGTCTTTATTCCCTGACCTCCTCAATGTAACTGTATATAATTTGACATGACATGTTTTTTATACTGTGTTATTATTGAATAATGAAATATGTGAATCCTGATATATGTACAGTTACAGAAATAAAAGCGGGTTGGCAAGTGATACGGTTGGGAAACGATACCTTTGGCCAAACATTTTTTTTTATGGCATAGGAAGGCATTCGAGCACACAGGCCACCTGATGGTAAGTGGAAACTGTGACCCATAGACAGAGATGGAATGCCTCTACGCTAGTCATTTCACCGGCTGTCTTATCCCCAAACCGGAACACAACAATGCAAACACTGCTTGGCGGTAGGCCGAGTAGATATAACCGGTACTAACATGGTCAAGGAATTACGATGAAATGTTACAATGTCATATTAAGCCTTGAAGCAATATTATCCATCCAAAGTTAATTGAACCTGCTACGGAGGTGACATTCAAACATCTATGCCCCATTTGTCTTCAATCTCGGGTTTACTTAAATCACACAGCAAATAAACGTATCTGCAAGTAAGTAAATGTCTTAAATAATAAATGTTATAGCACTTTGGTGGGCTCTACTTGGGGCCAGAGGGGCCATGTTTTATGTAAGAAGAATGATGGAACATTTTAGGGTTATATTTATCTGTGTAACTACTGCAAAATAGAAAATCTAGTTTTATGAACGCTCTAAGCGACAGTCGGACTGACCGGCCGAGAGGGACGCAACTATTTGTTAGAATGAGGAAGTTATAAACGTTTGCTCCAGTACGATGAACTGGTTAAAATCGGCCGACGGACTGATGTGATGCCCATATCGTCGGTGAAACCGCAAAACCGCGTAAGTAACAAATTTATGATAGAGCTAAATAAACATTACTGTCTTATTAACAAGGTGGATTTTGCTCCTTATTTAAAATGTTACTTACGCGGTTTTGCAGTTTCACCGACGATATGTCTAAAAACAAGTTGAACTGACAGTTTTATACATTTTGAAATAATTTAATTTAATTTGATGGTTTTTTTTTGCGAACAAATCCAAACGCCACATGGACGGCAACATCTTAATTGAAAATAGCAAATTCTAAACAACTTACTTTTATTTTTGAAACCAATTATTACTGCATTTATGGATTTTTTTTAATGTGACTTCCTTAATCGGGAATCGAACTGGTCGAATATTACAAAAGAACAATGTACATTTGCTTTGACCAGGAAATACTTTAGGTAATATAAAATACATAAGTACAGAGGAAGAATGATGAGCAAAAGAAATAAATAAAAAAGAAACGTAATTCATCTGGTTAAATGATGAAAAGAAAAGAAACTCTGCATGTTTTCCCCGATTTTTCGAATTTATAAAACTTTAAAGACGATTACTAAGATAAATCAACAATGGAAACCATATTTTAGGTTAATAGTACTTAATATTTTTTATAAACGGACTCTTCTTGGATATTTCATACCCTTAACTATATCTCAGGAAAGAGTAAGTTAAATATTTGTTTACCAATATTACACGTTCAAGGAACAATAAATTGCTTATTACATAACAGTTCCGTAAAACGCTTTGCCCGCGCGCATAAAACAAACATAAACAAGCTTGCATCTAATAAAAGCATCAAAGCAGCCTCTAGCCGTTACTTTGCTGTATTAAAAACTATGCTTTATCAAAAACAGGATGCCCCATAGGGCTTGTCTACATAATACATACATATAGGTAGGTACTTACATTCAGCCTTCATTCTCAGAGTTAGTAGTCAGAACTACAGAATTACCAGCAACTCTAAAAAATCCACATAGTGGATAATATTTATTCAGTAAATTGGCCACATGAGGACTCTAAATCGTCGAATGATCATTCTGGATAACACGAATTCCATAATTTAGATGTAATAAACCATCGATAAAACATTCATAACATAATGCATAAAACGAAATGCATAATTTTAAAAACTATGTTTATAAATTAAAAAATAAATATTTCTAACGGCTTTCATTACTATTAATGTGGGCACAGTTCTAATCTAACCTAACCTAGTTAGAAGAAATTGACTTAAAATGCATAATGAAAAGACAATGATTGTTATACTAAACGATTGTTACGTTATTCGATCGTTTGCCAGATAAAATTATACAATTGGTTTAAACGTTCATTATCCTTTTCGTGATTAGTAAAATGAAATTATACATAATGTTTTTATACTGAAGCGCACCCCTGTACTGAATCGTCTATAAATCAAAATGACCACGACTTCAAATGTCCAATTATGTAAACTGTCCATTGTGCGAAGATGTATTAATCGTAAAATACCCAATTCGCATAACGTCCAAAAAGAGACACGACCAGATAGCAACAAGTCTATAGAAATGTTCTGTTTAAATGATCCATAACGTAAATTAGGTACCTACTTCAAGTCTCCCCCAAATTTGAAGGTAAATACTTAATTTTATAATGAGTATAACCAGCTACTTAAAACACGAATACGTTTCATCTTTCAATAATGACAACAATGGACTTTGTTTCCTTTTCCCTCTGATTTTGGACGCTTTGCTTTTTGGTCATTCTGCTACTGGGGCTAACTGACTTATAACAAGATGTGACGATTTTTTGGGTGATAGCATTTTTGACAATATGTACTTATCAATATATAGTTAGGTATATTAAGTGCTGCATCGCTCCCGGATTTACCTAGTACGTTTAGAAATAATAAAAACATGGTTATTACTTTAAAAAAAAAGTGATTTGGACATGGACATTATGCTACACGGACTAATTGCCATTTTGATGTTATGCTAATGGGGCTAATAGTAATAGGACGTCTGACACTTCGCTTCTTGCGTCGCTGGACATTTTGCTACATAGACAATTCGGTACCTACTGACCCATACGGAATGAATCTACTAGCGCTTCGGAACAGACTATCGTTGCGCAGAAGCACGCACCGCTAGAAAATCCATACACTTTTATTAACTATCGCAGTTTGCATAATAACCACGGTTAATTTAATTTAATGTAATGACATTGATTTATTTTGATTTATTTTGTTTCATAAACTAGGTATACATGTTATATGTTGATATACAGGGTAAGTCGACCTAGTCCCCTCTAGGGGTTATAGGAGAGGTCATTTGCAATCATTTTGGTCCCATGATACTGTATGCAAAAGTGAACCATTTCTGAGATAATTTAAATTCAAGTTTTTACCTACAAGAGTCAGGAACGCATCTTCAAAAATGTACAAAAAAAATTGCACTTTAAATCCATTTTTAATAGCTTTTGTACAAGGTTAAATTGTTGTTCACGTTTAAGAATGCGAGATTGAAAAGTAAAAAAAAAACATGTTTTTTTATCAGTTTATCCAACATAAATGACACAAAAACAGAAAAATTGACTTACTTTTGCGCAGGTTATTATGGGCCCAAAATGATTGCAAATGATCTCCCCCATAAACCCTAGAGGGGAATAGGTCGACTTACCAATAACCCTGTATATGTTTGTTTTACTTGATATAAACGATATTAAATTAAATTAAATTCTATTACGAGTATTCACGAGTTGTTGTTAATTCTGTAGCTCTGCCTACCCCACTTTGGGAATGAAGGCGTGAGTTTATGTATATATGTATGTATGTATTATTCACGAACATGATTATAAACGCGTTCTGATTACAGTGTGAAATTATTGGAGCTCCTGATATTTCGACGATGTTTGGTCGGCCGTCCATAACTGTCAACCTTCCCGCATACTCCCGTTATCCCATGATCATAATTGCAAATTCGTCGTGAAATATCGGGAACTCGTCAATAATTTCAAACCAATTAGAAGCAGGGGACCGATTTTTGACTTTCGAGCGATCGATTTCAAAACCGAGAGGTAGAAAATATTCGAATGCGAAAATCTTTCACGATTTATATTCGAATGGTCCCAAATTCCATATTTTTGAGATTTTCACTCGAAAGTGAGGGATTGACTAAATATTATTGTTAAGTTGGAACTTGTTTCATTATACGCAGAAAGTCGATGTTTTACCAGTTTTTTTACTCATATTTTACATACATAGGTACATACATAAACTCACGCCTTCATTCCCAGAGTGGGGTAGGCAGAGCTAAAGAATTACCAACAAGTCTTAAAACTTCTTGATAATTCTGTAACCACATTTTGCACAAGTAGGCTAAGATGTTTCCCAGTGTATTAGTGACAGGTGGCAAGCCCATCGCCTAACAGTGCAGTTCATATTTTAATTGCAAATAAATGTGCGAAGCTAACAAAAGATGAAATCATAACAAGCAATTTAATATTTCAGTGCCAATAAGATTTTTTTACGCTTATTTTACAAATTCTTGACTGGTTATAAATGTAGGTAAAATGAAACGCTTTCTCGTCTGTGGATGTCTATGGCATTGTGCTAGGTTTGTTTATGCTTCGTGTACTTCCCGGCATACGTACCCAAGTTGGGTAACCCAACAGGTATGAAAGATGTTAAATGATACTTTCTATTGATAGAATTCAAAACGAATGCCACGGACCACTCGTGTTCATATTTTCTATCGCTCGCAAGTCAAAAATACCATTTCATTGGGGGCCATTTGCAACGTTAAAAGATGGCGGACGTGTAATTTGTTTTAGACTTTAATTTTTGGGTAATTAGGTGTTCAAAGTTCTTTTCTGATAGTGATTTGTACTTTTTATGCCTTTGTGTCGCACAGTGATTGAAGACTTGGACTTATTTCGTGTATCTGGCATCTTTCTTCTCGTTTCAAGTGGACTCGCAGTGGTGCAGAGGTTAAAACTATCTTGACCTCTGACCTACAAATCACCGTACACACAACATCACACCTAACTAACCATTAAAGACAGAGCAGAGAGAAAAAGAAAGAGATGTATATATGTGTATTATGTCAACTTCTATGCATTCTAGTGCGACTCTCTTTCATGCAATATTTCAGATTTCTGAAGTGTATAGCTAGATGTGTTGCTGTGTGTACAACGTTGCCCCCAATCTTCCTAGAGAAGATTGGATTGTGTTTTATTGCTATATTGATTGATACTCATATATACCTTGACACTGGCGAAATCACTTCACGTGGAAACGCCATTATCCTAGCGGTAGTAGCTGTACCATTTCATTGTATTTTGTCACTTTTGAGTGAAACTTTCGAGCGCTCGAAAGTCAAAAATCGGTCCCTTGTTTATTATTGGGATGCCCCATTTAATCTTATCTTGTTTATAATAATTTTAGTAGAAGAGCCCTGTGAAGAATTTGCTCAAATTACTTCCACTCTTCCCTTAACCTATCAAGCAATAAAAAAAAACAAAAAAGTATGCAATTTCGTGTTCTGTTGTGGGGGTAAAACTTCAAGTGAAGTGAGAAGAGAAAGTCAAGAATTTGCAATCTTAAAAAAAAAGGTCAAGTGCAAGGCGGAGTCGCGCATAACAAAAAATACTATATAAAAATACTATAATTATCTATACGTCAAGAGGTTTTCAGATTTTTTGATAAACTTCGGAGAAATTAGGGGGTCATTTTTTGATATTTTTTTTACTACGCCCAAGTTGATAACATTTGTGGTTGCCGAGAAAACCGGCTGTGACATACAGACAGACGGAGAGACAGAAATCGAAGTATCACCGTAAGGGTTCCTTTTTTACCATGTTGGTACGGAATCCTAAAAAGGAAAGATAACTAAGTAGTTTTACGTTTTTGGTAGAGTGCAAGTAAAGGGTAGCAAGAGGAGTAACTACGCCTCACTCCACCGTTGTTGTATAATTTATCAGAAATCGTGCAGCCCATAGTAGGAAGGATTGTGCCACACTGAGCTTGGTTAGCTATGATAAGCTACATCAGAAATAATAATGTTTAATCTTAAAGAAGTGTGGCAGTCTCTCTTGGTCTAATAAATAAAAGCAAAGGTATGCTTGATAACTAACGTAGATGAAGTAAGTAATGTGACATAACTAAAATAGGTTTTTTATTGCACCGTCATCATCTACTCGTCAATGCGATAACAAACCCTAACACGACGGGTTTATCAGGTGTAATTTAGGAGTTCCTATGGCCACCCTAGGTTGCCGTCTTCAGACCAGCTCTATGGTGCTATATTATTGTATCGTCATTATAACTAAATCCGAGGTGATCTGACGGAGTATTAAGGTTATCAACATAGCCCATCGAATTAGCAGCCTTAGCGGTCATTTGTGCCACAAAACCGATAATTACTGGAGTTATCGTATTCTTGAGTGGAGACCGCGAATCGGCAAACGTAGTGTAGGACGCCCTCAGACTAGGTGGCTGGCAAGAGCTGGATGAGAGTGTCCACGAATCGCGCTCGTTCGCGTGCAATGGGAGAAGCCTATGTAAAGCAGTGGATTAATGTAGGCTGATGATGATGATGATCATAACTAAAGGTGTATGCAAGTTTTCAGCTTCATCGGAAACCGGGCAAAAGCTCAAAGCTAAAATCAAAAGTTACAAATAAATAAAAGCTATTTCCGTAGAAACACGAACAAACCAAAACATATCATAGCTTATAAAGTTTATCGTATATCTTGTAGTGTAATATATCCTTAAGAAACAATAAAGGATGGGATCTCCTGGACGGGATTAAATCTGATCAGTTAGGAGAATAGGGATTATTGTTCTAGACAAAACAAAGATAAGCTGACTAATGGATTTATTGGCCTTACGATATGTTTTCGGTCAAAGGTATATTTAGTTCCAGTTGCAAATAAAATGAATATATTCATTCGCCGTAGGCTTAAACGAAGGACAAAGCCTTTGACGTGTTATGTCATTGTTATCAATCAATATTTGCCACTGCCATGCCTTTTTTTAATATTTAATAATAATTGACTGATGGCCGACGAGGCCAGAAGGTTCTTGAGTGGCGTCCGCGGACCGGGAGAAGAGCTGTAGGTAGGCTTCCAACAAGATGGAGTGACGACCTTGTAAGGATCGCGGGAACGCGGTGGATGCGAAAAGCACAAGACCGTCGACCGGTCTGAGTGGAGAGCCTTGGGGGAGACCTATGCCCAGGAGTGGACGTCTTTCGGCTGACATGATGATGATGATGAAATAATAATGATAAGAACTAGAATTGAAGGTTATAAAAGGTTAACCACACAAATCGCTAAACTCTAACGCCATTTTAAAATATCCACTAAAAACGTTTGTTAAATAAAAATAAATAGAATAAAAACATGGAGAGACATAGCCAAATCCCTCTTTACAACTGATGAAAATTTTCTTGAGACTTATTCCAAATTTGAGAGAGGAAGTTGGGGATGATCGCTATCTTGATTTTGATTTTTACACATAGGTATTATTAATCCAAGTTGCATTTGTCCCTTTCGTGCTCTAATCCATTGCCTAACGCCAAAGAGCGACAGAAATAAGTAGGTACTTATCCGGCCATTAAAAGCAACAAATTACTCAAATACCAAAAACACCTTTATTATCTTAAGATCCATTCAACAGATTCACTGTATTCCACTCAGATACATACGTAAAAAAATGGCTCTAGTGAGATTTTTCTCATTAGATCAATTGATACGCTCGAAAATGGATCTATAAACAAAAAATCACAACAAATCCATTTATTACTTCCACGATGGATATATAGATTATAGATATTTAATCAGATGCACTGTGGGTCTAGATAAATATTTCTCGTTAGATCCTCGACGCTTGAACATGGATCTAGGGAGCATATTTTATCATCGTATCGTACTCGCTAGCAAGTCGATTGCTCTGTCCCTCGCAGACACCGCGGTATTCTTATAGAGCGCGAGGGACAGAGCATTCAACTCGCTAGCAACTGTTTTAATTGTAACGCATGGTAAGGGTATAGACCCATTGTGTTCAACTACAGATCTAGTGAGACACACACACACACACACACTTATACTCCAGCCATAAAAGCAACACATAATTCGAATCACGGCTAGCCACAACCTTACTATGAAAAATGATGTGTAAAAATGGGCATGTCGCGGCTCTTCTCCCATCTGATCACGCAGAGGCCTTAAGCAAACATGCCCCAAAAAGGCTCATACAGACTCATAGCAGTATAACTCTTTAATATAAATTATTCGAGGCGCGTTCTCTAAGAATTCTCGGATTTATGAAGGTACGTGCTTAGTCTTGCACGCTGGTGGAAGAGAACAAGCTTTAGCGGGATTTTCGGGGTGTATTTGTAACACCCGACCTAAGGCATGGCTTCTTTACACAATAAAGATGCGCCGAGCTCGAAAGTTGGTCGCAGAATATTATAATAGTACAAGCAGAGCAGGCGCTATATATCTATCAGTGCTTAGTATTCTGTTAAAAAGTTTAGTTAGTGGGCTTCATTACCAAGCCTGACTGAATGAACGGGGGATGAAGCATACTAACTACACTATTACACTAGCAGACTCAGGCCAGTTTATAATTCAGTACGGCTTACCAAGATGCAAATTCTGCCAACGTTTCTGTTTCACATCACATCACACTCATCACTCATCAGCTTCCGTCAATCCTATTTTTTTTTATGTTATGCTCTTTAGCTTGGTACAGTCAGCTGCAGAGGAAAGGATACCCCCCCTCCTGGTAAGGATTGTTACCAGTTGGGGTTAGATTTAAATAATTTTGAGTTTATGTGTAGACAATAGTAAAATCTTCAATTCATTGAAAAATCATATAAATTTAACCACAGGTTTTTGAAAACAATCGATACTTCCCAGGGGGGAGGGGGGGGGGGTGTATCCTTTTCTCTGCAGCTGACTATACAATCAACAACACACGCTACACCGAATCATACATACGTACTAGGAACGCGTATACCGTATCCGAAGGCTACTGGGCAATGTTCCCAGTAGAGTCGGGGAAACTCCTCCCTTCAGCTAATTCATAAGCGATATAAAAACTGCAAGACACGCTCTTCCCTCTGACTCAGTCCACGCCTAACACTGTCGGTGTAGACGGTGTAGATGTTCGGAATAAAAAACAAAAGTTAAGCTCACGAATTTAAGTTTAATTTCGGAGATTTCGCACAACACGTGTAAAATTCTAAAGGGCGTAAGTACGTGTGTGCCGCGCGGTTAGCTAAGGACAACTGCCGTACGAAAGATCGTCGGTTCTAGAAACGCATTGCTGCGTCACACACGCAACCTACCCGACATAAATTCTTAAAAAATAACGATATACTTAAATAAAAATTAAACCCTATGAGCTCGTCGCTAACACGCCCCACCCCAGTGCTGGCTCAGCACTCATCAACCAGAGGAATTCTAGCGACGCGCGCCGCCGACCGCCGGAGCGTGCCGGACTGGGTCTTGACCTCGACCAGCCGGACGCGCCCGTCCTTACCTGGGAACACTCGCTGCACAATCGCTTTCGGCCACACGTTGCGCGGCGCTGCGGGATCCACTACGAGCACCAAGTCTCCGACCTGTAGGGGTTTTTGCTCCTTGTTCCACTTTCTTCTAGGAAGCAGCTCCGGCAAGTACTCCTTAACCCATCTTTGCCAATACATGTCAGCTAACCTTTGACTTTTCCGCCATTGTTTTCGCAGGTACAGATCGGAATTGTCAAAGGTGCCTAAGACGGGTAAGTTGGAAGATGTTCCTAAAAGAAAGTGGTTTGGCGTTAGCGCTTCGTTGCTGCTCGGCTCCACTGACACGTGGGTTAGCGGACGGCTGTTAACGATGTTCTCAACTTCCATCATGAGGGTGCTGAGCGCCTCGTCTTTTGGCGCACGTTCCTTTAGTACGACGCTGAGAGACGTCTTGACGCTACGTATCAAACGTTCCCACGCCCCACCCCAGTGGGGGCTCGCGGGCGGTATGAACGTCCACTTGGCTCCGTTATTTAACGCTTCGTCACTGAGAGCCTTCTCGTCAAGCTCTTGTTTACATCTGCTTAACTCGTTGTCAGCACCCCGCAGATTTGTGCCGTTATCAGAGTAGAGATAACCCGGCCATCCTCGGCGCGCCGACATACGGCGGAGTGCCATAATAAGCGAGTCGGTGGTAAGAGAGTGTACGATCTCAATATGAATCGCCCTTACAGTAAGGCAGGTAAAAATGACTCCGTACCTTTTTTCACGCCTCCTTCCTACCACCACCTCCATAGGTCCAAATAGGTCGAGCCCGCAGTGTGTGAATGGCCGTTGATGATGCGCCACTCGTCCCGAAGGTAAGTCACCCATCACAGGAACCTCCGGTTTCGCTTTTCTAATTTTGCAAAACATGCATCTTGAAGCTACATATTTTACAGTAGGTCTTATTCTAAATATAGCAAATTTAGTTTTCAGGTTGTTTACCACAGTCTCCTGGTTGTCATGCGCGGCCTTTATGTGGTAATGGCGCACGAGGAGCTTGGTCACGTGGTGCCGCCCATCTAATATTATTGGGTTTTTTGTTTCAGCTGCGACACCGCGTGCAGCACCGATGCGTCCGCGGCAACGGAGTACCCCGTGCTCGTCTAAGTAAGGCGACCAGGGAAGTAGTCGGCTGCTTTTCTCTAAGCCTTTACCTTTAATTATAGCATCTAGCTCGGCGCCGAAAGACTCGCTCTGAGCCTGCCGGATCAGCAGCAGCTCAGCTTGTCTGATTGACTCCGCATCGACATCCTTGGTAAGTTTTCGACACTTCCGTATAAACTTCAGTACAATACCAGCGCTTCGCAACAGACGCAACCAGGAGGAGAAATGTTCGGGGTCTGGAATCGGTAAACGCACAGGTGAGTTTTTCACAAGGTTAATACGTTCTATATTTTCGACCGGTATCGCATTAGCAGCGTCAATAACGTTATGCGGCCACGATGACTCATCACTACGTAAAAACATTGGGCCCTTTAACCATTCATTTTTAAACAGGGCATCGTCATAGTTGTCACGTGTAGCTATATCAGCGACATTCAATTTGGTGGGCACGTACCGCCACTCGTCACTGCGACTGAGTTCGTCTATCTCCCCCAACCGGTTTGCAACGAACGTTTTATAGTTGCGCGCATCATTACGTATCCAGTGCAGGACGGTGGTTGAGTCGCTCCAAAAGAAACGTCGGTGTACAATCAGCCGGTGCTCTTTCAACAAACTATCGGCGAGTCTCGCACCCAGCAGTGCAGCCTGCAGTTCTAAACGCGGCACAGTCAGAGGTTTGACTGGCGCAACTCTGCACTTACTAGCTGCGAAGGCTACAGATATCTCATTATTACATATCCAACGAAAATAAGCCACCGAGCAAATAGCTAAAATTGAGGCATCGCAAAAAACATGCAATTGTAAATTATCATAGTTATTAAAATGTGATTTCGTAGCACAGGTCGGCATCGTCGTAGCAGTAGTGTTCTCGCAGCACCGCGTAGCATGCCGCGCAGGCGATGGCAATATCGGCGCGGGTCGCGCGGGGTGAGGTGTATCTGCTACGCTCGTAGCACTGCCGGCGGCCGCCAGATTATCAATATCTTTATTGGTCTCGCTCGCATCTGCAGGGCTTAGGTAACACCTTGGCACTCTAACATTCCGCATTTCTAATAATAGATTTATCCATTCATTCCACTTAGAAAAAATGTTGCTTGGAATACTTTCATCCCAACCGACACTTAATTGCCAAAGCGCTTGTAGCATTATCTTACCCTGTATCGTGAACGGAGAAAGAAAACCAAATACGTCGAAAATCGACATTATTACTTGAAGCATTATCCTTTTAGTTGGTACTTGTGATCCGTTGACAATCGCCTCAGGTATGCGTTTCATAGACAAGTCAAAGCCGAACTCGTCCGCGGCCGGGTACCAGATAAGGCCAAGTGTTCGTTCGCCCTCATACTGCCGATCTAATTTAAACTTTAAGGCCGACGGCCCTAAGGCTTCTTTTGGGACACTGTCCAAAACTGCCTCGCTGTTACTAATCCAGTTGCACATTTGGAACCCGCCTTCCTTATGGATTAGAATGATATCTCTTACCATTTGGATCGCCGCGGCCTCGTCCGGCAAGCTGTCTAAGTAGTCGTCCATGTAATGCTGCCCACAGATGGACCTGGCTGCGCCGGGCATCGTGGACGCGAAGCGCTGCGCGTTCCTATTCTTGACGTACTGGGCAATAAAAGGGGAGCAATTAGCACCGAAAATCAATGACGTCATGGCGTATGTCCTGACTTTTTGTTTACAGTCGGACCTCCATAAAAACCTTAGCGCGTCTTGATCCTCGGGTCTTATTTTGACCCTTAAGAACATATCTTTTATGTCCCCAGCCACAGCGTACCTATTCTCTCTAAACCGGACCATAATGCCGAATAGGGACGCGAGTAGGTCGGGACCTTGAAGTAGGTAATCGTTCAAGGAACAACCTCCACTCCTCGAGGCCGCGTCGAAAACTAGACGCAGTTTCTTTTTATTAGGGTTATCAACTCCAAAATGAGGTAAGTACCATGTGCGTGGCGTGGACTGAGGGTCGATAACTTCCCTGGCAAAATCATTTTGAAACAGGTGATTAACTCGATCCACGTACCTGGTTGCGTAATCCGTATTCGCCGTCATCTTTCGTTCAACCCCTTTTAACCTAATTAGAGCGTTACTGTAGCTATCAGGCATTGCGCAGTTTTCATCACGCCAGGGCAAACCGACCTGCCATCGGCCATCTACGAAGGTCGTCGTGCGCTCCAGCTGGGCGACTGCCCGGACATCTTCGTTGTTGTGACGCGGCTTATTACAAACACCGAGGGAATCGATCGAAAATGCGTGTCTCACCTCATCGTGAAGATCGCGAAGCGCGCGCGTGTGCGCGTCGTCGGACGCGTCCCCGGTCGCGACCAGCAGCAGGCTGGCGGGCGCGGGCGCATCACGGCCGCGGGCGCGAGCCACCGGCGGCGGCGCGCGCACTACTCCGTGGACACACCAACCTAGGGGGCTGCGCGTAGCGGACGGCTCATTAGGTTTACCCACACTTACTTCTAGAGGTAACAATAAATGATAGTTGTCTTGCCCAATCAAAATTTCAGGTACACAGTGAGTATAGTTAGACAGTAATTTATCGTTTAACTTTTGTAAGTGGGCATATTGATTACAATCAATTACACATAGTTCTTGCTCTGGCAGTTTTAGGCTATCGACACTTCGAACATTAATGTTAAATACATTTTCATTATTTAGACCAGATACATTTACAGATAGAACAGTAGTTGTACACACAAAATTGCTGTCGCTCCACGCACCGCTAACGCGCATGGTCTCTGTGCGCCCGCCGCTTAGGCCGGCGCGCGCGGCCAGCGAGCCGCTTATCAATGTTATTGTAGAACCATCATCCAACAGTGCTGTTGCAGTTATAATGCCGTTCGGTCCGTGTATATTAATAGGTATCACTTTAAGTAAAACTTTATGCTCACTTGAGTTTATATGCGTAACTGTTTCGGTGACCGGGCCGGCATCAGCTGTTTCTGACGAGTTGTGAGTTACCTGCGTAACCTCGTCGTTGCGATCCCGACTGATGACGTAGTGCAGCAACGGGTGATGCGCCTCGCCACATTCGTCCTTATCGCAGGCAGGCGCGGGGCAGGTCTCGCGGTCGTGGCGCGACACCAAACACTTAAAACACACTCCGTAGCGTTTCACATGCCGCCACCTGTCCTTTCGTAACGCCTTTTTGAACGGCTTGCACTCAGTTAGTTTATGACTCGCGCGATGGCAAAATAAACACTTACTCGTACTGTCATTTCGCGTTGATTGCACTAACACTGTTCGCGGGTGGCGAGCGCTGTAGTGATCAGCTTTGCTTCTTGAATGATGCTGATAGCTGACACTGTGTGGATCCGTGAACTGTATATTTGCTGTAGTAGTTATCTTCACTGCCTCTTCGTTTAAAAAATCCCCAAGTATTTCCAGCCGTGATTTTTTTGCTTCTTTAATTATAGGGAAACTATAATCGGACCATTTCGATAACAAAACGGTCGGCAGCTTAGATAAAATCATATTCACCATGTTTACGCCTTGTAGGTACTCGTCGTGGCCGATAGCTTGCACTGCTGCAATAAAGTTTTGAACTTTTACCGAGTATGACACAATGTCTTTATTGTACTCAGTTGACATAGGTGGAAGTCTTTTTAGTCCCTGCATAATTTTATTTAAGATGCTGTCTGCGTTACCAAATAGTAGCTCTAAGGTCTTTATCACGACGTCAGGCGTAGTGGCACTTATCATGAGAGCTGAGACTGCTTCCTTCGCGGGTCCTTGAAGACACTTCCTTAATCGCCATAAATTTTCCTTCGGGCTGAACCCGCACACTTCCGAGGACTCTTCGTAGGCTTGCTTAAACTGGAGCCAATCCAGTGGGTCCCCGGAGTAGGTAGGTAGGTCTCTCGGGGTACTCATTCGGCTAAGCAGGTTTTTATCGGTCCTGTTGTTCGTGGAATTAGCGGTAAGGTTTTGTAGTGCACTCGCGAGCATTTGAACCGTTCCATCACAAGTACCGGGGTCGAGCACCGCCGGCGGGCACCGCGAGCCCGGCGGGTTGCCATGATCGGGGGCTCGTGGTGCGGGTTCACGGTCGCACTGGCTTTGTTCCAGCCACTTTTCCACGTCCATCTTGCTGTTAGTGTGCAGCTCATCATTTGGACTGTATGTTTCGTCGTCGTCCTCATCCATTAAGTTGGCTAAATCCATCTCCAATTTTTTATCGATGAGCTCCATTTGAATACGCGCTTTTTCTTGAGCCGCTTCTAGTTCCAGCTGTTTCCTCCTTGCCAGCACAGACGACGATGTAGACTTCGATTTAGACGTTCGACTAGCGGGCGCGGGCGGTCGCCGCGCCACGTATTCGGCCTTCACGCTGCTACCCGGTATTTCAAACGTACGTTCAACGGGCTGCGCCTGATCATCGTTCTGCGTATTTCCATCGGTTGGCTGAGGGGTTATTTGCTCCTGGAGTCTTCGTCGGTCTTCGCTTTCTTTGTTTTCGCGCTCCTTGCGAGCGTTGTTGCGAGTATTCACCATTTTCCCAGGCGTCCGAATCATAAATCCGGTCGAAGTGACCACTTTGTAGACGGTGTAGATGTTCGGAATAAAAAACAAAAGTTAAGCTCACGAATTTAAGTTTAATTTCGGAGATTTCGCACAACACGTGTAAAATTCTAAAGGGCGTAAGTACGTGTGTGCCGCGCGGTTAGCTAAGGACAACTGCCGTACGAAAGATCGTCGGTTCTAGAAACGCATTGCTGCGTCACACACGCAACCTACCCGACATAAATTCTTAAAAAATAACGATATACTTAAATAAAAATTAAACCCTATGAGCTCGTCGCTAACAGTCGGATTACCCCCAGTACCTCGGATTGCCCCGAAAATTGGGGAGAATCGTGGAAATGAGGCCCGGACGTGGATTCCGAAGACACCGAAGACATTTCAGTCAAGAATTGAGGCCGTCAAATATTTGTAAAATTAATTTGCAATTAACATATTTAACTTGGGAATTTGTTGGAATTCTCGGCGGGCCGCGCCAAGTTTTTGCAATTGTTATTAGGATTTAATATTCTGACATTTGTGAGTTATTGGTTTGAGGAGATTATTTTATTCCGAGGGGAGTGTTTGTGGTTATTCAATAAAAGGAGATTTTTTTTTCACCAATTGACCTAGTCCGAAAACGGCAACTACATAATTGCGAAAAATTGTAATGGGAAATTGATCAAAATTCCGAATTTTATTAGAATTAATTAAAAGTTAAAACTAAACTTATTTAAATTCAAATAAAACTAAGCCACTCAAATGTGGAATGGTCTGTCGCCTGCGGTATTTCCGGACCGTTACGACCTTCAAACCTTTAAGAAAAGAGCGTACTCTCATCTGAAAGGCCGGCAACGCACCTGTGACTGCTCTGGTGCTGCAGGTGTCTATGGGTGACGGTAATCGCTTAACAGCAATGCGTCTGCTCGTTTGCCTCCTATACCATAAAAAAACAATTATATGTATATATATTAAAGATGTAAATAATAATCACCTATAAAAAGAACACCCCAATACGCCGAGAGCGGACCTGCTAGAGGTCCTCTCGCGGCATGGTCCCTATGACACTGGCCATTTAATGGTTGTATCTCTTTTGAAAACATCACTTTTTGATATCGCATAAAAATCCTACGTAACCTGACATACGTAAAGTAATTAAATTATGCAAAACAGCTACCGCATAGCACAGCTTACAAAAAAAAATCGATAAAAGAATATTCGGAAAAAAGAGCAAGTTAAGGGTGTTCACTCCAAAAACCAATACAGGGTATTAGGTATTATATAGGGGTACCATTTTTAGTACCATAACAAAATCCATATGGTTTTAACGAGCAGAAAAGAGCCTCAGTTGTATTATCAGTCCATCGGAACCCTGACCTATAAAACTCTGCCATAGTGACGTTATGATGCAAGTCGTAAGAAGTGCCAAACAAATTGTTTTATAATGTCACTGTGACAGCGTTCTATGGCGGGTCTGAGTTTTGATGAGCTGATAGTACATAAGCAGTGGTTAAAGGTTTCCAGATCATTCCACAAATGATTGATGAGTACATCGCCAGCCCATTTATCGTAGATCATGTAGGCTATTTACATGAAAAACCGCTTTGTATGGCATAAAGGAATCCTTCGAGGGTTTTGAAAGGATCGGTGAACACCTTAATGGGTACTTTGACAGATTTTTATAGTTATATATTTGATGCGTCCTCGATTTTTGCTTGCCAGCGGTCCCGGGTACGATTTCGGGCAAGGGTTATTGTATGGCGTGAGTACTTGTTTCTGAGTCTCGCATGTTTTCTGCACGGGTAACTGTGAAATTCCGAATTGATCTGAAATACGTTTTTTATGTATTATAAATCCTGGTAACAGATACCTTGCATAAACCGAAGCGAAGCGAGGGTCGCTAGTATTTTTATATGTAAAAGTAACCTATAACCGATGGAAAATAGCTCTAGTAGAACATATCTTTCGGAAACATGGAAATATGGGCAAATGAATATTCAGAATAAAAACACTGACTTTGTGATCGCGTTTTCTCTATAGTAATTAAACTGTGTATATCTTTTATAGGACGTAGTGCGAGACTTGAAATTAGTTTGGGACTAGGTTAATCAGCTGATATTTAATTGTTAATTTATTAATATTACATTTAATTAACATGTAGCACTGCACTTATATTTTATACTAATACCTGTTTAATGTCAAAATAACTTTAAAAATATACCATTTAATAATAGAAACCTAATTAAAATTTATTCTTTTGAGTCCCTGCTCTATCCTGACTTAAAAGCAGAGACATTTTTGTAATTATTTGCCATTTGCAATTTGTACTCGTAGGCAAATCCTTACCTGAAGTAAGCTTTCCTAGAAGCCGTGCACTCTCCTAATAGAAGCAATAATATTCAATTCAACCTTGCTCGTAATATTCATTGTATTGTTTGTATTATTTTACTTGGAAATAAAATTTACCCAGCAAGATCACCAGATCTTACCCCTGAGATACCACGAAATGTATTTTAAGTTTTTATTCCATTATTTATTATTATTATGGGTTAAGTACAACCTTTTAAGTTAATTTAGAACCAATTCCTGAAATGGTATAGGACTAAGATAAGGTAGAAATAATTATGACATCAAATCATTATCATCATCATCATCATCATCATCATCATCATCATCATCATTTAAAGGAAGGGCAGATATTTGTGTGATGCGCGCGAGTATTGAGCCTTGAATGTTTTTCATGTATTTACGTATGTATTACTCTATATAAGTATGTTTGGCACTAGTTCAATTCATCTGACATAGTCCCCTGATTTTTTTATACACCAAATTTCATCGAAATCAGTTCAACGGTTAAGCCGTGAAAGTGTAACAAACCGACACTTTTACATTAATAAAATTAACGAATAAGGTCCAATGCTCCCATCTTTCCCACGAATAAGGTGAATAGTCGCCAAGCTTGTAAAATACGGCTTATTCCACTGTAAGATCACTTTTCAATAAACTCATTTACATGAGAAGCAAAGTGTAATTCTGCTCTCGAGTTGATTTAGGACCGCCAATTAAGTGCTCGGTTCCCGGAAACCCGATTCAAAATTTAATTTTGAATGTTGACATCCGTACACTAAGCGACATTTGACGGTTATTTTCATTTACGTTAATATTTGAAACCTCGACGCCTACGGATGGTTATTATAAAGGGTGACCCCTGTTTCACCAACACTAATTTAAGAAGTTTTGGCTTGACTCTAGCTCCTAAATATCAATTATCCTCTAGGTACGTAAAATGTAGTTTATGTATGTACATGTAACTATTAATATATATTTCTGTATCTATTTATGTAGGTATTTGAATGTAGTTTTATTTTAGTTTTATTTATATAAGTTTTATTGGTTACTTAATGTGTTATATTCTTGTCCTTGTACACTTGTTTACTCGTTGCACAACCTTTCACTCTTCTCAATCTCTCAAGGGTTAGCTGGAAGAGATCCCTTAAAGGGATAAGTTCACCTTTGTACATATTTTTATATTAATTGTATTGTTCTGTTTGTTCTTTTGTACAATAAAGTGTTTACATACATACATACATACTAATTTCATAGAAACAAATCACTTCGCAGAATTTTCGTTTCATGGAAAGGTATTTTCAGCTGAACCCGTGTCGATTTCAGCGTATTTAACCGTGGACGTGGGATATTAAAAAAAAAACTTGTGGTTGCCGGGGTAGAATTGTGCCACTCCATATCTTCCCGTGGATGTCGTAAGAGGCGACTAAGGGAATAAAGGCTTGTAGTACTGTTAGCCGATGGGCTTGCCACCTGTCACTAATACACTGGGAAACATCTTAGCCTACTTGTGCAAAATGTGGTTACAGAATTATCAACAAGTTTTAAGACTTGTTGGTAATTCTTTAGCTCTGCCTACCCCACTCTGGGAATGAAGGCATGAGTTTATGTATGTGCAAACCATGAATAATGATGTAAACAAAGAAATAACCACAAAAAACTGGGAAGCAACGGATGGCCAGGACGATCCTGGAAATTTGTAGTTCTAAAATTACAAGTAAATTGCAAAAGCGTTGCGTTGCTAATCATTTTTTTCATTTTATATGCAGACAAGCCTTCGATTTTCAAAATGAAAACGATTGCGATTGAGTTAGGCAATTAGCCCTTGGGATAACTATGGCTAACACATGCTAAAGTTACAATCCTTATTTTGTCGACGGCAACCGGATCGCGCCCATTGCAATGTATGAATTAATATGAACTAATCCAAGCGACCTGGACGTACGACCCAGTTGCTATTACCAAAATCTAAAATATACCTGAATATGCCTCAAATAGAATTGATCGTAACTTCTTATTGAATTCGCTCGACTATTCCATATGGTATAATACTCGCACAAAATTTTGCAAAATGATTAATAATCCAAGTTATCCAAAACAAATAACTGCGTTGAATATATAAACAAACTCCTCAACAAACTTCTGCAAAGTCATGCGCTCCTAGTAAGTCATCAATTTTAATTATACATTTTCACAGAATTAGCGGAACGAGTTAGGCTTTTCCGGGATATTTGTAAATAAACATACCCTTTTTGGAGTGTACATCAAATATTTGCCAGGAATCAGCCAGGTAGCGTTGAAAACGATTGTTACAGCGTTTACTTACGGAAATGGGTCACGACAATTCTGTGTTCGACGAAACAAATGAAAAACCATTTGCTCTACGAGGACTTCTTGCTACTGCTATAATTTGATGGCTGTCTGTTTGTCTGTTGCGTAGTTTCTAGATTGTCTAGATTTGTATGATTTAATTTGTACTGGGCCGCCTTTATATGTTTTAGTTCGCTTTGATGTATGGAAACATAATCCACGTAAAGGGGCTCTATTCTAAAAGGTAACACTGAATTACTTTTTTCCTACTCCTGCACCTGTCATTTATATAGTCACGAACACGAATATTATAAGAACATACATAAGTAGTAGTGGTTACATTAGTTCTTAATTGTTCAAGTTATTACTTTACTTATAGTGTATATAGTTTAAATCATAAAAAATAAAATAAATAAAAATTTTGTGCTTAGTAATTATTAGTTACACCTATATTATGGCTTAAAAGACTTAGAATCCAGGACATTTTTTTTATTTTTTGCTGTCGAGTAATTTTGCATTTTATTTGAAACCTATAAGTTATAACCAAGTCAAAAAACACTCGTGTCGTCTTACTTTACGATGTTCGCTTTCAGGTCACATCTTATACAACTGTTCCATAAACTACTATTACATGTGTTGTCGTATTTTCAATGTTATAATAGCTGTTATTTACTTGACAGTATATATTTTTTAAACTGACTAAAACAAAGGCGGCCAACAGGCGATAACACGTCAGAAGCAATATACTTTTACCGAGAAAAATACAGCCCAAAGCTGGTATATCTGAACCTTAAGGCTTAGCTACAGTAAAACCTAAAGCTTGTTCATTATGATACATAATATATGCTCTATTGGGTGTAGGTCCGTATTACAGTGCCAATGGTACTGGAAGGGTCGTGCGGTGTGGTGGCTGTGTCAGCGATAATCGTATTAATGTTAAATGCGATAATTTATAAGGTTGTTTGAATGTCTAGATGGTTTTTTTTCAATTACGCACTGATTTTCGGTTTAAGGAAGTTTGGATGAAATTAAGCATAAACGTAATCCATTCATACTGCATTAACATAAAACATAGAATACGCTTTAGGTCCCAGGATTTTTAAAGATGATGCAAGTCTTGGCCCTGACGGAAGAGAACAAGTTTTTTCAAGTTTTTCATTATTGGGCCAAACTTTTTTGAAACTTTTTTTTTTACACAGCTGTTTATTAAAATTAAACTCTAAGCGTCTATTTCGAGAACAGCGGAGATCCTCATGCAACCTTTCAATTGCTTAGTCTAAGAGCGGATTCATTAACAGTAAAAGGAGATTGACGAGTTTACAATTACCGTACCTACAATCTATTAAAAAAAAACACATATTTTCAAAATTGATTCAAGAAAAATAAAAATAAATAAAAGCTTTTGTTTTTTTTCAATTTTTACTTTGAACTTTTGGTTTTCAAAGGTTTTTCTGTGAGCGATTATCAAATGGATCCTTTGAGCGCCAACAACGCCTAATGTGGTCACAAGTCTTCAAGCCCACAACGCCACTGACGACTAATTTATTTATTTATTAAGAAGAAACAAACAGTCTTACATTAAAAGTGTACATGAGTGATGAGATAATAATAAACAGACCTATAGTTTCCTTAATTAACATGCAGTCTATAAGTAATTAGAGAAGAGAAGTGCGTTATAGAAATCACAAAAAGCCATTCCTTATGAGATAAAACAAAAACCAAAAAAAAGAAGAAAAACAAAAATAAAACATAACAGTATAAAGGAATACAGGAAAGACAGACTTCAAGAACTTATAAGAACCAAGTAATAGTGTTCTTTGGTAATAAGAGAGATTCTACTATAAAGGAGAAGAGTTTTGGAATTAATGATGTTGTTGATGCATTCATAAACATAAAGCGATCTTGAAGATTGCTTTATGTAGATGAACCTAGGAATAATTGGCTGCTGTGCGCACGATACATGCATAATTTGGTTTTAAGGGTGGGCTAGCACCAAGGACCCTATTAGGCGCCCTGCTCCATTCCTCGATAGGATTATTATCAACGACGATGACGTTAATACTAGTGGTCCTGATATCCGTGTTACACGCGGAACCGTAGCTCCGTGATCTTAGCACCGGCGGTACTAAGTTCCCGAACTACACGGTCACGCCAAGATACGTATCCGTGTCTGCGTTCGGCTACGTATCTGCGGATCTCGGCTCCGGCTTCGCTCCGCACGGTTATTGAATGAAAGCTTAAAATTAAACGTCACGGTCACGGGCGGATCGGATCTACGTGTAAATAAGAAACGTATCTCCGTGTAACACGGAGCTACGTATCTTAATTACACGTAGCCGAATTTCACGTGTCGAACGGGCCGGATCTCCGTTGCCGTGTTACTCGGTAACGGAGATTCGGCTACGGGTACACGAAACACGGACACGACCAGGAGCCCTAGTTAATACTAGAGTAATGTACTATTAATTTGATTTTATTGATGATTAAGTTTTCCCCACAAGCATAGGATTTTAATTTACTAGAAAAGAAAAAAAGAATTTCCTAAGGAATAAATCATTTTCAACTTTGAAACGAGTAAAAATTAACATTATATTCATTCAAATACAGTTTAAACTAAATTGTTTTCTAAAGCACTATACAGCACACAGGGTCTTACGAGATATACGTACTGACATGCGGTATCACTCAAATATTTCCCAAAACCCGAAGCTAGGACCGCTAGCAGCGTAGTCCGTTCAACTACGAAAATATTAAAAAAAAATAAAAAAAAATTGTATGTTCATATTTTCGTTTTTTTTCCTATTCCAAGCTTCCAAAGCCACCACACCTTTACCCGGCCTTTATCCGAACGCGAGCTTACCGGCTTGTCGGAATCGCGAGTCAAACCTTTATTAAGTCGTTCACCACGTTACCTGAAAAAATAGGGAAAGTTTATTTTAGCGCGAGGTTTTCGTAAGATAAGCAGCCGTTTTAAATGTATGCCTTAGTCTTAAATTTAGAAGTTTATGCTTAATAAACTTATTTACCATATTTAATATAATATGGGTACTACAATTAAAAGTTAAAACTAAACTTATTTAAATTAAAATAAAACTAAGCTACTCAAAAAATAAAAGCTAAAGATGTAAATAATAAGCACCACTATAAAAAGAAGCAGCCTTTAGCAGGTCCGCTCGCGGCATGGTTCATTACCTCTCTGGATAGCTAGCCCAATCCTTTGGCAGAGGTAAGCAACAGCTCTAGGATCTATATTACTAAATAAGCTGCATAGTAATGATTTATTTAATTAGAATTATACTAGTTCTAGTGACCCGCTGTCGCTACACTTTGGTTAAAGTATGTGACTGATCTGTAGCACACATACATAAACCAGGAAATCATTTACCTCATGGTGAAAACTGCATCAAAATCCGTTCGGTGGTTTATTAGGAGTTAGCGGTCACACAGACAGAGAGAAAGACAGATTTACGGAGGCAAAAAAAAACTATCTCTCAAATTATCATCATCATCATCATTTCAGCCGGAAGACTTCCACTGCTGGACATAGGCCTCCCCCAAGGCTCTCCACTCAGACCGGTCTTGTGCTCTCGCATCCACCGCGTTCCTGCGATCTTTACAAGGTCGTCACTACATCTTGTTGGAGGCCTACATACAGCTCGTGTCGCGGTCCGCGGACGCCACTCAAGAACCTTCTGACCCAAATTTTCATATTCAGAAAAAAATGTTTTCAACCAAGCAACGCACGGTCTTCAAGGTACTGATGCTAAAAAGAAACTAACCATTTTATATAATACCCAGGCACAGAAAAAGCAGAAGTCAATTTCCAAAGCTGCATGACGCAAGCCAATTCACCGGATTTCGCGCCATGGAACAAAACGTTCTATTCCCTTTAATTAGTTTGTGCAAAGGTAAATGAAACGAAATGCAATTTGGAATTATTAATAGTAATAGCATATGTGCAGTTTTGAGTCAAAGTAGATGTGACTGTGCTCTGTTGCAAATAAGGTCGTCAATGCAATGAGCGTATTGTGACTGATAAGTTGTATTCCAAAAGAACTAATTTAAGAATTGATAATGCGCTGCGGAGTACCCGGAATTTACAATGAGCATTACCGCCATTCAAATCGGTTTGTCTATTATCAAAACATACTCTAATTGTCTATTTGTTTTTATTGTCTACTAGCTTCCGCCCGCGACTCTGTCTGCGTCGAAGCCGTTTAGAGCTATTCCCTCGGGTGCTGACTAATATTTCAGTATAAAAGGTACCCGTCTTCATTGAAATTCAGCGATTTAACTGTTAAAACAGAAAAAAAAACTTTCGCATTAATAAATAATGTCAGTTAGGAGCTATCTTGATAAAAACTTGTAGTAAAACTTAAGGATATTGGAAATTATAAAGTAGTTAAATAATTTAATCTATGAACGTTTTCATTCTCTTTTTTTAAAGTAAGTTATTTTCTGACAGCGCTCTTATACGATCTTTTGGCTCTACTATGCCCAAAGATTAATGTATGGAATAAGAAAACTGAATCTATAGCTGGATTGATAGATAGAACATTAAAGTATTGCATGTCATTAAAGTATCGGTCACCGGTATTTTAATGTAAACATCAAAATAAAGGTACATTAAGATACAAGGCAACCACAGATACAGTTTTGCAACATATTGTAGGAAACGAATGATATGCATGTAGATAAAGTTTTGTATGCGCCTGTACACATAATTAGGCATTAAGACACTACACTCGTGTATTTTTTTTTTTATTTTTTTTTATATCATAGGAAGGCAAACGAGCACACAGGCCACCCGATGGCAAGTGGAAACTGTGACCCATAGACACTATTAATGCCTTTAATTACGCACCATTCACATCAACTAATTTTAAACATTCATGTTTAGAAACATTTACCTCGCCTGATCTTCATGGCTACTTGAAGATAATATATAGCTATTTAAGTGCCCTAACTCTAACGATGCCGCGTGATTGCGCCGGCGGCGCTTCTAACTTCGCAAATCATTACAGGGGTTGTAATAGTGCATTTATCATAGTAATAATTTACATGGTAAGGAAGTATGCTAAACATCAAAATGTCGGCTACATTGCTAAGTTTGTTGCTAACGAGGCTGTGTTAGTTGGATTGCAATTATACTAGCCAATGCATGTAGGTAAACATCTATTTTAGAAAACTAATGTAAACAGTTATACAAAAGGATTTAAGGGGGAGCATGCCGTTTGGCCAAAATATGTTTGCCAAATATATCGTTTCGTATCGTTATTCGTTTTCGTATCGTTTCATTTGCCAACCGATTTTTTTAAATTAGTTTTGCTTTATTTAATTTTTATTTATGTGACAATGTTTGCAATGATACTCCATATCAGATTGTGTATTTTTAATATAGTTTTATTGCAATTGTATTAACATGTTTGTTATTGGTGTACCTTACAATTTTTTCTGTACCTGTAAATATTTAAGGTTTTATTTCAGTACCATCGTGTGGAAGCCTATAGTTTAGGTTAGGTTACTTTTTATAGTCCTGAAATATTTACGATTAAACAAAACAAAGCGGGTTTGCCAAATGTAACGTTTGGGAAACGATACGTTTGGCAAACATATTTCGCCGAAACAAAGGTAGCCCGGATTTAACCTAAACCATGCTTTGTCCTTATCTGTCATTGTGACATTTGAATTTGACAGATAAGGACAAAGCATAGTTTAGCTATCCCGCGGTTATTCCACGTTTACAAGTAATGCCGTTTTTAGTTAAGCTTTGAGAAATTGCAAATAATATATATTTTTTAACCGACTTATGTTCACCTATTTCTCTGACAATTGTAGACCGATTTTTAAAAATAGGTTGTGGATTGATACTTTCGCGGTGGTCTCATTGTCACCAAATCTGAATCTGATGAAGGGATCAGTGAGCAATTAAGGGACCTTCTTAAATATTGTAAGCAAGCATATATCGATTTTAATATTTTTAATAATATACTTGTTACTAATTTGCACTCGGAAAGAATCACAGATGGCCACCGGACCTCAACGGTACCTATTTCAAGGGTGGCGATAAGATATCTCGATAAAGCTAGTTGAGCGACTACAACAGTTGCTTGCAGGCCGCTTAAAACGGCGACCACAATATTTTTGAACAAAAATTACCTTAGACAGCGGTTTTTTTTTAACTCTGGCACAGACAGGCAAATCCACAGTGAACTTATAACACCCCCCACTCTGCGTGGGGGTTAAAAATCAATCGCACAAGGGCAAAAAATTAAAGACCTTTCTTTTCCGTAGAAATAATGAACTCGGAATTTTCAAGTTCCCCGAAACGGAAACAGACTAAATTTCCTCGGAACACAACTGAATGCAGATTAGGCTGGCTACCAGCCAAGAGCCAAGTGGATCGAGATTAATATAATTGAACATGCACTCTTAATCATGATAATTCTGGGAAACGCTGGTCACTGGAGTATGCCAGCCCAGAGGGCCGCTACAAGCAATATTGCTCTTGACGTGTTATGGTTCTTACATACATACATGCCGTCACGCCTGTAATCCCAGTGGGTTGCCGGGTTAGAATAGTGCCACTCCATGTCTTCCCGTGGATGTCGTTCGAGGCGACTAAGGGAATATAGGCTTGTAGTACTGTTAGGCGATGGGCAACCTGTCACTAATACGCTGGTAAACATCTTAGCCTATTTGTGCAAAATGTGGTTACTGAATTATCAACAAGTTTTTAAAGTTGTAGGTAATTCTGTAGGTCTGCCTACCCCACTCTGGGATGACAGGCGTGAAGGTATCTATGTATGTGTTTGTATGTATAATACTATCGCTCTGCCGCCGCGTCTCTGTCGCTGCGTTAGTGACGCCGGAGCTGCGCTGGTCATAAGTCCACCTTAAGTGTAGTTAGGTACTTTGAGCAATTAACTGGTCAACAACGGTGACTAGACAAAAACATGCGATGGAGCGATTATTAACTGTCTGCGTGTTATATTAAATTACATTTGTAATTGTCTGTGATAAGCTGATAAGGATTAAGTTGACAGTGGCGTGACCGGACGCGGAAAGGGCTATTTTATCAATCTGTGTTACCTAGGGACAAAATTTTATTTTTCGCTCATTTTGTATGGTTCCCTATTTATGGTACTAAACCAATGTTTATAGGAATTACAAAAATAATGTTTCACGTATTAAACCCTTAATCAAATATTGGGAAACTATTTCCCACCTAATTTTATAGTTTTCATTTGTTTTTCTGTTCTTTGTTTGTGTCTTCATAAAGCTTATATTCCATTATCATCTTGAAATTTTCCTGTTTGATTAAGGGTTAACATAATCCGGTTCGGAAAAATAATGGTATCTCAATCTTAATCCGGTTTTTTTTCATACAAATTATATTGAAAACTAACTTTAGACTCCATTACTTTTATGTATAAGAAACGTGTTTTTAGGGTTCCGTACAAAACTGAAAAAACGGAATCCTTATAGGATCACTCGTGCGTCTGTCCGTCTGTCCGTCTGTCACAGCCAATTTGCTCCGAAAGTACTGGACCGATTGAGTTGAAATTTGGGACAAATCTAAATTGATGACCCAAGCACAGATTTGCAAAGTAAATTTTTTTTTTGGGTCATTTTCAGGGACAAATTAGGAAATTGAAAAAAAAGTTTTGCAAACCTTATTGTGTCATATATGTATTAAACAGAACAGAAAGGGCTCGTTATGAGAATCTCAAACATATTTTTGTTATAATTGTAAAATAAATAGTTTTGATTTTATTCATGAAAGAAGACGAAAATTTCCCCCCCCCCCCCCCCCTCTAATCTCCGAAACTACTAAACCTAAAATTTACGGGAAAACCTAAAAAAACGTATGTACGGAACCCCCTCCACGCGAGTTCAACTCGCACTTGGCCGGCTTCTTTTCTTAAGGTGTGTGTAGTGTACTGTGTGAAGGCAAGCAACAACAACTATACCAACTTTCACGACAATAGCTTCCTTTAGGTAGTTGCTCAGAAGAACTCCCGTGACATACAGACAGGCAGACAGACAGACAAGACCCCGAAGTCTCACAATAGGGATCAACTAGTGAAATTATCCCTTCAAAGGATGTCTTCCAGCGAACCCTTAATAAACAGAATTCATAACAGTAATTCAACTCAAATCAACAGTTTATAAATAAAATACCTGAAGTTTTTACATTTCCATTAAATTAAACAAAAACTAACCATGACATACTTCAATCAAAATTACTTCCGTATAACCTAAATTAAAGGTACAGTCACGATCAAACGAGGTGACAAAACACGAAACGTATAATTTGTCTCGAAACGAACTGTACGTAAAAAGCTGATAATTCGGTGGATCCGAAACGTGTCGAAAGTTGCCCCTGGCTGCCTGCGGACCTCTAATAACAGCAATCGCTTAAATATGGGGTACGGTTGCCTGCGGCTACTAAAATGTGGACCTGGGTCCAATAAATATTTGAGGTAAATAAATAAATAATAAATAAATCGTGCATATGTTTCGTGCGCAGCTGAAATGGCTTCCTATCCGCCGCCGTAGAGATTTACATGTACTTTCACTTCTTTTCAATGTCCTCTTCCATTCTTCTTCTCCTCCCTATCTTTCTGAAAGATTTAGCTATTTAGCCTGCGGCAACGGTCATCGCCTGCGTTCCAGTGCCAATCTTTCCTTTGCGGTTCCGTCTAATAAAACACATTTCTATGCCAAATCCTTCACAGTCCGTGGTGTCCAACTTTGGAATGAGCTTCCGTTGTCCTTAAGACAATCACCAACTGTAGTCGCTCTAAAGCGAAATTTAAAAACGTTGTGGCTGAATGAGTCGTGAAGCTGAGTTCCTATAACGATTATAGTTATGTATATACATATATATATATTATATATATATTATATTATATGTGTATTTTATATGTGGGTACCTAAGTTTATGTTACCTACTGGTTTATTCGATTAATATTTTTATTTTATTTTTCTAATTATTAGTATTATCATCTGTTTTTGATATTTTTTGTGCAAACTTGTATGTGTCCAACCCTATGCATTGTCCTAACTCATTAACTTCAGGGTTAGCTGGAAGAGATCCCATTTAGGGATAAGTTCGCCTTTGTACATTACTTTAATATTTATATTGTAATATTTATATTTTTGTGCAATAAAGAGTTTACATACATACATACATACATACATACATAAATATTATTTCATACATAATTTACACTTTAAATTTTTAAATAGCACAAATCATAATATTAATAATTATACATTATGTTAAAAATATCAAGTTTATTCATTTACTAACTAGCTGTTGAAAAATAAGACATAGCCTATGTTACTCAGCGATAATGTAGCATTCTAATGGTGAAAGAATTTTTGAAATCGGATTAGTAGTTTTTGAGTTTATTCATTACAAACATACACACACAAAAATACAGATTTTTCCTCTTTATAATATTAGTGTAGATAATAATTCTATTTAATGCTTAATAATATTATTATATATATTCAATTTTATTTCTATGCCTCCAATGATTTGCATTTGTCTCTATCCTTACCATTTATCCAGTGTGTGCCAGCGATCTTTCTAAGATGACCTTAAAAAAAAAACAAGGGACTATGTCACACCAATTAACCTAGACCCAAAATAATCTCTAGGCTTGTACTATGGTATTAGACAACGATATAAATAGATACTTATATAAATACATAGGAAACACATATAACTCAGGATCAAATATTCGAGATCATCACAAAAATACCTGCCATTACCGGGACTTGAACTCAGGCAAGACCAATAGCTCCGTAGGTAGGGTCACTACCAACTAGGCCAATACGTCGTCAAAGTGGTGGCACCTTGTGCAGGTCCGGATCGTTACTACCGTCTTATCCTTTGACCTACCGCCATCAGGTGTGGGTATAAGACTCACGGGGAAATTAAAAATATAGAGTCATTTCATTCTAGTCCTCAGGGTTGGCAACGCATTAGCAGTCTCAGGTTAGCAGTCCTTAGATCGAGGTCTAGAGACTTCAAATATCTGTGGGTCTCAGATCCTCCACTAAGCCATAAAAAAACAGTTAAAGGCGCGTTTTCAAATGTTTCTGAAAGCACACTTCTAATGATACAGTCAGTAACTGGTCACTTCAAGCTACTTTTGTACTTTATCGCATTAACACATTAAACAATCTTGTTTGACATTGCTTACGTGACAGTAAAGCGACAAGGTATTTAAGGGATCAGTTTCTTTTGACGCTGACTGTACATAGCGAAGGTACATGCATTGTATCGTTGCAGTCACTCCAGGATTAATAATGTCAAATCTTTCAGTGCAACCGACCTTAAAATTTATAATGTCATGGTGATTAAATAATAATGATAGCCTAAAACTTACACTCCCAGGAGTTTCCCACGCAACTTTAAATGAAGCGATAATTTAAATGAAACAATGTTTCACGAAACTCCACGTATCATTTACACATAACAACGTCTAAAACACGACACGGCATAATTTGCATGCACGCTTCTGCAAAACAAATAAACTTAACTTGTTTCCCAATTACTTACAACGAAGCCCACATCATCGAAAAACAACTGAAATATAAACAAGACGCGATTGAGTGTCAGTTTTGTATAGAAATTAAGTAAACGGGCGTTTAAAGTTTTAATAGGTTAAGCGCCAATGACACCGTGTAGGGTAATTTTTGCATGGATATTTGTGAGGTTGGTATACAACGTTCAAAGCACGTGTAGGGACGATTCATCACAATGGCTTGGCGTGAGCGTCACGCGATGGTAAACAGCTCAACAGGAAATATGTGAAATGGAATGTTTAGGGCTTCGGGGAAAAGTTAAAGTTAAAAAGCTTTATACGTATAAACAGTTTTTTTTTCCTGGAAAAAATCTCTAATATAAAAATAAATATCAGGGGACAATGTTACACCAATTGACCTAGTCTCAAACTAAGCTCTAGGCTTGTACTATGGGTACTACACAACGATATAAATACTTTTACAGAGAAATATAATAATATACTTAAATACATAGAAAACATCCATGACTCAGGAAAACCAATATTTGCGCTCATCACACAAATATCTGCCCTTACGGGGATTTGAACCCAGGACCACAAGCTTCGTAGGCAGGGTCACTACCAACTAGGCCAGCGCATCGTCATCAATAAAAATTCAGGGGACTATGTCGCACAAATTGAACTAGTCTCTAACTACTTAAGCTCTAACCCTGTACTATGGGTAATTGGGTACTACACAATGTCCAATTCGTGTTTACGAAATCAGCTCAACTCCTCAGTGTATGTGGTCAAGTTCCAATTAAATAAAATAGGCGGGTACCAGACTAGCCCGTCACTTGGCTCTTCACACGGACGAATACGCAAATAATACGTGTGGGAACAAAAAACTATTGACATGGATTCAATCTCATATTTTTTTTACAAATAAATGGTGTGTTAAATTAACCTACCTAGTAATAGTGGCGGTAGAGGCTTGTGCAGGGTCTTTTTAGATCACGAACACCATCTTATCTTTACATCATCAAGCAGCAGTGCTCGCATTTTTGTGTTCCTGTTTAGGGGTAAGACAACTAGTCATGTGACTAGCATAGAGGCATTCCTTTTTAGTTCTCGTTAATCTTGACATTGAAAATGTTATAGAGCTCAGATCCATTACAATTTGTAAATTCTTCCTTCTTTCCTTTTCCTTTGATTCATCAGTCACATTATACGACCATTCTGTCAGGAACAGTCAAAGGAAACAATTTAATCTCTGAGGGAAAAAAAAACTCAGACAAAGCCCTAGGTAAAACCTAGTTAAGATGCCGCTCACAAACTGACTTAAAAAAGTTAAGCAAGAATCATCAAAAACTTTAAGTATATTTTTTAAGTACAGTTCAGAAACGCTTCGCGTAAACTGTCTAGAAACTTAACATTATTTTAAATAATCTACATAAATAATAGTTACAATTCTTCAGACGTAGATAATGTTTTCTCAAGTTAAATAATTCTCGAGCTGATTATACTATTCAGATTTGCACTTAAATACTATTTACATCTGAATAGCAAAGAACTACTATAACAAATATCTTGCATTAAGTCTGAGACTTACAACATAAATATAATGGAAGACCAGCTTTAAAGGGTCTTGAATAAATTATTAAAATTAAATGAATACAGTAAGTAGATAAGACTATTTTAAAAGTGCATGCTTGTGAAGGTTGTTTATTAAGTCATGTATTTATACTGGGAAACATTTTAGCCTACTTGTGCAAAATGTGGTTACAGAATTATCAAGAAGTTTTAAGACTTGTTGGTAATTCTTTAGCTCTGCCTACCCCACTCTGGGAATGAAGGCGTGAGTTTATATATGTATGTATGTATTTATACATTTGTTTCATATTTGTTTAGATTATACCTGAGGTAGTTTTAAAGTTACCCCTTCCAGCACTCAAAAATTACTTGAAAAAGTCGTTAATGTCTAAAGCGTATTATAGGATCGAGGACTAATTATAATACACAAAAATGCTTGGCCTAAACCCGAAACTTAATCAATAATAATATATTTTTTTCAAATTCAAAAGCTTTATCTTATCTGGGGGACACCGTTGATGTAGGAAAACATATAAATCTTATGTGGTCATCTTGCACCGTCTTATATACACATAAGTAGGTGTTCTTTTTTCCTTTTCTCTCTTAAGATTCTGGTGTGTTTTCCTGCGGAAACTACGCAGGATATTTGAAATATTTTTTAATTTGCTATTTATAGATTTATATAATGCTAGACTAAGTAGTACCATTGTAATATTAAATATATAAAAAAAAAAATACTGACTGCTGAGTTTCTTGCAGCGTTTCTTCTCAGCAGCTTGTGAAGCGCTGGTAGATTCTTGACGTGTAAAAGTGTCTTTATCTTTATAAACTAAATGTGAACAAACAAAATGTTATTAATTTCTAATTCCGATATTACAAGCTTTTTAGGGTTCTGAAATCAAACAAGGAACCCTTAGTTTCGCAATGTCCGTCTGTCTGTGTGTCAGGGACCCGAACACCCATTCCCCTATAATAGTAATTTATGCAACAGTTGTATAAGAGAGGTCAAAAAAGACGAGTGGTGTGGTTACGACGTGAGCCGCAGGCGAACATCGTAAAGCAAGACGCCACGAGTATTTTTTGACTTAGTTATACACCGTTGCATACAATACTTTTTCTGCGACTAGGTTTCAAATAAAATGCAAAATTAAATGAATATACCTAGGTTAGAATACGAACGAACGAAGCACAGAACAACAAACGAGCGAGAAACATTCGAAAACAACAAAATATGTGTCTATGGTTAACTTTGTTTTTAAATTGATGTGCACTTGCCAGGTTTCATATTTAAAAAAAAAGTTGCACTATCGATTTAACTTTTGAAATAGGGACTAAAAAACACCTAATGATTTGAGAAATGAATTATTTTACCTGATTGGTCGATTTTAATATAGCTGCGTTCTGGTTGGTTGATACCATTTAAAATGTTTTTTTTAAAGAGTTAAATTAGTAAAAGAGTTTACATACCAAAAAGAACCTAACGTTCCGATTGACAGTCAATGAGTATTGTGATTGGTGGTTTATTGGTGGCTGGTAGATTTTTGACGTGTAAAAGTGCCCGTGCGGCCTACTTACTGAATAAACATCTTTTATCTTTTTTTTATCTTTTTAATTTGGTGGAAGTATTTTGATTGGTCAAATTAACCTAGGTGTAAGCAGTGGCGGTACTGCCATATAAGCCCAAAAGCCGGGCTTGCCTTGCCTTACAAAAATACATACATACATACATTAAATCACGCCTGTTTCCCAGAGGGGTAGGCAGAGACCACTTCTTTCCACTTGCTACGATCTTGACAAATTTAAAAATAACTATTCATTAAATCCACGTAATGTATTAGATAGGTATTTCACCTTCGCGCGCCGCGCGCTCTCACTAAATTCTTCAAATCAAATTACATGCAACAGTAGTATATACCTACAAAATTTTACCGCGCACCGCCGGCCGCCACCTACGCAGCACAGCGCTCAGCGCTGTGCGGCAACCAGTCGAACTATTCATGACGCGGCTAGCTCGTATCTCGCTCGCACGTATTGGCTTGCAATCGGGCTTTCATATTCTCTGTCTTACCCACCGAAACGGCATATGCCCAAAAACGTCTGCTCGTGTATTAATATGGCAAATAGTATGAGAGTAAAAAGCCAAGCTTGCGTATGAAGTTGTACACGAGTCCATAGTAAATGCGAAATTCGCTTCGCGCAGGCGCGGAGCGCGCGTTGAGCCGCCATTGCTATTTGTTGACAAATGCTTTTATTCACGTGTTGAATAGTTTGTTTTGTTTTGTTTAGGCGTTGAGAAGCGCGGCGCGGTCAGTGCAATAATACGTTTTTTTTTGTGGTGTTGTGAGTTGTGATTCAATTAGATTGACAATGGAGGAAGTCCCGTGTGACTGTGATATTTTAAAGTGTGCACAAACTTTGCTTGTCGACGGAAAGGTAAAATGTTTTGACTTTGCAGAGAAAAAGGTACCTATTTCTTCGGCAAAACCTACGCCTGACTTGTGTATTTCTCAGAGTAGTAAATCGCACAAAAGGCAGTTTAACAGGTCAGTGTACAAAACTCATTGGATTGTTGGTTGTTCGCACTCTAATAAGTTATATTGCTGGTGTTGTATTTTCTTATCTAACGACAAAAACGTGTGGAATACATCTGGTTATGACGATTTAAATAATTTAGCTGGCGCCATTAAAAGACACATGAATTCTCGAAAACACATGAACGCGGTAATTTCTTTTAGTGATTTTGGTAAACAGCGAATTGAGACATCTTTATCGCGCTAATTATCAAAGGAAATTACAAAACAACATGCGAGTTGATAACAATAGTAGCGTTTTTCAAAGATTAGTCGATGTTGTTTGTCATTTAGCACAACAAGAACTTCCCTTCAGAGGTCACGATGAGTCTAAAACTTCATTGAATAAGGGTAATTTTTTAGAGCTTGTGTCGCTACTTTCAAAATAGGTACGATGGCGTTTTAGAAAAACACATTCGATGTATACAAATAATAATTTAATTTAACTTTGTTGTGTAATATGCATGTACTTAATTTTTAGATAGGTAATTGAAATAAAAGTAAGTACTTATTGCTTTCTCCCTAGGCAAGCAAAGTTAAAATAAGAAGTTGGACCTTTATTTTATTCTCTCATACAAACCAAGCGGCTTTTTTCAAGGCCACCGAAAGTATGCAATTGCTGATATGTCTGTAAAATTATATCTAGTGGTAACATGCCTTCAGGGTGCTTTGGTGAGCTCGTCCACGTAAGCAAATGCCTATACAACTGCAGAGTGAAGTGAAGATTGATCAGTAATGTGGTAACAAGATAAATTTATCCATAATAACCGTAAAAACTACAAAACATATCTCTCGGCTTGCCCTATTCTGAAACCCTAGGCACGCCACTGGGTGTAAGCTTTGGCAGCTAGGCATATCGTTTTGGCTCAAAAAAGCACAATTGCTGTTAAGGGGAATAGACTAGATAGACTTTTCTACGGAATGTTCTGCGGACATATTATCTATATTCTTATATTAGTGTTCGTGACTATATAAATGACAGATAAAAGTACAGGAGTAGGAAAAAGCCTTTAAAATACTTATCTCTCGAAGTATAACCCACTCAAAGAATAACCCCTTTGGAGGAAATATATTTAACTAAGTTATTTGTTAAACGAACCATTCATGTAAGAGAAACTTAAAGAGGTAAAGCTCAGATCGTCGGCAGTAAATTGATATCCCTTGCATTACCGAATATAAGGGTAACCCTTATAAGTAGCGCTTGAAAAGCTAATCGGACGGCTTTTTATAAGGGTAACCATTATAAATAGCGCTTCAATAGCCAATCGAACGGCTTTTTTTAAGTTAAATATCGCTAAAAATATAGAGCTTTAATAGCAAAATTGAACCAGACTCATACTTAACGGATTTGGATAGTTAATCATTTCGAAATATCCATTTCAAACCATGGTAAGGGAAACCCTTATAAATAGCGCTTAAAAAAGCAAATCGAACGGCTTTCAAGCGATGCGGTTTTTCTAAATAAATCCTTGTAAAAACCCATTCGAAACCCTATGATTGGGATAGCTGGCCGGTCCCTGATCTGTCCGCGGTCTAGGTTAGTTTCTCTATGTGCTCCGAGGCTGTTATTAGGCATGGTTATACAATTACATTACTCCGACAAAGTTGCGAAACAAAATCTTGGAAAAAAAAACCTGCACCTCCCGTGCCTCATATAAATATAAAGCAAAGGTTATATATAACATCGAGTGAGGTGTCATTGGATAGGTTTAAAAAAACATTAAGTACATGTAATTTAAAAAAAAGGATTTGTGGGACCGTTTAATTTTTACAGACTTACAGACGATCTGTTTTTTTTAAATTTGAAATGAAAGCACGTTTTTTATAAGTTACTTAAAAGAAAAAATAACACGACTAAGTAGACTTTATTGTTTGAGATAGAGACTTAAGTGATACCTACTAAAAATCCGTCAAAGAAAATTAGTTCATAACTTGTTGTTTTTTTTAGATATTTTTACAGTAATAACGGCTTCGGAACCCAACACTGAGCATGTTCCAACATGCTTATGCCCGGTACGATGTAATTTTTTAATTTTTTAGAGAAAAAAACATTCCTTAATAATATCAAAATCATCCTCACTTCGTCTTTCTATAACATACGGCTAATAATAAAGTTAAACGTACCACGGCGTATCATATTGCGTCTCGCGGCGGGGCGCAAAACAAACATATACAAACATCACGTAACATACTGTTATTATAACTTACTTGAACAAATACTGCAGAGTTTATAACTTTGTTAAATTTAACTTAATTACGTGCGGTAGAAACTTCGAGTAGAGACTTTAACTGGCGTTTCTATTCGTTTCGGTTTTAGACCAATCGCGTCACTGGTAGATCACGTGACTCTTCGTATCACGTCATCTGCCTGTGACGCGATTGGTTGAAACACGAAATGAATAGAAACGCTAGTTAGCTTTAGTTGGCAGCGCATTTGCAGTCTTAGGATTGCGGTCTTGTGAATGCGAATGTCTATGGGTCACAGTTTCCACTTAGGTACCATCAGGTGGCCTGTGTGCTCGTTTGCCTTTCTATGAAAAAAAAAAAAAAAAAAAAAAAAAAAAAAAAGCTTAATGCATCTGACTAGTCTGTTGTTAAAACCATATTGCCTTTCACGTATCATCGTATTGTCCACCATTTGATAGCTCTTATTTACTTAACAGTAGATGAAGATGGTGATGACGGCGTCAAATTCAAAAAGTGTTCTACTTAAAAACCAGAACATTTATCACAAAACTGGTTAAGGTACCAGGATTAGGATTGTACCGAAAAGTAACTTCTCATATTGTGAAAGTTTCTTATGAGAAATTCTCGGAAATTTCTATGAATATTCTTAAAATTTCCATGGAAAGAGAACATTATCAATGCTCTCAAATGTTTCCGATTCTATTCGCATTAATTTCTTGAGAAGATATCTTAACTTTTGAGAATGTTCTGCATGTTGTCATTGCCAACCAGGATTATAAAGTTTTTAATACTCAAATATGAAATAAAAAAAATCGTTAAAAGTCGTCGGGTTTCGGAGATTCAACTAAAAAGAAAAAAACGTGTCACGTTTGCCAGTCTCAAGGAAATATGATCAAGTTTAATATATCTAAAGAACATTATAGAAAGGCGTTATGGTTATTGAAATCCATATCACGGTACGGTACCAACTTTATCATTATGTGACCACTTAAAAATACGCAAATACGCAACTTTAGTAAAAATGTTACTAAGTAGGTACCTACATCAAATGAATTATAGTAGTTTATACAACTGATGCTTAATAAGAGGCCTTAAAATACGAGTGTGGTTTTATGAAACACTGTTTCATACTCTACTTTACCTACACACATAGCATAACTTAACAATTATCCTATCTTCATAACAGCAAAAAACCAACATACAAATGACATCATTAATGGCGGCAATTCGACCCTTCGTCAAGATGAATGTTTTTTTTAAACCGACGATAGATAAACGAATGAAGTCCCTATTCTCAAGTCACTCGAGATCAAACGTCGTGCGGTTTATATCAAAAAAAAACATACTGAATAACTGTATGTGAGAACTGTTTTAATGTCTATGAATACGAGAATAGAGACCCTCTTGAGTTTTGACAGCTGTTCCAAATTCAACCTCATATCGTTACAAATTTTACCTACTACCACAGACAAGAAAGTTGTCATAGTTAAATTGGTTGTAATAATGCTGGTTATTTCCTACGGGTTTTGAACGAATAATAGAGGACTTATGATATGTGTGTATATGAAATAAGCTACGCTTTCTATGCTTGCATACTTAACTCATATGTTACCTAACTTGGCAAAACTAACGTTATTTACAACGTTGTGGTAACCGTTAATGGGTTATTCGGATGTTAGTAGCACCCGTTACCAAATCAAATAACGTTTGAGTGTTTGCTTAGATGATGAAATTACACAGATGAATGTTAAGCTGCTATCACACTGCTAGCAGCGGGACGAGGTGATAACCTCGAAAGCACATCGATTGTTGTTGTTGAATATTTTTTCCACATGTTGACAACCGAAGTCATATGGACTTGACGGTAAAGCAAACTCAACAGACAGCAATCTTAAGATTTCAAATATTTTGACAACCCTAAAGACTAAGCATAGTAGGTAGTATAAATGAAGGGTCCACGGAAAGAACATGTCTAGTCACATTAGTACCTAACTTTTTCAGACATCGCGATTTGAAAGGTAGGAACCATGTCATTTTGTGCGTAATTTTCGTGTAGAGGTTTTTTTGAATGAAAAGATACAAGTTATATGAAGATTTATATCTGAATCTGAGTGGTAGGTTATTGGTACCTAGTTCATTTCGTCCTCTACATTTTGAGAATCAAAACTCATTTTCAAAAAAATTTACTAGACATGTTCTTTCCGTGGACCTTTCAAATAGAAGAGCAGGTCATCTCCGGTCCCTTAGGAGTTTCTGTTACCTATTACCGCTCTTGCGTTAGGGTTGACCATGGGAGCCTGCCGTTAGGCTAAAACATTTTTGGTCAAATTTATCATTTCCCAGAAAGCATTTTGTATTTAATATTTTTTAGATTCGGAATATCGAAACCACTGGCTAAGGCTAGGTTACACTTGCGACTACATAAATAATAAACCAACTGCGACGAGAAACCACTTTTTGGCAAGTAAAACTTTTTGTAATGATACATTTAGCCAAAAATATTTTGGCTAAACGGAATAGACGCGTTGATCATATATGTCATTTACATGACGACATTTTTGCGTGCCAATGTCTAAACCACTTTACGCTGGCAGAAAAGGACAGTTATGTTTACACAAGAAGTCAACTATATAAGAGGCTCAGTCGCTTCAAATTACAACATTCGCAACGGTGTGCAAGTCAGTTTTTACTTGAAAAAACCAAGATCTATCCTTGATTTCCTGGTAGCTTACAGATAGCGAGATTTGCGAGTTCTGCCCAATTCGCCGAAAGTTTCTACTTCATCAGAATAACACTTAAAGCTTTCCAACCTGTATTACTTTTATTAGCAACATCCATAAGTAATAAGGGAATCAAGTTTACTCTTTGAAACTTGTAAAGTTGTCTCGAAGTAAACTGAATTATTAAGATGAAAATAACGGGGAAAAGTAGAAACAAAATTACCTGTATTTTTGTGACACGTGTAGAATTTCACAGAACAGATACTTAACTCTGTTTAGGGACAGACTCAACAGAAGGCAACTCCACATTATCGGAGTGTATACTGGGCGTTTTGGAGTTAAACATCTCCAAGCAAAGATGGGCCTTTATGACAACACACGTGAAACAATGAAACACTTATTGTTTGAATGTGATGCCCTCGCCGGAGTAAGAATGAAAATCGTCGGTTGAGGCTACCCAGAACCAAACGATTTCAAGGCACTGCCATTGCACCCGACTATCCGTCTTTTAGGAAGTGGTGGAGGTTGCAATGGATTAAGCGCTTAAAAGGCGTAATTAGACAAAAGATCCCATAGGGTCGAAGTGTATCCGTAAGGACCCCGCAAATAAGATAAGATAAGATAGGGACAGGGAAGGTTCTTGAGTGGCGTCCGCGGACCGGGAGACGAGCTGTAGGTAGGCCTCCAACAAGATGGAGTGACGACCTTGTAAGGCTCACGGGAACGCGGTGGATGCGAAAAGCACAAGACCGGTCTGAGTGGAGAGCCTTGGGGGAGGCCTATGTCCAGCAGTGGACGTCTTTCGGCTGACTTGATGATGATGATGAAGATAGGGGCAGACGGCGGGAAGCGACTTTAAACTATGTAAAGATATTAAAGTTATACCTAAAGTACACTTTGATATACCGTCGTCTTTTCTCTTCAAATTCAAAGTGAAAAGTAGTGTTTAACGCGAGACTAAACAACCATAAGGACACTCATGCTATAGCCACCAGCTAAACATCTCGTGTCATTATGGCTTGTTTTAGTCCCTTATTGAACAATCTACTATTGTAATGTTTTATCATCTTTAAGGAAACTGCTAAAAAAGATAAAAGATAAAAGAGGTTTATTCAGTAAGTAGGCCACACGGGCACTTTTACACGTCAAAATCTACCAGCACTTCGCAAGAGACCACTGCTGAGAAGAAACGCCGCAAGAAACTCAACAGTCAGTCGTTTTTTAAATATTCTTATGATATTACACAATAATAAGCTTAACCTAGCATTATATAAAACAATGAATCTCACATAATACCAAAAACTAATATATTCATGCGTAGTTGAGCAGGAAAATGTGTCAAAACTCAGAATTGCTCAGAATGCTCCAGGTTTAGTTAAGTTGCAATGTTAAACTGTTATAATTAAACATTAGTGAAAGTTTTTTAATAAATAAATAAGTACTACACAAAATAAATTAGGCCACCACCACCACCACATCATTCAGTAATGCCCCGAAGACCTGATAATTGGCGTAGCCTCATAATTGGCGGTATAATTATTTTCAATCTGCTATACGATAAAAAAAAAAACTTAAATGACACAAGGCATTTCTTTTCCTTAATTTCCAAATATATTGTACGACCCGCCTGTCAGCAAGATTGCCTTGACAGACGCTTACTGCATTTAATGTACAACGCAGAATCTGTACCGTCACCAGCTTAATCGAAAACTTTTTCAATTTATTTTACAGTAACTTTTAATTGTGTCGAAAGCGACACCTCTCTGTCATGGTCCTAAATTAGAAATCTGCAATCTCGGTCGAGATGACAGTTTTGATTTATCGAGATGCCGAACCGCTTAGTCATTTGTTTCCAATTGACAGATTTTCAGAGACAGCGTTGTAGACACGACGATGAGGGTTTTTTTTTATAGCATAGGAAGGCAAACGAGCACACAGGCCACCTGATGGTAAGTGGAAACTGTGACCCATAGACATTCGCATTCACAAGACTGCAAATGCACTGCCAACCCTGAGGACTAAGATGGAATGCCTCTATGCTAGTCATTTCACCGGCTGTCTTATCCCCAAACCGGAACACAACAATGCGAATACTGCTGCTTGGCGGTAGGTTAATGGACAAGATGGTGGTACCAAACGGACGGACCCTGCACAAGGTCCTCCCACAAGTAAAATTATTTCTTTGTTGTTAATTGTGTGTGGCCTGCATCACAGTATAATTACAACTAAGTACCTAGTTCGTCTCTGGCCCTTTAGAGCCTGCGCAGACAGAGAGCAACAATTACTTATAACAAATTTATCCAAAAAAAAAAGTTTTTGGCACTTGGCTGATTTTTTACAAAGTTATCTCTTGCTCTGTGTTGTGACTCGGTCCATTAGTCGGTTCGGTAGACTATTGACGTTTATCTTTCATCCCGCTAACGCGTGACAAATGTATCCGGTTTATCTTAGCCGGCTAAAAATAATTCTTCTAAACCACTATCTCTTCAATAATTTGAGCAAGCAGTCCATTATTGAATATACCGCTCATTAAAAACAAAACGGACAAATTCCAAAATATATTTTTCGTGCATTGAAAACCTTATACGAACAGCTTCTAATTTTAAAATTCAACACTGGCTGATTTGGAATGTGTGCGTTTTGTATTCAATGGACGAAGAGTAGCATCGCCTATCGAAAAAAAGTATAAAAATAACCAACAACTTCTCAATATCAAGAACATCCCGCCAACGTGTCGCAGTTTCAAATATACCTTCGGAATTCGGTGAATCCGAAAATCGTAAGAACACTTAACATTCCTGAATTATCTCCATCCTAAATTAATGTAAATATTTTTATCTTGGAGTTGCTAAGTCTTTGGCAAAGCGTTGTCTGGCAAAAATGTACTGACGTCCTATTACGTCGAAGTAATACGAATATTTAGTAGTAACTTTTTCCCGCCCGGAGGAATACTGTTATTGGTTTCCAAAGGATTGACGCGTTTCCATTGCTATAAAAGATAAAAAAAGATAAAATATGTTTATTCAGTAAGAAGGCCGCACGGGAACTTTTACACGTCAAAAATCTATCAGCAGCGCTTCGCAAGAGACAACTGCTGAGAAGAAACGCGGCAAGAAACTCAACAGTCAGTCGTTTTATAAAAATTGCTTATCACTACATAGTATAAAACAAAGTCGCTTGCGCTGTCTGTCCCTATGTATGCTTAAATCTTTAAAACTACGCAACGGATTTTGATGCGGTTTTTTTTAATAGATAGAGTGATTCTTAAGGAAGGTTTATATGTATAATACATTCCACGCGGGCGAAGCCGCGGGCGGGTCGCTAGTTTAATAATAAACTTAACCTAGTATTATATAAAACAATGAATCTCACATAAAACAAAAAATAAATATATTCATGCGCAGTTGAGCAGAAAAATGTGTCAAAACTCACAAGAACTAATAAGTACCTAGTAGTAATAATAAAAAAATATTAATTTTAGAAATTATATTTACCTATGAAGGCTGAAAACGCATTTACGGTTAGGTTGTGTTCTTAAGAACGGATCACCAGAGCATTTAAGGTAATCTTCCGTAGATCGTGGATCATGCGACAGACGCATAAGAGTCTTATAATATAATATAACTGTCGCTCTGCGGCCGAAGCGATATAACACAACGGGGCTCTTTCACCTGTTATGGAATTGTTTTTTACTGTCAAGTAAATAGGAGCTATCAAAACGGTGACAATACGATATACAGGTCAAAGACGATATGGTGACGGCCTAGAATATCGATCCAGTATGAAAATGGTGGAAGATTTAAAAATACGTTGTTGGTAATTCTGTAGCTCTGCCTACCCCACTCTGGGAATGAAGGCGTGAAGGTATGTATGTATATATGTATGTATTTAAAAATACGACAACATGTCAAATGCAATATGGTTTTACCGAGTAGAATTCAAGGTTAAATCTAGAACGTACGTGGATCACACGCTGTCTGTCCCCTGACTCCCCGGAGACAGATTTCAAATCGCAGTGCGAATAATTAATATCATACCTACAGTTTCGAATAAGGTTGTCTGGAAGAGGTCTCACGCCATCGTTCCCAGAGTGGGGTAGGCAGAGCTACAGAATTACCTACAACTCTAAAAACTTGTTGACAATTCCTCTACCATTTCGCACGATCAGGGTAAGATTTCTACCAGCGCGGTAGTGACAGATTGCAAGCCCATTGCCTAACAGTACGACAAGCCTTAATTCCCTTAGTCGCCTCTTACGACATCCACGGGAAAACGTGGAGTGGCACTATTCTAACCTAGAATCCACACGACCCACACGGAGATTGCTAATCAATATTATAATAAACACCGTCAATAGTCTAACCAGTATATTTTTTAATTGTACTGTTTCAATGTATAATATAAATTGTTTTTTTTTAATGTAGTTGTCAATATTATATGTATTAACAGCGAATCGTGATTCGCCTCCTCTTACCTTTATAAAGTCTGAATCACACCGACGCAGTCACCGCGCCGGCTGTGTGACGAACTTAGGCACGCTTTTCAGAATATCCTAGCAGTTAGCTACCGTAAAGTTTCCAAGTCTATTCACCCCTTTATGAATTTACAGAGCAAGTTAACTAGAGGTACTTTCTCACAACTTGTGCTATCATGTAAGGGGTTTATGAAGTTTGCTGTAAAACAGAAATCTTAGGGTAGTTTTAGCTAACTAAATAATATGTAATATAGAACTGCACGCTGCAAGGAGTTTCAGCTTGAACAAGACGATAGCCAAGTTGGTAGTGTACTGGCCACGAAGCTAACGTCATGAGTTTGCATTGCATCAACAGAGCAGAGTTCGAATTTTTCTGTTCCGGTGTGTAAGCATTAAAATAGCATGCCTTTACCAAGGAAAGTCTTTCCAAGGTGAAGCGACGGCCAAATAGTGTTGGGTACTGTTATACCCAGGGTGAAGCGACGGACTACGGCGTGAGCGAGCGAGTGGTTATCTTATCGCACCCATTAGATAAGGGCCATCGACACCTTTAAGATATTATTAGTCTTGAAGCAGGCGGCAGTGTAATCGTGTACCTTCCACTTGCAAAAAAAAGATCTCAATGCCGTATCGTATCGTCCTATGGAAACGCACGAAACATGAATAAATTTCCAACGGACGAAAGAGAAAGAACTCTTATTCAAATTGGCGGAGTAATTGATGTTGGGTGTTCGAAATGCTAGCGTGCAATTGATAGCATCGGCCTTGGAGATATATAATGATATACTGTCTTTGGGTGGATTGCATTGTTATTTATCTTTTGTTACAGCCCCTGTACACATTGGGCCAATACGTTGGGCCACTTGGGCCAACGTGTAGAGGACTACTTGGCTGCGCTATTGGCTTGTTCGTAGTGGCGACCAACGCTGGCCAGCCGACCGCCTGGTGTCGGTTTTTCGTGCACACATGAAAATTTTCAACCATTCCATATTAAATTTTATATAAAATACTTTTAATCGAATAAACAGCTGCGTGCAGGTCGTCTCCTATTCGGATCTTAGACCATACGTAATTGAGCAATCTTAACGGTGTTTTTTTTTTGGTCGTATTGACGATCGTAGCGAAAATCAAACTCTAAAAAACCTAAGAGCCCATTAGTAGCAACCACAAAAGTTTAAAGTGTCAATATAACGACACCCATTTCCAAGGCGTTGTTAAGTTAACTATCATTCATTAAACTTGTACTAATACGTTTTTAACAGCCTTGCAAACAAATGCTAGAAGTGGCTCAAGTAAATTAGGTTACAGGTCTTCTAAGGTTCAAGTGAAAAAGGGAATAAGTCTACTATACTATGTATTGACTTATACCCTTTTTTATTACGAGCTAAGAAGACTTGCACCCTTTTAAACTAGAGCCATAGAGTTATGTTCGGAAGCAATTAGTGCTAGTTGCTGCATTGTGGCGTTTATGGCTTAATGAGTCTAGTGCAAGTCTTCATTCGTTTTAGAATGTAGGCTAACACTTTAAAGAAAGGGTGGGCAAAGTACGGCCCGACAGCAGGCCAAGTCAGGCCCGCGAATGGTTTTAATCCGGCTTGCTAACCTCTCTTCTAAAGTAGGAGTGTAAAGTGTATGACCCTCAGCGAAATATTTAAGGGCGTATTACACGATGCGGTATTCAGAGCCCGGTATTTAGGCTTTATTTCCCTACGCCGACATCGACCGACGTATGCGACTGACATCAACGTAGGAGAAAAGCTAGCCTTAGGAAGGCCAGCGGCTCTATTCTAGACGGTTAAAACCATTTTTGGTATGGATTTATCTCGGACGTCATTACTGTGAAGTACAAAAGAGCTATCATTGACAATACAATAACAGGTAAAAGACGATATAGATTTTACCGCCTAGAAACTCGGCCCTGGCTAGTTACGAGGGCGTTTCCACCCTTATTCTTATAACACAATCCCGATTTAGAGAAAGGGTCCCTGCTCGCGTTGTGTAATATGCCCGGTAGAAAAAACTTGCCTACCACGCGGTTTTTATATCTAGAATAGTTTTATTTGGAATATTTTTCTCTGTGCTTCTGAAAGTTGCTTTCGGCGATGAACAGCAGGGCATTCACCTACACACGCGATCGGATGGTAGGTTGTACAACATCTCCTTGCTCAAGTCTAAGCGCCGCAGAGAGGACTGGGTTGTGGACAGCCTTCTCTTTGCCGATGACGCCGCTTTTGTCGCACACGATCAGATTCAGCTTCAGAGCTTAATGGACAAAATTGCTAGAGCATGTGACCTCTTTTCGATGTCTATCAATGCCAAGAAGACCGTCATCTTAGCGCAAGGATCTTCGGTGCCTCCAGTGATCATGCTTAACAGCGTACCTCTGGAGGTGGTCAGCAAGTTTTGCTACTTGGGTTCGCACATGTCGAGCAATCTCTTGCTAGATACAGAGATCGATTCCCGCATCGGCAAAGCGCCTTCTACGTTCAGGAGGCTTCGTGCAAGAGCTTGGGACAACAAACATTTGACGTTAAAAACGAAGATGCTTGTTTACCAAGCATGTGTTTTGAGCACACTCTTGTACGGGGCGGAATCCTGGACGACGTATGCAAAACAAGAACGCCGATTGAACACATTCCACATGCGTTGTCTTCGAGGCATACTAGGCATCACCTGGAGGGATCGCGTGACAAACGAGGCTATTCTAAGAACAGCTCAACTCCACAGCATTACGGCCACGCTCAAGCAGAGGCGGCTGCGGTGGTTAGGCCACGTGCACCGCATGGAACAGACTCGTTTGCCCCGAAAAATCATGCTGGGAGAGGTCGCACACGCAAAGAGGTCAATTGGCATCTCTAGCAGCCAATGGGAAGAGCTGGCCGAAGATCGTAGTAGGTGGCGTCGCCTTGTTCAAGAAGGTCAAACAAAACACGACTTCACCTGGTTGGGTGTCCTTAGAGACAAACGCGCGAGGCGTCACGAGCGGGCCGCCAACCCCCGACCAACAGAGGGTGCGTACAATTGCCGTGCGTGCGGCCGGAGGATTCTATCCCGAATCGGCCTGTTAAGTCACGAACGAAAGTGTCTTCACACATAGTGCTACCTAAATCATCTGGAATAGATGAAAAGGCCTATTTATTATTATTAGTTTTATGATATTAAAATTAAAATATACTGGAGCGTTTCCCTGTGTGGTTGCCGGGTTAGAATAGTACCGCTCCATTTCTTCCCGTGGATGTCGTAAGAGGCGACTAAGGGAATAAAGGCTTGTAGTACTGTTAGGCGATGGGCTTGCTACCTGTCACTAATATACACTGTTAAACATCTTAGCCTAATTGTGCAAAGTGTGGTTACAGAATTATCAACAAGTTTTAAAAGTTGTTGGTAATTCTTTAGCTCTGCCTACCCCACTTTGGGAATGAAGGCGGAAGTTTATGTATGTATGTATGTATACTGGAGCGGGGAGTGACACAACGACTTCAACATTCAAAGTAAAGCGTTACTCAGCACAAGCACAAGGCCCGTCACAGGATCATACCGTTGGTCAATATCCAGGGGTTGTTAGGGGTCTATAAAATGTGTAAATACACAAGAAGTGGTAGCGTGCGCACGCGGCGAGGCTCGTGAAGGAACTGTCATTTAGATGTCCAGGATGCGCTTACGCAGCGGAAGAAAGCCTTAGGGCGCACAATTCTTTGTGGGAATTTCGCGCAACCAATGCCCTTAAGCCATATTGTTTTCCGCTAGCGAGATTTTTAAGTAAAAGACCCTTTCTAAATCGGGAGTGTTATAATAGAGATACTATAGCGGTAGCGGTATAGTGAATTACATTTGCATTTTTCATCGTGATTCTGGCCCGGCTACTATAATTTCTTGCATTTTTAGAACCGCCGTTAAAAAAGTTTTCCCAACTCTGCTTGCGCGAGTATGGACCTGGCTTTGTAAGATTATCTTAGTAAAGATAAACAGATAAGGTATACTTATCCCTTCTTTAGGGTTTCTTTCTTAAACTAGAATCTCTTATAGTTTCACCATGCTCGTATGTGTATTTCACTGCTATAGCTGTCTTTTATTGTCATAATATATAACCCCCCTGGGAGGTAACGTTTGTACATTTCGATTTTTTTATTTGTTTAATTTCAATAAATATTTTCTTAGAAGTTTGATGTTTTCACAGCTTCATGGGACTGTAGCTTTAGTATCTAGTACCTGAGTATAATGATGGTTTTTATTTCAACTCGATACCTCCACGCGTTCCGGGGATAAAGGGTCTTGTTAAACAGACATACAGACGGACAGACAGACAGACGGACAGACAGACGCACAGACAGACGGACAACAAAGTGATCCTATAGGATTCCTATTCTTCCTTTTAAGGTACGGAACCCTAAAAACTGCTGTGACATACAGATAGACAGTCACCGAAGTCCAACCATAAGGATTCTTCTTTTACCATTTTGGTACCGAACCCTAAAATGTACCCATGGTAACGCGCCGTCAGAGCGTTTGCGGCTTTAATGATACGGAAGCAGACTTAATATTTGATTTATTAAATCGATGGATGATTCAGACGTATTAAGTACACATATTTACACACTTAACGCCATATAAACAAGCTTTGTAGTAATGTTTACGATATTTTACATTTACTTTATAATATGCCTACTTTATCATAGTAGTAAATTGGATTTTAATACCTGTAAATAAATTGTTGAAATCATCGTAGGTGGTTAAGGAGCAAAAAGTTAGACCATAGTTAAGCGCAGTTAAATTCGAAAAAAGTTCCGTTGTGCGACGAAAAGTATCCCCCACAATTTTGTATGGCTAATTTCCGTGACGCAACGGAAATGTTTCATAGAAAATTGAATTGAGTGAGTTAGCGTACCCCACTTTTTAGTCTGGTATAATTTCAGATGCTTTTTACAATTACTAAGTGTTTCTCGCTTGGATGTCTAGTAGAGTAGAATCTGCCCTGCTAATTGTAGACAAGAAACATTATCTCAGATTTGATTGCCAATGTAGATTCAATCCTCTTCTGATAGTAATGAGGTTGTAATTGCTACAGGAGTTTTATTTAAGATGCTGCATAGGATAGCATAGGTAAGAAGTAAGAGCGGTTACAAAGAAGTGCGTCGAGCTTCTTGTGTGTCGTTGCTTTTATAGTCGCGCCATTCTAAAAGCCCGATTTGACAGTTGTCAACTCAGTACACAACAGAAACCATAACCACTTACCATTGAGAGGGTTTATAGCTGGTTTTTTTAACGGCTGGTTTTTAGATAGGGTAAAACCGTGATAGATGCCGCAGTGGGATAGGTGCCTCGTTTTCTAAAACTCGTATTTCCGAAATAGCTACTTATCATTTAATAGGTTAAAACGGGAGCGCAGACGCCACACACCTCAGTCCCCGGAAGCAGGGCTCGGAAAACGGTATTTTTTTCGAAACGGTTTCGTCTTAAATGCCTAAGGAACGATTTGTTTCGGTTTCGTTCGCAAATAACGTTATAGAAAACGTTTTTGAACAAGAACGAAATTGAAATCGTTTTTGATCCATACGAGGGGTGATCCATAAGTTTTGAGAATCAGTATGAACCATGCACATAATGATATTTTTTTAATGTGGAATATACCATGGCACTAATCAAACTTAAATTAGAGAAAAAAAAATACTATATTGTTCATTTGTTTTTCTGTGATAGTTAAACAAAAAACATCTGTATGAATAATTTTACAAGACGGTAAAATAAGAGTTAGTTTTGTAATAATTTGGAGCGGTGTGGAGAAACTTCTGGTACACTAATAAAAAATATTGTTTTTGAAAATGAAACCTTGATTTATCATTATGATTTAAATGATAAATAAGTTATCATTGCAGTGGATTTTTTATCTCCAGCTCTGTCACCAAAACTTAGGGTGGTTTTTTCGGCCTCGCCCAGGATTATTGAGGCCTACAAATAAATACTTTGACATTCGTTTTTAGCAATTGTGTTTAAATAATCTAGGAGAGTTATATAACATTATTCTATCATAGTTATGGGAAAATATTAAAAACAAGCTCAAGAAAAAAAAAACGAATTTGTGGCAGGAAATGTGCTTCAGAGGCTTCTAATTCACAAGGGTGCTGCTCATCGACCAAAGATCAGAACTGAGAACCGCTCTCCCCGTTATTAAGCCCTAACTTTCGACTACTACTTCTCATTCACTAATGTTAAAAAACAGCTACATAAAAATCACGAGCTTATGATGATTTAGTGAACGTACAAAATTTGACCATTTTGACCTCCTAAAGTAAAATTATTTTTATAGTGGTAAAATAAAACAATTGAGTGACGTTAATAAGTGTTTGGAAATATAGAAAGTGTGCTTATTTCAATTAAAATATAACGATTTACATATCTCCCATTTTTAATACCGATTATCAAAACTTTTGGATCACCCCTCGTATAATGTTTTTAACCGTTTTTTTTCCATTTGCTGGGTTTGGTAGGAATATTACAAATATCATCCAGTCAGTTAGTATTTAGCAGCCACACGACGCGGTTTTCTTTGCTTGTTTCTTTAGAGCTTAGATTATTATTGGACACATCATGTCAGCCGAAAAACGTCCACTGCTGGACATAGGCCTCCCCCAAGGCTCTCCACTCAGACCGGTCTTGTGCTTTTCGCATCCACCGCTTTCCCGCGATCCTTACAAGGTCGTCACTCCATCTTGTTGGAGGCCTACCCACAGCTCGTGTCCCGGTCCGCGGACGCCACTCAAGAACCTTCTGACCCCACCGGCCATCAGTCCTGCGTGCGATGTGCCCCGCCCACTGCCACTTCAGTTTAGCTATTCTTCGGGCTATGTCGGTAACCTTAGTTCTCCTGCGAGAAACCCCGAGCATAGCCCTCTCCATAGCCCTCTGAGTGACCTTGAGCATTCATATGAGGTCCATCGTTAGCGCCCACGTCTCGGATCCGTAAGTCATCACTGGCAACACACACTGGTCAAAGACTTTTGACTTCAAACACTGCGGTAATTAGGACGAAAAGTTACTGCGAAGCTTCCCGAACGCTGCCCAGCCGAGTCGGATTCGACAAATGACCTCTTTCTCAAAGTTGGACCTACCTAACTGGACCGTTTGTCCCAGGTAAATATAGTCGTCAACAACTTCGAGCGCAGAGCCTCCGACTATCACGGGAGTTGGCGCGACATGGACGTTGGACATGACTTTCGTCTTGTCCATGTTTATTCTCAATCCAACTCGGTCGGAAACTCTACTGAGGTCAGCGAGCATTGCACTGAGGTCCTCCATGGTCTCAGCCATGACTACGATATTGTCAGCGAATCGAAGGTGAGTGATGTACTCACCATTTATGTCGATGCCTCGTCCTTTCCAGTCCAGAACCTTAAAAGCATCCTCCAATGCAGCGGTGAACAGCTTCGGAGAGATCACATCTCCTTGTCTGACTCCCCGCTGCAGGGGAATAGGCTTCGTACTCCGGTCCTGTAGTCGGACGGACATAGTGGCGTTTTCGTACAGACACTTCAACACTTCGATATATCGGTAGTCAACTTGGCACCGCTGGAGAGACTGCAGCACAGCCCACGTCTCGATCGAATCAAAGGCTTTCTCGTAGTCCACAAATGCAAGGCAAAGGGGGAGGTTATACTCTTCGGTCTTCTGTATAACCTGCCGCAACGCATGTATGTGGTCTACGGTACTATAGCCTTTTCGGAAACCGGCTTGTTCGGGAGGCTGGAAATCGTCAAAACTGCGCGCGAGACGATTTGTGATGACCCTCGAAAACAACTTGTAAACATGGCTCAGAAGTGAGATGGGTCTATAGTTCTTCCACAAAGATTTGTCACCTTTCTTGAAGAAGAGAACCACCACACCTCTGTTCCATGGTCTCGGCGTTCTCCTTTCGTGGAGGACGGAGCTGAACAGCGTCTGAAGGCCCCTAAGGATGGGTTTACCACCCGCCTTCAGGAGTTCGGCTGTAATTCCATCCTCACCTGGGGCTTTGCCATTCTTAAGCTGTTTGAGGGCCATACTAATCTCGTACAGGCTGACGTCGGGGAGATCTTCGGTATAGTGTCGGGTTAATCTAGCCCTCGGATCTTTAGCTAGATTTTCGACGGGTGTTCGGGTTGTCGTGTACAGCTGTCCATAAAACGTCTCAACTTCCGTCAATAGCTCAGGTTTGGATGAAATGACTCTGCCGTCGTCGGTCTTCAGCTTCACCAATTGGCTTTGGCCAACAGACAGATCCCTGGCAAACATCTTAGAGCCTCTGTTGCGCTCAATAGCCTCTTCAATACTTTTAGTATTGAATCGGCGTATATCACGCTTCAGAGATTTCGAGATCTGTCTGTTGAGCTGCCGATAGCGACTAGCGTCATCAGAGGACTACAGAATCATTTCGCGCCTCACCTCCATGAGCCTAAGGGTGGAGTCCGAGAGCTTCCTGGTTTTTGTACGGCGGATCTTGAATAACTTAGACCCGACCGTTTGGATAGCTTCCACAAACCCGTCGTTGTAATCGTCCACGTCGCTACCAAGGCACTCGAAACGGTTTTGAAGTTCGAGCTGAAAGCTCTCGGGGTTTTGGAGCTGAGCGGGTGCCAGGCGGAGGGTAGACTTCATCAGTCGAGACCTTTCAAGCTTGAACTGAATATTCAATGAGCCTCGTACCATACGGTGATCACTCCCGGTTTTAACCGCACTGATCACGGAGGCATCATTGAATATGTGCTTTTTCGTCGTCATGATAAAGTCTATCTCATTCCTCGTTACACCATCCAGGTCCACTTCCTATGCTCTCGTTTTCTGAAGAAGGAGTTCATCATATAGAGTCCCTCCTTCTCCATAAAACTGGCCAGTAGGTGGCCCCGGTGATTCCTATGCCCCACTCCAAACTTCCCCACTCTCTGCTCTTCACCGTCTCGTTTGCCCAGCTTTGCGTTGAAGTCCCCCATAACAACCGTGAAGTGAATTTTGGAGCTATGCATGGCTCTGGAAATATCCTCATACATAGCCTCCACCTCATCGTCGGAGTGTGTCGAGGTCGGAGCATATACCTGTATGACCTTCAACGAATATCGTTGGGTCATTCTGAGTATGTACAAGGCACGCTACCCTGCTCGACACGCTCTCAATCTTCACCACGTTGTTCACGACGGACTTGTGGACGATAAACCCGACACCTCCCTGGGACTGGTGGTCGCCCTCCCGGAAATAGAGCAAGTTACCGGACTTCAGGGTTATCATGTCCTCTCCCTCTCTACGGACTTCTGACAACCCTATGATTCCCCATCGTAACCTGCTCAATTCCTCCTCCAGTTCCAGCAACTTTTCGTCGGTCCGCAATGTTCGGCAGTTGTATGTTCCCAGGGCCAAAGGTCTCGTTTCTGTTAGCCGGGTCTCTGCCGGAGATTACCTGAAGCACCCGCTGCCCCGCCGTTACCATGGCCGCTACCGGAGCCAGGAATAGCGGGGCCGCCGGGGACTAGGGGTCTGGGCTATTGTTGTACATTCATAATAATTGGTTTGATCTAGAACCGTTAGGGAGAAAAATGTCGTAGTCGCCACGCTTGGCAGGCGGGCTGGCGACCGCAGTTATACCATGTAGTCCGCGGAGGACGCTGCTGCCCATCCTTCGGTTTATCCCTTAGTCGCATCTTACGACACCCACGGGAAAAGATGGGGTGGTGCTATTCTTGGCCGGCACCCACGCGGCATTGGACACATAGAAAGTACCATTATTCTGTGAGGAGTACATAATTGGTGAATAAGCATGGATGATTCAAGTGAGTACCACTAGTCCATTACGAGCATCATTAAAGTAAAATTTTAAACGAGTTCATGATGATGATAATGTTGATGTTCCTACTTAGGTATATGAAATTTATTTCAGATGAGAATGCAATAATCACTTTACAAGACAGTCAACCATTTTTTACTGAAGATGAGGAGGACATAAATAATGCGTAATTCATTACCAATATAAATATGTGCTCTAGTTAAATTTAGCGATGTGGTAACTAGTGGTTTAAACTGGTTATGATATGATAGTAGTTAGTTCTCATGTACAGTGAAATTAAAAATAAAGAAGGACGTTTGGTTTTGTTTACATGTTTTATCATTTATATTGCACCCGACCTTACTGTGTTACAGTGTTTAGTTTGTGTGCTTCTCAATATGTAGGTAACCTAAAGATTTACAATTATTCAACAAGAACAACTAGATTTGATTACTTACTCGTATTTCTTGCCTACATCCTTCCATCTGGCAAGGCCTGTGGATTAAACCGGTTTTTGATAACGTTCTCGTTTCGTTTCCGTTCCGAACAAAATGTTGAACAAAGAACGGTTCGAAACGTTTTTAAAACGTTATTTTGAATAACGTTTCCGAGCCCTGCCCGGAAGTGCGTCGTTCAAAGTGGATGTGTATCGCTCGTGTGTGCAATAATCTCCGAGCGAACGTGTCAAACAGCTCGGACTTTTTTTCATTTTATATTTTCAGCTTCATAACTTTACAAGTAGTAATTAGTTCCATACAATTTTTGTTATATCAGTACACAGGTTATTAAATTACACATCCATATTCATATAGTTGTTGTTTTGTGTTTATTTTAATAAAAATATAAAAGGGCATCTATCCATATCAAAAAGGATAGTCGCCTCGATTTTTCGCGGTATAGGTGCCCCTAAGGGCGTCTATCCCTCATATCCTTATACATTATAATTTAACATATTTTCTTAATGTTTTATGTCCTTATAATTTTAATTGCATTTAATTCTTATATTTATTCGATTCTTACTGATAAATTTTGTGGGTTCTTTGGGGCATCTATACCTAGGTGCCTAAGTAGTACTAACTTGTTTCAGTGTTGTTGTTGTGTTCATTATTTTGGTTACATTCTTTATGATTATATTACTTGAAGATGATTAACATCACATGTTGATTGATATGCCTCATTAAAACAAATTTGAATAATGCATATTTCTATTATTTTATTCCATACGGCATCTATCCCACACCATAGGCATCTAACCTCCTTAACATTTTCATGGCGGGGCATCTATCCATATAGGGTAGGCACCTATCCTCAAAAAATGGGTCTGCAGAAACTAATTTTTTGCCTAACCAGTAATTGCTAGGCCATCTAAAATAAGCCGTAACGTAAGATGAAAGACCCAATTAGTAATATTGATAGTTTTCTTTTACGGTATATTAGTAGATTAGAAATAAAGAGGTAATTTCAAAAAGTGAGGCATCTATCCTGACTACCCTACCATTTCACAAACCATAACCCAAAACCCCATCGGTGGTTGCCATTATACAAAGTTAAGCCGATCAAAGCTTGGCCAATCAAATGATTAACCCCTTCGAAAGGGTTTGAATTCGCAAAAGAATGGGTTTTCCGATCCCTGGTACACAATAAGTGTTTGAGGTTATATTTCGTACTGCGTTGACAGCTGTCAAATTAGGCCTCTTAAAACAGCGCGACTATAGGTTATATACACACCTCATTATATGAATATAAGTAGGTACACAAAACTCTAAAAACCGAAATTCTGCTTCTATATAAAACAGGATATAAAAACAAGACCCTAATTAATAATAATGAGTTTCCCTGAAGGGAAACCGAGTGGGTCCAGAGAACGTGTTTTTTTCGGACCATTTTCTATTCTATTAAATTAACAGCCCTGCGAACTAATTAAGTACGCTTGTCGGGAAAAGCGTACTTGATTATAATTTTCCCATTTTTTTTAGTACCTTAAAATATCATACTAAATAAATAAATAAAATAAGTTTATAGTTTCACTGCCGATGACGCACACGGTGCGTCAGAATTCTACGCTGAAATTTTTGAGACCATGGGCAATTACAATATCGAGATTACAAATCCGTTCCGAACCAGTCTCACCATTTGTCTTGCTCCCACACTGAAACACAACATCACGAACACTACTGCCTGGCGTAAGATAATCGTATCATTCGGACGAACCCTACCCGGTCCTGATTACCAGTAAAAGCAATTTCAAGCCTAGCATTCCCAAGAAATTCTTAATACCTAAACATCGCAGAGGAAAACAAAATGTAAAACGAAAGTTTATTTTATAATTCCGAGTTCATTTCATAAAATAAACTTGTTAATAATTCCCGAAACTTTCACCAAGACATTAAATTTTAATTTGAGGCCTTATTACATGTTATCCAGGGTTTTAATCAATGGGGGACTTATTAACATAGGGAATGTATTTGTTACGGGTAATGTATTCACTGATTAGACAGTAGGCTTGTATAGCCGGGGCGCGAGTTGGACGGCTTAATGCGATAAAGTCGACATTATCGTCAGTCGTTTTCGTTTCCCGCGTACGTTTTAAACATTGGGACTTACTTGAAAAAGATCAGTTTAAAATGACAACAGACCTGCCTCTTTTTTCCTAGTTTGCGAATACGAATAAAGGGTAAAGATTAAACGAATAAAGATTAAAAGAGAAAGGTATTCGAGATACTTTAATACAAAAATTACGAATTAAACCGCATTAGTCAACAAACCGTGTGGTTGCCGGGTTAGAATAGTGCCACTCCATGTCATCCCGTGAATGTCGTAAGAGGCGACTAAGGGAATAAAGGCTTGTAGTACTGTTAGGCGATGGGCTTGCAACCTGTCACTAATACGCTGGTAAACATCTTAGCCTATTTGTGCAAAATGTGGTTACAGAATTATCATCAACAAGTTTTTAGAGTTGTAGGTAATTCTGTAGCTCTGCCTACCCCACTCTGGGATTACAGGCGTGAAGGTATGTATGTATGTATGTAGTCAACAAAATAATTAACCAGTAAAATAACATGGAAGTTGCCCCCATTAATATTTTACCGTATCCGCCGCGCTCTGGCCAGCAGGGCCTCTATTCAACACGGTAAAAACCATATCGCGTTTGAGCTGTTATCGTATTGTTACCGTTTTGATAGCTCTTATTTACTTGACAGTAAAGACGGCTGACGTCATAATAATACCATAACATGTAAACTACGATATCGTTACCGCCTAGAATACCGGCCCAGGTTGGCTCTGTATTTAAAGATGTCAATTTTTATATAAATTTGGACGAAGTTTAAATGCAAATGCAACATGGTCGCCCGACCTTGAAGCCATACAATTACCAAAACCTGCAAATTTCCAAGCAGTGAAAGGGGCAGAGGTATATTCATTCTTAGGTATATGTAGTTGTATTCCTTCCTTTGATTGGAACTTGATAGGACCGCACGGGTAGCACTTTATTTTCTCGCTTGACGCTCAGTGCGTCTCTATCGTTAGTGCCTAGATCGAAAGGGACATCCGAGCGACAAACGAGTCGCGTGCAACTTGTGCTAAGTATATCAGGGTATAACGTCACACCAATGACCAGTCCTAAATTAAGCTCTAGTTTGGTTACATTACATAAACATGATTGAAGGAAAAATAGAAGGAAAAAAGCCGACTACATGCAGGAGCAGCAGACGACGACGTGTCGTCGCGACACTACTGGTTTCTATGTATTTCCCTCTGTAGCTAACGACACGAAGCTGCGACATGTCTCCATAGAGATACATAGAAACCACAGCAGGAGACTGCGTGCAGTCGGCTTTCAATTGACACCTTAATAATGTTATTATGCGTTATCGTGCATAACACCATCCTAGGCGATAGTGACGCTTATCAAACGAGACGTTCACACGCAAATCGAACATTGTACAGGCCAAATGACCCAGCCGCGCTTAATTTGCCTACGGAACCCTAATTTATAGCCTGTTTATGCTAGTTACCGGGTTTCATTAAAATTTGGTTATTTTCGGTGCGGGAATTGAAAATTAACTAAATTTATTATGTTGGATAATAATTTAGTGTTATACAATGTTTTTTAATAGGGAAACGGTTTTGGTCGAAAGTACTTTGACCTAATTAGTTAACACAAGTACATGACAACAGTTCCATCAGTACCTGCCGCAGGTTGTTTAAGAAGATTCAAATAATCACGTTTCATAATACACCATTGAAGTCACCAAGACTTCCAAAAAGTGCTACATAATGTATTTTGACATAATATGCAGAATATGTGTGAATATGTGTTGAATCTCGTGTGGTTGCCTGGTTAGAATAGTGCCACTCCATGTCTTGACGTAAGAGGCGACTAAGGGAATAAAGGCTGGTAGTACTGTTAGGCGATGGGCTTGCAACCTGTCACTAATACTCTGGTTAACATCTTAGCCTACTTGTGCAAAATGTGGTTACAGAGTTATCAACAAGTTTTTAGAGTTGTAGGTAATTCTGTAGCTCTGCCTACCCCACTCTGGGAACGAAGGCGTGAAGGTCACATCAGTTTCAATTATTATGGAGCTTAGGGTACCTGACGCAGGTTGCTTAAGAAGTTTCAAATAATCACGATTCATAAAGCACCATCTAAGTCACCAAGACTTCCAAAAAGTGCTAAGTACATAATATATGTATTAATATCAGTTTAACCATCCAGCGAGGAAATGCTGCCAGCATCTTTGGCACAATGCCGCAGGGGCCATTCTTAGATTTAATGTTTTAGTTAATTTATATATTTAGAGTTAGTCTTATTTAATTTTAGTTTTATTTTTCAGTTATTGTGTTATGGTTGTTGTATTATTTTATGTCGTTTTACAATAAAGATTATTCATAAAATAACAAAAAAAAAAACTTTAAATTGTAATGCAGAACTATCGTTGAGATATCAGTTTTGTAAAAGGATGTATTACTAAATATTTTTTATAAAATCATCTTTTATTTTAGATGTATCCCAAGTACATGCTTGAACACGCCAGGTGCATCCGTGGCCCTGAACACCAGCAACGAATTCAGGTCACTGTTCGTACAAATTTACGTACAAGCCGACCCGTTCTGACTGCTCTTGAGTGAATCAAATCTAAGGTGCGCTTGCACAGGAAACACGGGCAGATGTAGATAAGAAAGTGTGTTTAGGCGATATGTACTCTTCGTATCGCTTTATAGAGGTGTTACATTCCTTGGATTATCGTTTAGGAATTAATTTTTCGCTTAGTTTTAATAACAAGTTATTAATATTTTCACAGAATCTGATCATTATCTGATTCTATTATATTATACGCAAACGAATTGATCATATATACAGGACTTGTCAATACCTTGACAATCAATACTATTGTAGGAAGAGAGTACAATAGAGAGATCTCTCTCCAGGCGGGTGTTATGCCTGTGGACCGAAGTCCTAACCTCCTAAGTTATTCTATCTTTCCTTAGAAAAAAGGGCCCATGTCTCATAGAGCCGCGTATGTATAAGTGACCTTATTTCTCAGGATAGGTGGTTGCATTGGTTTTGATTATCAAATGGCGCATTACGTTTTTGTAATTTAGAAGGGCAGTATTCTTGGGCCTCTTTTCTACTGGGTAAAGATATATTGCTTTTGATGTGTTATTGTATTGTCAACGCTACATAACCTTACCATGAGTTACAATTAAGGGGCTAACATGCCCATAACAGACGTTTTTGATGAAGTTTAAGTTCTTATTAAACTCAATCAAAACTAAATATATATTTATGAAAAAAAAACATATTCAAATTCGAAATTCAAAATATTTATTCAGTAAATTGGCCACAAGCGGGCTCTTTTACACGTCGGAAATGTACAGTGAATCTACCAGCGCTTCGGACAAGACCATCATTGCGGAGAAGAAGCGCCGCAAGAAACTCCAGCAGAAGGTCATTTTTTCAATCATAAAAACATAATTGTACTTAAAAGTAAGTTACATTAAGTAATAATAAGGTAATAAGGTAATAAACAATAAATTCTTAAAACAAGCAAAAATAAAATTATTACAAATGTAAAGTCAATAAACCTTAAAATACAATAATGACTATGAGAACAACACGACGAGGTCTCTACGTCAAAAGCCATATAACTTGGATAATAAATTGAACAACAAGTCCTTGCAAACGTGAACAGACCGGACCCCACAAACAGCACCCGTTCACGAGTATGACGCGTATCATATCATATTTGATTATGCCGAACAGAATTTCAAAATAATCCATGGTTATTTTATCTTTATATATAGTATAATTCTTCTGTACGTGTGTTGAATGTTTTTTTTGTGTGTGTTCAAGTGGATTCGAGGATGGTTTAGATTCACACATAAATCCGGCAGATGGCGTTGTCCTGCATGGCAGATATCATGCAGGACAACGTCTGTCGGGTCCGCTAGTTATATAGATATTTAATGACTATAAAAACACAATGAGTACTTATCTACAAATACATAGTTAAATACACAGAAAAAAACCAAGACTCGGGAATAAATACACGCGCTCATCACATAATCCGCACTTACTCGGATTGGAACCCGGGACCACTAGCTTTGTAGGCAGAGTCACAAATAACTGAGCTAACGTGTCGCATACATACATTAATAACTTTACTATCATTATCAACCATTCTCACATAATTTATCTAAGTATAAATTTATTAGAATCGATCCACTTCGCGATATCAACGATCATAAAGTCTTTGATACGACTGTTGTCTCATTGCAATAGTAATAAATTTAATGATCCGTACTTTACTGTTTTACGAAGAATTTTGAACTCTACATTAAGCTAACACAGTTCAATTTGTATTCAATAATGAAACTGCAATAATAGATGTGATTTTATTATCTGCCTTAATTTTGCTTTCGATTTCAAATGAGGATGTTTCTAAGGTATACTCGTATTTGAAAATTGATAAGATATTCTCGAATGATTTTATTTATACATACATACATAAACTCACGCCTTCATTCCCAGAGTGGGGTTGGCAGAGCTAAAGAATTACCAACAAGTCTTAAAACTTCTTGATAATTCTGTAACCACATTTATAAATAAATCTGGATTATGTATGTAACAGAAAACTAACCTAAACCGAGCGAAGCGAGAGCGGGTCGCTATCATGTCAGCCGAAAGACGTCCACTGCTGGACATAGGCCTCCCGCAAGGCTCTCCACTCAGGCCGGTCTTGTGATTTTCGCATCCACCGCGTTCCCGCGATCCTTACAAGGTCGTCACTCCATCTTGGTGGAAACCTACCTACAGCTCGTCTCCCGGTCCGCTGACGCCACTCATGAACCTTCTGGCCCCATCGGCCATCAGTCCTGCGATGCGGGTCGCTAGTACACTATAAAATGAAGTTTTACTTCACCAACTATTTGACATAGGCCTTCAGTTGAAACCGTCCTAAGACTGAACTTTCGTTACTCAACTAACGATTCAATCTTAATGTGAATAAAGTGCATAATGACAAGGTTATTTTGAAACTTGATCAATTAAAAATTAGCTTGCGTGTTAAACTTTTGTTTAGTTACTCAAAGTTTTGCACGTATATCAGGACATAATTAATATGGCGTGTATCAAAGCTCGTTTGCCAATGACCGAGGGTCTATTATGGCTTAATCCGCGCGCTATTTTATTTGTGACTTGAGAATTGCAGTCTTATTAAAGGAGGTCGGCTTTGCAAATGGGTGAAACAGAAACAAACACAAAAGTGGTCTCTCCTGTTCCCAAAGGGACTTTGAAACGTAAATTGTCGGTTTAAGTCTACATTAAGTTTAATATACTTTATTCGTGTGATAATCGGGGCCTTACGAAATTTGCGAGTGCTAACTAATATCTACCGATATCAATAATAGTCAGGAACAATAAAAGTTACTTAGGTTGTTTAACGTGAAGTTGCCACCCTCCATTTGCCCTTATAGTTTCGCCATATCCGTCCGTCCGTCCGTCCGCAGTCTAGCTCACGGAATCTTAGTACTAGAAAGCTGTAATTTGGCATGAATATACATATTAGTCACGCCAACAAAGTGGTAGAATACAATCTTGAAATATTTCTTTAGTGTACATCTGTCTGTGGCATCGTAGCTCTGAAACAGATAGACCGTTGTACGCATTTTATAAACAAAGTTGTGAGGTAGGTTTCACGAAAATCGGTTGAGGAATTTAAGAGATATCAACTCTCTAAGAAAGGATTGCCATTATATCCGGAGCGGACTTAAACTCTGTTTGACTAGGACCCCAGTAATACACTCAAAATTAACTCTCCTTTATACCAAAATGAACCTTAACGTGTGTAGTTTTTGACCCAAATACATGGTTAATTTTACAACATAGCGTAATTATAAAAGAACATTGCAATAATCAGCCTATTTGTATGCATCATACTGTTGGGAAACGCCTACTCATTATAAAGGGCATGGTGCCTACAAGCGAGAATTAGGAACTTGGTGTAACATGCAAAATAGCCTGGCAAAAATATGGAAGAGTTAAGCGAAACAGGGTCAGGGCCCGTCCGGGTTGTTACCACCATCTTATCCATTAACCTACCGCCAAGCAGCAGTGTTCGCATTGTTGTGACCCGGTTTGGGAATAAGACAGCCGGTGAAATGACTAGCATAGAGGCATTCCATCTTAGTCCTCAGGGTTGGCAGTGCATTTGCAGTCTTGTGAATGCGAATGTCTATGGGTCACAGTTTCCACATACCATCAGGAGGCCTGTGTGCTAGTTTGCATTCCTATGTCATACAAAAAAACCCCTGTGTTGTTGCCGGGTTAGAATAGTGTCACTCCATGTCTTCCCGTGGATGTTATAAGAGGCGACTAAGGGAATAATGGCTGGTAGTACAGTTTAGGCGATGGGCTTGCAACCTGTCACCAATACACTGGTCAACATATTAGCCTGATTGTGCAAATTGTATTTACAGAATTATCAACAAGTTCTTAGAGTTGTTGGTAATTCTGTAGCTCTTCCTACCCTACTCTGGGAATAAAGGCGTGAGTTTATGTATGTGTGTACGTAGTTTGGCGAAATAAATGTTTGCTATTCTATTCTATTCTATTTAAAAGCATTAGGTTTGGTATCACTCGAAAAAATGAGTGCCGAAAAAGAGAAATTTTCTATTAGTTGACATGACAAGTGGGGTATCGTTTAATAAGTAAAGAGTATTTGTATTGTATTGTATTGTATTTATTTTGGTTCATGAGATACGGTCCACTGACAGATAGACAGACGGCGGAGGCTTAGTGTCCCACTGTCACCCTAAAACACTAATTTTGAACACCATCAAAACAAGTCAATACGTTTCCAGGAAGTCCTTGAATCGTAATAATTCACAAACAAACCAAAGGTCAAAAGTAAAATCGGTTTGAACTTCAAAAGGGCCCATTGTCACCTGGCGCGGATTGTTCAAAGCGTTTTTAATAGCCGAAAACGTTCGCCAACAAAGACATGAAATATGGAGGTCGCGTTTCTAAATTGTCCAAAAACCGAAAATTAACCGGAGCTTTGGCGAGATTTAGAAATAAATTTTGTTTGAATACTGGGTCAAACGCGAAGGCTTATGGGTACAGTCAGTTGCAGATATTATGTGACGAGAAACGTGATAAAATTGTACAAAAAAAAATTGCAATAACCTTATACAATTTAAAACTACATTAAATACAACACTGCTTAGGTAGGCTAGTAATGTTCAGTTTGACAGAATACCTATGACATACGTGGGCCATTCCTAGAAAAATTGTACCCCGCGTTTTTTGCTTGTCCCATACATTTGTCATTTTTTTTAAACACCTATCGAATACTATTACAAGAATAAAAAAAAACTATATCATTCTGTATATATTTTTTAAAAACTTTGTTTAAATTATATATTTAGCGTTCAAATTTATTTTTTTATAAAATAATTAGTGAAATAAAACTGGAGATTTTACGCTGTCCCACCACTGATTCTGTAGGTACCAAGAGCTTTATTTCAAAAACAGTTAAAAGGAAAAATGTACCGGCTTTATTAATTATTAGGTTGAAGTGTACTTTACACCTTTATTAGATTAATTTAGATTTTATGTCCTTGGAAATATTTTTATTTAATATATTCAGGGACGTAATTTGAAATTCGCGGAATTTTCCATTCCGAAACCACTTATTTCTAAGCTATACTTAAGTATTTATTCTTCCAAGTCCACTAGATATTTTGCCTGGCAACTTTAGACTAGGAACCAATAGCCGCTATATTGTTATCCCGCTCAGTTTTGCACAGCAAGTGATCGTAAGTAGTCGCACCGCTAGCATCACATTTTGTGCTTCCGTATTCCGAAACCAAAATTTCAGGTAAGTTTGAATAAATATTGCTTATAGATATTTTTAAACAAATGGAAATTTATTTGACTTAACGTATTTTTGTTTGATTTAACTGAAATTAGAGCTGGTAACGAGTTATTTTATTAAAACCTAACGAAAGTAGCGATCCGTGACTTCTATTCCGAAACCAAAATGGCGGTTTCGTAGAAGCGGAACGACAAAGTTTCGGAATGGAATCGTAAAGAAGTATGCAGACTTAGTTTAAATAAATAATTAGCTACCTATTTATGTACTCTTACAGATTTTTGAGATACTTCTTTAGACTCAACTAGCAAAATTATAATATACCTACTTAACTAGTGATAGATTACTATACAAAATAAAAAAAGGCCACAAGCTATTTACGCTTCAGAAAAAATATCAGAAACTTAATAATTAATAATATTAATGAATAAATGTTACGAACTTATTGTTATCAAAATTCCGTGTGTATACCTACTTATATTGTTATTGGTTGTGACCAAAACGTTATCGTTAATATTAATTTAATTTTGTTCTTGTAACAAACCACTTAATGTGTTGATTAAAATAAACTATGGCCTTTTATTTTATTTTGTGTAGTAGGTATAATTACATACATACATACATTAAATCACGCCTGTTTCCCAGAGGGGTAGGCAGAGACCACTTCTTTCCACTTGCTACGATCTTGACAAATTTCTTTCGCTTCTTCAACATTCATACATCGAGTCATGCACGCACGTCGGTTTCGGGTACTTAAGATTCTGCCCTTTTCCAGTATTTCTCCGATTTGATTCGAAAAAGTACGCCTAGGGCGGCCCCTTCCGACCCTTCCACTCACTTTCGATCTGTATATCTCTTTCGTCAATCTTCTTTCATCCATCCTTTCCAAATGACCGAACCATCGAAGCATGCCCTTTTCAATCTTAGTCACTACATCTTCTTTTATTCCACATTTCTCTCTGATTTTTTCATTTCTTACTCTATCAATCAGTTTCACACCACACATACTACGCAAAGAGCGCATTTCAACTGCATACAACTGGTAACTGGCAACTGGTAGTAGGTATAATTAAACACAAATTATACGTACTTACACCTAAAATTACATAATTTTCCATTCCGTATTGTCCCGTGCCAAAAATCTCGTTTTTAATTATATTTAAACCAGGGCATGCGGTACCGGTACCATTCCCGGAACCGGGACTAAGATTTCCGGTACTGAGTCAGAACCGGGAATTCCCGGGATTTCGGTACTTTTCGGTACTGAGTAAATTATTTGTCTTTTGCTTTGTTTAATGGTTATTTTTTTAAAAAGACACCAGTTAAGTGATAATTATTAATTATTTAATCCAGAGCACGAGTTTACCAAATCAGAACAGCTATATTTCTGACTACCTGACTACCTGTCGGTTGGCCCGACCGATTGGCCTTGGATTGGGTCGAGGCGTCGGGTTGAAGGGTTGGGCGACTGGGGCGGGCCGAGCGATGCCGATCTCATATCGCATCCGAATAAAACCGAGCTTGTGCGAATCGGCCGGGGGAAAGCGTCACCAGGCCACCACGTAGTTTTGAAAAGAAAAAATGACAATTAGTCTAGTCACAAACTCAGTACCGAAGGAACCGGGTTTTTTTTTCGCCAGTACCGGTACCAGTTAAAATGATAATTCCCGGGCTTTCCCGGTCCTTTTAGTACCGGGAGTTCCCGGGAGCATGCCCTAATTTAAACTGCTTATTAGTTTTGTAACTATGATTGTGATAAAAATATATTAAGGTTTATAGATTACTAATTTTGATAACAATTGATCTCAAGTTTGTGCCTTATTTAACACACTAAATAGTGGAAATTATGACTTGTTTTTGGCTAGTAGTAACGTAAGGGAAATAAAAATAAGACGTGTTAATTTTTGGTATGATTAATGTGTGATTTTATAAAACTATTCATTTCTTTACATAATAAGAATTCTAATAAAATCAATTATAAAATGATAGCTCGTTTGTATTATTTATTATTGGCATATGAATTTGGTAACGTAATGGAACGCTTACCTTCCCCAAAATTAATAAAATTAATATTATTATATATTCCAATTAAGTATAACGTGGAATTATGTTATTTTCTAAAAATATATATTATTTATCTACTACGTATATCAATCATAATTTCTCGTCTATCTCAAAAATTATTTTTTACCATAATTTTAAATAGGGGTACGACTTTTGTAGGAATGGCCCATACATAAACTCACGCCTTCATTCCCAGAGTGGGGTAGGAAAAGCTACAGAATAACCTACAAAAAATAATAATAAGGTACGGGTCTCTCAGTCTCATACATATATGGGTCTTAAGTTTACAAAACTTGATCTACAATCGGTTTTTTAATTTCCGTCGCAAATAATTTATACTGTTATAAGTTAATCGTGTGTAGGCCTGTTAGCCTTTGGGATCGTAACTCCCAACATAATGCAATGGACCGGACCAGTTACTATTTCTTACCTCATCTACAAAATGGTTGAAAACTAAGACATGCGGTCGAAAACGAACAAAATCGGTAATTTTATAATGAATATTTTTATTAAAAAACTGTAACAACTTAATGCTTAACCTAAACTTAAAAACCGCATACATTTTATTACTTGAACATCCTGCCTACCTAATTTTGGACTTTGAAAGCTGGCAACCCAGCTAGGACGAAACCCAGCGGAATTACCCTAATTGGTTTTGACACGTTATCGTATCGTCAATGTTATGTACAGTCTGTGAGCACTTAGAAGAGGCTCCGGTTTAGTACTTCTCTCTCACTCGCTCTTAATCAGATCGTATGAGAGCGAGTGAGAGAGAAGTACTCTTCTAAGTGCTCACAGACTGTATGATAGGATAGCTCGTATTTACGATTAAGTACCTAGGTAGGTATGTGACAGCAATGGCGGCTGACTTTAAATACAGTACGATAATACGTAGATAGATTCAAGAAAATTTATTCCTACACCATTTTGGACTATGTCAAAGCGACACTGTAAATAAAAACATAAAGTCTCTTACGTTTGGATTGATTACGTCACTGTGACAGTCCAAAATGGTCTAATAATCAATTTCCTTTACTGTACCTATAAATACTGAAGAAAGTTAGGCCTTACGCGCCTTAATTTAAAGAAGGAAGTCAGTATAGTATGCCAGTGCTTTTTTAAAAATGCGAAGGAATACGAATATTTTTAAAATTGAACGGTTGTTTTGCAACGTTTTCTTTTCAGTCAGAAGCGTCGTTGGTAAAATGGGACTTCGGGTTAAAAAATCACGAGTGATAATTAAGATTTAACTTATTAAAAAAACACAGGTTTATTACACGCTTGTAACTTCTATTACAAGCGGAAATGCCTTTCCAACGATATGTATTGACAAGAGACTTCCACTTGTATTACGAGTAACAAGCTTTTCATAAACAGGCCCAAGGTTTGGTATTGGTAGGAACTATACTTCATTTAATTTAGAATGAGAAACCACAACAACATTATATTGCGGCTCGTGAACTGTAATCTCTTTACAATTTGTACTAGAGTAACAATTGACGACGCGCAAATTAAGTGACATTAAAACAATTTTATTTTGCGGCTCCCAGACTATTGTACTGTACTATTTGCTAGGTAATAAATAGTTGACCAAACGCAATATAATGTTATTGTGGTTTCTCATCCTAAAATAAATGAACTATAGTTTTAACCGGTTATTTTCATACATAATCGGTTAATAACCGGATAAATTGTTATATAATTCAATTTAGGCGAAAGGGCGGAAAGATTGTCTATATACCTGAGGTTAGAACTTGTAGGGGTCCCTAAAAGGTTCTGTACATGGTCGCGGTTTAGGCGCAGACTCCTGCCAAAGTAGAAGTTGTTTTAAATTGAGTTACCCTTGGCCCTCGCCCAGATCAGGTACCTAACTAATACCTTACTAAAATATGGGATGAGAGAGTACCTAAATGTTCCGAACGTGAGTGCTTTGGATAAGCAGCCGATCACGAAGCGGGTCGAAGCTGTACGAAGCCTATATACTTAATGTGTGTACGTTTGTTGGTTCCTTTGTGGCGTTCTAGAAACTAAACGCGTGATGATTTTGATGATTCTTATGTCAATCGATTTGTCTTAATCTTGTGTGTCATTAGTCATTCAAGACATGCCAATAATCAAAATTCAATATGGTGGTAACGAGGCCGAATATAGTAAAAAAGAAAAAAATTAAGTCGACGAACTTGGTAGGTAGGACAGGTGAGGTATGATCATTGAAGGTACCTATTTAAAAATCTTCTTTCGGTGTCGGATTTATCCGTTTTATATATAACAGTCGGGTTTTTTAAGCTTGCTTCTTTAACCATCGGCAATTCAATAGATTAAAACCTCCGACAGGTATAATGGTCATCCCTTCTTTCAGAGCTGATATCTCTTAAAGGGCTAAACCAATTTTCATGAAACCTAGCTAAGAACCATCGCTAAAAAAACGGCTTTCAAACGAAAAAAACCGCATCCGAATCGGTTCTCGCGTTTGAGAACTAAGGTGCCATAGACACACACACATAGCGGTCAAACTTATAACATCCCCCTTTTTGCGTCGGGGGTTAAAAATAAAGGGGTGTTATGTTATAAACTTATAACTTTAAGAAGGTACGTGTGTCTGTCTGTGGTAGGTATTGTACCTAGGTCCCAAACGGTTGATCAATGTGGACGTGGTAGGTAATTAAAAGAATCCTTGTTTCTTCGGAAAAGAGATTCCTAGGTAGGTAGGTCACCTAAAGCTGTGAAAGAAAGGGCTGTCATTATACTGCCCTCCTACGAAGAAAAGGCGCATCTACTATATGAATATTATTGCACTTGCAACTAGGGTTGCCACCTTTTTTTAACAGAATAAAGTATTACTTACCAGAAGAGGCAGTAAAATAAAGTACACAGCACTAACGTAAAGTTTTTTTTTTAAAGACATTATATACATAGGAGACCAGTTCTGTAACTGCCGAAGTGGCGGAAACAGAAAATATCAATATTGATACTATATTATATAAATTCTGAAAAGGATTCGTTACCTCAGAAAAATTACTTGTTATTTGTCAGCAGAGATATTTTTTCTAAATGTAAATGAGTCCTAAATAGGAACAATTTCATTAAAATATTATCAAATATAAGAAAAAAAACAATTAATGTCCGAATGTCAAAAATAAAGTACTTTGTGTTGCGTAAAATATAAAATACGGGAAGCTTTAAGAGTACAATACTTTATAATAAAGTACGGGTGGCAACCCTACTTGCAACCTTATTATAACCTATGAGAGTTGAGTATGCATCTATGAAATAATTTAAATTACACATGCGCCTTTTCTGTAGTAGGGCAGTACCTATAAGGGTTTTTATAGCTATTAAATACCTACCTATCTACCTAGTTTTTGAAAATAGAACGTTTAAGTTTTATTCGAAAATTAAAGTGAAAGTAGGTACTTATCTGGGTAGGTTAACAGGTAAATCGTTAATTTGAGATTGGAGTTGGTCTGTGTCGTGACTAGTGATGTGCCGCGGGAATATTCCCGTTTCCGAGAATGTTCCCGTCGAGAATATTCAACGAAATTTCCTATATTTCCGAGAATATTCCCCAAACCGGAGAACGTTGAAAATAGTAAATGAAGTATATTAAATCTTAAATAAAAATAATTGTAGTGGATGGCTTATCGCCATAAAATGATGTGTAAATATTGTGTTACTGTGTAAAACCTTTTTCATAATATTGCAAGTATTTTTTAACACAATTTAAGTTGATATCTTGTTTTTCATTTGAATTAAACTGATTGATCTGTTTTAGTAGTACATAAAAACCACTATTACATAAAATATAGTTTAAATATAGGTTAGGTTTATGTGTGGTTATAGAATTAACAACAAGTTTTAAAAGTAATTCTATAGCTCTGCCTACCCCACTTTGGGAATGAAGGCGTGAGTTTATGTATGTATGTATGTAAATATAGGTAACAAGTGACAGATATTTAAATTAATTTAATATAAAACATTTGGTTGCATTAGCTAGGTACATGTTTAGCCATTAAATATATGCATCTCTTTCTCTCAACAGATCTGCTATCTCTTTTCCCCTTCTTAGCAAAACAGCGATGCGATAGCTCAACTCAGTCGTGTTTCGTATTCGGTGCAATAAACATGTGCGTGTAAGTGCTGTCTTAAACAATGAAGCCAAAAAGCAGTTTCAACACAAAAAAAAAACTCTAGAATCATTGAGAATATTCTGGAGCATATAGAGAATATTCTCGAGAATATTGAGAATATTCTCGAGAATATTGAGAGTTTAAGTTGAGAGATGACTTTATACTACATGCTATGTAACTATCGGCTGTGTACTTCGTTTTGTACGTAATGCCCGAAAATACAACAAGTATACATACAAAAATTCAAAATTCTCCTATATTTCCCATAAGCGGGAATATTCCCGGGTACGTTTCCGAGAATATTCTCACTTGAAGAATATTCTCGGAAACGGCACATCACTAGTCGTGACATGACGTGAAGGGCCCACACGGTAGGTACTATTAAATTTGTCTGTACGATCCGTCGCTTCAGACCGATCAAAACGACGAATCGATAGTGTATGTCAAGATCGTTTACGATTTACTTCATCAAAGACGATTCCGACATCGTCTTCGATGCTATCATAAATATCGTAACGATGAATCGACAGTGTATGGTTCTTTACAATCAATGATTCGATTTGGTCTCACTCTGACACGAACATTTGAATACGTCTTTATCCTTCGTTTCAAACAAGTAAATATCGATCGTTACGACCAATCGTTTCGTGTATGGGCGACATTTTTGACGGAATCAATCGTCACGATTTTCATCAGATCTATCATACAAACGAATCGTACCGTAGGTATATAGGGCCCTTAACACTTGTGACTTGTGACGTACCTAACTACCAATATTCCCTTGGAACTTGAGTACTTGGCAGAAACGCGTGGAGCTAAAGCCGTATGCTTTTGTTTAGTTCAGTTAGAGAAATAGTACATTGTTGCCTAGGCGCGGAAAGTAAGGGTTATCCTGACGAGGTGGTTAGCAGGCCGAGCAACAGCGAGGCCTGCTAAAATACGAGTCAGGAAATCCTCGTTTCCGCCGAGGCATACATAATGCTTTTCTCAAACATATGAGGAAATAATACAAATACATTTCTAAAAAGCAAGTAATTTAATTTCCTTAGATTTAGCGGGAAGCAGGTTTTGCCTAACCGAGGCAGCTTCAGATTTTAATATAGGCGGTGTGGTACCTATTTCGTCGCTTTCGTCGCTTGAGCTCATTTTTTATAGTATTTCACACAACAAATAGTTTAATATTCGGTTTCACAATTATATTATGCAGAATGAACGAATGTTACCGACTGTCAATTGTTTTTAAATACTAACCATATACATTGGAATGCCAATTCAAAAAGAAACACACGCACTGTGCTAAAAAAGCGAGCAGTTACCTTGGCTGTTTGGAATTTTTATCTTGGTCCTTTTGATTTTGTATGCAAATTGACAGCATTTTTAAGAAAATATGGACATGGACGGAAAGTGTTTTCATACGGTTTTTTTACTCCTAGGAGTAAAATGAGGCTCTTTCCGTCCTTGTGTTTCAATCGGAAAACCGTTTTTTCCGAGCATGTTTGAGAAAAATATATTATTTTACCGAACAATTATTGTTCGCGTGTGATATGATATCCAAGTAATTATTTCTCTAATAAGTCCATGGGACTATTAGGAGTGTCTATAAATAACTCGACATTGGCGAAATACCTAAGTACACCTTTCAAATCAAGTCATAAAAAAAAACATGAGATAAAGACATTTATTCAGTAAGTAGGCCGCACGGGTACTTTTACACATAGATAGGCATAGGTATCTACGTTTTCGAAAACGATATACACGTAAGACTATTAGGTAGGTAGGTTTTTTTTTCCGCTCGTCTAATGGACGTATTTTTAGTCGTCTAGACTGAGATGCCCAATGCCCATCTCGAGAGGCGTCATTATTTACGTGTCTTGTGAGTTGTAACTGATATCTCAACCAAGATAAGTTTATTAATACGGCCCTAAGACTTACGATAGGTAGTCTCACATAGCTAAATCAGTTTAGAATTAGTTTTAGTAGACACACACACACGGAAACCCACGTCTTCATTCCCAGAGTGGGGTAGGCAGAGCTACAGAATTACCAACAACTGACAAGTTTTAGTAGATTTTGGGTAAAATTTGGATCATGTTGCCAATTTCACTATGAATAGCGCCCACATTATTTCCAAACACTTTTTTGACCTATTTCGTTTAACCGGATATCCTTTCTCTCGTTCCCTGTTCCCAACTATAGGTTTCTCCCAATTTAGATGATTACGTCAAGAAAACCTTACATTTGCCTATTCACTACATTAGGTATATCGAGAACCCTTTTCTGGGTTTGTAGGTAAGTGCCCAGCTCGAACCCTAGTCCCTGGGGTGCAAATAAATATTCCGACCGACAAAATGTTTAGTCGTTCTTTTCTGTTTCCTTTTTTAGATGAAAAAAATTAATTTCGCTTTTACAAAGCCGCGAAATAATCTCGTTGATCATTTCATTTGTAAAAGGAAGAAGTCAGTAGTAGGCCAGTGCTTTTTTAAAAATGCGAAGTACTTAATACGAATATTTTTAAAATTTAACGGTTGTTTTGCAACGTTTTACCTATTCAAAGTCAGAAGCGACGTTCGTAAAAATGGGACTTCAGGTTAAAAAATCACAAATGTTAAAAATTAAGATTTAACTTACTAAAAAAACAGGCTGACTGTGTGCATGTAGGTACCTATACATTTTAAGGTTAGTTCCTGGTTGTTGAATATTTATACCTATTCGTTCGAACGTGAGAGCTACATCTCCCTAACGGAAGAACTGATAAGAAAACTCATCTTCGATACACAGTAAGCAGTAAACAGGCAACCTAAATTCTACCTACAACGAGTAGGTAGGTACCTATGTGGTAGAGCATTTACTTGTTATTTTATAACCCTTAGAACATTAATTCAAACGAGAAGAACCTATGCTAAACGCGTATTTGCGTACAAATTGTCTGAGGCGAAACAAGGTTCCTACAATTACAATATTCCCCACCAACCTGTTTTAAGCTCCTCAGTATCCAAACATGCACTGTTTTTTCTCAACACTAAACACAACACTGCACTATAAATTCTGAAACACAATTCTGTCACAATAAATCTCCACGATCACACACTGATTACCAATAAAATTTATTTACACGAAAACACGGGTTTTACAAAACACTGAAATCCATAGACAATCGTAAAAGTCGGGGTCTGCAACGAATCAAGGGTGGTTTACGAGCGTAAGTCGGCGCGGATGAAACGCGACGCAAGATCCCACGTCCAACCACAATGAGCGACGAAGCTCGACTGACTTCGCGCAGTGAACAGCGGCGGAAACTTGCGTTCTCCCGAACGACCGGAACCGATATACCTATTCGAATTTTGAATTTCGACTAGAGATGCTCCTAATTTAATTATTATACAGGATCTTTGTACGGAAAATAGAGTTACCGATGCCTTTGTATGTAGGTAAAAAGGTGTAAGTTATCTGCAGTTTAATTACCGTTGAAACTCTAGTAGGTAGGTAGTTTTAATTCAAGATAGAGCCAAGGTGTCGGCTACTATTTAGATTACTACCGGTTTCATTTCCTTAGGCTCCATTTAAATCGAGGCACGCTCTGTATTTTTGTAATTAGAACCCGGATTCCTGGTATTTCGTTTGATGGTGCTCCATTTTTAAAAAGTAAACGTTCGGTGCGCCGATGTTTGGGCGTCTGTTTTCCGACATTTTATTTGATGTTTGGTATTAACGAATTCAATTATGATGTTTATTAGCCGTAATTGGTAACGCAATTAGATCTGTGTACGTTAACACTTTATTTTGGTTTGTCTAGTAACGTAACTTTGACATAATGCTTATAGTGATGCTTCATACAAAAGGAATAGTGATGATAATGTCGATAAAAAATAGTCGATGTGTTGTTTCTTATCACCAGGGATCGGAAATTCGGATCGATATTTACCTATACTTTCGCGCCGGCTTTGTTGTTCAGTTGTATGGAGGTGGACTCAATCATATAATTCATATAAAATCTCCGGGATTTCAAAATAAATAAATTACACCGGCATTAATTCATAATTATTTATTTATATTAACTGTTTGAAGTTATTTTCCATGTATATGTTTAACCAAATGTTATTTAATTTACCTGTAACTTATTAACCTAACGAATTTATAGGAGCAAAACAGAACGTTTTATCCTACATGTAAAGTAATTATTATATTAACGTTTTGTAGAATCCCAAAATCCCAGAACTTAAATTATTAAAATAATATTTTTAAGAAGCCGACGCCATGTTTGCCTATCTTTTTCCGGGATTTTGCCAAGTTTAGGTAAATACCTATCGATCCGAATTTCCGATCCATGCTTATCACTCGTGACAAGTTATACAGTGTTCCGGATTAAATGAATTTTGAGTTAAGGGGTGATTGTTGATAGTTGATACTTATCTACATTATATTACATTTTAGGTATTAAATTGTAAAATTAAGTCAAATAAAAGTCCACTTAATGTCAAAAAATCTATAAGAGCAGTACTTTTTTAACCTACTTATTTAATTATAAAAAGCCATATATTACTTGAGACTTTGGAGGACGTCGCGTCGGCGACTTCGTACAGGAAGAATTAGCTTCCCGCTACTCCACTTATTTATTTCCGTTAAACCGGCTTTACATTGGTCAAGGACAGTGGCAAGTCCAGTGCAAAGGACAGTGGAGCTAAAAAGTAATAGAAAGCGATTCTATTTGGATCCACTGGCAAGGCCACTTGACTCCCCACTGTCCGATCAGTTTACACTACTGTACTGTCCACTGTCACTGACCATTGTCCTTGAACAAAGTAAGTCGGGTTTTAGAGGTCGATTTTCAATAAATCCTTTTTTGATGCTCCCAATGCTCCTATAGGCCAGCCAAGGAATATCCCCTTCAAATTTCAAGTTCTAGGTTTAGTGGTTTAGGCTGCTTTTTGTCTGTCTGACAGTCAATCGGTCACAAAAGAGTTTCTTATCTATAACTTGATAGAGTTTCATTAACAAGTGCTATCAGCATCAGTCTTCATCTCAATAAACAACGAGTACTCCGTATTATTATTACATAAAAAAACTGTCACCTTGTTTTCTTTACTCATAACGTAAAAAAATCTGCTACAATATTTTCTTTCCTGCATAACATAGCGTACATTTTTCCCGTCGCCAGAATACTGAGACGGCGTGTGACACTTGTCAGGATTACGCGACAGATTTCAGCACAGTTACAAAAATAAGACTGCCAGGAAAATATATCTCAACACTGATGGTTATATTTCATTTTTTCACTCAACAAAATTTAAACAAAAAACCACGTGATATAGTTCGTCAGCCAATGGAAGCTGAACATTGGCAAAACAGTTTGATTGACTGTTTAATGCTAGGTTTACATAGGTTTAGTATTTGTCATTAGTGTAGAGACAAGTGGCAAGTAGTTGTCTACACATGAATGTTAGAAAATGGTACTAGTAGTACACTTTAGTAATCAAACTTCACTTGACATGAATGTTCATACCACTCGAAAACTGACAGGTATAAGGAGACACTTGTCGCTTAGTAAATAGGTGACTTCTAATTACTAGCACTTGCAGTTGGACTAATACTAAGCACTTATACTCGTATATGTTTGCATACAATGTCATGCATGTGACAAGCAATAGTGACAGGTACTAAATATTAGCTACTAAGCCCGTGTAAGCCTAGCATAACAGAGACACGTGGTTTGGTTTATTTACATTCAGTTAGTAACAATAAAAAAATATGGTTGTGTAACTATATGTATTTAGAAAAAAAATGGGGATAAAACGAATGCTGAGTTAGATCGATTCCAGCCTACCTACCCTACCTACCTTATCCCCTGATACCTAGCCTTAGAAACGCTAAATAAAAGGAGCTCATAAAAAATGGAGGTTTTGATTTTAATGGTTTTTCTATGTAAATGTGTATATTATAAAAAAGCCAACTACGGTTAAAAACTATAGGCAATGACGTTTTCTGAAATAGGAATGGAAAGTAATATAAATAGGTACTGACAGTAATACCTATTCCATAATTATACCAGTACTTCTTTATTCCACCTGAACACACCCAAACAGTCTGGATATGTTTTTTCCGTAATTTTGGCAAATTATTGTTATGGCGTAAAATATTAGGGATTATGAGAGATTTAGAAGTAAATATTATGGAAAGTGTTATTATGCCTTCTCGTATTACGGAGGTTGAACTTTATGACACTTGAGTATAATGGAACTAGAAAATTATGGCATATGATACTAGGCCACATGAAGATTATAGCCAGTGACCATTATGGTGAATGAAATTTGTACAAATGACATACATACATACCTTCACGCCTTCATTCCCTGAGTGGGGTAGGCAGAGCTACAGAATTACCAACAATTCCAAAAACTTGTTGATAACTCTGTAACCACAATTTGCACAATTAGGCTAAGATGTTTAACAGTGTATTAGTGACAGGTAGCAAGTCCATCGCTTGTACAAATGAATTTTTAAATATAAATATAAAATATCAGGGGACAATGTCACACCAATTGACCTAGTCCCAAACTAAGCTCTAGGCTTTATATAGAGAAATATATACTTCCATGACTCAGGGACCAATATTCGCGCTCATCACACAAATGTCTGATTCTAAATAACATTGACTAAAATTATCGTTAATTCAAAATTATTTAGAGTAAAACGATCACAAACTGGTAAAATTGAAAGTAATTAACACATTCGACTGTCACTTGTCTTATGTTATTTGAGATAGAGTATTAATTAATGAGTTCGAAGAAATAATACTTAATGTTATTATAAGACCAATGCTTTTTTAATATTTAAAACGCAATGGACAAAGTCACAATGGGAAAGTTCCCCATTTTAAACGCCTAGCGACATAACAAGGGGTCCATTGTTAAAAGTATAATTAATTTTATTTTAATTGCTTTTTACCGGAGTGACACGGGTCTCGTACAAAAAATATATGAACTCAGAAATATTTCATTATCGTGTTATTTTCATTTGGAAAAGTTCTTAAAAACTGGTTATTAAGCTCTAATTTCCTCGTTCCTCCATCTTTAGACGTTTCTGTGCAAATTATTTTGCTAGAATTTAGTTTAGCACCATGAACTTTCTGTGAGTGGGATTAGCAGTATACACTGCGTGCCTAGTACGGTTGCGTTTATCACGTGACAAAATGTGGATAAAGCATCCGTCACTCTCGTACTTATATGTATACCTACGTGTCAAAAAGTGATGGATATAATATCTACATTTTGTCACGAGAGAAACGCAGCCATATTAGATGAAATAAGTAATTTACACTGAAACTGTGGACCGAACTACCTTCGGCGGTATTTTCAACCAGTTCTGACAACAATTGACAACATGTGGCTTCAAGAAAAGATCTTCCCTAAGTGGCCGCCGACGGATCGACATGTTCTTGAGACGCTGGTGTTTATCGGCGGTGGTGATACCTTTCCATCAGGTAACCCGGTAACATCGTTTGCCTCTCTGATAAAAAAAAACTAAAGCAAAATACAATGCATTTTTTAACAAGGTGTATTTTTCCGATGTCAAGTTTTAGGTTTTACACGATCACTATGAATTTAAGAAACAAGTTCAAAAATCATACGCGAGGATTTTTTTTAAGGTTAAAAATAATTTACTTTAGTATACCGAACATAAGCACATGGGGTAGCTCCATGCACTTCTGACAAGTCCATAAAAGAAGGCGGAGTTTGAAAGACAAAAGTGACCTTTAAGTATTTAACATATCATTTCGAATACAGTCATCATTAATACTTAAATTCCGATCAAGCCAAAAGACCTCCTGTTTGCATGATTTTAAACTCATAACCGGTTTCACGCCGTTTATTTTTATCCAATTAAAAATCATCGATATTCGGATCGAATTATTCCACCTCTAGCGTTGTTCGACCAATAACAGCGCGCGGGCGCGTAAACACCTGCCATTGGTTGAGGTCACGTCAATGTCAGTCGTGGATACTTTGATAACGCGGTTAAACTAGTGACGTGGTGGCCCTGTCTACGAAGCTAGCGGTCTTGGGCTCGAATCCCGATAAGGGCAACATTTTGACTATGAGTTTTGGGTGTTTTCTATGACTTAAAAATAATACCAGAAAACGTCGAAGACAATAAAATGATTTATATCGCCTTGAACAGAGGACGTACTGTCAACGTTTTGATAGCTTTTATTTAATCGATTATAATGGCGGCCGAGTTTTAAAAATTATACCATAACATGCCAAATACTAGTTGTATTTTACCGCCTAGAAAAGAGGAGCTGATCTGCTGTTTTAATTTTGTTTCCTTCGTCTACTATCGTATACTTATGTTACGGTAAGGGTAACGTATATATACCTAGTTGGTTACTAAGTTCTGTTACTAAGGTTGATGCAAATAAAACTAACTTATGTTTATTTTTTAATTTCAATATGTATAAAAATTAAAAACCTAATTAATATACATTTTGAAAAACAATTAATATACATTTTGTCAAGATCGTAGCAAGTGGAAAGAAGTGGTCTCTGCCTACCCCTCTGGGAAACAGGCGTGATTTAATGTATGTATGTATGTATGAAAAACAATTAATCATTTTTCTTAGTTTCCGCAATTCCCGATACGATCTTTTAACATTCACAGCCGGCATCGATGAAATTACGCATGACTTTTCTGTAAATTTCATTTTTTGAAATCGCTTAAAAGTTAGTCTTTGTTTACCAAAAAACTTTTTTGTATAATATTATAAAAAATCCTATCTCTGTTTATGTTTAGAGACCAAAATTATATTTCTCAACATGACTTAATTCCAACTTATGAAGCAAGAGATTTGGTGTGTTTTCGTATTTCTGCAAAATCATGTGAAATCTTAAAGTCGATTTAATGAGTCATCAAGATTGACCGGTGTCCAAGCGGATCTTTAGTTGCTTTGAATAAATTCGTATCAGAATTTAAAGCTAGAAGTCTGTTCAATATGTCACGCAAATTTGAACTCTCTACAGGAACTCTTACAAAAGTTGGGGCCGTTATCAGTATCATCGTCGTGCGTGATTTTAACTATGATTTTATCGTCCGAAATGGGAATACTTCAAGCTCGTACATCAAATAATTGCAATTGTTTAGAATACATTATTTTTATTATTATCACTACATAGTATAAAACAAAGTCGCTTGCGCTGTCTGTCCCTATGTATGCTTAAATCTTTAAAACTACGCAACGGATTTTGATGCGGTTTTTTTTAATAGATAGAGTGATTCTTAAGGAAGGTTTGTATGTATAATACATTCCACGCGGGCGAAGCCGCGGGCGGGTCGCTAGTTCTATATAAATCAAAGTTTTGATTAATATACAGGTTTATGCAGAACTGCTTTAATTTTTTTTAAATTGTAATTAATCTCAGTAACAGAACTTAGTAACCGACTAGGTACAGTCTGTGAGGCTTCGGTTTAGTACTTCTCTCTCACTCGCTCTAACACGATCTTATTAAGAGCGAGTGAGAGAAAAGTACTAAATCGAAGCCTCCTAAGTGCTCACAGACTGTATGTAACATTTTGTAACATCGTTACCATCATTATCTTAATTACGTGTAACGTTCTATTTATACAGGGAAATGGAAGCTGTTGACAGACGGACATCCTGCGATACTGTTATTAATAGTGCCCTGAATCCGGCGAGATTTGCAGCTCGAGGCTATCAGTACCCTTACCGTGAGTTACAATTAACGTACTCGCTAGCGGGTCGAATGCTCTGTCCCTCGCAGACCTCGGATTATTCTTATAGAGTGAGAGGGACAGAGATTTCTTGCTAGCGCCGCGCCAAAAACGAACGAACGAATGTCAAAACTGTAGCGTTTTTGTACTTGGCGCAGTCCGTTGGATTTCAAAATGAACTATAGTGAATGTCGAAATTCACCTCGCCACCTCGCACCAAGCCAAATGGCGTCGTCGTGAATGCGTTCTCTGGCTGACATTTTCTAATAAATACATTAAGGTTCAAAAGTGGTATAGGACTTTTTAGTCTACCACTACACAGGCTGATTCTGGTTAATTAAATAAAGGATTTTTTTTGGAATTATTTCAGAAGTTCAACTTAGCACTGTCAATTAATGATGTACATAAAAAACCAGCCAAGTGCGAGTTTGGACTCATGCAAGAAGGGTTCCGTACCACTATCTATAAAAAATCACATTTGTTGTATGGGAAATATTTATTTTATTCTGTTTTTAGTATTTGTCGTTATAGTGGCAACAGAAATACATCATCTGTGAAAATTTCAACTGTCTAGCTATCACGGTTCGTGAGATACAGCCTGGAAACAGACAGATGGATAGACAGACGGGCAGACGGACAGCGGAGTCTTAGTAATAGGCTCCAGTTTTTACCCTTTGGGTACGGAACCCTAATAATGGTTACCTTAATATGGTGTATATTGATAAAGTTCGTCTTTCTTACTTGGATTTAATATCAAGATTATTAAGATCCGTTGCCTAGGTAACGAGATATGGTTTCGGATTTACAGAGGACCATATAAAGCTTTTAGAATTTGGGGCTCTCTCTAATTAAGATGAATAAAATAATGTGAAACAGTGTTCAATTTGTCTGAGGGAGCTTTAGGTACTATTATAGGGCTTGAGTGTGACAAGTACAGAGTGTTGTATTTGTGAAGTTTGGCAAACGAGTCGTGAATAACAAGTTATACAGCCGGAGAGAACCGTGACCGTGGGGCATTATTGATAACCGCAGTTTTATCACGGGATTACGAATATAGACTAATGAATATTGCATAACGATTATTCAATCGAAAAATGCTAATGTTACTTTTTTATACTCTTAATCCACATGTTTAGAGTTAATGTTGTAGGTACGTAATAATTTTTTATTACACAAAAAATTGTTTTACAAAAACACTATAGTACAAAAGCGAACTTATATATCATCTTATTACTTTATACATTTTAACATTAAAGAAAGAAAGACAAACAAAGAAAAAAAAAAGTCGTGATAACAATAACCAAGAATAGATAAAGACGTACAAGAAGAAAATAACCACGAAATGGTCCCAACTCAGCGTAATGCTGTCATGAAAGTCAGCGCTGGTTTTTCTGTTGCAACTATCAGGTGAAACCACGGAAGGTAACAAACACATAATTATTTGAACACAAAACGTAAATATTATAATGAGAAAAAAATAAACGTCAAATTCAGAAATTCATTAAACCGCTTAAAAATAGCTTTTCCTACATATTTACGATAGTTATTTACCAACCGTTAATTTCTCTTGACACACCTTTGAACTTCATGCCGACGATCAAAACCATTCGCATGTTAAATTAAATATTATTTAAAAGCCCGTTTGTGTCAGTCTGTATTTAATTCAGTTTATTTTAAAGGTGTAACAAGTATTTATTTTTAGTTGGGAACCGTTAAAAACATTTTAAACGAAACAAAGTAACAGCACGCCAGCGCCATGGTTTCTGAATTAAAATAGTTTTTAGCACCAACATACTTTTATGTAAGGTAGTCAGGGTTAAAAGCAAGTTCCAGTAGAAGTTACTAGTTTCGCAGTTAAAACATTTACATTGTAGTTAATTAAACTAGTTATTTATACTTTTTGGGTAATGGATAGCAGTTAATAACTAAGTAGTTTTCATTGTTAATCTACTCTGTTAGATAATAAGGAAAGATGTATAAAAAAACCTTGGGCAAAAAAGTGTTAAATGAAAAACTATACAACCCGTGTCCAAATCAGTCCATTCGCTTGGGAACTATGATGCCCACATATACACACAGATACACACAGATACACACACATATACACATTCTTATTGGTCGGGGGTTAAAAAACCTTGTAGCGCTGTTTTAAGGGCTGGAGTCGGTAAAATAACGTTTATTACGAATTCTAGGATCGCTTCATAAAACCTTGAAATCCAAATCCAAAGTTAACTGACCTCTCATCACCCCATAGTTCAATAAATCAGAGTTCATGACTTCACAAACATAACATAACAAAGATAATCTAATATCATAATTTAAATTTCTAAGCATCATGTATATATGAGTTTAACGTTCCACGCCACAGTATTAATATTGTGTTCAATTTGGACCCGCTTTTGTGTCATCGGCATTCAAAGGGTTAAGAAAATTAACAGATGATACGTATTGGCGAACACGCGTTGGGTCAACGACCTTGCAAACAAGTCTCCCTAAACTATAGGGGAGGAATAACACGGAATACTAATCACTGGAAATGATAGAAATAGCTTTACGCAATTTAGCCGGATTTGATCTGGAGCGCACGCTACCCACCCTTGCGATACACGTGTGCTATGACGTCATCGTCGATACTTATGCAAAACACGAAAATATAAAAATAGAAAAGCCGGACACAGAACCATACTTAGCCGGATATTTTGCTCTGAAAATGTGACAGACCGAAAAAAAAATTAAGCCGGACGCCTGGCAACCCTAGGCGCGTTATGCGTTTGCTTGAAGACGAACTAACTAAAGTAAGGTCAAGTTAATTGCATAACCCGTTGCTCTTACGGTGAGGGGAAAACATCGTGAGGAAACTTGCACATTTGAACAGATGAGTGTGTAAGAGGGTAATTGCACAAAAGATCCTCAAGGGTCGAAGCACAGAACAGATAGGTACAGAAGACAATCTACATACAAAGTGCGCTCGAGCAACGCACACATAGACACCGCTCACGGACACGATATCTCAGACGAGTTGAGACGCGTGCGAGCGCGAGTGCCGTCCGCTTGACACGCGTCGCTTCTGTGGACTTTTTTGTGCGATAATTAGGTATAATGGAGCAACAAAAAATAAGTTATTAAAACTGTTCAGTGGACGGTTGCTTAAATTCCACTTTAAACGGTGAATTGTCCTTTTTCAAGCTACCAGTAAGAGTAGTAAGTAAGCTAAGCTACTAGTAAGTGGCTTCAGAGAGGTAAGTAGGTATCTACTTGTATTTCAATGGTTCGTTTTAACGTTACACAGAAGAGTTAGGTAGGTAAGCGTAAGGGTAATCCGTTTAGAAGTTATAAGGAATTTTGGATACTTAATGAAAATTGACAAACGTAAAATTTTGTATGTGTCTGCTCTGTAAACTTTTTGTATTGTAATACCTAGTAGGTAGGTTTATTGTTTTGTTTTGTAGGTAGGATACGTTTTTTGCTATTACGGGCTATGCCCCTCCACTTTAATATTAATTCGTCTGGTCGGCTATTTTTGAAGTTACCTACGGTATATTTTATATTTTCTGTGACAAATTTGTAATATAGGTAACAATATCATTAAATATTTTTTTAGTTATTGTTAATTTATATTTCCATTCTTCCAGTTTCATTCTCAACAATAAATCAAACGACTAGATACCTACGAGTGCCACAACCGCGATAGTTTTTTGTGCATAAGCCATAGTTGACAACCCTAGAGCGACCGCCGAGCGTAGGTATGAAAAGTGAAGTACATACATGACGTGATTTACTTCTGTACTTATTCTGTGGTCGAAGTGAATTGTTGTGATTGTTTTCATTTTGTATGCAGAGCAGCATTCGATTTTCAAAATGAAAACGGTTGCGATTGCGGGTGCGTTAGGCAATAGCCCCTCGGGTATCTCTTTCTTTTTTTCTTCATCTTTTAAGTTTTAACCCACCAAACGCCAAAGGACCGTTTTCATTTTCTTCCATTTCGTAACGTTTCGAATTCGATGGTGTCAATGACAATTGGCGTACAGATCAATTTTACAATTTTAATTAATAATAAGTGTTTATTACTACCTATTTAGCTTCTGCCCTGTGACTTCGTCCGCGTAGATTCGATTACACATACACACACACACGCACATATACACACACACACACACACACACACACAAACTTTCGCATTCATAATATTAGTAATATTAGTCCTTAGGGTTATTTATTTATTTTATTTGGGACATCAACAGCGATACATTAAATCGGATAAGTACATAAGATATGGATACATTTGAGTAAGCCAATAACAGATGACCACAAGAAATATAAAAATAGAAGTGGAGTAAGTAAATAAGGTACGAGTAGGTACATTTTATGAAGCTAGCACAATGTTTTCCATATGAATAAATAAATTAATACAAATGAAAACTAAAAAAAAAAGAAAAAAGTTATTACATTGTGGCTGGCAACGCATTTAGAGTCTTGAGATTGTAGTCTTGAGATTGTAGTCTTGAGAATACAAATATCTATGGACAGACACCTCAGACCCCACTTGCCATCAGGTCCCCTATCGTTTGCCTTGACTTTGCCATACAAAAAACATAGATAATTTTCGATAAAGAAAATATACGTACCCTTGCGTTATAATTAACGTAGTCCCTAGCGAGTGTAATGCTTAGTGGGCCCTGCCAAGATCCACTACGCTAACTGGGTAAGGACTGGCAAAAAGTTGGCCACGCTAACTTTCTCAATTAAATTTTCTATGAAACTTTTCCGTTGTGTTACGGAAATTAACCCTACAATTGTAGGGATACTTTTCGCCGCACAACGGAACTTTTATCAACTTCGTTGTTTGTATGGTTAACCGCGCTTCACTTTGGTCCTTACCCAACTTGCGTTTCTATTCGTTTCGTTTTTAAAATAATCGCGTCACTGGTAGATGACGTGATACGAAAAGTCACGTGATCTACCAGTGACGCGATTGGTTGGAGTAATGCATCTTGGCGAGAGTCTCTGTGTGAAATGCAAATACAGTATTTTTGTAGAGAGCGAGGGACACAGCATTCGAGTAAGGTAATTGTAAGCAGCAAGGGCAGTGTTGGAGAAAACCGTGGAGTAAAGGAAAATGTAACTGTGTCCCTTCCAGCAATTTAGTACGTTGTTGGTAGATTAGATCTACCAAAATATTATAAGTAAACTAAACATATCACTGTCAATGACTCAATATCGGCATCATTTTGTATGTAAGTTATAGGTACTTATTATAGGTCCAAACTTATAAAATGTCCAGGATGAGAAGGAGCCTGTTTGTTATTCTAAAGTATAAGCGATCTCCATTCCAAATTTCATCCAAATCCACCCCGCCGTTGCAAATTAACATACAAACTTTCGAATTTACAACAATAGTGGGATGGTAGTGGATGTGCGGGTGGTAGGACCTTGTGCAGGGTCCGTTCGGTTCGCTACTACCATCTTATCCATTAACCTACCGTCAAACAGCAGTGTTCGCATTGTTGTGTTCCTGTTTAGGGATAAGACAGCCGGTGAAATGACTAGCATAGAGGCATTCCATCTTAGTCCTCAGGGTTGGCAACGCATTTGCAGTCTTAGGATTGCATTGCAGTCTTGTGAATGCGAATGTCTATGGGTCACAGTTTCCACTTACCATCAGGTGGCCTGTGTGCTCGTTTGTCTTATCTACGCCATAAAAAAATGGTTTTAAAGCATAGTTTCTCTTTCATCTCAAAACTAATCATTGTTCCAGTGGGATGGTCAACGCGGTCGAAGTCGCAGGTAGCAGCTAGTTCATAAAGCCGTCAATAAAGGATAGTAGTAGGTAATAAACAGATCTAAAATGCCTGTCTCAAGACTCGTCACGTCATAGAACCTTTTTGCATGTCTTGAGATGAGGGCATATGTACAGGGAGAAATAAAAGTGTTAAAAAATCCCTACTAAAATTTAAAAGTCCTGACATTTCTGGAAAAAATAGATATCATTCTCAATTTGTACAAGAAGCGAAAGAAATTTGTCAAGATCGTAGCAAGTGGAAAAAAGTGGTCTCTGCGTAACCTCTCTGGGAAACAGGCGTGATTTAATGTATGTATGTATACGTAATATTATTATTTATGATTAAATATCGCACCTTGAGAACAATAGTGACCTACTTAATTCAAAATTTCAGCTTTCAAACTTCAAGTCATAAATGTATCGTGATAGTGACCTAACTCGAAAAATAAGTTTTATTCTTCTCACGGTGCCATATATAAAAAAGCTCAAGGCTTGTGCAACTTGTACTAGACAACGATATAAAAGCTTATAAATACTTCAATACCTGGAAAACATCCAAGACTCTGAAACAAATATTCGCGCTCAACACCAATATTAGCCCATACCGGGAATAGAACCTGGGACCGCTAGTTTCATAGGCAGGGACTCGACCACCCATTCCCCGATAAAAGCCTTTAAAAGACTTACCTCTCGAAGTATAACCGCTTTGGAAGAAATATACGACTTAGTTATTTCGCTCCTTCAGAACGATAATGACCTAATTCTAAATTTCAGCTTTCAAACTTTAAGTCATAAATTGATTATGATAGAGCCCTAACTCGAAATTCATTTTTTTTGATTTATGTCATTATTACTCTGAAGGTGAGAATTTTGTTAAACGAACCATTCACATAAGGGAAACCTGAAGAGCTAAAGCTCAGATCGTCAGCACTGCAGTATATTGATATCCCTTTCTTATTGCATAACCAAATAGCCCTTATAAATGGCGTTTTAAAAGCCAATCGAACGGCTTTTAGAAGGGTAACCCCTATAAATATCGCTTTAAAAAGCTTATCGATACGGCTTTTCTAAATACCTTATATACCTTCACGCCTGTAATCCCAGAGTGGGGTAGGCAGAGCTATAGAATTACCTACAACATTAAAAACTTGTTGATAATTCAGTAACCACATTTTCTAAATAAATCCTTTTAAAAACCCATTCGAAACCCCTTGCACGGGTTAGCGGGCTGGTCCCAGGTCCCAGGACCAACTAGGCCATAAGTCATCAGCTGGGTGGTAAAAAAACACAAATCAGTCGAACATGTGCACTTTATTTATAAGTGTTATCTTTTGTTTGATAAATGACTTGTAAAAATGTGGACTTCGTTTTTTTAAAGAATAAGTAAATTTTTTGAAAAATCCTGACATTTGCCGAGTCCTCCCGCAATCCTGACAAAAGTCCTAAAATTCTGACATGTCAGAAAAAACCCTGACGCATGGCAACCCTACTTATCTAAGTATCTAAGCCAAGACCGGTTTATTAATAAAGAACATAGTATTTTTATAAACTAATCTTAATCCTGGACTTTCAATGAGAAAATAAATTATTTTCTATTTTTACTGGAGCTTTAGGTTTTAGTATTCTTAACAGGCTTTTTATGGACATTATTTTTCTAAGTCTAATTTATTTTTAGCCTTATAAATTACGTACTAGCTTTTGCCCGCGACTTCGACCGCGTATATTTCGATTATCGTTTTTCCCTTGGGAAATTCCCGGTTGAGGTTTTCTCTGGAGACAATAGTATGGAGTTCTTCAAGCGAGTAGTAAGTAAATAGGTTTTTAAAGGGTCGGCAACGAGCATGTGATACTTCTGGTGTTGCAAGCGTCCATAGGCTATTAAAAAAAATCGAGATGAAATGCAGCCAATGTGTGGTATAAGCTATATCCGTTTAAAATTTCATCTTATTCCGTCCAGCCGTCACAGCGTAAATACGTAACAAACTAACAAACAATTACACAGATACAAACTTTCGCATTAATAATATTAAGTAGCATTTTCAAGAAATTAATCAAACAAAGCGAAGTTATTAGCATAAAACTTTTAATTGAAATCAGACATATTAGTTAAATGGATGCTGTTGTTTTTTTTCTTTGTTTGCGATTATTGGTCAATAGTAAACATCGAGCTTGATGTAAATCGAGGAAGTAAATATTTAGATCTTGTAAATATTATCCAGTCGAGTTCATAAATATATATAAGGTCAAGCGGGGCTATTACGTCGGTGGGGCAATAACGTCAAGTGGCATTATCTCCCGATTTAAAGTTCGCACCGAAAAATTACATCTATTGACACATCTATTGTAACATCCTCAATCGGCAAACAGGCATGAGACGCTAAGAGGGCCAGAGGGTTCATAGGCCTGAGAGTAAGTCACCTCGAATTTAGTAAAAAGGCGCCCTGGGTAAACTTACTACAAACAGGGATGGTTTCTTGTTATAAGTAAAACAAAAGTGTAGTTCTCCTTAGTATATTTATAAAGTTACACACACACCTGCATTTTACAGACCACTGTAGCAACCTTAGGTCATAGAAAATTATGGTAGCATTATCGACTACAGCAATAGAAAAGTCACTTAACTAGAGCGAAGTATGCACGATGTCATGTATGTGTGAGGTGAAGTTAAGTGGCAAGCAAAGACCCAAAACACATGGAGAGCGAAGAGGAGGGCTACTGCCCCAAGCCTCTCTAGGTCGCAACACGTGGCACGGAGGTCACGCCCATGTGGTTGAGCCCGAAGCGCCCTTCACGGTCAATCCGGTGGTTAGGACTATGCCTAACTTAACAATAAAACCCTGCAACAATAATTGCAGTTGTTAATACAATAAACTTTGAAAACTAATCTATCAGCCCTAGCCATGAGGTAACAATAAGTACTTACCACAAAGTGGGTTTTATGTAGCTATATAGCGTGAGGCTAGTTGAGACCGGCATACGCACGGTGCCTCCATATATATATATAACGTGGCACAGGCTGAAAGAAAACGTAGCTTATTAGAATTAGGTTATGAGTAGTGCTTGCCGACATCGACGTGGCCTCTCCCGATACTCACCTTAATCAGGCACGTATATAGCCTGATGACCCTGTTTTACAAGGCAGGAGTCAGCGCTTGGGATTAGGTAGACTGCATTGAGCTATAACAAAACAGTTTACGTGAATCGACAAGTAAAGTAAAAATACACCTTTAACATGGTGGGACGCGAGAATTACTTACGGTTTATTCATATTAATATCGACGTTTGTTGTGCATTTATTCAACAGCACGCAGATATAAATAAGTACTGCCACGATGCATCAAATTGTCATCGTATAATTTGCCTGAAACAAAATGTAAATGGACATAAAAACAAATCCCACTTGGGCACGATGGAAAGAAGCATCGAATAAACACCGCAACTCACCGCTAATTGTCCATTTGTAAAGGATATTAAAATAATACGACGAAGGCAATGCTGCCTCTTCCTCAAGCCAAATCCGAATCAGAGAGCATAGAGCGAACCTAGATGATGTGGCTAATCTTCTACGTCACTATGGATGCGAGACTCATTTCACTTTTAAACGCTGGCAACGCTCGTACACTGTTTTAACAATTTAGAAATCAAAACCAATCTTAAACACTCCAAAGATTATTCTAAAGATATTCCATGAATCCTGAAACAAAGTAACTTGACATGCCGAAAAGTATCGAAGGATCCGAGCCTTAGTCCATAGGTCGAAGCGCAGGCGCAGTGAAACGTAACGCACGCTCACGCTTGACCGAATTATTGAAAGGCTCCGTCTCACTCTATTCATAACCAAAGCGAGAGAAAAGGACAACACTAGGTGTATTCGTTCCTCGATTTTGGTGCAGAAGTCTACCAGCGGTAGTATTGCTATATGAAAAAGCTTATCAAAAAACGGGTGTTACAGAACCGGCATAGTTGGGGAAATAATTTTATTTCAGAATTGCAAGCTTCTGAAATAAAATTATTCTACACCATCAAGAGGACGAAAGTAATATTCAAGGGAGGGGTCGCCTTCGCCCGCAGGGGAAGACGTCTGAAATTAAAAAAAAACACAAAACATTCTACTAAAGAGAACGAATCTTACTCTACTACTTCCTAAAGTATGCTCGTAAACTACATACTTTCCAAGTGTTTGTTGGCTCTGCCTCCAACCAAACGCTCTAAACCTAAAACAGAGTTTGTTGGCTCTATTCCCAAACAAACGCCTTTTGAACGACTTAAGAAAAAAAAATCAAGGATGTACTAAACTTAGTGTCTGTTTAAGTACACAACAAGCCTTAACTTAGCGAAACATCCGCGAGATTACAGCTCTACACAAGAAACTGCAAATACCATGAGGGGTGTGACACACTACCAACCTCTTAAGCGGCTTAAGTATAATGATTAAACTACCACTTATAAGAACTGTGGAAGTAACCTTATGTTAGACTTTATTGTAAAACGACATAAAATAATACAACCATAATTAAATAAGACTAAAATTAAATAAGACTAACTCTAAATATATAAATTAACTAAAACATTAAATCTAAGAATGGCCCCTGCGGCATTGTACCAAAGATGCTGGCAGCATTTCCTCGCTGGATGGTTAAACTTATACGTTGAGCGAGGAAACTGCCAGCTCTTCGGTCTCCCGTGACGTCAATGAGCCTCTTCGAAATTTCTTTGAAGAGGCTTCGAGCGCTAGGACCCCACGGACCAAGGGTCTCGACGCCGAATGGAATAAACATATATTCTGGACCATTATATTTTCCTACCTTCATGCTTTCGGCCGCTTCAGCTGCCGCACCAGCCCTATTAGAGGTCCGATGGAGATGTGATGGGGCTAGCGTGTCTACACAGGTTGCATCCCACACTAGCACCCGTCCCATATTCCACGGGACCAAGGTTATTCCGTCAGGTCTCTTGCCATCATTTCTAGAAATGCCGGTCGGCTCTAAAAGAGCCGGGACCTTTATTGAGGCAAGAGACCGACGAATGATGTCGTTTAGTGCGGCGTGTCTGGAAAAGCGGCCAGCACTTCTCTGGCAAGAAAGTCCGTGATGTCCTAGCCGATCTACGTCACTTCCGCAGGGGCACCGATGTGGAGCGCAGACCGGGACCCCGAGGCGAAGGCAAACTGAAAGTCGGAGTGTGTTAGGGTCAAGGAAAGTACCAGTGCTTGGCGAGGGATGAGCTTGAAGCCAGTATCCAGCCTCCTTTGTACCGACTGCTAAAATTCTAGCACGATCCGCTGCGCAGCACTGGCTAAGAAGGGAATCAACAGTCAATTTACATACTATGTCATCCCAACACTTCTGCGATTTTAGGTTAACAGGAAAATTTTGACCGGGGCAAGCAGTTAACCACCCATTCTTTGCGTCCTCCAAGCCTGAAGTCTCATAGTTTAAAGGGAATTCCCTAAGGATTTGTCCTATGAGGCTAGAAGAGCTATGGATCGACGAAAGAAAAGCTGGTAAAGCAATACTAGAAATTTTGCGGATCCCTATCCCACCGTACCGAATTGGGAGGGATCCTTGAGTCCAGGAATGCTCGCTTAGCTGAATATTAAGGATGGATTGCAGGTTACTTTTGATCAAAGTATCAATTTTTGACAAAAGATCTTGATGTTTCCAAAACGGACAGCAGCGAAGCACATAAGTAAATTTAGGGACAAAAAGACAGAATTTAATAACCAAAAGTGCAAAATGTGGACTAATGTCAAGAAGCCGATGGGAATGATTTTGAAATTTAGAAATAGAATTTTCAATAAGTAACCTTATTAATTAAGTGAAACTATGTAGAAACAAGTGTTGAAGCTATAGCATACCAATTTCAACCTACATAGTGAGAAAATCTCAACTGAACCAGTTTATGAAATTCAAATAATGGAAAATAGGACGCACTCTGTACTCAGAATGTCCTTTTCACAAAAACTATACAAAGAAAAGATAAAACCTTTAAAATAGATTTATCTCGAACCGATTGCACCTATGGCATAAACGGAAGAAATCCTACAACTAAATGGTAAATATTTTATTACCAATTTCCACATGCCTTACCCTACTACGGACACAACATGACAGCACAACTAAAATTAAATGGATGCGCATCCTTGGTTACTTAAAATTAAAACTTAGCCTACCTCACCCTACTTCATAATGGTTTCATTCCAGTAATCCAATCCTTTAAAAGAGCGTCAGGACAAGTCTTTTCCCTTCAATAAAACACCTGCAGTCCGGACGTAATATATCTAACAAACCAGTAAATCACACCTTAAAAAAGCCAACGGTCGGAACAAATATTCTACCAACGCCAAAAATCTCAGCAAGTCCAGACATATCTATGCGTTTCGTACATAGTAATAAACACATACTTAATAAATAAACACAGATTTCTTACACCTAACAACTATGCTTAACACAAGCATTAATATTGGAAATAGAGTCCACTAGCTCATGGAATCTGCCATGAACTCATCCTAACCTAAGAAATCTATATTAATTTAAAGGTTGTACCCCTGGAGGTTCAGAATCTCCTCGCTCTAGCAAATCCTTAATGTGAAACCGCCCTAAGGGTTTACCGTTAAGAGACTTTAACGAATAAACCAACGGTGAATGTTTTTTATCAATAAAACATTTTTCATATTTGGGAGAAAGTTTAGCACTAAAATATTTAGAAGCGTTTGACAGAGGAAAACAACGCTTATAAATAATTTGGCCCTCCTCAAATTGAACTGCTCGCTTCCGTAAATTATAATACTTTACATTACGATTATAAGCCTTTTTTAAATGGCCTTGAACCGATTTATATATATCGTTCAGCTTAGGAAGTTTAGAAGAAAACGGTTTTACATTTATCTTAACCGTTGAGGGATCTATCGGCTCCTCGATATTATAAAGAGAACCATCTGGTATCATTTCTCTGCCATGAGTCAAATAAAACGGCGTGAACTTTGTACCTTCGTGCACCGCGGTATTGAGAGCACATTGTATCTCAGGAATGTTCTGATCCCATTTTCGATGATCCGAACGCACGTAAGAAGCAATGGCTCGTACAATGTCGCGGTTGACACGCTCCGTTTGATTGGTCTGAGGATGATAACGAGGGTTATAGAAGATGTTAGGGACACCATAATTAGAGAGCATTTCCCTGAACTCCTTCGAAATAAACTGAGGACCGTTATCTACGTATATAAATTTACACACGCCATGTAGTAGGAAGACACCCTTTTCCAGACATTTAACAATGGCTTTCGCCGTTACACTGCGCAGAGGAAACAAAAGAGCGTACTTACTAAAGTAATCAGAACATACAAAGAGATACTGATTCCTCGCATATGAAGGTGGGAACGGCCCCATAATGTCACAAGAAATGGCTTCCCATGGTCGCGTGACCACGCGTGGATTGCCCATCAGACCTGCCCTGGCAACGTTGCTAGGTTTATAACATTTGCAAACCTCGCAGGCTCCGACGTATTTCTCAACGTCACGGTATAGGTTTGGCCAAAAGTATACAGCACTTATACGTTTATGAGTTTTAGCTACTCCAAAGTGTCCAGAGACCGGGTCGTCGTGGTACTTTGTTAAGATTTCATCGCGATGATCCGCAGGCACGACCAACTTCCATTCAAATTGGGACGTTAAATTGTATTTATTTTTAGATAAACGAAATAACTTGCCATCCTTTACCGTGAAGTTGGGAAATAAACGTGGATTATCGCTACAATCCTTTAAGAGCTTCGTATACCAAGGATCTTGGATTACCTGAGGGTCGAATGATATAGAGTCCACCTTGATCCTAGATAAAGTGTCCGGTAAATTGTGTTCCTTCCCCTTTCTATGTATAATTTCAAAATCGAACTGGCTTAAGCGACACGCCCACCGATTTAGCCTTCCCATCGGATTTTTTAATTTGTAGAACCACTGAAGCGACGCATGATCAGTAACTATATAGCACTTGGAACCTTCGACATAAGAACGGTATTGCTCGAGAGCGTAAATTACCGCCAAGAGCTCTCGCTCCGTCGCCGTATAGTTGACTTCTTGCGCGCTCAGGGTTCTGCTGCAGTACGCGATAGGATGGTCTACATCGGCTTCGCGCTGGGCCAAAACTCCACCAATAGCAAACGAGCTCGCGTCCGTATGAATATAGAAGGGTTTGCTGAAATCAGGACACTTTAAGATAGGTGCGGATATAAGAGCAGACTTCAAAGTGTTAAAAGACTCAGTAGCTTCATTCGACCACACAAAAGGAATCTTTTTACTCGTAAGGCGGGTTAATGGACGAGCTACCTGAGAAAAGTTTTCAATGAAACGTCGGTACCATCCAGCCATACCCAAGAAGCGTTTTAGTTCCTTCGGGTCTTTAGGAGTAGGAAAATTCATAATAACTTCAACCTTGGATGGGTCCGTTCTCAAACCGAAACGATCAACGACATAGCCTAAATACTTCAACTCACTCCGACAGAACTGAGATTTCTTCATATTGATGGTTAGGCCAGCATGCTTTAACTTCTCAAAGACACGTTTGAGTATTTGTACGTGCTCGTCAAAAGAGGACGTACAGATGACGATGTCATCGATATAAGCAAAGACCTTATTATCGAACTCTGCCGAGAATAGGCTGTCCATCAATCGCTGCATAGTAGCAGACGCACCAACCAAACTGAAACACATAACATTATAATGAAAAAGTCCGCGACGCGGAACAGTAAAAGCTGTCTTATCCTTCGAGTCTGGATGTAGAGGTATTTGATGGTAAACAGCACTAAGATCCAAAGAAGTTAAATACTTAGCGTCGCGTAAATTATCAATGATGTAGTTTATGTAAGGGAGAGGATACGCGTCAGTTTTGGATACAGCGTTAAGGCGACGACTATCCAAACATAAGCGCATTTCACCATTCGACTTAGGTACCATGGTCACAGGAGAATTCCATGGAGATGAAGAAGGCTCAACCACATTATTTTTTAACATTTTATCTAATTCGGCATCAAGCAACTTTAACTTTTCCGGACTCAGACGATAGTACTTCTGCTTAATAGGGGCAGCGTCACCCGTGTGTATCTCGTGCTGGGTCAATGACGTACGACCCAACCCTACCTTATCGGTATTAATAGAGTCGAAAAGTGACTTGACTTTGTCCATGCTCTGCTTTTGTATGGGACACAACGAGTCATAATGTCGAAGTCCCTCCTCGACAATATTTGAATGACCGTTTAGGACGGATGACACGTGACTAGGCAAACAAGCTAAAATGTCTGGTGCTAAATTAAAAGCTTTCCAAAAGTTGATACCAAAATGAATCGGTAATAATATTTCTGGTTGAATGTGAAACAAGACTAGCTTCACCTCATTCTTATATTGAATGGGAATGTTCATATAATATCGACACGCATAATCCTCCCCATTAGCAACCCTTAATCGGCGAGGCCGCTCAAATTCGTGCATTATTATATTTAAATTTAAAAACTTTAAATGAGCGTCATCACCCAAAATAGAACAAGACGCACCGCAGTCCAGCAAACCACAAACGTTAACATTAAACACCTGAACCGTTAAGTAAGGGCGGTGGTCATGGACAGGTGGCACAAAGTAAGTCTCAACGGGCGGGTTAGAAGTAGGCACCGAAGTAACCCGTGAGACTGGCCTAATTAGTTTTTTGACTCCGGAACAGTCTTTCCACATTTTGGGCAATTAGTACTTTTAAAGTCTTTTTCTCCACATTTGAAACAGACAATGTCACGCGATTTAGGACAACGACTAGTTCTGTGCGCTCCAGTACAACGGAAGCAACTAAATGAATTCAAAGTTTTAGGCTTAGCAGCCGCGGAGGCCACGTCCTCTTCGCGCATCGAACGGATATTACTTTGTTGACACTGCATGTCCGGAGCTAAAGAGCTACGTGACGTAGACGGTTCGACAAAATCACCCGCGCGCGAATGGGCTAATTCAAGCTTCATGCATAACGTCTTAAGTTGCTGCGTTGACGTGACGTCTATTAACGCGAGCTCGCGACTATATTCAGGACGAATATTTCGGACAAGAATATCTAATTTTTCTGCCTCAGATATAGGCAAACTCAAACGAGAGATCAAACCACCCATAATTGACAGGTAGACCACTATCGATTCGTTTCGCGCTTGTGTACGAGACCTTATCTCGCGAAGCAACTTAAAGTCAAAATCAGGAATGTCAAAGTCTGCTTTCAAAGCCTCGAGTAGCTGAGAGTAAGATTTGAAACCATCTTTATTTGCTCGGTACCAAAATAATGCTGGACCCTCCACTATGTCCGGAAATCCGTTGAACACAACCCGCTCTGGTATCTCTCGAGAGAGCCTAAGTTCCTCCAGTCGTGTTGTAAAAGCACGCACGCAAGTATCACCCTTATACTTTAGATTAAGACTCGACAAATTGTGTCGAGGTTCCGAATGACAGACCACTTTAGCAACTGGTTCAGATGGAACCTGAAATACCTCATCTTCTGACTCCGAAGACTCTGACAACGGATTTAAAATTGACAGACAACTGACAAGGATCCCTTTAAGTTTGTTAACCTCAACATTAAAATCCGACACACGCGATAGACGGTCTAAATAGTAGTTACATCTGCCCACTAACCTGTCTTGCTCCGACTTGGAAAACTCACTGCCCTGCATAACCTCCGACTGCAGCTCATTCACCTTCACTCTGCATGCATCAACCTCCATTTGTGAATCTACTCCCATCTTATCAGACGCCGGCTTAAGACTGCCACGTCTTACAAGAGCACGAGTCTGTCGAAACAATTTTCGTAGAGTATCACAGCTGTGTTTAGTGTCAAAGGGTATGTGTAAAGCAGTCAGTTCATGTGCCAGTTCCTCCTTAGTGAGGTACTCAACCTTTACATTCAGGTCCATGGTCAATTTGTAAAACAGTACAATGGTCACAAATCAAGCCTTGCAATAGTGCAGTATGCTACGTGCTTATTAGCAATAAAAGATGCACACAACATACATTTAAAACAAAGTAACCGCTGTTTTGTTACACACTCAAAACAGTTAAAGGTTGTAAAAAGGTAAAAGTGTCTTGAAGGAGAAGACAAGAAATACATACATGTGCTATCTTCTCATTGATACAGTCAGAACAAAAGAAGTTATGAAAAGGCAAGTCATTCCTTGTAATAAGGTATACAGGAATTTAATAACTATTATAACCCTATTAACCCTGTTAAGACAGATAAAAGTTATGAGAGAAAGCAGTACATTCCTATACAGAATACTTAAAACTAAGAAACCATTCCTTCAGGCCCCACGTTGGGCGCCACTGTAACATCCTCAATCGGCAAACAGGCATGAGACGCTAAGAGGGCCAGAGGGTTCATAGGCCTGAGAGTAAGTCACCTCGAATTTAGTAAAAAGGCGCCCTGGGTAAACTTACTACAAACAGGGATGGTTTCTTGTTATAAGTAAAACAAAAGTGTAGTTCTCCTTAGTATATTTATAAAGTTACACACACACCTGCATTTTACAGACCACTGTAGCAACCTTAGGTCATAGAAAATTATGGTAGCATTATCGACTACAGCAATAGAAAAGTCACTTAACTAGAGCGAAGTATGCACGATGTCATGTATGTGTGAGGTGAAGTTAAGTGGCAAGCAAAGACCCAAAACACATGGAGAGCGAAGAGGAGGGCTACTGCCCCAAGCCTCTCTAGGTCGCAACACGTGGCACGGAGGTCACGCCCATGTGGTTGAGCCCGAAGCGCCCTTCACGGTCAATCCGGTGGTTAGGACTATGCCTAACTTAACAATAAAACCCTGCAACAATAATTGCAGTTGTTAATACAATAAACTTTGAAAACTAATCTATCAGCCCTAGCCATGAGGTAACAATAAGTACTTACCACAAAGTGGGTTTTATGTAGCTATATAGCGTGAGGCTAGTTGAGACCGGCATACGCACGGTGCCTCCATATATATATAACGTGGCACAGGCTGAAAGAAAACGTAGCTTATTAGAATTAGGTTATGAGTAGTGCTTGCCGACATCGACGTGGCCTCTCCCGATACTCACCTTAATCAGGCACGTATATAGCCTGATGACCCTGTTTTACAAGGCAGGAGTCAGCGCTTGGGATTAGGTAGACTGCATTGAGCTATAACAAAACAGTTTACGTGAATCGACAAGTAAAGTAAAAATACACCTTTAACATGGTGGGACGCGAGAATTACTTACGGTTTATTCATATTAATATCGACGTTTGTTGTGCATTTATTCAACAGCACGCAGATATAAATAAGTACTGCCACGATGCATCAAATTGTCATCGTATAATTTGCCTGAAACAAAATGTAAATGGACATAAAAACAAATCCCACTTGGGCACGATGGAAAGAAGCATCGAATAAACACCGCAACTCACCGCTAATTGTCCATTTGTAAAGGATATTAAAATAATACGACGAAGGCAATGCTGCCTCTTCCTCAAGCCAAATCCGAATCAGAGAGCATAGAGCGAACCTAGATGATGTGGCTAATCTTCTACGTCACTATGGATGCGAGACTCATTTCACTTTTAAACGCTGGCAACGCTCGTACACTGTTTTAACAATTTAGAAATCAAAACCAATCTTAAACACTCCAAAGATTATTCTAAAGATATTCCATGAATCCTGAAACAATGTAACTTGACATGCCGAAAAGTATCGAAGGATCCGAGCCTTAGTCCATAGGTCGAAGCGCAGGCGCAGTGAAACGTAACGCACGCTCACGCTTGACCGAATTATTGAAAGGCTCCGTCTCACTCTATTCATAACCAAAGCGAGAGAAAAGGACAACACTAGGTGTATTCGTTCCTCGATTTTGGTGCAGAAGTCTACCAGCGGTAGTATTGCTATATGAAGAAGCTTATCAAAAAAACGGGTGTTACAAAGTAGATACTTTATTTCTCTAATCCACTCACTCGCTTCACTCTTCGATAAAAACTTTAGAACAGGAGTTAAAGGCACTTGACGTAATTGTCCCACTGACGTAATAGCCCCGCTTGACCTTACACTTAGGTACCTTGCCACTTTAATTGCTGTGATAATTCTTATATGGCAGTTTGAACATGCCATTAAATAGACAAGATACTACTCGTAAAGTGTAAACATATTTATGAACTCGACTGCACAGGTTTTGAAAAAAATACCTCGTAAAAATAAAACATAAGCGAGGCTTACTTAAATGCATAACCAATCAAATAATACCACTAGCCATTCATACAATATGCTGCGAATTGTTTATCTGGAGTCCGGGCGCAAACAGCTTATCCGGATTATCCGTCCGGACAAATTGACGGAGGCGTCCGGTTGTCGGCCACATATTCACCAGCTCTTTCCGGGATATCTTCAACGTCTTAAACTCGACAATGATATAAGTACCTACAACTTAAAGATAAGAAGGGAAAACGAATAATTATGGAGAAAAAAGTTTTGTTATTATGCATTTACTCGTATGTATTTTGACAGTGTACCTACTCATTCATTTTCAAAATACAATCACAATTTCATACAATCTTACCCAAAACCCTTTAAATTCTCGTGTCGCCTAGCCTTGCCGGTGTAAAAACACCTTTTCTCAAACATGCTCGGAAAGAACGGTTGTCCCATTGAAACAGAAGGACGGATAGTGCATATGAAAACACTTTCCGTTCATGTCCATATTGTTTTTTAAAAGTGCTCTCTATTGCCTATAAAATCGAAAGGACCGTGAAAAAAATCCCGTACACCCAACTTGTGGCTGGGGGCGTGTGGTCGTTGCGTGTAACTATCTTAACAAATGCCCGTAAATGTTTTCAAACAAACATTCTCTCCGAATTTGTCAAAGGTTTTTAAAAATACTTTTTAAAATATGTATTTGTATCAATTTCTCGCATCGTTTAAGAAAAGCGGTATATATGCCTTGGCGGAAACGAACATTTCCTGACTTGTATTTTAGCATAACTTCTAACCACCTTGTCACGAAATCCCTTACTTTTCGCGCCTAGGCAATAATGAACTTTAGGACTGCAAACGTGTTTTCAACCCTGAGGATGAAGACACCAAGCCTCTATGCTAGTAATTTCACCGGTTGTCTTATCCCCGCGTTAAAACACAACAATATGCGAAAACTGCTTTTTAACAGACATCTTCATCACTTACTTAAGAGTCGAAGGAGTAATTTCCATTATTTTCTGAGCCTTCTCAAATACAAACTTTAGAACAGGAGTTAAAGCCACTTGACGTAATTGTCCCACTGACGTAATAGCCCCGCTTGACCTTAAGTTCTTCTTGGTCTCCCTCTTTTCCTTTTCCTTCAATTATAATCTTAATGTACTTGTCTTAACAGGTGACCAAACTCATCGTGACCAAATCTTTACTCGTCTATTATCTATTGTCTGCAATAGGCTTCCCTTTCACCTTCACCATTCCAACTACCTCAGATGAATGAATATTGCCTCAATAAAGGTCCCATTTCTAGAAATGATGGCAAGAGACCTGACGGAATGACCTTGGTCCCGTGGAATATGGGACGGGTGCTAGTGTGGGATGCAACCTGTGTAGACACGCTAGCCCCATCACATCTCCATCGGACCTCTAATAGGGCTGGTGCGGCAGCTGAAGCGGCCGAAAGCATGAAGGTAGGAAAATATAATGGTCTCGGCCCAGAATATATGTTTATTCCATTCGGCGTCGAGACCCTTGGTCCGTGGGGTCCTAGCGCTCGAAGCCTCTTCAAAGAAATTTCGAAGAGGCTCATTGACGTCACGGGAGACCGAAGAGCTGGCAGTTTCCTCGCTCAACGTATAAGTTTAACCATCCAGCGAGGAAATGCTGCCAGCATCTTTGGTACAATGCCGCAGGGGCCATTCTTAGATTTAATGTTTTAGTTAATTTATATATTTAGAGTTAGTCTTATTTAATTTTAGTCTTATTTAGTTATGGTTGTATTATTTTATGTCGTTTTACAATAAAGTATTTATGTTTACTTTTTATGAATGAATGAATGATATTTAGTATCCAAAGTAAGTCACACTATACATTGCATGTTAGGTCAAACGTACAAGAAATTACATTGGAATCGTCGAAATATTAATAAACCTTTTCCGGATTTTGCTTAACTTAGATAGAAGCAATCCGAACGGACCATGCCCATTATCAGTGGTATCCTACTATTCTAAACCATACAAAAGTGTTACATGTAAGTATTGTTAATGTAAATTGAATTAAACAGCAACCTTGTGTAAATGGAGCGTCCATTCATAGCCACTGAACCACAGAACATCAACCGCAACATAACCAAGGCTGCGTATTGTTGACTCGTTACATCACGATCTATCCGGATTAGGGTCACCAGCGAGATAACCTACAATTTAAATAAAACACCTATTAACGGTCGTATCCTTTTCACGCAGAATTTTCATTTCATAAGTTTAAACTTATTTAAATTAAAAATAAAACTAAGCTACTCAAATATTAAAGATGTAAATAATAACAACCACTATAAAAAGAACAACCCCTCTAGCAGGTCCGCTCGCGGCGTGGTCCCTATGATACTAACTGCATTACCTCTCTGGATAGCTAACCCAATCCTTTGAGAGAGGTAAGCACCAGCTCTAGGATCTCCGGAGGTGTCTATGAGCCGGGATGACAGAGCCTTAATAAAGCTTTTCATATCGGCTGACCAAGGTCCCATGGTCTCCACTGCAAGGCCACAAATTCGTAATTATTTAATAATGATGAATATTTGCGGCGCTTGACGGTTTGGGCCTGATCAGCAGCTGCATTGGCCCGATTAGGGATTGGCTGGAAGATTTTTCATTTCATTGAAATTTCTCGCAGCATGAGTTTTTTTTGGGATTCACAAGTCTAAACCTACGTAATTAAATTAATGTTTAAGATATCCAGGAAACATGATGATTTCTTTATGCTTTTGTGGAATGTAGAAGCTTCTAAAAGAAAAAGAAAGTATTGGTTGCACCCCATTAACAAAACACGAGAAGAACAAGGCGAATTTAGTAGTATTTTTCATGAATTACTTAGGAACGAAGAGCGATTAGAGATTTATTCAATAAGTTTTTCCGTATTTGCAACTTCAGACATGGTGGCAAACGCGGCGTTCTCTGTCTCGGTGGCAAAATAACTCTAGAACGCGACGTTCCACTTTCACCGCCGCAGTCTGACCGCTTCCTGTGTGCGTTATCGCAAGGACTCAGTACATTCGTAAGAACGCAGAACTCTGAATGCGAAACTCGGAACTCTGGACCGCTGTCTGTCTGCGCGGGCTCTTAGTAGGTAATGAGTAATGACAAATTTGAACAAACAATGCATTTATAAAAAATATGAAAACATTGTATATTGTCTAGGGGACACGGTTTGTGTAGGAGAATGTATCGAAACTTTTTATGAGGGTTGTCTTGCACCGTCATAGGTAAGTGTAATTTCTAAAATTTATATATTTTTATCTTTTTTATTACTACTACTTATTAGTTATTGTGAGTTTTGACAAATTTTCCTGCTCAACTACGCATCAATATATTCATGTTTGGTTTTTGTGAGAGTCATTGTTCTATATAATGCTTGGTTAAGTTTATAATCATATAAGCAATATTTAAAAACCGACTGACTGTTGAGTTTCTTGCGGCGTTTCTTCTCAGCAGTGGTCTCTTGTGAAGCGCTGGTAGATTTTCGATGTGTAAATGTGCCCGTGCGGCCTACTTACTGAATAAACATCTATTATCTTTTACCTTCTGTGTGGTTGCCGGGTTAGAATAGTGCCACTCCATGTCTTCCCGTGGATGTCGTAAGAGGCGACTAAGGGAATAAAGGCATGCAGTACTGTTAGGCGATGGGCTTGCAACCTGTCACTAATGCGCTGTGAAACACCTTAGCCTAATTATGCAAAATGTGGTTACAGAATTATCAACAAGGTTTTAGAGTTGCTGGTAATTCCGTAGCTCTGCCTACCCCACTTTGGGAATGAAGGCGTGAGTTTATGTATGTATGTATGTATCTTTTACCTTTTTTTTTTAATTTCGCTCTCGCGTCTTGTTTCATTTGAAAAAATCCGTTCACGTTCGTTTAATTCCAACGTAGGTACAGCCCTAATTGAGCAGCATTATTCCAGCGGATACTAATGAGCTTACTTTGTGCTGAATGACCGTTGCGCCAGAGTTGTTAAACAGGTAAATTAACTTAAAACTCTCTATTTTCTGACCATAAAATGACAAATTTAACAAAATTCTATTGATTTTTAAAACTTGCTACCTGTCACTAATATACACTGTTAAACATCTTAGCCTAATTGTGCAAATTGTGGTTACAGAGTTATCAACAAGTTTTTAGAGTTGTTGGTAATTCTGTAGCTCTGCCTGCCTACCCCACTCTGGGAATGAAGGCGTGAAGGTATGTATACATGTATTGTTTGCTGAGAAAAACGTATTGAATATTATCAGTGTTTGCTTCGCCCTCCTTGGAGTAGTGGTAGGACTGACGTCATTTAGTTTAAAACTACTTTTTGTTTTTTTTAAGGTTAGCATTTCCAATATTCCCCCGTACATTGGGTACGGTGGGCCAAGAAATTTGACTAACAGTTTTGACAAAAGTTTCTGTGAGATTTAATTATCATTAAGGTTGACACTTGTCACCGTCATAATGACTTATAGTATCATGACGTGCAAATAAACTTTAACCGTAGGATGGTAGATACATGTTTACGGTAATAAAATTGTAACTCATGGTAAGGGTACATGGAATCTATTCAACACGGTAAAAACCATATCGTGTTTGAGCTGTTATCGTATTGTCACCGTTTTGATAGCTCTTATTTACTTGACAGTAGTAGCGGCTGACGTCATAACAATACAAAGATCTATCTATCTAGAATACCGGCCCAGGTCATTCCAATGGGTGTCATTCGCAATACAAAATAACGTCTGTCCCGAACGTAACGCGAGTCTGAATTTTCGTTTGTAGCAAAATGGTTTTCAGCTGAGTTAGACCACATTTTTATCCAAAAATTAGCAGATGTGTTATCAGCCCATTGGAACCCTGACACACCATAGAACGGTGTCACATAAATTATAAAAAAAATAAAAAATAAATAATAATCGGGAAACAATCTCACGCAAATTGCCCTAGTCCCAAACTAAGCTCTAGGCTTGTACTATAGGTACTAGACAACGATAAACATACTTATATAGAGAAATATATACTTAAATACATAGCAAACATCCATGACTCAGGAACAAATATTCGCGCTCATCACACAAATATCTGCCCCTACCAGGATTTGAACCCAGGACCGCTAGCTTCGTAGGCAGGGTCACTACCAACTAGACCAGCGCGTCGTCAAACAATTACATTGTTCAGTGACATTATAAAACAATTTGTTTAAAATTTCTTACGACTTGAATCATAACGTCACTGTGACATAGTTTATATGGTGGGTCAAGGTTCCAATGGGCTGATAGTACAATAACAAAACCAAAAGTGTTAATTTTTCCGAACTCCAATATACTTAATCTATATTCTAATTAGACGAGGGACAGGAGATGCTCGTGTGGCATCCTGGCATCCCTTTTAGAATACTGCCGTAATGCCAAAGAAGGCGCTAACTGTATAGTAATAGTAGAAGCAGTGTTCGCATTGTTGTGTTCCGGTGTGGGGATAAGACAGCCGGTGAAATGACTAGCATAGAGGCATTCCATCTTAGTCCTCAGGGTTGGCAGTGCATTTGCATTCTTAGGATTGCGGTCTTGTGAAGGCGAAGGTGGCCTGTGTGCTCGTTTGCCTTCTCAATGACATAAAAAAATAATTTTGAATTTAATGTGCTTAGTAATAAAGTATAATAATAATGCTTTGACTAATAAATTGCAGCTAGCCGCCTTTATTGGTACAGTCGAGTTCATAAATATATGTACACTTTAGTAGGTACCTGGCCTATTTATTGTCACAGCGTTTAAAGTGACAAGGTACTAAAGTGTTCACATATTTATGAACTCGACTATATTACAGCAGTACCTAGTAATTACAGTGTGATAGGTCTTAAAAGGTGCTTAGATTTTGTATTTGTCTCTCACTCGCTCTCATACGCTCTTATTAAGAGCGAGTGAGAGAGAAGTACAATCCCGAAGCAAGTTCTAGGTGCTCACAGACTGCACCTATGTATCCACAAAGCGGCGTCGGCACTTTGACTAGCTGTAAGCGTGTCCACTGTGTGTAGGCATTGATTTTGTCCCGCGATGCGTGCCCGTATCCGCAATGGGCAAGTCATGCGGGCAGTAGTGATGTAACCGTCGATAAAACTTCGATATCGATAAGGTAGAGTCTTGTAAAAAAAGATAAAAGATACATACAAACATACATACCTTCACGCCTTCATTCCCAGAGTGGGGTAGGCAGAGCTACAGAATTACCAACAACTCTAAAAACTTGTTGATAACTCTGTAACCACAATTTGCACAATTAGGCTAAGGTTTAACAGTGTATATTAGTGACAGGTTGCAAGCCCATCGCCTAACAGTACTACAAGCCTTTATTCCCTTAGTCGCCTCTTACGACTTCCACGGGAAGACATGGAGTGGCACTATTCTAAGCCGGCAACCACACGGCACCAGATAAAAGATAAAATATGTTTATTCAGTAAGTATACTCGAAACTGTAATTAGATTCCAAAATCCTAACCTCAACCGACGCACATTCGCTGTGTTTACTGCATTTTGGTTTAAGTGTAGGTATTTTTATCAATTAAACTGACCCTAATATTACTGGTTACACGAGTTCTCATTGATATGTTTATGAAATAATATTTTAATAAAGAAATAATCAAGATGGGAACTGTCAGATTTTGGAATCTAATTAGATTTTCGAGTATAGGCCGCACGGGCACTTTTACACGTCAAATATCTACCAGCGCATCGCAAGAGACCACTGCTGAGAAGAAACGCCGCAAGAAACTCAACAGTCACTCGTTTTTCAAATATTGCTTATGATATTATACAATAATAAACTTAACTTAAAAAATAAATATATTCATGCGTAGTGAGCAGGAAAATATGTCAAAACTCATAATTGTCACAAAAAAACTAATAAGTACCTAATAGTAATAATAAAAAAAAGGACAAGTTATACTTACTTAGGTACCTGTGACGGTGCAAGACAAACTGCATAAAAGGTTTCGATACATTCTCCTACAGAATCCGTGTCCCCTAGTCAATATACATGTTTACATATTTTGTAATTGCAACTATCTACTTATTGCAACTGACTTATGTAAAATAATTCCTTCTAGGATACGGAATCGAACGTTTGGAACGACTACACTCGTGATATTGTATTTCTTAATATAAAAGATAAATGTCACGCCTGTCTTGTTCAAAACGGTTATTCCAGAGTTGTTAAGGTCAGAAGCAATATCCAGGTAGATGCAAATAAAAGACTCCACCTTAGTTCGAGCTCCTAATCCTATCCATTCAGGTTGGCTAGTTTTTGTGCTATTTTTTGACAACACGGTGAGCTTTAAGAAGCAACTATGCCTACGAAGCTAGTGCTTCCTAGCTTGATGAGGTAGGGTGTTTTTTTTTACTTTACTTGTCCTTGCACTCGAGTGAGGTCGCTTGTATGACATCGCTTACTCGATCAACCATTCGACAAAGAGCCGTTTTACGAGACTAACACCAAGCGGTTCCAACGGAAGACCAGCGCTGGCTTTACGGCTAGCGAATGCTGAGTTGGGACCGTTTCGCAACCATTTCTCTGTGTCTTGTTCTTTTTGTATCGATTTAATGTAATTTTGATTGATGTTGCATTCGAATATGTAAAGTGAATAGTGCGTCATTATGCGGTGCGCTGTGAAAATGCCCCGTCTTGGCTTCGCCCCGATTAGGGTACGTACGGCACGTTTCTGCGTCAGCATTACCCTGTTGGCATCCGTAAAGTTTCCGCATAAGAGTGTGCCGTACGACATCAGTGAGTGAAAATGTGCATAATAGACCCGTCTTAGAGCATCGTCAGATATAAGCAATTTCAGCTTACGCAACGCAAACACCGCACTACTCAATCCTCCACACAACAGGTTAACATGGCACTTCCAATCAAGATTTGAGTTCAAAGTGAATCCGGGAAACGTACACCAATCGCACACAGGCATTGGACTGTTTGCAACGCACGGAGGAACAGGAACACTACGCCCCGAGAAATCATGACGTTTGACTTTAAGATATTCAGGAGCAAACCGTTACACTAAAATCACTTCTGCAGTTGACATGCGTTATAAATTTTCCCAGCGAGCTGGTCATGAACAAATATCAGTCCTTACCATGATCTGAACCCGGGAACGCTAGCTTTATCGGCAGGTTCACTACCAACTAAGCTAACGTGTCTTTAAATACATACATACATACATTAAATCACTCCTGTTTCCCAGAGGGGTAGGCAGAGACCACTAATTCTTTCCACTTGCTACAATCTTGACAAATTTCTTTAGCTTCTTCGACATTCATACACCGCGTCATGCAGGCTCGTCGGTTTCGGGTACTTAAGATTCGGCCCTGTTCCAGTATTTCTCCGATTTTATTCGAAAAAGTACGCCTAAATATAAATATTGTTTAAATACCTAACTAAACTAAGTATAGATCTATTATTGTTTTCATATATGTCTGTATTAACCAGGGATAACGCACAAGACTGAAATACCTATCCACGCTTTGTTCGTTTGAAACAATGTTTGTATCTGACACTTTTTTTTTTTTTTTTTTTTTTTATGGCATGGGAAGGCAAACGAGCACACAGACCACCTGATGGTAAGTGGAAACTGTGACACTTATGCCAATCACACTCTGATTGCGCCCTGTGGTTGCAAAACCACTGATCCCTCGATTTAGTTAAATTTCTAGTGATTATATTGATACAAAACTAGTTTTTATTCGGGTTCCATTCTTGATGGGACTCCAAGCGGGACCTTATTTGTTACTGAATCTAAGATATTAAAAAAAAAAGATTTTGTTGTCTCCCATTTTTGTCCATTCTGTTAGTATTCTTACGCTATTATCAGAGCTTGACAGGGGTGAGCTATTATTACGTCATTAATGTCAAATGTAGATATTAATATAAATACACCTTAAAAACATATTATAATAAATTATGTACAAAACGAGAAGGAGCTAATTATTCTAAATTGTCTTTGTTCTGTATTTTCAATTTTCAACGCATTTCTTGTTGATTTTAATATCCTCTTAAGGATAAAAAAAGATTGTTCTACATCCACTGAAATGAGTGGAATGAAATTGTACATTAAAATACTGTCCACATCTGTTCCTTTAAAGAGGTTTGCTATAAAATTCATTTGTTTTGATGGCCACATTAAGATCGTAGCAGAAAGGCAGCCTACATAAAATAATTTCACACCACACCACACCACATCTTCCATTGAATGACAAGGTATGTCCATGTTATGCAAACTCACAGCTCATCCCTGCCAAGCTCTTGTATATAATTGACAACATTTCATTTTGGTGACACCTGCAAATTACTTTACGAATCGAAAGGGTTTTGCCTCCTGAACACGGCAAAATATTTATTTAGATTTATTTTTCTTTACTTACAAAATTACAAGTAAGTTAAAAAAAAACACGAGTTTTACCAATACTATGCCTGAATAGATATAATACCATTGCCTTTTTCACGAGAAAAAAAGCTGTCATACTTCAAGTTTGACATTGACACTATTGACAGATGGATAGATACTTGAGATCGGTTAACCGCCATTATTAAAAAGAAAAACTTTTTTTTTATACAGATTGGACTAACGTAATATGTCCATTGTGTCGTAGAAATGAAGTTACGCCCTTTTAGAATAAGAACATCTTAATAAATTAATAATAAAATAATTATACATCCTAGGGAAAAAATAAAACTATTAGTGTCTTCCTCCTTCCAAACAGTATCTATAAAACGAATAAAATTAAAGTCTTGAAAATATGAAATCTTGTCAATTAGATGACGACTAACAGAGAAGTATGGAATAAAAATACTTATTGCGCCGATCCCAAGTAAGTTGGGATAAGGACAGGAGAATGATTATGTTAGTATTGTTACGTAACAGGTATCCTATTGCTTTGTTTACATTGACTTAACCTCCCATAGACTATAGTTTTTTTTGTTTTTTTGTTTCCATAATATTGCCAGATATTACAGATTGCAATTTTTGTTGGTTTTTGTATACCTTGCTTTTTATTAGACTTGTTGTATTATATTGCAGCGTATTTAGGCTAAAAAAACGTATCATTCACTCGAGCATACTCCTTTCTCCTCCTCAAAGGCCGACTACGCATCTTTGATTCCTTTCCTGGTGTCTTTGAACAATCACTCAGGTCAAGGGGTCTATATTCTACCCTGTAAAACCATACTGCATTTGACAAGTCATCACATTGTCAAAGTTACGATAGCTCTTATTTATATGACGGTAATGACAGCCGAGTTAAAACCCTCGAGAAGAATACTGCCCCAGGTGACATGATAGTTGGTTTGCCTCCAAAAATAAAAAAAAACTTTAAGTATAAAAAGACAACAAATTTGCAATGTATTTATGTCGATATCGATATATCGATAAACCTTACCCGTCCCATCCCTAACCGGCGGTAAGCCGAGGTGACCACAGCTTCCTAGCCATTCGGTTGATTATAAATTGTGGGCCTTTATTGTCCCTAAGCAGGCGAGTTACTGGACGTTTAGCTACTGGCCTAATTAATGGTGCGGTCCGTGTTAACGACGCAATCGCTTATTGCCCGTCCTAACCTTACCGAGATGATTATTACGTCTTAATTACGGGCGTCTTTGTTATAATCGCCATTTAAAAATAGCTACAAGTTTGACGTACTTGTCTGTTTGTCTGTAGCTCCCAAACTCCCAAGCTAGGCTGATTTGAATATTGTTTGCTTTAATACTCTGTTGGAACAACTTACGCAGCGAGTAATAATTCAGCGATGGATTTAAAAATTACTTGTTCAAAATCACTTAACTAACATTACAAAAGGATTTAAGACGTTTTATTTAACTAATAGCTTCTCTATTACACTGTGACCATTTGAGATAATCAAGTAGGTCACTTTAAATCCCGGAAAACGATAATTCATAAAGAATCAGTCAAAGTGCGAGTTGGACTTACGCAACTTGGGTTCCATACCTCTCATAGTACCCAGATCTTATCATTTGTTATTTTTCTTTAGGGTTTGCTTTATGATCTCACTACATTTGACGCTTGTATGTATTGCGATTTGAAGGTGGAAAAGGAAAATTATAATTTGTTATGAAATCCGCCATTATAACACTTTTTTTTTAAACCAACTAGATTTATATCATATTTTACAAAAAGCTAAGTAATATTATTAATTCACTTGTGGGAGGACCTTGTGCAGGGTCCGGCCGGGTTGGTACCACCATCTTATCCATTAACCTACCGCCAAGCAGCAGTGTTCGCATTGTTGTGTTCAGGTTTGGGGATAAGACAGCCGGTGAAGTGACTAGCATAGAGGCATTCCATCTTAGTCCTCAGGGTTGGCAGTGCATTTGCAGTCTTGTGAATGCGAATGTCTATGGGTCACAGTTTCCACTAACCATCAGGTGGCCTGTGTGCTCGATTGCCTTCCAAAGCCATAAAAAAAAAATAGGCTCCTTCAAAAAGGATCCCGTTTTTACACAGAACCCGGAAAAGAGTATGTCGGCCCATGCTCAGTGTAGGGTTCCGACGCCATTAATACAAACACAAAAAACTATCTCGAAAACCACAAATAGGTATAAACTATTCCCCAACTCTAAAAATCTTTAATATACACACAATGTGATATAAATAAAATATTTAACTTAAAAAAAAAACTTTGATCTTAGCGCGTGGTATAAATATCTGACTCGGTTTTTTTTTAGTCTCGTAACTTTAATAGTTTTTGTGGAAAAGTGAGTGTGACAAAGACAGATAGACAGACATGGTGGAACTATAAGGCTTCATATTTTCACTACGGAACCCTAAAAACTATGCGGCTAAAATGAAAACCTACTTAAAAATAACTTAATACACCCAGTCCAGCAAAGACTGGCTACTTAGATAATCCCACGATAAGCCAACCAAATTGATGTGTCTGTTAGGATTACGGGAAGACTGTGGGGCACGATTAAGAAGATCGAGATAAGGACAGCCGCTATCAGGATGTGGGGGAGAGAAAAGGACGGCAGAAATTCGGCAGTTTTTTTGGGAATTTGTTTTAATTGTTGCAGTCCTTTGTAATAGAGAAATGTTTTATATTAAGTTTATGTGTCGGTTAGTGTTTTTTTTTTTGTTTTTTTGGCGTAGGAAGGCAAACGCCACCTGATGGTAAGTGGAAACTGTGACCCATAGACATTCGCATTCACAAGACCGCAATCCTAAGACTGCTAATGCGTTGCCAACCCTGAGGACTAAGATGGAATGCCTCTATGCTAGTCATTTCACCGGCTGTCTTATCCCCTAACCGGAACACAACAATGCAAACACTGCTGCTTGGCGGTAGGTTAATGGAGAAGATGGTGGTACCAACCCGGACGGACCCTGCACAAGGTCCTTCCACAAGGAAATGGTGATTCTCGGACGTTGACAATACGATAGCATGTCCAAAGCTATATGATTGTATCGAGTGGAATAGTGCTCCTCGACAATTTATCAAAATAAATAAGAAACTAGGACTATTATACTAACCTGCTAAGACAAATGGCGGGATGTACAACAAAAGTCCTGTAGCAAATGCATTCTTATTACTAACAGAAGAGGATTGAAACTGCATTGGCTATTGAATTTAGGTACCGCCTATATTGCAAACTGGATTTCTGAGTTATCTACTATGGAACTGAGTCAAAATGACATAGTCAATAAAATCTTAAGAAACGTAATCAATCAAAGTTTAAGAAACTCTTTACGATTTGGTTCATTACATTACTTTTCTCAAAAATGACCGGAAAAGTTGACATTACTAACTCCATACTGAGACGCGAAGTAGGTACATAGTTTACAGACAGTACCCAAATTAAAAAAAAATTACATTGCGGGCTTGTGTAGCGAGCACGCAAATGCATACAAATTTCATTGTTATCTAGTTTGTAACTTTTTAAAAAGTGAAAACGGCCATAGTAAAATGAGGGCACAAGTCTTATACATCCATATTTTATTCGAAACGTAACTTTTTAATCTGTGTCTTGAATAGCTTGAATTTTTTTTAAAAAAAAACTTGCGTTTCTCCTTGTCATAAACATAAAGGCGGTAAAGAGTGATGTTATTTCACGTGAAGTTTCTGTTTATATGCGATTTGTATCTTGCGATTTTTGAGAAAAGCACCATATATGTTTCGGCAGGAACGGCAATTGCGGGCCTCGTATTTTTAAACGGACTCGCAAGCTCGTCCGTTTAAACCAATTCTCGACCCGCAATTGCCTGCTTCACTGCCTAGGCAATAATGTACTATTGTCATAGTCGCATAATGGCATTGAATTCCTATGCCGTAGATTCCTGTGTTATTTTATTTCCATATACTCGTATTGCAGACTTCCCTGTATCATTTTATTACTGACTATTAATTTTACAATTTACCATATCGTTACTACTTTAAAAAAAACTCGTATCTGATATTTTGAGATGTATGAAATTGAACTTAATTTTATTCATGTTTAAGTTTAAAATCGTACGTCACGATATATGAGATACGACGTTTTTTCAAAGTAATGACGATATCCTTTGATCAGGGAACGAACCCGCACCCCCGTCACACCAGACGCGTTAATTTAACCACAATAATGATAATTAATGTTAATTAACGAAGGTAATAAACGTGGGCCCGCATGTTAATTAAATCTTTTGTTATATTAATAACAAAAGGTAACTAAACTGCTAACAAGTTTCAAATGTCACGGTTGAGATAATATGTACGGAATATAGTATTTGTCTCTGTACTAACATACTAAAATATATGTTTAGGGCTGAAAGAGCCCTAATAAAAAAAAAATGTTTAGTCATTAATACTTCAGGTTTCATTGAAAAAAAAAACGGTACCTACGCAATAAGACGACCGCTGAATAAGGTGAACATTAAAATTGAAATGAATCTAAGGTTGCATTCGACAAAACTAGAATATACTTATAACTAGATTAAACGCCGAATTTGTTAATCTCGGAGTAAGTCTAATTCCAGTTTAGTGATGAAATGCGGAATAAGTCTCCTTCTCTCCTTCTCTCCTCCTTCTCCTCTTCTCCTTCTCAGAAGTGTATAAAACTTAGCAATACATTGCTGCTCGAGAAAACTATACAAAATAGTTATGCTATATTGTCAAGGGTAATTGTCATGTTTTTATAAGTCTATCGTTAACTGAACTTATAAACAACGTAATTAAAAATTAACGTTTGGATGGACGACACATACAAATAAATAAATAAATAAATATCAAGGGAAAATCTCACACAAATTGACCTAGCCCCAAACTCAGCTCTAGGCTTGTACTATTGGTACTAGACAATGATAAACTTACTTATATAGAGAAATACATGCTTAAATACGTAGAAAACATCCAGACACTAAAACAAATAGGGTGACGGCACCAATGATGGACACTTTTAACTGACAAGCACCAGTAACTTTTTTTTTTTTTTTTTATTGATTTGACGTACCTACGTAGTTGGTGCTGTGAACCGTAACAACTTCGCACTTGAATGCGAGGGAGGCACTCGGAGAGAGCGCCTCGGCTCAATTTTTCCTTACATATCTAGGGTATTTGATCCTGAAGGGGGCTGGTGACTACGGCGATCGGGAACGGGCTGGTTGGTTGATGTGTCTGTGGGGCTCTGATCCTGGTCCTGGGCGGTCTTCCACGACGACGCCGGGTCAACTTGAGACAGAGAGCTGAGTTTGCCCTCTCCGACACGGCGAGTTGCTTTATAGAAGGGAAATTGAGGTCCCTGTGTATTGCCTTGTTACGGACTTACGCCGGGGCACCAATTACCCTTCTAAAGAATCGGTTTTGGAGGCTCTGCATGGGGGCAAGACGGCAAGGTGGGACGTGTCCAAATACCACCGAGGCATAGGTTAATATGGGTCTGATGCATGTTTTGTATAAAATAATTTTGTTGGCTATTGAGAGTTTGCTTTTTGGATTAAGTAAAGGGCTGAGCCGGCCCATCACCATACGAGCCCTGCGGAGCACAATTTGGATGTGCTTGCGGAAGGTCAGTCGTCGGTCCATGGTTACGCCCAGGTATTTCACCGAGTTGGACCATGGGATAGGACGGCCGAAGAGTAAGATGGGTTTGACACTAATAGGAGAGAGGGTGCGAGAGAATAATATGGCAGCGCTCTTCTCCGGATTTACCTCTATCCTCCAGCGCCTAAACCAGCGACCAAGGTCACTGATGGCTGACTGGAGCCGACTGCGGATGGTATTTTGTCGCGAGTGGGTAGAGTAGAGCGCTGTGTCGTCGGCGAAGAGGGCAAGCTGTACGTGGGGGTGCTTGGGAATGTCATTAGTGTATAAGGAGTATAGGGTCGGGGAAAGCACGGAGCCCTGCGGGACTCCGGCTCGGATAGGGTGAGGGGCTGAGGAGGTCCCTTCCACATTGTAGCTAAAGCTTCTATCGGTAAGGTAGTCGCGGATGGTGAGGACTAATCTGGCCGGCATATTCATCTGGTAGAGTTTGATGATGAGGCCGTTATGCCAGACCTTATCGAATGCCTTAGCTACATCGAGGAAGATTGCTCCCGTCGGGATTCCTTTCTTGAAGGTGGAGAAGCCATCAAGGATGTGTTCCGAGATGCGGTGGACCTGGTGGACACAGGAGTGTCTAGCTCTGAAGCCAAATTGCTCGTCTATAAGGATAGAATGGGAGCCAAGGAAGAGGTGGATGCGAGCTAGGATCAGGCGTTCGTACAGCTTGCCTAGGGAGTTTAGAAGGCGGATAGGGCGGTAACTAGACGGAGAGGAGCGTGGTTTTCCCGGCTTGTGAATGCCTATGACGTTAGCGGACTTCCACGCTCCTGGAAAGTGATAGTTGGAGAGGGCGGTGTTGAAAATAGACACAAGAATGAGAAGAAGTGAGTTAGGAAGTAGTTTGATAGTACGGTTAGAGAGGCCGTCCGCACCGGGTGCTTTTTTGGGGCGCAAACCACGGACCAAGTCCTGGACCTCCGCAAGTGTTATGGGTGGGATGTCGGGATCGTCGGAGAGTGGAAGGAGGGAGGAGGAGGAGGAGGCGGAGCGACTGCTAACTTCGGAGTCTACCCACTTGATGTGGGCCAAGTCAGTCAGCAGGCTGCTTGGGGTGCACTGTGCCTCTAGGGCACTCGCCAAACATTCCGCCTTCTCCTCGTCCTCAAATGCTGGAGTGGGAAAGTCAGGGCGTTCCAGCGGAGGGAGAGTGGAGTAGGTGTCGGATTTTATGGATCTCGCCAGTTCTCAGTAGGCCAGGTGACTGGGCGAGATTTCGCACAGCAGGTTATTCCAGGAGTCATTTCTGAAGGCCGAGATACGAGTTTTAACCTCGTTCTGAAGGGCGCGCAGTCTCCGTCTGTTATCGTCGGAAGGGTATCTGTCATAAGCACGGGTTGCGGCGTTCTTCTCTCTCAGAAGCCCTCTCAGCTCCTCTGTCAGAGGTGGTCGTCGGTCGTACTCGACCGGGACCTCTTTCGAGGAACGAGCCACTAGGGAGCGGAGATGGGTGGTGAGAGAGTCGATCGCCTTGTCGGTGTCGTTTTTTGTCTCGATGGAGGCGGGTAGGCCATCGATGTCAGTGGGGACCGTTTTGTCCAGACTGTCGCCGAGAGATTTCCAATCGACGACAGTTTTTTTCGTCGGCGGGGCGTCGGGGGGGGGGCCTAGCAGTAAAAGAACCGGTCTGTGGTCAGAGTCTAGGGCGTGGGCCACTTCTATAGAGCGCAGCCTAAGGGATACGTTCTTTAGAAGGGCCACGTCCAGTATGTCAGGTCGATAGGTTACGCAGTGCGGGAAATGGGTCGGTTCTAGCGGGGCAATTATGTCCACCTTCTGGTTGTCAAGATAGCTGTAAAGTCTATGTCCGTTACGGTTTGTGGTCAGGCAGCTCCAAGCTAGGTGTTTGGAGTTTAGGTCCCCGGCCACTATGACCGAGGGACCCAGGGCAAAAAGAGAATGTAGGTCGGTCGAGAGTAGGTCTTTATTGGGTGACAGGTAAGCCGACACCACAATGACCGGGCTATGCCCTGTCAATGCGATGCGGCAAACTGACACCTCAAGATTAGTCAGGGGGGGCGGGTCAAGAGGGTAGCAGTGCAGTCTACTTCTGTAGTAGATCAGTGTGCCACCAAGTCTGTCCGTGAGTCTGTCATTTCGTACAGTCGCGTAGTTCGGTACTCGGAAACTGCGCGCGCTCGGCTTCAGGAAGGACTCCTGAACCAAGAATAGATCGAGGTCGTTTTCTCGGAAGAATTCGACAAATTGGTCTTTCTGTCTTTTTACGCCATTTGCGTTAAAGAAGGCGATCGAGAGGGAGCGTGGTTTTTCCCTGTGTGCTGTGCGATCCATGGGGAGGTTAACGGGAAGGAGGGCCCTGGAAGGTGGCGAGCAGTTCCTCGTGCTCAGCGAGCAGGAGGAGTAACTGGTCCCCGCTGACGTTTTGCAGCCTCCTCTCCAGCACGGCAAGACACGCGCGAATCGCGAGCGCCTTGCATACTAGAGGAAAGGCCGATACGTCAAGGGGGGGGTGGAGTTTTCCTGCATCGCCGGTTTCCTAAGGCCCGGGATGGAGGGAGAGGGAGGCGAATGCCTGATGGCATCAGCCCAGGAGGTAGGGGATTGAGCGTAGGGCGCCGGGAAACTCCTTAGGGGAGTGGGCACAGTGCTCGTGCCGTTGTGTTCCGGTTTTTGATTTAGGGGCGGGAAATTGACTAAGTTGGATATATTAGATGAGATAGGTTGGGCGTGCCTGATTGGCTCAGCACGTCGAGTGCTCCGTGGCGCTCTAGGGCAACCCCTGTAGTTGGCGGTATGCCCTAGCTCGCCGCAGAGCTCGCAGCCCGGAGGGTCAGACGACTCCCTAGTGCGGGTGCACTCCTTGGTGCCGTGTGACCCTAGACACTTAACACATCTGGCTTTGACGTGGCAGTTACGGGCACTGTGCCCGTAGTTTTGGCAGTTGTGGCATTGTGCCACAACGCCCGTGCGACGGGGCGGCTCAACCCGAATTCCGGAGAGGTTGCATACTGTACGGATATTAAAATCGGCCTTACCCTCAGGAGAGAGTTCTAAAATAGCGAGGACTAGGTCCAGGTTCCCCCTGGTCCTAGAGTGCATGTGGTGCACGTCAATCACCGGGAGGCCCTGCGCTAGGAGGTCCTCCTTAATTAATAAGGGGTCTATTTCCTTAGGGACGCCCCAGTAATGGAAACTTCACTCTTAATTAAAATTTCAAACGGTCCTAAATTGATTGTTGCATTGCAAAACAACTGAATAACCTCTTCTGTAAAATAAGAATCAAGTGTCTATTATTGGTGGCTTGTCCATTACTGGTTCTATCACACTAGCGCTCATCAAGTCATCACGCAAGTGGCCTTACCGGGATTTGAACCTGATACCGCTAGCTTCGTCGGCAGGATCACTAGCTACTAGACTAACCTGAGTAACCTGTCGTCATAATCGGTAACAAATTTACGTCGACTAGACTCGAATTTGACCAGGGTCTCTATTCAACACGGTAAAAACTATATCGTGTTTGAGCTGTTATCTTATTGCCACCGTTGTGACAGCTCTTATTTAGTTGACAGTAATGGTGGCCGAGTTAAAATCTACCATAACAGGTCTAAAACGATAACGTTTTTAACTACTAATATAAATAATAAATAGAGAAGGGGCCCACGACCCTTACTATGAGTTACAATTACCGTACTAGTCTAATACTCTGTCCTTCGCAGACCTCGCAAGTATTCTTTTAGAGTGCGGGGGTGAGAGAATCCGACTCGCTAGCGAGTACGGTAATTGTAACTCATGGTAAGGGTACCTACATAGGGGCTATTGTCTAACGCACTCGCAATCGTAAAGTGGAGCAATTTGTCGGTGAAACTGCAAAACCGCGTAAGTAACATAACATAAGTAAGGAAATAAATAATTTATATTTTAATTTTGTTTTTCTCAGTGTCTTTGTGGTTTGTTGTTTGATGCGTGTGCGATCGTGGCGTCATTGCGCCGTGACTTCACCAAATGGTCGCAACGGAAGACCAGCGCTGGCTCTGCCAGCATCACGCCGAGTTGAGACCATTTCGTGACAAACAGTGCATGTTTTCAAAATTATTTATGTGTTAATTAATGTTTGTCACGAATAAATATTTTCTTTTCTTTTCTTTTCTTTCAAATGCACCTTTTTAATAAGGCAGTAAGATTTATTTTGCTCTATCATAAATTTGTTATTTACGCGGTTTAGCAGTAATAAATAGAGTAGGGGCCCACGACCCTTACTATGAGTTACAATTACCGTACTCGCTAGCGAGTCTAATACTCTGTCCTTCGCAGACCTCGCAAGTATTCTTTTAGAGTGCGGGGGTGAGAGAATCATAATCCTATCACCGACGAATTGTGTTTGTATGCAGACGAGCCTTCGATTTTCAAAATGAGAACGATTGCGATTGTGTTAGACAATAACCCCTCTGGTTACAGATCTTTATAACCGCCGGGAATAGAGGCCCAGGCCACCTGACGGTAAGTAAGTTCTGCTATGTTATTCGCTAAATTAACTTTTTTTTAACTCAAAGATCGGCCGAATAGCCGGGGAATTAAATTGTTTTTTTATGGCCTATTGCAGGCAAACGAGCACACAGGCCACCTGATGGTAAGTGGAAACTGTGCCCCACAGACATTCGCATTCACAAGACTGCAAATGTACTGCCAACCCTGAGGACTAAGATTTCACCGGCTGTCTTATCCCCAAACCGGAATACAACAATGCGAACACTGCTACTTGGCGGTAGATTAATGGATAATATGGACGGACGGACCCTGCACAAGTTCCTCGCACAAGTAAAATAAAATTCCATCAGAGCGTATATACAAACTACATTTTTGGGCGTACATTCTTTATTAGGTAGCTTAACCGTCGCTCGTAACTATTACCTCGACAATTTTTTATTTTTAGATACGAGGGCTGCCTTTTAAGTTGTGTCGTTTGAAATAAGTATAGACAATCTAATAGATTATTACCATTTATTGTTTTTCAAAGAATTCGCCGCGATATTTAATACACTTTTGCATGCGTTCAAACCAGTTTTTAAAACATTTATTCCACTCCGAAGTGGGGGTAGTCAAAATGGCCGATTTGTATGCGTCAACAGCTTCTTCGGGTGAGCTGAAACGTTGACCACGAAGACTTTGCTTAATTTTGGGGAACGTAAAAAAATCGTTAGGGCTTAAGTCAGGACTGTAAGGCGGGTGATCTAAAATTTCCACGTTTTGGGTGTTCAAAAACATCTTTGTCTGGCGGGCGGTGTGCGAACTTGCATTGTCATGGTGCAGTATCATACGACGTTCCGAGTTGTTTTTTCGAAATTCGGTGATGACTTGTGGCAAACAAACAGTGGTATACCAGTCGGCGGTAACCGTCTTGCGATCTTCTAGTACAATAGTGGCGACGTGACCACCCTTTGCCACAAACGAGGCAACCATTTTTTTTGAAGTGCTCCGAGAGCGTATGACTTTGGTCGGTTTTGGCTCGTCCTGGAAGACCCAGACAGTTGACTGCTGTTTTGAATCTGGATCGTAAGCATATATCCAAGACTCGTCACCACTAACCACATCATAAACATGTTTTGACTCTCCTCGGCTGAATCGCTTCAGAGTTTTGCGACACCAACTTACACGGGCTGTTTTTTGGTCGTCGCTAAGCAAATGTGGTATCCAACGAGAGATCAACTTTTTTACAACAAGTTCTTCGTGCAGGATTTTTTGGACAGTGGTCCCTGAAATGCCCACGGATGCCTCTATTTCACGGTATGTCACATGACGATCTTCGAGTATTAGCTGCCGCACGGCTTCGATATTCTCTTGCGTCATGGCGGTTTTTGGACGACCTTCACGAAGCTTATCACTGAGGCTAGAGTGCCCACGTAAAAATTCTAAGTACCAGCGTTCTACAGTCCTAAGACACGGTGCTGCATCACCAAACACAGATGTGATCTCCTCAAAGCACTGAAGTCGCGATAATCCCCTTTTAAAGTTGTAGAAAATTACCGCACGCAAATTTTCCTTAGACATTTCCATTTTTACAACCGACTTGTCACCTTTGAATAGACGCTGTAATAAAACTATTCGACCAATTTGAAAACATTCTTTTGTTTTCGAGTTCTAAATTCAAAAGGATGAAAATGCCATATGTTTTTTTTTAAATAATCGCGGGAGGTTGGCAAACGACACAACTTAAAAGGCAGCCCTCGTATCATCCCATGACTATGGATTTGGTATGGACTACATTTAGCAGTCGTAAGACTTCAATCGTGAGATTCTAAATGTGCTGTCAATCCTAAGGACTAAGACAGAACGCCTCTTTTCAACGGTTGTCTTATCCCACATTGGAACACAACAATGCAAACACTTTTGCTTGGTTGTTTTATACGTACATAAGAAACTTTTAATGACCCATATCCGACAAAGTAGTTAACGCGGTAAGCCAACTGCTATACCGGATATCCGATACCGGATATAGTCCGCCATCATATCCGGCAGTAAAAGCCTTTAAGCTCGCGTACATCATTGGTAAATCATTAAAATCAGGTTAAGTGTACGAAACTAGTTGTCGACCCGCGACTCTGACTGCGTATCAGTTGCTTAACTTTATTTCCTCGGGAACAGTGTTATCTTATCTTACAGATGTATCTATATATCTCTTTATATACAGGGTGTCCCAGAAACCAACGTCAACCCGCCTAGGGCTGATAGAGCAGCTCATAAGCTATCGATTTAACCCCTATGTATGTTCAGCAATTGTTATTAGTTTCCGAGATATTGATCATTTAAATCAGAGTTTTTGCCATTTTTCCTTATGTCCGTGGTACGAAAAAACCCTAAATTCATGTATTAATTCATATTTTTTTTTGTGTTTTCTTGCATGATTAGAATCACTGTGAAATAAGGAAGTTTTTAAAGCTACATGCCAATTTCTTTTTTATTACAAATGTTTGAGTAAACGCACAGAGTTACTTTCTCCATACTAAGAGAACCCTGCGTCTGTTTTTCACCAAGTATGGAAAAACCAACTTTGTGTGTTTTCTCAAAAAGTTGTAATGAAAAAAAAATTGGCATGTAGCTTTAAAAACTTCCTTGTTTTACAGTGATTCTAATCATGCAAGAAAACACTGAAAAAAATGTGAATTAATACATGAATTTAGGGATTTTTCGTAGCACGGACATAAGGAAAAATTACAAAAATTCCGATTAAAATGATCAATATCTCGGAAACTAATAACAATTGCTGAACATACATGGGGGTTAAATCGATAGCTTATGAGCTGCTCTATCAGCCCTAGGCGGGTTGACGTCGGTTTCTGGGACACCCTGTATAAAAGGCAAACCTGACTCACTGACTTATGTGTATATCGCACCCTCGGAACAAAACTGCACTAAGTCAAAATAGTTGCAATGCATTAATGACTGTAATCGATCGACGCATAGCCTAAACCGCTGGATCTATGGACTTGAAGTTTTGTACGTGCCTACAGTGTAGAGATCCACTAAGGAAGAATGTTTGGAAATTTTCCCTTGAGAGGGTAAAATATGGGATGAAAATTTGTATAAAGGTCCGTCAGTTTTGAAGTTACTCTTCAAAATTTGTGTTTAGGTTGATTTGTTAGATGACTTTCCCAAACGCATTTTTTCTTAGAAGATAATTTTCTTTTCGCGTTTTTTCCCGAAAGTGATAATTAACAGTCGCTTTTTTTCCGGCGGTTTATTTTCACATTCGTGTTTTTATCCTAGCGAGTTTAATCCAGTCGCGTAATTTCCTAGCATTATTATATTCACAGTAGTGTGTTACCCACTCCAAAAATTAAATTAGATAGAGTCGACGGAGCTCCGCTGTCGCGGAGCTCCTATTTCTAGATTATTTGGCCCTCCGGGCCTGCTGCAAAACTAACATAACCTAAACCTACCTACATTACGATGTAATTACTTTTGGGAAAGTGAGAGACTGGGATAGAAATCGATCGGGAAAAAATGCGACTGGGAAATAAGTGAATAAAAGCGACCGTAGTAAAATCGACTGGGGAAAACCGAAATTGGGTAAAATGAAGAAAGGGAAAAAATGCGAAAAGAAATATCGCTTCACAGAAATAATGATTATGTGAAATTTATCTAACAAGTCTTGGCATTATTACAGTGACGCAGATCTCGAAAATGATATCAAATTTGGAATTCAAAATGGCGGCCATGGTATTTTTAGAAAAGTGGACATACATACATACGTACATACATAAACTCACGCCTTCATTCCTAGAGTGGAGTAGGCAGAGCTACAGAATTACCAACAGGCCAAAAAAAAACCTTAATAATTCTGTAACCACATTTTCACATGTGCGTCATTTTCTTACATTTTGGGGACGGAGATTTTGAAAATGATGTCAAATTACAGGTAGAAATTCAAGATCACTGCCATGATGTTTTTTAGTTTGGGGGGGGGGGGGGGGGGGGGATTTTAATGTCTGTTTGTAACGCTTTCACGGATAAACCGCTGAACCGTTAGATTAAATTTCAAAGATTGACTATAAAGAACATTTGTGTTTAGATTAGGTTTGTTGTTAACAACTAAGAGTAGACCAATAAACTTTCGAAATTTAAAAAATCAACCAAGATATGTCTTACCTAAATATGTTAATGTATATGGTAGAAGGACGTGGGAATACATGTTACCTAATATTTTAAATAAATTACCTGAAGACGTACAAACAAGGATAATAAATAGTAACAACAAAAACTCATACAAAAACGCAGTCAATAAGTACTATTACACTACGGGATTCAGCGAGAATGGGTGATTGCTGGTATTGGTTTTAATGTACTAAATAAAACACCTAATTATTAGCTAGTGTTATAATAATTTATACTTATGTTGTGAGTGAGGTGAATTCATTCGTGCTACATATAAACCTCTTACAGGTTTCCGAAGCGCGTCTTATTGTAAGAAATTATAATTAGAGATTAAACGAACTTACCTGTAAGTGAAGTTCTATCTTAATTATACGAGGGCTTCGTCCGAAGAGATTAGCAACCCTCCCACCCGGTGTTAACTCTAACTTCCCTGTTTCGTAAAATATGAGAATAATTGCTCTAAACTAAATGAAGCCATAGACGAACAACAAATTACAGATTAAAATAAATAAATAAAAAAAAAGTAGTATTTTTCAATAAAATATTCTCAAAATAGTGTGAAATGGCACGTACTAAGGCGTTACTACATGTGTGGATTATGCTTATCTTGAGGACGAAGCAGGAGTATAATTGCTGTTTATCTATAGTAAATAAATAAATAAATAAAAAAAAAGGTCGGTGATTAAAAATTAATTTAAACGTGTCTCGGTCTTTGATAATTGTACCCTCGAAGGGATGAAAACTGACTTACTGGTCGATCAAGGCACAGCCTAAACCACTGAACCTAGGGACTTAAAATTTGAAGAGAATATTCCTTGGTTACCCTAGGGGTACACTAAAAAGGGTTTTTTTGGACACTCAATACTAAATATTCAAATGTTTATTGCATTCCACAATGTGTTGGCAGTTGACAGGCTAACTTCAGCTATTACAGTAAGCCCTACAAACACAGTGTACTCATACCCTTAAAAGGCAAAATAAGGGGTGAAAATTTGCATGGCATTGGTCTATTTATGGTCATTTTTGTAGTTAGAAACATGGTAATTACATCTAATTAGTATTTAAGGTACTGTGTATGATTTTTTTTTTTTTAATTTTTTTTTTTATTCATGTTATTACAATAATTACAGTTATATTTTAACAGCGGGCGAAAACTACACAAAGTTTATCTGCCGCCGATATCACTCAGTTATTTATTACTATTATTTATACCCACTTAATACTACTTATGTATAATATTTATTTAATTAATGCGTGTTTTTTAAACATTTTTGCGAACCACCTAAGTAAGAAGCTTTCATTATGTTAAGCAACGGTGCGGGTAAAAAATAAAAAATAGAACTTTTAGTGATTTTGGAAAAACTGCCTCTAAGGCGATAAATGGGGATAGAAGTTTGTATGGGAGATACGTTATTTTTGAAGTAAGCCACTTGGAAATTTGTATAAGAACTACCGTTTATAAATAAAAAATACAAAGAGAATAACGATATGCGTTTAATGTTTTCTGAAAAATTCGTCATGGGTGTCAATTTCTTAGATTTTGGAGACGCAAATGTCTAAAATAATATCAAATTCAGACTTCAAAATAGCAGCCATGTTTTTTTTTTTAAAGTGGACGTGTGTGTCATTTTGGGGACGCAGATTTCGAATATGATCTCAAATTATAAGTAGAAAATCAAAATTATGGCCGCCGAAAACATGAAATTATCTGAAAATGGGACAATTTGCGAGAAATTAGCGATAACATTAAATGACTTCTACGTAGCATTGTCCCGAGAAGTAACTTCAAAAATTGTGAAAGTTTCTCATGAGAAACTCTCGGATATATCTAAGAATATTCTTAAATATTGTATGGAAAGAGAACATTCTCAATGCTCTCAAATGTTTCCGATAATATTCTCAGTAATTCCTTGATCATATTTCTTAACTTCTGAGAATGTTCTGCAACTTGTACATTGCTACTTCTACGCAGACGGAGCTACGAGCGAAAGCTAGTACAATATAATATTATTATTGTCACGTATTCAAGCTTTCGTCTTTTTTTACCAAGACGATGAAACTAATAGAAAAAAGCCTATGAAGACTGTTCAAGAAAAAATGTATACGACCAGTACAATATGTTTCCTTAAGCCGTACTACGCAAACAAATTATAACGGTTGGTCTTATATATTTTTTCATGCCGGCAAACGAACGTATTCTCATGATTTGAATGGCTATGAATATGATAGTACCTACCACTTTGCCTTATAGAAAGTGTAGCCAAATTTGAATAAAAGTGGTTGGGTTGGGAGAATTGAAACCCCAAAGACAGCACCAACCTTGGCACCTTAAAAGTACTATTAGGTAATTAGTACTAATTAGAATTAAAATTGACGATGCATGATGCTGATTGCTTTATGTACGCTGTTGACAAAGCATGTTGCTGATTAACTATCAGGACATTAGTACTATCAGGATGATGTAGGTACACCCACTTTTGACAAATAAACTGATTCATTTATTCATTCATATTCATTCATCCCGTGTGGTTGCCGGGTAAGAATTGTGCCACTCCATGTCTTCCCGTGGATGTCGTAAGAGGCGACTAAGGGAATACAGGCTTGTAGCACTGTTAGGCGATGGGCTTGCAACCTGTCACTAACCCACTGGTAAACATCTTAGCATATTTGTGCAAAATGTGGTTACTGAATTATCAACAAGTTTTTAAAGTTGTAGGTAACTGTAGCTCTGCCTACCCTATTCTGGGATTACAAGCGTGAAGATATGTATGTATGTATGTCATTCATTCATTTTGAAAAAATTCAAAATCAAATGGCGAACCCATCTTTTAGAGCTGACCTTTGAAGGCTTGCTCATACTCGTACACCTTAGAAATTACAGTGTTCTATTTGCTTGACGTTTACATACACGTACTGCCGTAATAACTGCAGTAAAGAAGAGTTGTATACTCCATTGGTAATTACATTAAATTTAAAATGCTTCTATTACTGTGTCTTGAGACGGGTATCTCAACTAATATCACTTTATTAATATGGCTCTTAAGATTGCATTCTGCAGATTATAATTGTCTTTAAATATCAGATCCCACTTACCAAGTCGCTTTTCGTTTTTTTTCTTTTCATTAAAAAAAGACACCTTTGTCGAACATGCTTGGAAAAAACAGTTTTCCGATTGGAACACAGGGACTGAAAGTGCCTCATTTTACTCCTAGGAGTAAAAAAACCATATGAGAATATTTTCCATCCATGTCCATATTGTTTCTTAAAACTGCTCTCTATTGCGTATAAAATCGAAAGGACCTTGAGAAAAATCCCGTACACCCAACTTGTGCGTGGGAGCGTGTGGGGCGGCGGCGGCTCGTCGTGCATGGAACTATCTTAACTAATACTCGTAGTGGTCAAACAAAAAATCTCTCCGAATTTGTCAAAGGTTTTTCATATAATACTTATAATCATGTATTTGTACCATTTCCTCGCATTGTTTGAGAAAAGCATTATATATGGCTCGGGGTAACGAGGATTTCCTGACTCGTATTTTAGCAGGCCTCGCTATTGCTCAGCCTGCTAACCACCTCGTCAAGAAATCCCTTACTTTCCGCGTCTAGGTAATATCTAAATCCCGCCATAGGTATACACTGGCTTGTATTAACAACCGATCACTTTGTAAATAATTTATTTACAATTTGACCTTTTTATTTTTCTCGAGAGTATATTTTTACCCAGTTTATTGAGACAGACATACATCTGTGGCGCGGTCTTAGCGGTGACATTGCTCCGCTTGGGCTCTCTGATTTTTTGTAATTTTAAATAGGTTTTTTGAAACTATCCAAGTTGTGTCATATATCATATTATTCAGTGCAATCTCTAGTTTCTTAAAGTGATAAAACATCTGCAATACAACTTAACTGTGAAGTACAATCTTTAAAAAACTATTTCAATTTCACGAATATCCGAGATACCTGCCGACGTGCGTTATCTATCAAGGTACTCGCGGCCAACTGCTTGAGCAATTTTGAGCGTTATACGTATTGCATTAGGGTCGTTTTGTGAATTATCCTGCCATGGCCGTGCTGTGTAAAAAGTGCAATGTTGTTTTTGTTGGTGATGGCGAAGTTAATTGCTCCCACTGCGGCGGGGTTTATCATTTTCGTTGCTCAGGAGTGCAGGAGTCCACCTTCAAAAAGATGACTGCTGATAAAAGAGCTAGTTGGAAGTGCCTTCAATGTCGGCAGTCGGACGGCGGTTGCGGTGACTCGTTTACTGAGCTAATTAAAGAAATTAAGGGGCTTAAATCTCAAATTGGCTCAATGCATGATGGACTGGTCCAGGCTCTTCAGGGAATAACGAACATCGAATCCAAATTATCAGCAATGGATACCAGAATGGACAGTTTTGAGTCGCGGCTTACCCTCACCGAGAGCAAAGTCGAGCGACTCCATTCTCTGGAAGCCGATTATAAGAATCTGGAGTCACAGTTTGCTGCGTTAAAAGGAAATGAAGATGGAAGAGACCAGTACTGTAGGATGAATAATGTTGAAATCAGCGGAGTTCCCCAGAAAGATGGTGAAAACTTAATAACGATTCTTCGGAACATCACCATGAAAGTTGGCTTCGAGCTGCGCGAAACTGACGTTGACGTAATTCACCGTGTGCGACGTTTTACCACTACAACGGGCGGAGCTGGGCGCGCGGCTGACCCGCGGCCGCCCGCGATTGTCGTGCGCTTCTGCCAGCGGCGGCGCAAGGACGAGCTGGTGGCGGCGGCGCGTGCGCGCCGCACCCTCACCAGCGCTGATGCCGGGCTGCCCGGTGCGGCCTCGCCCATATACGTCAACGATCATCTCACAGCCGCTAACAAACTCCTTCTGAAGCGGGCCCGCGATATAAAGAACGAGTTGAACTACTGCTACTTATGGGTTAAACAATGCAAAATATTTATGCGTAAAAGCGATGGTTCTAGAATACATGTCATATCCAATGCAAATGATTTAAACAAATTAAAGTGACTAGCGTCACTTTCGTTTCACTTGTTTGCTATTACGTGTTCAAATGTTAGTGTTGTGTTATTTGTTTCTTTGTGTTTCCTACTTTTGAGGTTACCAATGTGTAATTATTATGCCATTAGAATAAACATGGGTCTGTGTCAGTTGGATACTCGCGTAGACAGGGTAAGTGTGGTGTGTAGTGCCAGAATATTGCCATATATTTTTATTATAATATACTATTTTTTAAGTACAAATGGCTATGGATAATTTAAATTTTTACTATCAGAACGTAAGGGGTTTACGGACAAAATCTCATTCATTCTTATCGAGTGTATTAAATGCCGACTATGACTTCATTTGTTTATCAGAGACATGGCTCAACTCCGATTTTTATAGCAATGAGTTTTTCGATGGTAGGTATTGCGTGTTTAGGCGCGATCGGGGCGGGCGCGCGGCGCAGCGCGGCGGCGGCGTGTTGCTGGCGGCGCGGCGCGGGCTGCGCGTGACGCGGCGCGACGACTGGTGCGCGGCGCCGCGCCACGAGGAGCTCTGGCTGACGGTGGAGTCGCCCGAGCCCGTCGCCGCCGCGCGTGCCGCCCGGCCCGCCTACGCCCAGCGTCTACATATTTCCTGTGTCTATTTTGCTCATAATGATAATCACTATAATTCATTTCGCTCTTTTTTTGAAAACACTGCTATCATAATGCAAAATAATCCGGATGATATATTTGTTTTACTTGGAGATTATAATATATCTCATGCTTCTTGGGTTCGTAATCCAGACTCGAACCACCTTAACATCGATGTAAGTAATGACGTGATAGTCACTCTCCTCTCAGATTTTCAGGCATTGTCTGGTGCGCGGCAGTATAATGCGTGTGCTAATGTTAATGGGCGATGTTTAGACTTAGTTATGACTAACGCGCAGTGTACCGTAGCCGCGTCTACCGTTCCTCTCACTGCTGAAGATCCGCAGCACAAGGCGTTAGAAATCTCCTTGACTTCGTCGCTATGTTCATATTTTCCACAACTTATACCTAATCAGTCGTTAAAACCTTTATTCTTTCTTGGTGACTATGATAAAATCCGTGGAGAACTATCAGATACTGATTGGACCAGCTTATATAATTTAGATACTGATAATTCTGTTAGCCTTCTATACTCCGTCATTGACAGTTTAATTTTAAAATATATTCCTCACAAACGTTTAATTAGCAATTCTAATCACCCACCATGGTTTTCTCGTGCGTTGATAAGGATTAGAAAGCAAAAGCGAATAGTTCATAGGAGATGGAAAATGTATGGTAATCCTCTGGATCGCTTAGAATTTGAGTTCTTAAAGAAGAGAGAGCATAAGCTGGAGATCGAGTGTTACAATAACTTTATCTCTCTGGCCGAAGAAAGAATTCATAGTTGTCCCACCCATTTCTGGTCCTTTATGAAATCAAAATTTCCTTCCAATAGAATACCTGATAGTATGTCTTATAAATGGGAAACTTCTAATGATGGTAAGACTATAAGTAACTTTTTTAATGATTACTTTAATTCAGTTTTTATTGACGATTCCTCCAGTGATGTTGATGTATCAACCTCAGTATCACACAATACAATTATTGATTTATGCTTTGTCGACATTACAGACGACATTGTTTTTAAATTATTGAGTGGAGTAAATGTTAATAAGGGGAGTGGTACTGATAAAATTCACCCAATATTTATTAAATCATGTGCCCGTGAGCTGACGGTACCGTTAACAATAATTTTCATAAAATCTATCTCTAGCGGGCACTTTCCAACTCTTTGGAAAAATGCTTTAATTACACCAATTTTTAAAAGTGGTGATACACATTTTGTTAAAAACTATAGGCCTATTAGTAAGCTAAATATATTCGCCAAATTGCTGGAAAAAATTGTCACTCAACAAATTACTGCAACATTTTGTCAGCATATATCACAATATCAGCATGGTTTCTGTCAAGGTAGGAATGTGGACACTAACCTCCTTTGTTTTACAGACTTTATATTGAATACAATTTCTTCTGGTTGGCAGGTGGATGCAGTATATACAGACTTTTCAAAGTGTTTCGATAAAATTAACCACAATTTTTTGATCATTAAACTTCAGAAACTTGGTATACACGGGGACCTCCTAAGATGGATCAAATCCTATTTAATTAATCGTAGTCAAGCTGTTGCTCTGAAAGGTTTTATATCGGGCTTTCTTCCTATCCCTTCTGGAGTCCCACAGGGGTCTCACCTAGGACCGCTTCTTTTTGTCCTTTATGTAAACGACATAGCTACATGTTTCGAAAGCTCAAAGCACTTAGTTTATGCAGACGATACCAAAATTTATAGAGCCGTCGCCACTAGTGCTGATTGTCTTTATTTGCAGAGGGATCTCGACAACTTCTTTAACTATTGTTCAAATAATCACCTCTATTTAAATACGGATAAATGTTTTGTCATTAGTTTTACCCGTAAAAACGATCCTATTATGTTTGATTATGTTGTTGACGGTAAATGTTTAACCCGTGTGTCCTCCATCAGAGATTTGGGTGTCACCATGGACTCTCAATTGAATTTTATTACTCATATAGACAATATATGTAAACGAGCTTACAAAAATCTTGGAATGATACTTAGAATAGGTAAACCATTTAAACGCCCGCAGACCCTAAAAATTTTATTTTACTCATTTGTCAGAAGTATTTTGGAATTCGCTTCTGTGGTTTGGACTCCTCTTTACCAAATCCACATTGATCGGTTGGAGCGTATTCAAAATATTTTCCTAAAATCACTTTGCTACAAGACTGGTAAACATTTTGATAATTCATTAGAATCTTCGAAATATTTTAATTTTCTTTCACTCAAAAATAGACGTCTTTATTTAGATACGATGTTCTTTTTCAAAATCTTAAAAAACGAAATTAGGTGTCCAGATCTCTTGCAAAGCATAACCTTCAGTATTCCTCGTCCCGCTTTGCGTCCTCGTAAATTATTCTATGTCAGCTTTGCTCGTACTAACTACACCAAGCACACTTTTTTCAGACGAGTTCCTCGGTTAATTAATGAACGTTTGTATGATGCTGACCCATTTGTGAGTTCACTTGGTACTCTCAAAAAAATTGTCAGGCAAAATTTTAAACAAGATTAGTTCTGAACCTTCATTTATCTACTTACTTTGTTTATGCAATTACTTACTGAAGCAGTTTGTTGTTGTACAAAATATATTACTGTTCGCATTTAATTGACTTGCGTGGCATTAGTTTGTTATAACCTTTAGTACCCATTACTTATTTTTTATGAACCTCAAGGTCTTAATATTGTTTCTGGTTCACCTGTGTATAATATAATATACGACTGTATGTGTTCTTAAAATAAATAAATAAATAATAAATAATTACTCATGTTTTATGGTTCGCCTTGGCTAAACTTTGCCCATCCTAGCTAAATACCGAACATCAGAGAAGTCGGAAACTTTCACAGGGGCTGTATATCTGACGATCAACGTCTTATTTAAGCATACAGGGTGGCCCATTTAAATCGGTCAGTATGGGAAAGTCTGAAGATCTCTTTTTAGGAACCATGTCATCGATTTTAATAAGAAGAAAAACTGCATTCATACATTTAAAAAAAACCTGTACTCTGCTCGGGTATCGCACCCGGTGGTTTTGAAAAATATAATCTTACACTAGGTATTTCTATTAAGATACCGATTGTGAAGGTCTAAAGCAGTAAATGGCTCTTTGAAACATGATGTCTAAAATGAATAAAATGCATTGTTTTCACATACATACATACATACATACATAAACTCACGCCTTCATTCCCAGAGTGGGATAGGCAGAGCTAAAGAATTACCAACAAGTCTTCAAACTTCTTGATAATTCTGTAACCACATTTTGCACAAGTAGGCCAAGATGTTTCCCAGTGACAGGTGGCCAGCCCATCGCCTAACAGTACTACAAACCTTTATTCCCTTAGTCGCCTCTTACGACTTCCACGGGAAGACATGGAGTGGCACTATTCTAACCCGGCAACCACACGGTAAACACACATACTTTCATTTATTTTAGTAGGTGTTCGAAGTGACCACCGTTACAATATTCAACAAGTTCAGGTATGTAAAATGGTCTCTATGGTTGTTTGTACCTCTTTGGTGGGTATAAATAAATTAAAGTATGTGAAAACAATGCATTTTATTCATTTTATACATCATGTTTCATAGAGCCATTTACTGCTTAAGACCTACACAATCAATATCTAAATAGAAATAGTGTAAGTTTATTTTTTTCAAAACCACCGGGCTCGATTCCTGAGCAGTGTAGATACAGGTTTTTTTTAAATGTATGAATGCAGTTTTTTTTCTTATTAAAATCGATGACATGGTTCCTAAGAATAGATCTTCGTATGTCTTATAGTTTCAGACTTTCCCATACTGACCGATTTAAATGTGCCACCCTGTATATGTTGGCAGTTTGCCAAATTCAGACGACAGAAGTAAAGATAAATAAGTCTCTGTCAAAATATTCAACGGGACAAGGTTTTGCAGACTGTTTTTTTTTGCAAAGGCATTATCTTGCCTTTACTAGAAATCGAACCCTAGACCGCTAGCTTCGTAGGCAGGGTCACTACCAACTAGGGTTGCCAACTATTTCTTGGGCAAATATAGTATTTTCAAGCCCAAAGTATAAAAAATATAGTACACTGAAAGAAAATATAGTATGTTGAAGTTATTTTTATACAAAGTGTGTAAATTAATACTTTATTAAATATAATGCACAAAATTTACTACTTACTAACATTCTGCCTGCTATCGGCAACTATCAGAGCTGAAAAATGCTATTTCTCCACTCCAAATACATTGGTGCTTAAATCTGGTTGAAACGGCCAACCCAAACTGCATATGTATTATAAGGAATGACCGAAATATAGTATTTTTGCGTACTATATATTTCTTTAACAGTATATAGTACACAGAGTCAAAATATAGTATAATACTATATATTATAGTACGGTTGGCAACCCTACTACCAACTAGGCTGTGTCGATGAGTTGGGTCGAAACTTTCTAACCTGACCTTACCAACGGATATTGACCTCTGAACTCAACCCTTAACCGCTGGCTCCCCAGAGAGCCACAACTCATAACAAACCTAAAGCCCTGGCAATCTGGCAGATTAATTACATTGTCAAACTTCCCAACAATATCGGTTACAAATAGTTTTCTGTTAGGGTGAATTCACGTAATCCTAGGAATCCATCTAGATCTTGGGAGGATTTATTAGCGGAGTATCCAACGGTCAATTGGTTTGTTCGTAGATTCGCCCAATTTGCTAATGAGTGGACTGAGCTTCAATTAATTTGGCTTAATTTTATCTTCTGAAAATTTGTCGTAATAGGCATAATGAAGGGCGTGTTAGAGTGGTATTAAAAATAATCTGTTTCCATTGCGTCTTGTAGATTTGGGCAAGTAATCGTACCTAATTAGCTCCGCCATTTTGTCGTTATTTTTTAAGTTAAAGTACTGCGTTTGTCAAAATTGGTCAGAGTAAGGTATAGCACTCTGCTGCAACGTGCGACCAAATTAAAAACAAACGCATTATAAAATCTGGGCAAGAGCATGTTGGACCATGCTGTAGGGTTCCGAAGCCGTTACTACAAGCAATTTAGACCTCGCGACAAACTTAACTTTGCCAACGGAAAACCCCCATACATCGACATAGGCCGCGGTCAGCTTACCAACACACCGCAAATTAGGTTTCGGTAGGTATAAACATTTAAACCGTTTGTAACTCAAGAACCACTGAAGTCTACTTAGTACTGATAGATTTCCTATTAAATTCATAATATTATGGGCTTTCATCACTACATAGTATAAAACAAAGTCGCTTGCGCTGTCTGTCCCTATGTATGCTTAAATCTTTAAAACTACGCAACGGATTTTGATGCGGTTTTTTTTAATAGATAGAGTGATTCTTAAGGAAGACAGAGACCATTTCTTTCCACTTGCTACGATCTTGACAAATTTCTTTCGCTTCTTCAACATTCATACATCGAGTCATGCAGGCGCGTCGGTGTGAAACTGATTGATAGAGTTAGAAATAAAAATCAGAGAGAAATGTGGAATAAAAGAAGATAAGATAAGATAAGACTAATACACTGGGAAACATCTTAGCCTACTTGTGTAAAATGGGGTTACAGAATTATCAAGAAGTTTTAAGCCTTGTTGGTAATTCTTTAGCTCTGCCTACCCCACTCTGGGAATGAAGGCGTGTGTTTATGTCTGTATGTAGATAAGATAAGACTAACTTAAGCTCGCGGGTAAATAATTCGTCGATGGATTAACAAGTGAGTTGTAAAAGATAATCACCTAACCGAGTTGCCGTTCTGTAGCTAAAAGCTAAAAGGCAGGTCAATGCACAAAGTAACTGCAATTTTTCCGATCCGTTTGTATTTTTACATGTAAGTAAGTTGCAAGGAGAACGTATTTGAAACGCTTTTCCGGGAAGTATTGAGTGACGTAACAATATCCCTGCTTTTGAAAAGCTTTTACTAAAGTATAGGTGAATATCTTTAAGTAAATGACGTGCATGTAGTTGTGTACAAAACTTATATGGAATTTACGTTTTTTTTTTTGTCCCGGGTTTAATTCTCGGTATAGGAAAATAATCGTGTGATGAGCGAGCGTAGGTATTTGATCTGGGTATTGGATGTTTTATATCCATTTAGGTATGTATTTCTCTATATAAACGTAAGAATGTTGATTGTTGTCTAGTAGGTACCTATAGCACAAGCTTAGCTTAGTTTGGGACTAGGTCAATTCGTGGGAGATTGGCCTCTGATATTTGTATTTATTTATTTATTGAGCTCGTAAGAGAGTCGGTGGTGGAGGCTTAGGATGTGGACTCGAGATCGAAAGGTACTTCAACGAGTTTTTTAACCAAAGTACATTACGCTATGCTCTTACGGTGAAGGAAAATTCGAACAGCTGAGTGTTTAAAAGCGATCGGAAGTGTATCCGAGAGAGCTCATCAATTCGTCAAGACTGGCGATTCGAAAACGTTACGTATGTTCAAAATGTTTGTGCTCGGGCTAGCAGTTTTAATATCATCAAAACCACATTAAACCTACACCCAAGTAATCCGCAAACTGCGATACTTGGTTCTATTTCCTTATAGAATTTAGATGTGATCGTCCCTGATAGCGCGTAATGGGCCATTTGCCACGAACTTCATAATCTCGTCGGATCAAAACGTCTATGGTGGTAGTTATTAGTTATGGTCCGTAATAGGAATGCATGTTATTGTCAAAACATGTTAGTATATGAAGGGTCCACGGAAAGAACATGTCTAGTCACATTTTTTTGAAAATGAGTTTTGAATCTCAAAATGTAGAGGACGAAATGAACTATTACACTAACACTCGGATTCAGATACAAATCTTCATATAACTTGTATCTTTTCACTCTTAAAAAAACCTCTACACGAAAATTACGTACAAAATGACATGGTTCCTAACTTTCAAATCGCGATTTTTCGAAAAGTTACTAATGTGACTGGACATGTTCTTTCCGTGGACCCTTCATATGTGTCTTGGTCTTCCGTCTGCCCTGGGCTGTTCATTTTTTTTTTTCCATAATCGGTTTGCGTTTGACCTAAGTCTCTCCTGATGTTAAGTGACGACGGGGTCGAAAGTGGTACACGCTTACCCAGAAAATACCTATTCACTCTTGCCTTGAAAACACCAAGGTTATATGATTCCGGGAATACAGATGCAGGGAGAGCGTTCCACTCCCTAGCAGTGCGAATAAGAAACGACCCATCCCATCCTCCCTGGTTATCCCTAGTGCTCCCACACTTAAGTGTGGCCAGTGTACTTACCTAAATTACCCAACTATGCAATTACGACGTCGAATGCTGTCAGTATATCTTTCTAAATTAGTCACCTTTTTCTATTTGAAACTGGGGATGGTAGAGATTCAAAAATACAGTAAATGCGAGTATATGTATCCCCGTATAACCCTTTCACACTTACGTGACGTATTAGGCACCATATGACCGTTAGTTCGAATGGCGTGACATGATGCTGTGATAAGGTTCTACGTTGGTACGCGTATTAATTTCATCGACTAGCGCTAGCGGTAGGTACTGGGTTCGATTCCCGGAATGGGCAGGTATTTTTTCTGAGCCTAGGATGTTTTCTATGTATTTAAGTATATCTTTCTCTATAGTACAAGCCTAGAGCTTTGTTCGGGCGCTTTATTATTCATTTTTCATTCCTGACTTTAAATTATTTTCTACTGGCCACTCGACCTCGCTTTAGTTTATGTGTTTGTTGGAAATAAAAACCATCGCTAGAAAATGATTTAACAAATGATAAAAACCGCATGAAAATTCGTTCATTCGTTTTTAAGATCATCGCGAACATACAGGCGGACAGACGCGACGGGCTTTGTTTTATAACATGTGGTGGTTTAATCTATAATAATAATATAACGCTAATAAACGTCTTATTAACGTTAATAAATCTGAAAATCTATCATTCCGTATAGTTTTATGTGGTTAATTAGAAGGGATCTAATATTCTAGATTCTAGAATCTAGATCTAGCTGCATCTAATATATTTTTTTGTGTTTTTTTTTTGTGGCATTGAGCAGGCAAACGAGCACACAGACCACCTGATGGTTCGTGGAAACTATGACCCATAGACATTTGCATTCACAAGACCGCAATCCTAATACTGCAAATGCACTGCCAACCCTGAGGACTAAGATGGAATGCCTCTACGCTAATCATTTCACCAGCTGTCTTTTCCCCAAACCGGAACACAACCAAGCAAACACTGCTGTTTGGCGGTAGGTTGATGGATAAGATGGTGGTAGCGATCCGGACGGACCCTGCACAAGTTTAGTTTAGTTAGTTTAGTTTATTTATTCATCAATGTAATGTTACAATATAGATTGCATTGCATGTCAAAAAATATGAAATTACATTGATATTGTCAACATTAATACAAATAATAAAATAATAATACAAAAAAACACATAAATAATCAAAGGCAACATTAATAAACAACTAATAACTAATAAATGGTCAGTTTCCGACGTCAATATACAAAAAGTAATAAAGGTCAAACAAACAATAATAATGTTATAATTTAAGTTCCATATATTCGTCAACGGAGTATAATGGATTATCCAATAAAAGGTTTCTTCTCAGCTGATGTTTAAATGCTTCGTCAGATGGTACATTTTTAAGTTTGGCGGGTAGACGCTCAGTATGTGGGACCGATGACACGCGGGTTCTCAAGGTAACTGTAACTGTTTTATTCAATAAAATGCATTAAGTATTATTTATTATTATTATAGTTCCTTTCCATTACTAGAATTAAAGCTGACAAAGCAATACAATACCTTTTAAAACATCATTTAAGTCCAAGAAACCGGATCCCCTCTTCGCTTTGTCGAGCTCCTCTTGGCGAAGCCGATACTTGATATTGTTATCTTAAAAGGGGTCAAGGAGGGCAATGTATTGAAAAATAGAAGGCTAATACATCGTAAAATAAGATGGCCGTGTTGTGGTATGAGATAGGAATATAGACAGAAAATGTTTTTCGTGAAAGTGATTTTTTTTATTTATTTAATTAAGGTGGGTATTTATTCACATCTACAGGGTGCCTCTGACCTTGGGGCTTTAAATGCACAGACCGATGCTGAAACTCAACTGCAACATTGATTGATTGATTGATTGATCTTTTTTATGGTATTTTCATATTTTGTTGAGAAATGCTATTGAGATCCATGCATATTCCCTATTGATACATTTAATAACATATTATTATTTCGTCGGTGAAACTGCAAAGCCGCGTAAGTAACAGTTTTAATAAGGAGCAAAATGCACCTTTTTAATAACATCGTAAGGTTTATTTTGGTCTATCATAAATTTGTTAGTTACGCGGTTTTGCAGTGTCTCTGACGATTTTAAAATTAATTACCATCAAGAACTTTAAATATTTTAGTTTGAGTTTTTTAATATAATGTATTATGTAAAGACATATCGAGGGTTGCGTGGTCAAACCCAATAAGTCGATATAACTTGTTGTGTCAAAAAGAACACTAATGAATACATCAAAACAATTCAAATTTCAATAATCAATTATTTCGATTTATCGGGTTTGACCACGCAACCCTCGATATTCAAAAATAAATTCTCGCATAACAAGGCAATGGTAAGTTCTTTAGCCATGTATTCTCTTAAGGACTCAGTTTACTACTCCAAGGACGAATTATTAACCGGAAAATTTAAGTGGTCATGTCAATGTACAATTAACTTTTTAGAGCGTGCATTCTCAATTAGGTAGCTTAAAACTCACTCGTATCCGATTGCTCGCTCAATCAACTGTTCGACAAAACACCGTTTTCAGAAAATATCACTTCAGATGGTAGAAAGTTAAAATATCATCAAAGAAAACCTGCAAAACATTTCAAAACGGAAAGGACTATTCTCGGTGTCACACTCTTTAAATTAAGAACTAAACTTGAAAAGTTACATATTTCGACTTACGCCGACAGGAACGACATGCTAAAAGTAACGAGATGCCTGTAGTCGGTTCGAGGATTTTTAAAGTTTGGCGAAATAAATCGGAGGTTTAACGTAGGTAAAATATTATTATCGGTAGAAAAAATTGTTTTTGTTTCGTTTCCCTATAGAGTAAAAACAATGCATGTGATTATGATACATATCTTTTTACGTAAGTATAATATTATTTTTCCTAAACCGTCGCTTTTCAACAATCATTTTAGTAATTAGGTTTTAGTTTTTTATTTCAGATCATCATTTTATTTTAAATTATTGCTTGAATAAAACCCAGTTATTTTGTAGATATATCTATGCGTTAAAAACAGCGTTAATTTTTTGTATAGAAAGTGAAGCGAATTCCACCTTAAGATATAGCTGTGGTGGTGGTGGCTATTTTGCGGGTGGTAGGACTTCGTGCGGGGTCTGTCCGGATCGCTACCACCATCTTTTCCATTAACCTACCGCCAAGCAGCAGTGTTCGCATTGTTAAGTTCCGATTCGGGGATAAAACAGCCGGTGAAATGACTAGCATAGAGGCATTCCATCTTAGTCCTCAGGGTTGGCAACGCATTTGCAGTCTTAGGATTGCATTGTAGTCTTGTGAATGCGAATGTCTATGGGTCACAGTTTCCACTTACCATCAGGTGGCCTGTGTGCTCGTTTGTCTTCTATATGCCATAAAAAAAGGTGCTGGGGCCCTAGCCAAGATGCATAAAGCTAACTAGCGTTTCTATTCGTTTCGTTTTTAAACCAATCGCGTCACTTGTAGATGACGTGATATGAAAAGACACGTGATCTACCAGTGACGCGATTGGTTTAAAAACGAATCGAATAGAAACGTTAGTTAGCGTGATACATCTTTGCTAGGGCTTCAGAATAGAAATAGAATAGATAATACCTAGTAAAACAGAGGTACAGTAAGGCGCTTTGGGTTTGTTCTTGTTCTCACTCGCTATCAGACGATCTTATTAAGAGCGAGTGAGAGAGGAGTACAAACCCAAATGACCTTCCTTGTTAGAATTTTGAGAAGTGAAGGAGGTTTTCCACAAAATAACAATAAAACCCGTCTCTCAAAAGCTCCGAAATATGTACAGGGAAACTTTAACGCTCGAAAAGCTCGCCTCTATCCGGCTGAAGCTTTTGCCAAAATATATGAGCCGCATGTCGATAACAAGAATCCGTAAATTGTGGGCAGTGGACGTGTTATTTCGGATCTCGTGTTTTACGGCAGCGGAAGGGTTATTACGTGGGCGTAGTTTGTCGTAAGTCTGTCAAAAGTTTTACTTTGGTAATGGGGCGGCGTACTACGCAGTTAAGGTACCTGTACAGTGCGATGGCTAAATTCTGTAACCACATTTTGCACAATTAGGCTAAGATGTTTACCAGCGTATTAGTAACAGGTTGCATTGCAAGCCCATCGCCTAACAGTACTACAAGCCTTTTATTCCCTTAGTCGCCTCTTACGACATCCACGGGAAGATATGCAGTAGCACTATTCTATCCCGGCAACCACACGGGCAAATTAAATTAAATTAAATATCACTACATAGTATAAAACAAGGTCGCTTGCGCTGTCTGTCCCTATGTATGCTTAAATCTTTAAAACTACGCAACGGATTTTGATGCGGTTTTTTTTAATAGATAGAGTGATTCTTAAGGAAGGTTTATATGTATAATACATTCCACGCGGGCGAAGCCGCGGGCGGGTCGCTAGTCTATAATATAAAAATGAATCGCAAAATGTGTTGGTAAGCGCATAACTCAACAACGCCTGGACCAATTTGGCCAATTCTTTTTTTTTAATGTTCCTTGAAGTTCAGGGATGGTTTTTACGGCGAGAAGAATTGAAAATTCCACCGGGAAAGTCAGGAATTTGCAGCGGACGAAGCCGCTGGAGGGCCGCTAGTAATAATATATTAATATTATAGTATTTGTAGTGTCTTATTTTTATATTTACGGTTTTTAGGGTTCCGTACCCGAAGATCTGTTTGTCTGTCTGTCAGTAGGCTGTATCTATCTCATGAATGGTAATAGGATTATTTTTGTACACTCTGTGATGTAGATATGGTAGTGAATGTTGGGTGTGGCAGGATAAGCATGTAAGTCGTGTAAATGCAGTTGAAATGCCCTCTTTGCGTAGTATATTTGCTGCGAAACTGATTGATAGAACAAATGAAAAAAACAGAGAAATATGTGGAATTAAAGAAAATGTAGTGACTAAGATTGAAAAGGGCATGCTTCGATAGTTCGGTCATTTGGAAAGGATGGATGAAAGAAGACTGACGAAAGTGAGTGGAGGGGTCGGACGGGGCCGCCCTCGGCGTACTTTTTCGAATCAAATCGTCGGCCGAATCTTAAGTACCCGAAACCGACGTGCGTGCATTACTCGATGTATGAATGTGGAAGAAGCGAAAGATTTGTCAAGATCGTAGCAAGTGGAAAGAAGTGGTCTCTGCCTACCCCTCTGGGAAACAGGCGTGATTTAATGTATGTATGTATGAGTTTTATCTGACATACTCCGTATTAGCTTAAGAGGGCATAACTATTAGTCGTCGTAAACAACGGAGGTATTGCGCATTATTTCATGTTTAATTAAACAAAAGTATTTCTCGACTGATGAGCTAATTTGAGAAACAAATTCCTTTGTCTTTTTGACGAATGTGCAATAAAAATATTACTCATATTCTTATTTATAAGTCAAATTATAAAATAATTAGCAGAATGCGGTTAAGTCCTCCCGCATTTCTTGATGGAGGTATTTTATGACAAAGGTAGTATTGACTCATTTGAAATCTTACGTCGTAGGGTATAATGATTGTATTCCAATAATATACCAAGGCGCTTGCGATCGTTTGTCTCTAGAATGATTGTAATAAAATCATAAATTAGTTAGGTATGCGGTATTGGGATTGAATATGTTTTCACTGCACCTTTAGGCAATTTTATTTTATTGATATTAAAACAAAATTTAATGGTGTAGTTAATTTAAATAATAATTCTGAGGTCCGGGTAAGTTGGCTTAACTCGTAATGAAAAAGGGTTTATACCTAACCGGAGGGAGCCTTTACTGAACAAATGTCTTTATCTTTATCTAATCTTTCGTCACAAAGTTTTGGCCAAACTGATTCTTTTCCCAAACATATAATTTGACCAAACTGCATTTTTTCCGAAACTGTAAACAGTTCAGGACCATCGTGTAGAACCCTATAGGTTAGGTTAGTTTTATAAAAATCCTGAAATATTAACAGCTTCGGAAAAAACCGTTTGTCCAAATGGAGTTTCTTGCGGCGCTTCTTCTCCGCAATGATGGTCTTGTCCGAAGCGCTGGTAGATTCACCGTACATTACCGACGTGTAAAAGAGCCCGCGTGTGGCCAATTTACTGAATAAATATTATGCATTTTGAATTTTGATATTTTTGGAAAATGAATCAGTTTGGCAAAAACTTTTTCACTTGATCTTCAGAAGACTTATACCCTTTTTCACTACTTCAGAATTAACCCCACCCGCCTTCGCTTCGCTTCTACTTTATAATTGACAACATTTCAAAAAAAAAAGCATTATTGTTTTTTCGCGTTTATAATAGGTAGCTGGTTAAAAATTAGACTACCCGTATTTCTTGATTTTTCTTTATTTAACTTAAATTCGTCGTTAATAATTTATTAAAGAAATAGTCATTAAAAGGACCGTATATACAAAGTTAGGAATACTGATGTCGTGATCTTAGCCTGATATAAAATAAAAATAAAGTAACTTTAAACATAAACAGAACTGACTGTCATGTCATCATTTGACTCACTTGTCAATCATTCGCTGCCGTTCATTCACAAATTTGTTATTTTGCGTAATTTAATTAATTACGTAATTTGTAGACGCCATTAAAATAAATAAACTATTTTGCGTAGAATCGAAAGCGTGTCGTTAGAATCAAGTAATCCGTCAGACAACATGACAGTTGTATATTTTTTTGAATTTCTTTGGTAATAAATGGACTAAGGGCACTATAAGTGTATTCGTAACATTCACAATCCAACTTTTTTTACTGTTTTTCCTAAATATAAAAAAAAACTACTGCATAAAAAAATCCAAAGATATTTTTACTGTAATCAGCAGTGTAAAATCTAGAAACGGTATTTTATTTTACTACCTTAGCACAAAATGAATTGTTGTCAATTATTAATAATAATAATAAGTCGCGTATCATTGAATAGGTATTTAAGAATCATCTTTAGGTTTGTTCAATCATTTTTCATTCGGCATCCGGGTAAAAATAGGTCTAGGTCTATCCAACCTGAAGTCAGCTTTTGGTTAAAGATATTTTGAGACGCCAACTAGAACTGGCCTATTTATTAACATTTAAAAAAATACATTTTTGCGTTTTTGAGGCTGTACGTATGTTTTTTTATTTGCCGGTAGTCGAGTACTCTTTTAATTTTTTTACCTTTATTATTTTTATTAGTGCAGTTAGTTTTTATGGTTCCGTAGACAAACTAGGAACCCTAACCCCCCCCCCCCCCACTGCCAAAACTACAAAGGGGTAAGGACCAAAAAGTTGTCCACGCTAACTCACTCAATTAAATTTTCTATAAAACTTTTCCGTTGTGACACGAAAGTTAGCCTTACAATTGTAGGGATAATTTTCGTCGCACAACGGAACTTTTTTCGACTTCGCTGTTTGTATGGTTAACTGCGCTTAACAGTGGTCCAACTTTTTGGTCCTTACCCAAATACTAAAAATCTGAAAGATATCCTATCACTACTAAGTAGACTTCAGTGGTTCTTGAGTTACAAACGGTTTAAATATTTTTACCTACCGAAAACTTCCTTGCGGTGTTGGTAAACTGACCGCGACCTACGGAGATAACACTTTTCCAACGGCAAAGTTAAGTTTGTCTCGAGTTGTAATTTCTTCGTAGTAACGGCTTTGGAACCCTACGCCTCTTACCTCTTGCTTGAAGTTATCTTGCTGTCACTTGCAGAATGCAAAAATAAGAATACAAGCCCTTCCTTATTTGCAAGTGTTACAACTGGATTCCTTGTCCATATAAAAGCAAAAAAAACGGTCAAGTGAGAGTCGGATTCGCGCACAGAGTGTTCCGTAACATAACATGCTTGGTAACCACAAAAGAAAATACTAATATTATTATGAACTTTATATTCTATGCAATAAATTTTAATACAGATTTTTTTTTCACAAAAACTGAATAATGAACACTTCATTTTATTTTTCCCATAAAATATAAGTAATTATCCATAGGCCAGGCCTTATTAAGATTTTTTGATTAATAAACTTCACAAATAAGGCGGGTCGGGAGCTATTAATCAAAAAGCACATCACAGTTTTTTATAATGTGCAGTATAGCCTTTCATAATAACACCCCATGTGCCATTATGAAACCACTTTCATTTTTCAACCCCATTCTAGATTCCTTTTCTATTATAAATATATTTTTTTTATTTTTTTATTTCTAAAAACCGATGCGGCCAAGCAAGTTGCACCACAATGCCAAATTTAAAGTTGATAGCATACATACAGACTGACGGACAGACGGACAACCAAGTCTCACCACAATTGACAACATTTCAAAAAAAAAGCATTATTGTTTTTTCGCGTTTATAATAGCTGGTTAAAAAATATTCTTGGTTTTTCTTTATTTAACTTAAATTCGTTGTTAATGATTTATTAAAGAAATAGTCATTAAAAAGACCGTATATACAATGTTAGGAATACTGATGTCGTGATCTTAGCATGATTTTAAATAAAAAAAGTAACTTTAAACATGTCATGTCATGTCACTCACTTGTCAATCATTCGCTGCCGTTCGTTCACAAATTTGTTATTTTGCGTAATTTAATTAATTACATAATTTGTAGACGCCATTAAAATAAATAAACTATTTTGCGTAGAATCGAAAGCGTGTCGTAAGAATCAAGTAATCCGTCAGACAGATAAAAAATTAACATGACAGTTGTATATTTTTTTCAATTCCTTTGGTAATAAATGGACTAAGGGCACTATAATTGTATTCCTAACATTCACAATCCAACTTTTTTTACTGTTTTTCCTAAATATAAAAAAAACTACTGCATAAAAAAATCCAAAGATATTTTTACTGTAATCAGCAGTGTAAAATCTAGAAACGGTAATTTTATTTAACTACCTTAGCACATAATGAATTGTTGTCAATTCATTTTCTACCATGTAAGTATGGAACCCTAAAAAGGCAGGCATATCATACAGTCGTTTTATTATATCGTACTGCTTTTTAATTCGGTCCGCCCTTACGGCGTGTATCTTCAATTAATTTCTCGGTACAATCAGAGTTATTAATTCATTTTATGTCTCGCTTGCGGCTGGGAACGAGTTTATACAGGATGTAGATTTGCGTTAAGAATTAGTAAAGGACCGATGTCTTGGCTCTTATTGCTTTAAAGTCACTCTGTAGATATTTATTTTATCCGTGTAGTTTTTACTTTTACCCTACTGACAGAGAAGGAGGGTAATGTTTTTCGCACGTAATGCTTCGTGGGTATGTTCGTTCCATTGTGACCTCCTGTAGCCTAAACGGCTTGACCGACTTTGAAGAGTGAGGTGTCGCGTAATATTACGATGTCGACAATGTATAAAATTCAGTCTGTTTTTTTTAAAGCTTGTTTTTCATTAGTTATTCAGAATATAAAAAAACGTGAAAAAAAATACTGAGTATAGGGACGACAAACGAGACCTGAGACACATGGGTAAGGACCAAAAAGTTGGACCATAGCTAAGCGCAGTTAACCATACAAACAACGAAATCGAAAACTTACTTACTTGTGGGAGGACCTTGTGCAGGGTTCGTCCGGGTTGGTACCACCATCTTATCCTACCGCCAAACAGCAGTGTTCGCATTGTTGTGTTGCGGTTTGGGGATAACACAGCCGGTAAAATGACTAGCATAGAGGCATTCTATATCGTAGTCCTCAGGGTTGGCAGTGCATTTGCAGTCTTGTAAATGCAAATGTCTATGGGTCACAGTTTCTACTTTCCGGTGGCCTTTCTGGTGGCCTGTGCCTCGTTTGCCTTCCTATGCCATAAAAAAAACCGTTGTGCGACGGAAAGTATCCCTACGATTGTATGGCCAATTTTCGTGTCACAACAGAAACATTTCATACAATTTTTTTATTGAGTGAGTTAGCGTGGCCAACTTTTTGCCAGTCCTTACCCACATAGACATTTGCTATCTCATCTCAACATTGTAATCTTAAGACTACTACTTCTTGATTTCTGCTAGAATCATCCTTTTAACCAAAACCCGCAAGCAGGGATTGATCGACACAACATTTCAAAAACAGAAGCCCAATCCCATTTATCTCCACCACCTCGTTAAAACCCACCCATAACTTACGAGAAAACGTCATAATTATTCCAAAAACCACAAACCAAACACAACCTTAGCGGCACGATACGTTGTAAAAAACATGGCGAAAATTGAATGATTATGTTAAACGCGTTCGGAAATTCTTGACATGCTCCTTCGATGCCGGCGTGCAGTGACTCTCAAACTTTTATAAAGTCTTATACGTCAAATACAATTTAAGTTAAAGCAGACTCAATTAGTGTGTATTTAAAGTTATTTTTACCTTGAAGCAGGATTATCATTGACTGTTTTTTGTTAAAATACCACCCATTTTCTTGAATGAACAGGCGCCAGAGACCTGTTTTTAATACGCGGTATCTCGTTCTTTTTATTCTCGTTTCGTTCGGCTAACTTCAAGCCTTAACGATATAAAATGCTTCTTAATCGCATACGTTTGTTATGTTCGTATATTAATTTTGTACTAACGAGCCTTTTTAATTTAGAAGTCGTTTGTGTAGGTTGATAACAGTTATTTTAACCTTTTTATTATGCTGGTTAAGACGTCAAAGGTTTTTTTTTGTGGTCACAGGTTTGATTCCCGGTACGGGTAAATACTTGTGTTACGAGCGTGAATATTTGTTTTGGGGTCTTGGATGATTTCTATGTATTATATTACCTATTTATTTATCTAAATAATTTATAATATCGTTTTCAAGTACCCATAGTAAAAGCCTAGAGCTTAGTTTTGGGACTGGGTCATTTTGTCCCCTGATATTTTATTTAAGTACTTAAATCGTATATTTGTGTTATTTCTTTATGTGATCTAGATCGATAAGTGTATTTGTGCTTCTATGTCACTCGATAAAACTTTATAGCATTTAAAATAGCATAATAAATAGCATATTATATTGCTTTAAATATCATCAGTGCTTGCTATGCCCCCCTTGTACTAGTGCTCGTTGGGAATGACGTCATTTTGTTTGTAAACACGGTTGTTTTTTTGAAATCTAGCAATAACGTGACGTAGAAGAAAACAAAAGAGATGTGGCGTTTAACTTCTATAGCCATTAATGTACAAAAAAAAGTTGTAGGCTTTTACCTCCATAAGCGTATTGATTTTTCAGAACACCTTTTAAAAAAAATCCTGTTGACAATTTTTTTTTTGTTCCTGTTCCAATTGACCACCAATCCATATTAAAAGTTTCTATTAAAACGCAACCCACAGTGCGCTAGCCCGACTCGCTCATGACCATTTTTATATATTTTTCGATATGAAATATATAGTGCTTCCCTTTCCATCGCATAATTCGTATTTATTCACACGCGACACGCGATGTCATGAATTTTATTATCAATTCCTAAGTTTTTATACAATTTATCTCATTTGTAAATATCATGAACATTTATCGCTGTTTTTTTGCCTATACGTGATAAGACTGATAAGACGAAACTGTTTCTATTGAGTTTTTAGGGGTTCTGTATCCAACAAAGAACCCTTATAGTTTCGCAAAGATCGTCTGGCCGTGGATTACAAAACTGTAATTTGGTATAAGTTAATATTGTAAAGTAAAATGTAAAAAAAAGATAATGATTTTGTTACATATCTCCCAAATAAATAAAGCAAAGATATTTTTTTTACATTATTGTCATCATTGTTATGCATTCCCCCGTGTGGTTGCCGGGTTAGAATAGTGCCACTCCATGTCTTCCCGTGGATGTCGTAAGAGGCGACTAAGGGAATATAGGCTTGTAGTACTGTTAGGCGATGGGCTTGCCACCTGTCACTAATACGCTGGTAAACGTCTTAGCCTAATTGTGCAAATTGTGGTTACAGAGTTATCAACAAGTTTTTAGAGTTGTTGGTAATTCTGTAGCTCTGCCTACCCCACTCTGGGAATGAAGGCGTGAAGGTATGTATGTATGTATGTATGTTATGCATTATATCATTATGAAAAACATATCATTATTATTTTTTAAATCAATTTTTTGGTTTGGCGAACCGTTTAAGAAATACGTGAGTAGAGTTTATGTGTCTCCCCTGGTATCCCGACTTTTGACCAAATCATCATATTTGTGCTTAAACCGTTAAATATTACATTAGTTGCATAGGCTTATTACATAGGTAAGGTTAAATTAGACATTTGACCGCAAAAAAAATAAAATCGGTGGGAAGTACCTGTTTGCGAAATGAAAGTTTGCCAAAAGATGATTTCGTAAAACATAAGTCAAACCTACACGTAATAAAAATCTAAATCATATCTTAAACTTTAATAAAGCACATAAAACGAAATGCCGAAACTATCAAGACAAAGTAGACTTGATTGGGTCCTAAGATACAAGCGGCTTAAGTATTTATATCTACTAAAAATCGGTATCCTACCTTTTGACCGAAATATATTTGGCCGAATGTATCGTTTCCCAACCGTTTCATTAGCCAATAAAAAAATACACATACATACATACATACCTTCACGCCTTCAGTCCCAGAGTGGGGTAGGCAGAGCTACAGAATTACCAACAACTCTAAAAACTTGTTGATAACTCTGTAACCACAAATTGCACAATTGGGCTAAGATGTTTAACAGTGTATACGAGTATTAGTGACAGGTAGCAAGCCCATCGCCTAACAGTACTATAAGCCTTTACTCCCTTAGTCGCCTCTTACGACATCCACGGGAAGACATGGAGTGGTACTATTCTAACCCGGCAACCACACGGGTAAACATATTGGCCAAAAATTTCGGCCAAAATGCAGAGAACCCTAAAATCATCTAACACAGCACCAAATAATTTAAAATAGAAAACTATTTCACACTTGTTGCTTTTTGAGAGCTTTTGTGTTTGTTTGTAGTAACTGCTTCGGAACCCTACAGAATGGTCCGACATGCTCTTGGCCGGTATTTAATTTTTATCTAATGTCAAAGTTTAAAATGTCACAATGATACCTAAGCTATGTTATTCTAAAGTATCGTAAGAATCGCTTATTCTTGAGTTGACAACATTTAAGCCGGTGAGTTGTTTTTTTTATATAACTAGTGATATCACTTATTTTTAAACATGATTTACAAATCTTTAATTGATAATATTTTAATTTGCTTGCAACGTCAGATCTGTTAGTTAGTGACTTAAGAAACTTGTTTTTTGTAAATAAAAAAATGCTTTCTTACTATTTATACATATTTAATACATGTGTTACTCGAATATTTGCATATTTCAAACTCGCAAGGTTTTGTGTGTACTTGTTGATAATACTGTTATTTTCGTGTACATTTACTATATTTGCCTTAATCTGGTGCCTGATAGACTATTTATCTTCACCTGTAAGGAGTGTTTATTTAAATACTATTATTTGTTAAAAATACTTGTAATGACATGCAGTTAATTTAATTAATCTATAATTAATTAAAAAAAAGTACATCAAGCAAATACAACTTTTTCAAAGTTAACGAGTAGAGGAATTACTTTTTAAGATTTTTGTCAACGCAGTGAGAGATATATGGAAAAAAAACCAAGTATGTACCTACTTGTTCATTTATTTATCATCTTTAAGATAGTGACATAATGTGTATGTCTCGTTTTTTTTTATAACGGCCATACATAATATTATCTGCAGTGGGTTTATTATAAAACACATTACATCTTATAATATAACTATTACACGTGTTTTTAAAACTTCAAGAAAAATCTATTTTTTTCCGTTTTGTGTAATATTCGGTACCTAGGTATGTATGAAAGAAAAAATCTTGAAAATATAATATATTTTTTTATCATATCAATATTAAAATGTTGTAAGCCTAATTGGAAGTAAGCAGTAAACGGAAGCTAGCGGTCCTGGGTTATTAACATATTAGTGTTATTGGTATGAATATTTGATTCTGAATTTTATACAAGTATGTTATTTAATACCCTAAACTACAAGCATACGCTGGTGGAAACCAGAGATGAGCGAGGCGGCTAAGTGGTGTTGCGAGGAAAAATCTACCAATAGGATTATTTTGTTATACTAGCCTCACTTTCCTATTGGTCGATTGTTCCTAGCAACACCGCTTAGCCACCTAGCACAGCTCTGGTGGAAACGCAGCCTAATACTTAGTAAAGACTTATTTGTGTAAAATTGCCCCCGGTATTTATTTGTCTCCTTAGTTACTTTTAACCGTCATAAATAATTGTACAAATATAAATTATTATTGTGTAAAAGTAAACTCTTTACGTCAACTCTACCCTCTAAGAGAAGATAAGACACGAGAGAATTATTTCGAAATTTTGATTTTCAGCATCAAAAATGAAGCTCCTGCTCTTCTTCGCCTGCGTCTTGCTAGCAAGGTGCTCTGCAGGTCCTTCTGGTGCCAGAGAAATTGTTATCACAGATATATTCTTCAAGAATGACTCAGTTAAGTACACTGGCCAGCACGACATCGTCAAAATTTTCGTTCCCTTGACTCAATTCAATTTTGAAGATGTATTTGGTGACATCACTGAAGAAACTGAACCCTCAGTAACAATGTTTTTTGTAGAAGCTGACGTTACAAACGGCGGAAAGAAAGACCAAGGACTATATTTACTTAAGGATAACACAACAAAGAAATTACTTGACAATGGAAGAGATGCTGTGGCTACCCATGAAAACGTAGTCTATTTTGGGGCTAAAGATGGAATATACAAGTTCAATGAATCTGATAATACTGCTGTTAAACATGGAAGAGTGACCAAAGATATTGTGCAGATGGCACATAATAATGAAACTAACGATGTTTATTACTTAACTGCAAACCACGAAGTACACAAACTAAAGAACAACGCTACCTCTTGCGATTTAATACCCAAACTTACTGATGTCACAGCAATCGCTTTTGGTTTTGAAGGCAACATGTACTATACTGACACTAAAAAAGATGTATACGTGTATGATGACAGAGTAGAAACTAGTGTTCCTAAAAAAGTTGAAGGTTTGCCTGCTGGGTTTGAAAATATTACATTGGTTTCGCCTATTCATGGTATGGAAGAGGGGGCTCTCTTAGTGGTTGATAGCGATGTGTACCTCGTCAAATCAAATGCTACAGTGCGTAAATCCTTTGTGAAGTTTGAAGTCCAACCGACGGCGTACGCACCCCAACCTTGTGTGGTCCAATATTATGCTAAAGACAAGTCAATTTACGAGGTTAATGTTTTAGCCCTTATGTTAAGTGATGTGCTAGGCGATTTGCAATCTTATTTGGATAATGATATTAGATCCACGCATCCGACTGGACAAAACTAATTACTTACATTAATCATTTATAAGATTGATGATTGAATCTCAGATTGAATTATTGTGTGTTTAGTTGTGTTTGTTTAATAAACTGTACGAAGTTTTTTTCTGTCTTGTCTGTCGGTTTTTTTAAATGTATGAACAATAAATTGGTCTAAATCGGAATTTATAATATTTATTACGCATACCTAATGTACCATAAAGCATAAAATCGTTTGTCCTAAAACGGTTTTTGCAATAGAAAGGGTTTTATTATAATTATTATTAAAAACTAACCTAACGTAACGTAACCTTATCTACACAATAGACGTTTATTCTGCAATGTCAGCCTAAAAGGGTGTTATGCCAAACGATTTTATGCGTATTAAATTATGCGTTTAGAATGATATCCACAATAAATTCACAATAATTTCATGCGTACTATATTATATTCTGTGTCAATGTGACTCGTCCAAATTTGAAAGTAGTAATATATTCATGATGCCACGTACACAATGCTACTTATTTCAGTGAAAAAACGATAAAAACATTGCAAACTGCACCAAAAACCTAATAAAAGTGGCACGAGGCGGCATTACCATTGTATAAGGCACGATAAACATCTGGATTTCGCATCATTATCGAACAAATGCGGTTACATTGTTTTTATATCTCAAAGACGGGTCTTTGCCAAGTGTTGTTGCACGTTGTCCTTTTTTTATGTTGGTCACTTGTGTTATAAGTAAAACACATTCGATACAAACAAACGAACGGTCTTTAGTCGAAACTAGGTAAGTACGGGGTCTATAGCATACGAGTACAAATACTGCTATCATAAACAAATAACAGACTCATAAAAAATATTTCTGTAGTTGTTTTTTTTCTGTTGCTTATAAAATAGTATCCTTTTGTTGCATAAAAATATGAGACTATTATGACGAGAAATAGACTCTTATCACAAGTAAATTTTATAAGTATTTTGTTTACTTTTGTACCTTGTCACTTTAATTTTAGTGACAATTCATATAAGTATGGAAATTTCGACATGACATTAAATATACGAGGTATTTAGGTGAACACATATATTTTATGAACTCGAATGTACTGGCTGCGCACTCATGTACCCTGTCGAATTAAAGCCTTCAATTAATGTAACAGTTCAAACATGACGTAAAGTGATAAAACACTTCAGTGTAAAAGCGTTAGGTAGGTAATGCCGACCGCACCTATAGTACGGCCAGTGAAACGAGGTAAAGAATGTAAACAAACTGACCGTTACTGTTATAAGTGCGATTGCGAGCGATTACTATATCTGTCCTTATTTCTCGTACGCAATCATATCTTCGTCGATGGCGGCTGAAGTTGCGTGATTCGTACAGGAAAGCTGTCAGTACAGAAGTTGTCAACATTAGGGCCGCCATTTTGTTAATTTCATTCCTGTTTGGATTGCGTTCGAAGTGACACGATTTCAAATAAAAATGTTTTGAACTCCTGAAAGCTTGTTTATAATCTTTATCTCGTCTCTATTACGGTTTAAGAGATACCTATGTAAAGCGCGATAGCTCTTAGTTGCTTCGGGTTTGTACTTGCCTCTCACTCGCTCTCATACGGTCTTATTAAGAGCGAGTGAGAGAGTAAAAGCCTGAAACCTCTTCTAAGTGCCCACAGACTGTACAGCATTGTTAACGTCGAGAAAAAACACGTCTTGACACGAAGAAGGCAAACGAACACGCAGGCGCGTGCATTCTCAATTAAGGTCTCCCCAGACCTATCGACACCGAATCGGCTTGAGCCGGTAAGAAAAAGTTTTATGTCAATGCAATAAGAGCGATAACGACGTCGCTCCGCTCGGCTCGGCTCGGCTCGGCGTTGCTAACGGAACGACGACGTTTTCGCTCTTATTGCATGCACATAAAACTTTTTCTTACACGCTCAAGCCGATTCGGCGTCGATAGGTCTGGGGAGACCCTTAGGCAGCCTTATACGTTCTATCTTATCGACAGAAGCCCTGCTGAATTGAAAACGCACGCGCTAAAATGTGTTTTGTTCACTCGAACGGGACTACTTAAACTTGCCGCTGCGACGCCGTTTTTAAGAGAATCACACCCCTGATGGTAAGTGGGATCTGTGACTATTACCATTCTCAACACAACCTTAAAACTGCAATCCTAAAATCGCAAATGCACTGCCAACCCTGAGGACTAAGATGGAATGCCTCTATACTAGTCATTTCACTGGTTGTCTAATCCCCACACTGAAACACAACAATGCGAACACTGCTGATTTGCGGTAGGTCAAAGGATAAGATAGTGGTAGCGATTCGGATGGACTCTGCACAAGGTCTTAGTATGCCATTTTTTTTATTATTTGTTGTATTTTGACAATGTATAAATCTCAACTATCAGCCTATTAGGTTCATCAAATACCTACAGACAGACAGACAGACAGACAAACGGATGACGGGCAGCGGAAGCTTAGTTCAATAATTATGGGAAGTGTACCATAGATTACATGCTGCCAATGTTCTTAATCAGTTACCAAAAGATATTCAAACAAATTGTTAATTGCAGAAAATAGTAGACAGGGTAAACATATATTAAAAAAGTCACTACATATCTAGCTACATAAAGCGGAACTGATTAATTATTTATACATAACCATTATTGTTACAAATAAGTGTCAGACGACTCACTGCTTACGATTAAGCCACACAGGCTTCTGTAAGCATTTAATGTGATGTATTAGATTAAGTTTTTTATATTGAATAATAAACAACAAAAAAAAGCTAAAAAATGTGCCAAAAATACCTCTATTTAAATGAAACTTAAACAGCTGCAGTTGAATGCTTCCTCGTCCAAACGGGTTTCAATCCAAAATAAACCCAAGTTAACATGTAACCCGACCAGCAGGTGTTCCTTTTTACGAATCCAAATTGATCAGCCTATCTCACTCGGGATCGGAACTCGGATCGTTAACGAAATCAGTGGTATGTCATTCAGTGCCAACGGTACAGAGTTCTATATAAAACTGATTCGATATGGGGCTGTTCGTACTGAACGTGGTTTTGGTGGTTTTATTTGGTCCTCTGATTAAACGATTGATGCTGACTGGGTTTATTGGCGTTTTGGGTATCTGTAAGTGGTTATTTTAAAGTTGTCTTTTATTTCGATCCACTTTCGAGTTATTTCTTTTTAGCTTGTCCGATTGTTAAGCAGGGACCTCCCCTCTTTATCGCCATTGAAAATTGAGCTGGGCGAAAATCAATATTAAACATGTGCATGATGTCATTTCGTTTTTTAGAGTTCCTTACAAAAAAATGAAAAAACCGGAACCCTTATAGGATCACTCGTGCGTCTGTCTATCTGTCCGCCTGTCACAGCAAATTTTCTCCGAATCTACAGAACCAAATCAGGTGAGTAGGACGGTGTAACCCAAACATAGATGTGCAAAAGAAAAAATAAGGGTCATTTTCGGGGGACAAATTAGGAAATTAAAAAAAGGTTTTGCAAACCTTAATGTGTCATATAACAAATAAAAGGGCTCGTTATGAGGGTCTCAAATATATTTTTGTTATTATTGTAAAATAAATAGTTTTGTTTTGATTCACGAAAGGAGACGAAAATTGACCATTCCCCCCCCCTGGTCTCCAAAACTACTGAGCCAAAAAATACAAAATATAGTTCATTGCTTGTAGATAACAGGAAAACCTATAAGAAATCTATATATATATATTTATGTTAAGAAAGAAAGAAAGAAAAAACATTTATTCGTGACAAACAGAAAAACATACAGACAGACCAAAATACCTGATGTCACGAAATGGTTCCAACTCAGCGTTGAAACCCGCGCTGGTCCTCCGTTGGAACCATCCAATGAAACCACGGAAGATTACACACACATAGCACACACACACACACTATACTAACATTAACATAAACAAAACAAAAATAAAGAAAAAACCGCAATAAAAGTTAACTTAAGTGACAAAATTATTACTACTTACTCGGTGTTGTGTACATACGTCTACTGCATTATTAGCAGGTACTTTTGGTGCTGAAGACGTCAAAATGACGAAATGTTACGCACAGGGTGCTCTGCTTTCATTTTTACAGGTGTTTAGGTTTGTACTCGTATTAACAACACACACAACACGGGTACAATTAAAAAATATGAAATAAGAAGCGGTACAATGATTACAGCTAAATGCAGCTTAATCGCAATCATAATACGGATCACGGCAGCGTCTTTTTTTTTTCACCACTCATTACTTTAAAATGGCAAATAGAGACCATTTTCTTTTATGAATGTCAATGTCATAATCGTACTTATGTCTACTAATTCATTTCATTTTTTATTACAAGAGAAAAGCAGTTTTTTTTAATGACAATTTTCATGATTTTTGCCACTGTCCTTCTCAATCAAATAGTTTCATTTACACGCGTCAATTGATTATTAAACTAATTTGTACATGATTTTTCCGTGTGGTTGCCGGGTTAGAATAGTGCCATTCCATGTCATCCCGTGGATGTCGTAAGAGGCGACTAAGGGAATATAAAGGCTTGTAGTAATATTAGGCGATGGGCTTGCAATCTATCACTAATACGCTGGTAAACATCTTAGCCTATTTGTGCAAAATGTGGTTACAGAATTATCAACAAGTTTTTAAAGTTGTAGGTAATTCTGTAGCTCTGCCTACCCCACTCTGGGATTACAGCCGTGAAGGTATGTATGTATGTTGTACATGATTCAATGTTGACGACCAATGATTAATAATTACAATAAAACCATTTGGAATCATACTTAGTGTACCGTGACGTAATTTTTGCGTCAACGGCATGAAAAGTACGATGATTATTAGGTCAAGGTTAGGATGCCACACGAGCGCACAGGCCACCTGATGGTATCTCAGATCTGAGACCTATTGATATTTGGTTGCTCAACACTACATCTCAAGACTGCAATCCCAAGACTCCAAATCCGTTGCCAGCCCTGAAAACAAAGATATAATGCCTTTGTGCTTGTTTTTTCACCGATTGTCTTATACCTAGACAACAATACAAACACTGCTGCTTGGGATAGGTTAAAGGAAGGACCACACTAAGACCACCACTATTTCTAGGCTCTTGAAATCTGGATACGACACGTCTTAAATAATAGCAATATCTAAACTAATTAATGTTCTGTCGCAACAAATCAGTTAAAGATCTGCGTGTTAATGATAATGACATACTAAGATTTCTTTAATTACACAAGACTATCGTAAAAAAAACATTAATTAAACCCCTAAACACATCCAACAATCAACTCAGCCCATCATTCACTCAGCAAAAACGTAATTGCGCCGATGTCCCGTTCTTTCGTTCACTCCATTCGTTCCGTTCGTTCATTCGCTCCACGTCCATTCACCGCCCGCAAGCATTTTAACAAGCAAAAAGTTTGAGAAGCTCTGAATTGGATTAAGCTGCCGTCCACATCCTTGCCAATCAAAAAGAGCGTAAGTGTTACAAAGAAATGATGAGAGATACGTCGTTACGTTTGATTTGATTAAGGTTTTTCTAGAATGTGTCGGTTTAGATTATCGCAGAATAAGTTTAGGACGATATCGGATAGCGACTTAAATCGTTTACAAGTTCTCAAATACTTAGTATTCTGTTATTTTTGCCCTTAATATTCGGCGGCACGAATACAAAATAATTGGCTTCAGGGATTATCCTATGGCTTGGAAAAGATGAGAAATTTTCCACAACATTAATTTAAATAAAATATTTACTTAGTTAAGTAAGACATTATTTTTTAACGCTCAAAGATGCCAAAGAAGCACAAACCAAGGCAAGGTGATTCTTTTTTATGGTTCCGTACCCAAAGGGTAAAAAAATAAGTTTTTTTTTTAAATGTCATAGTGAAGGTAAACGAGCACACAGACCACCTGATGGTAAGTGAAACTGTGACCCATAGACATTCGCATTCACAAGACCGCAATCCTAAGACTGCAAATGCACTGCCAACCCTGAGGACTAAGATGGAATGCCTCTATGCTAGTCATTTCACCGGCTGTCTTATCCCCAAACCGGAACACAACAATGCGAACACTGCTGTATGAACTAATTCGCTATTTAAAGTTATTTGGTGCTGTCTTATGCGCTTTTAGTAAGCATAAACACTTTAGTCGTCTGTATGTCAGGAACCAACCATGTCTTCTTCGTTGTGATAGATTTCCTTTAAAATTCGTTATATGGCCTTTCGTCGTATTTGTAGTTTCAGCTGTAAGGGGGGGGGGGGGGGGGGGCACGTAACTTCAACAAAAATTTGCGCTTGAAAGGTTAATATTTCATAAACCGAGGAGCCCTTAATTGAAAAATTGTTTTCAAAACCTGCGATATTTTACAAATACCTCTCTAACGACACCACACACTATGGGGTAGACGAGAAAAAAATACATCCCCACGTTACTTGTATAGGATGTAAAGTAAAAAAAAAAAACAATTATTTGTTTTACTACTCTGTTGACGTGACTCATATGTGTATTCATGCGAAATTACAGCTTTCTAGTACTAAGAGTCTCTGAGCTAGGCTGCGGACGGACGGACGGACGGACATGGCGAAACTATAAGGGTACTTTGACTACGGAACCATAAAAACCGGACCCTTTTACTAAGACTCCTCCGTCCGTCGGGCACCAGGCTGTATCTCATAAACCGTGATCACTGGAACATTTTCAAAGATTATGTATTTCTGTTGCCGCTATAACGACAAATACTAAAACAGAATAAAATTTATATTTAAGTTGGTTCCCATACAACAAACTTTTTTTTCCGTTTTTGCAACCGCATGAAATATGCACAGAATATTTATTTGTATATTCACATTAAAAATTAATAATTAAATTGAAATAAAATAATTATTTAAAGGGGGGTAAAATTCTTCGTGCGTGAGTCCGACTCGCACTTGGCCGGGTTTTTTTAAACATTATTTTTAATTGGTTGGAGATTCGACCATATCTGCCTGACACCTAGCAGCCAAATAGGGAATATGCATGTTTTTTTTTACAGCTTCAATTGAAGCTGATTCATGTAACAAAAAGATCACAAAAATCATTTTTTGAATAACTATAAAAATAACCAAAAACGGAATTTTACGTGGAGTTTATATGGCCGCAGTGCACAATGACGTCACGGTGCACATCGGATCTCTCTGTCTAATTAGAAGTTTGAAATGCTTATAACTTCCGTATTTCTTGACCGATTTTAATTTTAATTTCCGTTTTGGTGATCTCTTTTACGGTATTTTCATATTTTGATGAGAAATGCGATTTTTAAAATCCATGCATATTCCCTATTCGCAAAGAAAATTGACGGCACAAAATTTCGGGGAATTGAAGATCTCTCCTAATTATCTATTTAACATAAACACTTTGAATTCAGCTTATTTACTAACCCTTAGATTACAGCTCGAACGGTTATTGAAATCTGCCCTACCAAATGAAATGAAATGGTTATTGAAATGGCGATATCTCAGACAAAACACCTGTACAAATTGCAACCTAGTTTCAAACGGAACAGAGTTGAAACTGCTTTGGCTATTCAATTTAGTTGCGTTTTTGCTTAGGAGAGCAGAAATATTAAAGACTAAAAATCGGATATCACTGACTGACTTACTCACTCATCAAATCTAATACTTCCAGTTGTTAAATTTGAATGTTAAAATATTAAAATGATTTACATACTCGTACATACATTAAATCACGCCTGTTTCCCAGAAGGGTAGGCAGAGACCCCTTCTTTCCACTTGCTACGATCTTGACAAATTTCTTTCGTTTCTTCAACATTCATACATCGAGTCATGCACGCACGTCGGTTTCGGGTAGGTACTTAAGATTTTAAAATGATTTGTTATGATATTTAATAGCGCGACTTGGTAAGGTTTTAGTCACGTATTGTAAACTTTGAGTCTAGGTACAATGTAGTCTAGTAGGTATGTCAATAGCAAACACGGTTCCAACGGAAGACCAGCGCTGACTTTAATGCCAGCATTACGCTGAGTTGGGACCATTTCGTGGCTACTTTCTTCTTGTACGTGTTAATTTGTTCTTTGTTATGTACACGTCGTTATCGCGGGAGCAAAAACAAATCTATTAAAGAACACATATAACAGAATGTATGTTTTGTATAAATGGAATATTCTGCCTAAACACTCTAAGCCTCTAAGTAGTTCTTCATATCTAGCACGCAGTTTTCGCTGGAAACGGTCAATCAAACTTGTGTTACACTGAGTAAGTAAATGTTTCTATAAGTCAACTAGTCAAATTTAATATTTAAAAAAAATATTATGTCACATCCAGTATTTTTCACCAAAAATAGTTTTAGTTTTTTAAATATATGTTTTCCATCTGTACTCATATTTAATTTAGATATATTTATGTATGTTTTTGTACATATCAAATCAATCAATAATGATAAATGTCTAAAGTAGCAGGAAAAGTGACTGTAGAGTGACGTTAGGACACTAGCTAATCTCTGTAAATATGTACTACTAATCAAGTCGAGTACGGAGGTAAGATATTTGAAAGAAAATTTATACATTTTTAACTCGTAGGTCTCATAAACGTGATTATATCTCTATAGGAGTGTCACTTCTGTTATTGCCTATTTGTCATAATCTTTCACTAGTGTCAAATCGTTTTTGTTCCCGCGATAACGATGTATGCTTATGTATGTCACGAATAAATGATTTTCATTCTTTCTTTCTTTCTTTCAAATATGTAGTAAAAAAATCGTTAAAGTCTCGAATAGAAACCATAGCATACGTGCTAGTGACATTCAACTTTTGCAAAATACATATCACGCCAAACAGGGTGACTTATTTCAAAGGCTATCGCAGAACTGAAATACATCGTGTTCACAGTTTCAAATTCTCTGTTCCTAGCCATTTTTATGGGCCGTTTCTCGTTCGGCACCGCTCCGGTCGGGCAAGCGTTAAATTTATGTCCTAAAATCGACAGCTTGCAAGTGCACTGGATTTTAAAGTGGTTTATTTATGTGCACTTAAATGTTATTATGTATGTTTCGGTCAAATTTTGCAAGTCCAGTTTGAACCAGTTCCAAGGGATGGGCAGCTGCGAGGCTGAAATTTAGAATACTACTTATTAGTACATATGTAAAACCTGCTGACAATGTTATTAATATTATAGGAGGTAACTTAACGTTGTCCCACTTATTTTAAACTCGTCAGTTTGTTTATTTATTATTTATTTAATCTTTATTGCACAAAAGAATACACTTCGTATACAAAAGGCGAACTTAATGCCGTAAGGCATTCTCTACCAGTTAACCTTTGGGCAAAGCAGAGATTGTGGTGGCGGTGCAACATAGGGTCTAACATATATGTTGCTTAAACGTAATAATATATTATACCTACATACCAATATATTAAAATAAATATAAATACTTATATAAATACATAATATAAAAAAAAAAATATAAAAATGAGGATAAGCACAAAATATTACAGATAACACCATCAGAAAAACAAGATGATGACTATTCTACCAACAAAAAGAAAAAAAATCGCGAACTTTCTTTTTAAAAGCAAACTTGTTCGGAGCTTGCTTGATATCAAGGGGAAGGTCGTTCCAAAGTCGTGCTGCCTGAAGTGCGAAAGAGCTGGACATGAAGCCTGTGCGGTGAAGAGGGATGGATAGTGTGAGATTGTCAGAGGATCGTAGCTGACGGAGGTGGGTGGAACCAAGAAATTAAAAAAAATATTTTAGATAATCAGGAGATTTAGGATCGTACAGGATGTTATATAGGAAACAAAGTTATCGCATTTTGCGACGTTGACGAATAGGAAGCCATTTAAGTTGAGAGCGGAAGGAAGACACATGATCATATTTACGAAGACAGAAAACAAAACGAATACAATTCTCGATAAGCAAACGACCGTACGGAAATTGTGTAGTCGGTACCTTTAGCAAAGTTTTGTCTCAAATAAAATTATTTCTAGCTTTAACTTTATGTGTGTTTAAAGCGACATAGGTTTGGAAATAATCTGTTGTACTATTTTATTTTGAGGTGATATTGTCTTGTATTAAAATGCTTCACCACCATCACATCACCACCATCACCATTTAACCATTAACGTACCGCCAAGCAGCAGTGTTCGCATTGTTGTGTTCCGGTTCGGGGATAAGACAGGTGGTGAAATGACTAGCATAGAGGCCATCTTAGTCCTCAGGGTTGGCAACGCATTTGCAGTCTTGTGAATGCGAATGTCTATGGGTCACAGTTTCCACTTATATACCATCAGGTGGCCTGTGTGCTTGATTGCCTTCCCATGCCATAAAAAAAAACTATAAATAGCTTTGCTTGTAACTAATAAAGCTGGGCATTCACAACCACTCCAACAAGCCAAATAGAGCAGCGATGCGCCAAAATCGATCCGCGAATGTCAAAACTGTAGCGTATTAAAAGTACATGGCGCGGTCCGATGGATTTCCAAATGGACGGAAAGGAAGCGCGACGCTCCAACGCGCAATACGAATGGATCTATCGTGCATGTCGAAATTCAACGTTGTAAAACGCCACGCGGTGGCGCCAAGACAAATGGCGTCGTCGTGAATGCGTTCTCTGTATACTCTCCATTTGTCGCCGAGTCAAATGGCGCGATAAGTACTTTAATGTTAGTAATCGTGCTATGATTAAACACGTAACATGTGTGAAAGACACATAATTAAGGCGAACTTCTTAAGGCCTACATTTCGAGTGTTACAATATTATTGATAGTTACGTACTAATACACGATTCGCATGAAGTCAAGAATGCCATATAAAGCTAAGCCCGCGTGTGTTTGACAGTTTCAAATGGATATTCAGTAGTTCGTTGGCGTGGAGACAAAGGGTGTTCTAGTGCGAATAGTCAGGCGGCTGACAGGTGGCTGAGTGGATGTAGGGAACTAGGCTGCGCAGCTCATCGGTGTCGGGGGGGATTTGGATGGATCTGTTGCTTATACTATCCGCAAAATTAAGTGAGGAGTCGGGTCATGAATCATCGGGAAGAGGAGGAGGGGATCTCTTTTGCAACTGCACGGACTTATGGAGCGGGTTAGCACGCAAAAAAAGGCGTATTTATTGAGTCGTCGAGTTGCGGAAAACAGCCCGTTGTAACCTGTATGGAGCGGGCCGTGGGACAATATTTTACAGTTTCAAACAGCCAAACATAATTTTAATATTCGATTTGCAAAAAGTATGTTCTGGATGGCTGTACAAGATTATAATAGAATCCCAGACGCGTTCAAATTGTATAATTGTGATAAATTTAAATCTGTAATTCATAACTGGCTATTAAGTAAACTTTTCTCAAACATGCTCGGAAAAAACGGTTTTCCGATTGAAACACAAGGACGGAAAGAGCCTCATTTTACTCCTAGGAGTAAAAAAACCATATGAAAACACTTTCCGTCCATGTCCATATATTTCTTAAAAATGCTGTCAATTTGCATACAAAATCAAAAGGACCAAGACAAAAATTAAAAACAGCCAAGGTAACTGCTCGCTTTTTTAGCACAGTGCGTGTGTTTCTTTTTGAATTTGCATTCCAATGTCTATGGTTAGTATTTAAAAACAATTGACAGTCGGTAACATTCGTTTATTCTGCATAATATAATTGTGAAACCGAATATTAAACTATTTGTTGTGTGAAATACTTTTTAGAAATGTATTGGTATTATTTCCTCACAATATGTTTGAGAAAAGCATTATGTATGCCTCGGCGGAAACGAGGATTTCCTGACTCGTATTTTAGCAGGCCTCGCTGTTGCTCGGCCTGCTAACCACCTCGTCAGGAAAACCCTTACTTTCCGCGCCTAGGCAACAATGTACTATTTCTACACTGTACACTTTTTTAGAAAATGCCAAAATATAAATTTAAAAAAAAGTTGTTGTTTTTTGTTTTTCTTAAATTATATTGGTATAAGTAATTGAAAGTGCTACTATTATAAATATGCACTTATGACAAATATTGTACCAGTCTATGGTACGCCATATTATTATGTACCTACAGTTAAACAATAAAATATTTTGATTTTGATTTTGATTTGAACAATAGTGCAGGTAGCAGTAGGCACAAAAAGGAAGGTAACTGACGTTTATTGCCCCACTCGCCACTTAATTTTGCGGATTGTATAGTGTTGAATAAAAAATCCATTTAACATGAACTCAAATAACCATGGTTGCCGGCTTAGAATTGTGCCACTCCATGTCTTCCCGTGGAAGTCGTAAGAGGCGACTAAGGGAATAAAGGCTTGTAGTACTATTAGGCGATGCGCTTGCTACCTGTCACTAATATACATAATACACTGTTAAACATCTTAGCCTAATTGTGCAAATTGTGGTTACAGAGTTATCAACAAGTTTTTAGAGTTGTAGGTTATTCTGTAGCTCTGCCTACCCCACTCTGGGAATGAAGGCGTGAAGGTATGTATGTATGTATGTCAAATAACCATAGTATATTAATATAATATTAATGTAATAGCCGTAACCGCTACCTTTATTTTCTAGTTATTAACTCTTAGTGAGAATTGTATTAGGATTTAGACATTTATTATGTACTTCTCTTTAGCATATTATTCTTAATTCTGTATGTTGTCTTTATCTTTCTCGATCTCTCGAAGGCATTCGACACAGTGTCAATTCCTTTACTCCTGTCGAAGCTGGAGAGCTGTGGTATAAGAGGCAACACCCTAAGCATATTTCGGAGTTACCTTCAGGACCGTAGGCAGTGCGTCAGGATTGATTCTGGCACCAGTGAGACGGAGAACATCAGCTACGGCGTCCCTCAGGGAAGCATCTTGGGTCCCACACTTTTTCAGCTTTACATTAACGACCTCTGCAAACTAATTATACCAAAGTGTGAAGTTTTTGTCTACGCTGACGACACTGCCCTAGTTATCCATGGTGATGACTGGGAAAGTGCAAGACAGTCAGCCCAACTAGCACTTGAAATTGTGATGGATTGGCTCTCAGCCAATTTGCTCACCCTGAACATCCGCAAGACTCAGATTATTCCCTTCCACTTAACGTCTGTTACTGCTCCCTTACCTGAAGACTGTAGGATAGCTCTTCACAACTGCAGCTCTCCTTCTCCTTCTCCTACCTGTGGCTGTCTGTCCCCCAGCATCGTAACTTCCACTAAATACCTCGGTATCCATATAGACTCCAACCTAAAATGGTACTCACAGATTGAGGCCTTAAAAACACGGGTACGAAAATTAACTTACATATTTAAAACGCTAAGACACGTAGCAGAGCCCCAACTAGTCAACACCGTATACCAGGCCCTTTGTAAATCTATTTTAACTTACTGCATTCCTATCTGGGGTGGCGCTGGTAAGTCCACCTTGTTGGGTCTAGAGAGAGCTCAGCGATCCATCCTCAAAGTGATGACTATGAAACATATTCGCTTCTCAACCAATTTGCTTTACAAAGAATGTCAGGTACTAACGGTACGACAACTTTTTATTTTACACACCATTCTCCGGAAGCACGCTTCCCTACCGTTAGATGTGGGTGTCCTTTCACGACGCACCTCTGTTCGAGTCTGTCCTTACAGATCTTGTAAAACGTATTTGGCCTCCCGGCACTATGAAGTGCTCTCGTCTCGGCTGTACAGCAAAATTCATGAATACATCCCAATATACACCTTATGTAGGTACGAGGTGAAACAGAAAACGACCGCCTATTTATTAGAGCTATCGTATGCCAAAACTGAGGATTTACTTAATACGTAATCATATGATCCACTAATACAAAACACATTTAAGAAGATGTTGTGACCCACACACACATACATACACACACACACACACACACACACATACACACACACACACACACATACACACATGCATGCCTATTTCTATTACTTGATTTACTTGTCTCTTTATATCTTAAGTAACACCAGATATGTTCTTAGTAATATTATACATTAATAGTCATTAAACCATATGTGATTGAGGAATCACTGACACGGAAAATACAGTTTTTACTAGTTTCTGAGTCAGGGGTACACACTTTATGCTCATATATTAATGCATAAGCTAGATCTAAGCAACCCAAAATGTAAAATTCTGGTAATAAATATTATTATTATTATTATTATTATTATTATCTGTTTTTTTCTCCAATAAATAAAAATAAAAATAAAATAAAACAAACTCGTTTCCCGCGATCTGTTCCTCTGTATGATGTATGCTTGGATCTTTCAAACTATGCAACGGATTTTAATCCAATTTTCATCTCAAGATGGAGTGATTCATGGACAAGTTTTTTTTTAAAATAAAATGGTTTTGGTTTTAGTTTAGTTTATGTATGGGGTTACAAAAATCTCACAAAAAACGAAACGAAGCAATGAGGGCAGGTCGCTAGTATTAGATAAAAGGTATTCTGCCAAGTAAATAGGACACGAGATACAGTTTGCAAGACAAAGAAATAGTTCCCGTAGGCCCGGTAATAGCATTGACAGCTCCTATATGGATTCCAATAATACAAAAACACTCACAAATTGATATGGCATAAATCTGGCACAAAGCTCCGAATACCATTATTCCGTGATCGATACATTATTCAAGTACAAGTAAACAGGCGAAATCGTCAATCTTATACTGTCAATGCTGCGCAGTCATTCGCACGTCGACGCTATTTATCATCATTCTGTACATTGGAGCGAGATATTGAAGGCTATGGACCGAAAACGAGGTAGCGTTTTTGGAGCACGCTGTAGCTCAGGCGGTTGATTCTTAAGTTGATACAGAAATGCATGAATACTTGTGGGAGGACCTTGTGCAGTGACCGTCCGGGTTGGTACCGCCATCTTATGCATTAACCTACCCTGGTAGAGTCACTGTACATTACCGATGTGTAAAAGAGCCCGCATGTTGCAAGTTTACTGAATAAATATTATGAATTTAATAAGCTTTTTTGTAACGCGAACTCATCGGAATCACATTTCATTTTCGCATTCAATCAAACGTTGCAGGCAGACATATTACACACGCCGTCCAGGGATCCGCGAGAAGGGGTCGTGTTTGTTTGACTTACATTATACTCACGAGGGATGAAACTGGTCATTATTCATACCAAATTCTACGTGCCATGATCTGATTTAATGCTCTTGCTGGGATATAAAGACCTTTCTACAAACGTCAATTTTCCTAAGCATACTAATTGTATATAAAAGGGAATATTCATGTCTTTTTACACAAACAGTTGAGAAAGATCATTTTTTGAATAGGTATAAAAATAACCAAGATATAAGTCAACAAAGATTTGTTTTTGTCTTTCTAGCAAAACCGAATATAAAATTGAGTTTTTATGACCGCCGTGTAATATGACGTCACAGTGCACATCGGATCTCTCTGTCGAATCGCTGTCAGATTAGCCCCCTTACTTATAAACGTGGAATAAGCTTGGAATAGTTTATGACACGCTTTGTCACTTTCTGTCAGATGCAAATGTCACAATTACAGATAAAGACAAAGCATGGCATAAACTATTCCAAGCTTATTCTATGTTAATAAGTAAGGGGGTAGCAGTTTTTTTTTTTTTTTAAATCATCAGTATTTCTCGGCCGATTTTAATTTTAATTTCACTTTTGGTTAACTCATTTACTGTATTGTCATATTTTCTTTTATAATAGTTAAACGAAACTTCTTTCTAAATCGTACAATTCGTTTGTCAATAAAAAAAAATACCCACGGAACCCTCCACAGTCGTCCTGCTACACATGCCGTCTTGCTATCAATAGATTTATCCGAGCTTTGACACGTATTAATGCCATACATCTTCAGTGAAATAATGAGTTCTTCTCTGTTCGTCTGTTGTGTTTGAGCCAATATTGGTCGCGCTTGAATTGTATGGGAAATATTGGAGTTGGAGTTTGGTCAAATGTTGGCGATACATTTACGATTTTGTAACAGGTTCTGGATGCTAAAATTATCCTTTGGAAAAATATTTTTTTGAGTATCGTATTCAAGGGACTGTAAGTATGTTTTAACTGGCTGTAAATCAGCGCTGTAGGTGTCCGACAACAGCATAATACTGAGCCAGTGTCCGAATCACTCTGCAAGGACACACTACTGTTTCTGTCACATTGGTTATTTTCTTTTATTTGTCTATTTGTACGTCTGTAGAAAGAGAGGTCAATAGAGAGATCTCTCTCCAGGCGGGTGTTATGCCTGGGGAAGTCCATTGGGATGAAATTGGAAGTATATACCATATGTCAAACGGCTGTAAAAACTTCGTTAGCGCGATGTAGAACACTTAGTTCCGCTGTCTGACGCTGGTGGCGCTTGCGAGTTGGTTGATACAAGTTGCCGTTAGATGTCGCTAGGTCGCCACACCAGCCCCCCTTTGAGACCGGAGGATGATGTGATGTGATGACGTGCAGTCTGTGCGTTGAATTGCCGCTTGCAAGTAGTGCTAGTGGATGTCTCCAATAGTGCACAGAGCCGCATAGGCGAACGTAGCAGGAGAAGAGGAGTGAGTGGAGAGTCCACAGTGAGCCGTGTATCTCTGTTCGTGAAGTACTCGTTGTAGGACACAGTGAGTCGCGTTACTGAGTGAGAGTAGTGTTGCACACTGTAGACACCAGGCATCGAAATCTGACAGAATGCTAGTGGTTCACAGTGCGGATGGTCTGGCTTTCTGTGAAACTGCGTCATATGCTTGAAGGTCGTCAGCCCATTGTCGAGGGTCACCAATGTAGGAAGAGAGGCCAATAGAGAGATCTTTCTACAGGTGGGTGTTATGCCTGGGGACCGAAGTCTATTGGGATGAAGTTGGAAGTGGTATATATGTCAGCCGACTGTAAAAACTTCGTTAGCGTGATGTAGAACACTTAGTTCCGCTGTCTAACGCTGGTGTGTGTGATTCTATTTGTCTTTCTGAGGCATCGTAACTCCCAAACGGAATCCACTCGGGATTGGTATAGCCAGGTTTTGTGAACCGGTTCTGGTTCTGAATGCTGGGGTCCTAGTGAAAAAGGGTGTCTTCTGAAGATCAAATGAAAAAGGGTCTAAATCTACTACCTATACTCCGTTCATGTATATATTTCACGCAGGTTTGCACGTTGTAGTAAAGAAGTTAAGCTGACTTTATTTAAAGCCTATTGTCAAAGCTTCTACACGTGTGGCCTGTGGACCAACTTTACGCAGCGTGCATACGGCGCGCTGCGGTATCAATATAACAACGCATTCAGGGTGATGTTTGGGCTGCCGCGACATTGCAGTGCTTCGACAATGTTTGCGGAGGCACAAACAGACCGCTTTTTTGTGATTTTAAGAAAAAGGTGTGCCTAGCTTCTCAGTCGCAGTCTCCGCAGCCCTAACAGTATCCTGAGGGTGTTGGCGCCGCTGCTGCAGCGCTACATGCAGCTGCATGCGCCTGTAGTCGCCGCGCCCCGCCTGCTATATATATATATTTTTTTTTCCTATTTTCTATTTTATTATGTACTAACACTAGTATAAGGCATTGTTACTAACACCCATATGGATTCTGTCCGAAATAAAAATATTTAATTTGATTTTGAATTTGAATATAGCCTTTTTTACACATACACACACACATACATACCTTCACGCCTTCATTCCCAGAGTGGGGTAGGCAGAGCTACAGAATTACCAATAATTTTAAAAACTTGTTGATAATTCTGTAACCACATTTTGCACAAATAGGCTACCCTTTTTTATTACGAGTTAAGTCGACTTGTGCCCTTTTTTCACTAGGACCCAGTATAGGGATCAGATTATATCAAGGATTTTATCTATTTGATATGATAAAGTTATTAAAAAGTAGGTACGTATCTTATTTTACCAACATGTAAAAGAACCCTGATGTGGCCAATTAACTGAATTAGAACAATAAGAATGCAATTTGTACAAGCAATAAAGAAAAACAAGTTATTACATTGTAATGTATTATAATGGAGAGCCTTATTAATCTTATTATCCAACAAGACGGCCAACTCGCCAAACATTTGCGACCAACACGAGTTGGGATTAACGGATGATATAGCAATGACTCATCAAGATTATGACAAGGACCCTACTGATCAATATTCAGCCCTCACGGGCGGAAGACTTCGGAGGATCAAAGTGTTACAATTTAAGAGCAAAGTCGTTAGACTCATCAGCATGGGTGCTTTAAATTATAACAATAAATAAATTCTTGCAATTCCAATCCGTACTTTTTTTTTTTTCATTCCGCAACTTAGTAAATGTCTTTTATTAGTAATTTACTCCCTTTTCACTAACCATTTGAGACATGACCTATTTATTGTACCTTTTTACTTACCTAGTTTACTGTATCAAACATTTTGTATCAACTTTTAAAATTTGCATGAAAGGACCCCGAAAAAGTTGTTAGGAAAATGTAGTTTCAGTCAATTTTCATGAAATTTAGATATGTTATAGACTTAAGTGCCCTGATCAAAAGTCCCTTCGGGGGCTACCACGGTTTCCGAATCCGTTCCCGAGATACGATCGAATTTATACCTACAGGCAGATCTATGTATTTTCCCGGCGTTGTTGTTTTAAACCTTAACCTCTGTTGTAATGATATGGAGAAGTTATCTATTGCATGTCTAATGTCAGTGTCAGTGCAAAATGCACATATACCACACAAACACCACACCGACTAAATGTGGCAAGAAATAAAGAGAAATGGCATTACAATTAGGTAGGGGATATTGTTTTGTCTGTAACGAATTATGTGCTGCTCGTGCTCTGCGACGGATACCAGAAGACAATGAAGAAAAAATTGAAATCGCAATTGTGTCTAGGGAAAACATGAATAATAATATTTATAATATTCGATCGTATCTCGGGAACGGATTCGGAAACCGTGGTAGCACCCAAAGGGACTTTTGATCAGGACACTTAAGTCTATAATATATCTAAATTTCATGAAAATTGACTGAAACCACATTTTCCTAACAACTTTTTCGGGGTCCTTTGTTAACATTTTCTTAACAATAAAATTCACAAACTATTTACGCCAATCGGAATAAAGAAAATGATTTTGCTGACTAGTTATTTAATTTGTTGTAGCAGAAAAATCGAGTAGAATATACGAGAAAAGAAGGCGATTGTTTATTTTTGGCATTATCATTGAAAGTAATTATTATGCGCTACTTTAAAAAAAAACTGGACTTACTGTTACAATAATAAGGGGGAGGGGGGGGGGGGGACACAATATAATGCTACTCTCGGAGCGATTATATCCGAAAATATTCAGTTAGTAAATAAATGCTTAGAGACCGTAATAAAAAAATAAAAAAACCGTCATAATAATGTACCACACGGTGATGTTTGCTGAAAAAAAATCATCTTTTATATGCATGGAGTGCAACTAGATATTTTATTTAACTACGAAATTTATAAGCGGTTTATACAAAACTTAATTACTTTTAATTTCATTTTTTTTTTTTTTTTATTTTATTTCTTAAGAAAAAGATAGGTACACTTTTTAAACTGTAAATTCGCCAAACATAATGTTTATTGGCGAGTTATGCACTCACTTACATATCTTATATGTACCTACCCGAATCTACCCGTTCTCTACAAACAGACATGCCAACATCACATCTCAGTCATATCTATTCATAGAAAACACATAAATTCAATAAATACCTTAAACTATACGAGCATTGTGTTTTACCCTTGCTAACCTTACTACCCACTAAACTAAGATGATTTTAAGGAATCTAAAAGCAACCTTTTAAATCTAGCCTTAAATCTGTTTTTACTACTACATTCATCTTCCGAAAAAATTATATTAAATATTCTTGGTGTTAAGTAACTACGCATTCTTTTCATCATCAATTTTGCATCAATGTACATCTTGTAGTTTTTTGTGTAAAATGCCGGTGAAATACGGACGGACGGACGAAACTATACAGTCCAGTTTTTTGCCATATTGCCTACGGAATCAAATCTAAAAGGAAAAAAATCTATCGTCGGTGATACTGCAAAACCACGTAACTAACAAATTTATGATAGAGCAAAACAAACCTTACCGCCTTATTAAAATTGGATTGTATGATTGTGAGATGGATGGATGTGAAAAGCCTGTATGGTGTAATTTAGTTTATTTTCGTGAATGTCTAAAACTGTAATGTAATATACAGTCAAGGTTACCAATATGTATACACCACACATTCTCAAAAATATGTACCTACACATATTTTTGCATTTACTTAAAAATAAAATAATAATAAAAAAGTGAAATAATAACGGAAGTCCCTATACAAAAAACAGTTTTTTTAAACGTATTTTCATTTGGTTGTGTCGTTAAAACGGTAAAACATCATCAAGTGATTATATGTATAACAAACCCTGAAGAGGCGACTAAGGGAATAAAGGCTTGCAGTACTGTTAGGCGATGGGCTTGCTACCTGTCACTAATACACTGGGAAACATCTTAGCCTAACTGTGCAAATTGTGGTTACAGAGTTATCAACAAGTTTTAGAGTTGTTGGTAATTCTGTAGCTCTGCCTACCCCACTCTGGGAATGAGGGCGTGAAGGTATGTATGTAAACCCTGAAGAAAAACGACAAATACTAAAAAATGGTCAAGTGTGAGTTTGGCTCGCACTAATTCGAAAAATTGTAATATAATAATATCTACTATGATATCTATCGCAGGAACGCCGTGGATGCGATAAGCACAAGACCAGTCTGAGTGGAGAGCCTTGGGGGAGGCCTATGTCCAGCAGTGGACGTCTTTTGGCTGACATGGTGATGACTGTGCGACGGTACGGAACTCTCGGTGCGCGAGTCCGACTCGCACTTGACCGGTTGTAGAAAACTTTAGTTAAATCGGGATAGTTATCATAAGTCTTACAGAAGGAATCGCCATTATACCGGGGAGTTTTATGGTTTGTCGAGTCGAGTCGAGTTTTAGGGCCTCCCCAGCCCCAGACCTATCGACGCCGAATCGGCTTGAGCCGGTAAGAAAAAGTTTTATGTCCATGCAATAAGAGCGAAAACGACGTCGTGCCGTCCGATTACTAAAAGGCCGTTAAGTAAATGTATTTTGCTAATGTTGAGTTTTATATACTAGTCGTAATTCTGTAGCTCTGCCTAACCCACTCTCTGGGATTACAGGCGTGAAGGTATGTATGTATGTATATGTATACTAGTCGATAAAAAAAATCTCTTTTGCACTATATATGAAACTCAAAATTGTCAAAATGCTACTTAACGGCCTTAGTGATCGGACGACAGAACGATGAATCGAGCCGAGCCGAGCCGAGCGGAACTTTTTCTTACCGGCTCAAGCCGATTCGGCGTCGATGGGTCTGAGGAGACCCTTATGCTCCACGTCATGTAAGTAAGGCTAAGGGGACTGTTGCCCTTTCCGCCATTTAAGGACGGGCGTGGAAAACTTTTTGCGAAACTCAGAATTTTGCGTTTTTTTCTCGTTTTATTACTCATGTGTGTTTTGGGTCCGTCCGGGTTGGTACCACCATCTTATCCATTAACCTACCGCGAAGCAGCAGTGTTCGCATTGTTGTGTTCAGGTTTGGGGATAAGACAGCCGGTGAAATGACTAGCATAGAGGCATTCCATCTAAGTCCTCAGGGTTGGCAACGAATTTGCAGTCTTGTGAATGAATGCGAATGTCTATGGGTCACAATTTCCACTTACCATCAGGTGGCCTGTGTGATCGTTCGCCTTCCCATACCATAAAAAAAAAATGTGTTGTAGTGTGTGTAACCTTCCGTGGTTTCACCTGATGGTTCCAACGGAAGATCAGCGCTGACTTTAACGCCAGTATTACGCTGAGTTGGGACCATTTCGTGGCTACTTTCTTCTTGTACGTGTGAATCTGTTCTTTTTTATGTATGTCACGAATTAATGAATTTCTTTCTTTCTTTTCTTTTGTCGTTCTCATTATGATTTTATTTGACTGAACGGGACAAAGAATACTTTAACTAAAATAGGTTTGCTGTGCGTTTAGTATAAAGCTTGAAATTAAAACAAACAGTGCATCGAATGCGCCAAAGTACTCTACAAGGTGGGCATTTAAAACATAGCCCTCATAGCATTAATTACTAAACATGCAGCGATGAAAGTTTCCATTGTCCCATCAAAACTAATACGAGTACCTAAGTAGCTCGAGCTCGAAGATTTTAAGAATACCATCATCATCATCATCATATCAGCCGAAAGACGTCCACTGGTGGACATAGGCCTCCCCCAAGGCTCTCCACTCAGACCGGTCTTGTGCTTTTCGCATCCACCGCTTTCCCGCGATCCTTACAAGGTCGTCACTTCATGTTGTTGGAGGCCTACCCACAGCTCGTGTCCCGGTCCGCGGACGCCACTCAAGAACCTTCTGACCCCATCGCCCATCAGTCCTGCGTGCGATGTGCCCCGCCCACTGCCACTTCAATTTAGCTATTCTTCGGGCTATGTCGGTAACCTTAGTTCTCCTGCGGATATCATCATTTCTGATTCTATCACGCAGAGAAACCCCGAGCATAGCCCTCTCCATAGCCCTCTGAGTGACCTTGAGCTTTCTTATGAGGCCCATCGTTAGCGCCCACGTCTCGGATCAAGAATACGTCACATTTAATTATATTGGCAAACGTGTTCAGTGGCGAAACCGTTGTTGCTTTTGACATAGTAGATATTATTATTTGACCGCCGTTACTGCCCAGTATATAAGAGCTATGTTGTCTTCTAGATCCCCTCTTGTATACACTTCGACTCGTTTAGGATATTTTGTGTCACCCTCTTACACACTCGGTTGTTAGAATGTGCAGGTATTCCGTTTTGTTACCAAGAAACGTATTGGATTTTAGTAACAAAACGAAACAATTTCATACATATGTTTGGGGACATATCGGGAGAAGGTACAATTTTTTCTTGTTCAGATTGATCATCCCAACCAACGTGAAAAATTAGTTTATTTTTACTAATCATATAAAGTGGTTTTTTCCATACTTACAAAGTGAAAAGCAAACACTGGGACACCTGGTATGGAGAAACAATCATTATATGATTACTTTAAAAAAACGGGCATATACGTTTAAAAGCTTCGCTGATTCGTACTTCTAATTATGTAAGATACCACTAAAAAACTTATGAAATAAAAAATAATTCATGATTTTTCGTGACATGGACATGGAAAATAACAAAAAATCAGATTTAAATAATCAATATCTCCGAAAAAAGCAAAAACCGCTCTAGGCAGGTTGACGACGGTTTCTGGGACATCCTGTATGTATGGAATTTATATAAGCGCTCGACAACGTTTGCTTACGTTTGTGTAAGGGTGGGTTTAGACCAAGTGAACGAACAAGATTTCTATGACATTATCTCTTACGGTTTCTTTGTAAAAATAAAGACAAAACATGTTCTAGAGAATTTGCTTGTTTAGTCTCAACTCAACCCACCCTAAGCCTATCGGTAACGTATGCCGTATCAATACGGACCCGGGTCAAAGAAACTAATTGCTTCGAAACTTCCTCGCTCCGGCCGGGTACACACTATTGTCTGCATCGGTTTTAATTTCCTCGCGAGGTGTACCGTTTGCTATTTTTAGGTCCATGGTGCGGTGTAATTCTTTTAAAAGAACACATTTTGAAAAAATAAAAAATGTTTAAATGATGTTTAAACTACAAACCACCAAGCCACCACCAACCGGTTCCACCGGAAGACCAGCGCTGGGTTCACGGCTAGCGAATGCTGAGTTGGGACCGTTTCGCAACTGTTTCTCTGTCTTGTTCTTTTTGTATCTATGTACCTAATGTGGTTTTGTATTGTTGCGAATAAATGTCTCTTTATCTTTATCCATATCTTTATCTTTACAAATATATGTCATTTAGCTGTTCAAAGTATAACAAAATTCTCACAATAGGACATTCATGTTTATCTCAATAACAATAATGCCTACGTTAAAATACGACTAGAAACAAAATCCTACATAGCTTTATTTTTCAAACATTACATCTTTATCGTCGTCGTGTGGTTGCCGGGTTAGAATAGTACCACTCCATTTCTTCCCGTGGATGTCGTAAGAGGCGACTAAGGGAATAAAGGCTTGTAGTACTGTTAGGCGATGGGCTTGCAACCTGTCACTAATACGCTGGTAAACATCTTAGCCTAATTATGCAAAGTGTGGTTACAGAATTATCAACAAGTTTTAAAAGTTGTTGGTAATTCTTTAGCTCTGCCTACCCCACTTTGGGATTGAAGGCGTGAGTTTATGTATGTATGTGTATGTACATCTTTATCACAATAAATGACATGTTTTTGAAACACTACGATCTTTAACGATGATTTTTGATTAAATACCTAGTTGAGTATTTATAATTTAATAAAGATAAAGATAAAGATAAATATTCAGTAAGTAGGCCGCACGGGCACATTTACACGTCAAGAATCTACCAGCGCTTCACAAGAGGAGACCACTGCTGAGAAGAAACGCCGCAAGAAACTCAGCAGTCAGTCATTTCATAACTAGATTTAATATTACAATTGTACTACTTAGTCTAGCATTATATCATCATCATCATGTCAGCCGAAAGACGTCCACTGCTGGACATATGCCTAGGCCATAGGCATCGCGGGAAAGCGGTGGATGCGAAAAGCACAAGACCGGTCTGAGTGGAGAGCCTTGCTGCTCCCCCATTATATGAATTCTAGTAAACATTGTTATAAATGTTGTGGTTTTAATGTTTATAGCAATTAATGAATTTTCACGCTCCCATATATTTGTCACATGAGCTAAGAAGTGAACAAATATGGAGTATCCATAAAGTTTGACATTTCATAGGGTTGGAAATCATTGAGTGAAAGGTGTGAATTTATTTAGTGAATGAATCTACCTACATATAGGGTAAAGTCACCAGTGGTCAGCCAGAGACCAGTAATCGACCTTATATGAGTGCGAAGAGTGCGACATATATCTTTCCAGTTAAGTTAAGTATAGGCAGAGGCTGACTATAGGTCTCTGGCTGACCACTGGTGACTTTACCCTATAGGTTGGTTTCTTAAATACGATTGAGCTACTAAATGATTTTCACACACTAGAATTGCATTTAAATACTTAATAATAATTAAGTTAAAAATGTATTCTAATCGGGATGGTAAATACCCACTGTGAACCCACCTTAACATTATATTTATTTAATTTATTTAATCATACACATAGATAATAAAACGAAAGGAGTTTCCTAACAAGTGGGTCTCCAAATGACAAAACTTATGTCAAATATCCATGTTGCACCCACTCCAATAAAAGTTGGAAACTCTACACATGCAGTTGTTAATAATTATGTATACCTAAGCCAAATAATCCAGCGAGGTAGATCCAAGTTAGAGAAAGAGGTCAATCGCCGATATCAGCTTGGCTGGGCAGCGTTCGGGAAGCTATAATATCGTCGGCGATACTGCAAACCCGCGAAAGAGCAAAATAAACCTTATTACATACATTCATACATAACTTCACTCACGCCTTCATTCCCAGAGTGGGGACGGCAGAGCTAAAGAATTACCAACGTCATTAAACTTATTTTTAATTCTGTAACCACATTTTGCACAAGTAGGCTAAGATGTTTCCCAGTGTATTAGTGACAGGTGGCAAGCCCATCGCCTAACAGTACTACAAGCCTTTGTTCCCTTACTCACCTCTTACGACATCCACGGGAAGACATGAAGTGGCGCTATTCTAACCCGGCAACCACACGGCATAACCCTTATTGTCTTACATATTAAAAAGGTGCATTTTGCTCCTAATTTAAAATGTTACTTACATGATGTGTTGCCAGTGATGATGAAGACTTATGGAGACGTGGCCGTTTACAACCTCCTCAGAAATCATTGAAGTATGCATTTGAAGATAACCACCGATTTCTGAGGAGTTCTTACCATACAAACGACGTTCATAAAAAGTGTACTTCTTAGTGTTAATTTGTACTTTTATTTTTTATAACTAAACTTATTTAAATTAAAATAAAACTAAGCTAGTCAAATATTAAATTAGTACTTAATTAATTTAAATACCTATTTTTTGTTAAGTATTTTACCTCATTAGATAGCTAGCAAACCAAGGAAGTTTTTCCAGCAATTTGTACGCTGCGTGTCATACAATAATTTAAAAATAAAACTCTTTCATGATAAGGTAATTAAGTACTTTTTTGTTTATTTTTATTGGAGTTTTATTAAATAGCTTGAAATGTAGAATTATGTTTTAATTTTTTTGTCATTACATGACATTTAAGCTTTCAGAAAATACATTAAAGAGCATTAAAAATACCATTTTTTTATTTTTTTATTTTTCGAGTTTCATTCCGCAATTTCGAAAAAAAACTTAAATCTCAAATAAGTATGCCAGAAACGAATAATTTTCAGCCAGGGTACTACATGACCTTTTTAGCTCCAAATGAGCTCTACTATGCCTCCTTAATAGGTTTGTATCGAATATCCAGTCACCCTGTATATATACGAACGTCAAAATGTATAGGTATTTAGTCTGTAAGAATGCATGCTGAATGGTAATTGTAGCTATTTCAAACTGCTAGACCAAAACAGTATCAACTCAAAATCCTTTCTAGTATTGTTTTAAGTTGTATTAAAGTTAATATTAAAATAAAGTCGTATTTTGAGTTACTTCTGATTCGATCCTAATTGTGATCCTAACTAAGCCGATGTTACATCTATTTTTTACAAATAAATTATTTGAATTTGAATGTATGGGTACTAGACAACGATATAAATACTTATATGGAGAAATATACACTCGCGGTCAAATAATACGGGTCAGAGTGCGTTTTTCATACTAAAGAGGCTATTTCGAAGCGTTGTTTCCTCGCCAGGGGATGCTTTTAATGAAATCTGATGATGGACACCCCGAGCATCGATACAAGACTTTCAGAGTAGCTAGGATACCCAACTGATTGAATCTGCGGTTAACCCCGGAATTGTGCATGTTCAGAAAAACGTCCAAAATGGCAATATAATATAAGGAAATCCGAATGCTGACCCCAACTCTCTCGCTGTGATGTTACCTGATTGTGCGATCAGTTAGTTATCTTAAGCACTTTCGGAGTATCCACCATTAAACCTCACTCAAAACGTCCCCTGGCCACGAAGCAAGGCTTCGAAATAGCCTCGTTTGTATGAAAAACGCACTGTGACCCGTATTATTTGACCGAGAGTGTATATATATTTATATTTAAGGGAATAAAGGCATGTAGTACTGTTAGGCGATGGGCTTGCAACCTGCCACTAATACGCTGGTAAACATCTTAGCCTAATTGTGCAAAATGTGGTTACAGAATTATCACCAAGTTTTTAAAGTTGTAGGTAATTCTGTAGCTCTGCCTAGTTACCCCACTCTGGGATTACAGGCGTGAAGGTATGTATGTATGTATATATATATATATAACTACATAAGGTCAGGTAAATAATTAAGTTTACGCAATGTATCAAATTACCACGATAATGTTCACCTCAATAGCCTCATTGTTTTCCTCTACTAGGTCCACAAATTTAGTCATAATAGAAATCTCTGTGCCCCTAAAGGAAAATTATAATTGCCTCTTTGTTCGGTCATGCGTTAGGTATCTAGGTTACACGTGCGGTAATTAGGGCCAAAATGAGACCTAGGCTTAAATGATTAGTGAAATTACAAAATAGGGAACGGAGTTTCAAACTATTAAAAGTTGTATTGTACAACATTCATTACATAAAATCTTTTGTCCGACATAATTAGGCACTATTTGGGAAGACATAATTTATTATTAGCATAAACTTATGTGCATAATTTTTTCTTGTCCTAAAGTACTTGTCCTAATAATGGTACTTTCAAAATGGAAACTTTCTGCTGTAAAATCCTATTGTTATATAGAGGGTGACTGGAAAAAGTGTACTTCTTAGTGTGAATTAGTAGGTACTTAATTAATTTAAATACTTATTTTTTTGTAAAGTATTGTATTTCATTAGATAGCTAGTTAACCAAGGAAGTTTTTGTACGCTAAATGTCACACAATGATTAAAAAAAAAACACTCATTACTAATGAAGTAGTTACATTTTGTTTTTTTTATTGGAGTTTTATTAAATAACTTGAAATGTAGCATTATGTTTTTTTGGCATTACATTAAATTCCTGACATTTTAGTTTTTAGAAAATACATTAAAAATTACATAAAATACATAAAAACATTAAAATTCTGTAGCTCTGCCTACCCCACTCTGGGAATGAAGGCGTGAGTTTATGTATGTATGTACATTAAAAAGCATAATTAGCTATATTTTATTTTAATATTTTTTTCAAACTTTTTACGTTCCGCAATTTCGAAAAAAAAAACTAAAATCTAAAATATCTCTGAAACTAATAATTTTCGGCCAGGGTACTACGGACCTTATTGGCTCCAAATGAGCTGTACTATGCATCCTTAGAAGGTTTGTATCGAATAAATATCCAGTCACCCTGTATATTTACACATTATATGTGATTACTTGTGGGAGGACCTTTTTTAGAGTCCGTCCGAGTTGGTACCACCATCTTATCCATTAACCTACCGCCAAGCAGCAGTGTTCGCATTGTTGTATTCCGGTTTGGGGATAAGACAGCCGGTGAAATGACTAGCATAGAGGCATTCCATCTTAGTGCTCAGGGTTGGCAGTGCATTTGCAGTCTTGTGAATGCGAATGTCTATGGGTCACAGTTTCCACTTACCATCAGGTGGCCTGTGTGCTCGTTTGCCTTCCTATGCCATAAAAAAAGACCTGCTTAAAAACAGCTTTCATGATTGAGATGAAAATTGCGGTAAAGGGTTTTTTGGGCCGAGAAATCGATCTAATTGATTAAATATAATATGAAATTACCTGCGTAGTTCAGCAGGAAAACACGCCGAAAACCTTATGAGAGAGTAGAGGGATAAAAGGAAAAAAAAACACCTACATATGTAGTGAATAAGGTTTTGCCATCGTTTTTTTGTAGGAAATACTCGTTTTTATCTTGCTGTCTCAGTCAACTGTAGTAACCACCGATAAGCTTATTGAGAAAGCAAGGTTTGCTAGATTATTGTCATAAAAGAATTATTTCACAGTAGCGAATTATCACATCGCGTTCTCTCATAATCATTAAGTTTATGAATCGCTTAGCTATCTTCATGTAGCGGTTTTTTATACAGCATGATTTATGTTCGTGTTTTATACCGCATTTTTTCCGTTTCCAATTTTTCCCATCTCAATTTTTCACAATAGTAATTTCTAATGTGATAATGGTGTTATTTTTTACTTTTCTCTCTCTAACTCTCTCTAAAGATTTTGGTGTGTTTTCCTGCAGAAACTACGCAGGTTATTTGATATATTTTTTCATTTACTATTTATAGATTCATAGCGAGGGTTCACGGGCTATTTGTATTAAGCGACCTTCTGGCCGATATTGAGTTATATACATATTTCGAATCGCCAGATTTTTCTGCGTCGTTTGAGCCCGGTTTCGTGGCGGTTTGAGCACTTTTTTGTCGCTTGAAACATGAGTAAATTAAGGTCTAGTTTGAGTCTGATGTGATTGATGCGACACAAATTTTATTCATTTATAGAAAAGATGGACTTCATACCGACAAGATATTTCGTGATTTTGACTTAAGCGGTTTTTCCTGACATACACTTATTATAGGGCGTGTAAATCGTTGTGCCTGCATCCTGAAATCCGTCCTTGATGTCGCTTCAAACATTAAGCCTGCACCTGAAATCCATCCTTGATGTCGCTTCAAACATTTAGCCTGTTTCTAAATAAAAGTGATTCGAGGTCATTTTGTATCAAGCAACTTTTATTTTTAGTAAAAACTACTTTAAAAAAATGACAAATGATTTTAAAATCCTGCAAAATAATTTTGTTCTAGCCGCCAATCTTTATTATACACACAGTTTTACTGCCACTTCAAACAGTTTACTTTTAGTGCATCTACTCTATTATACTTCAGGTGCTTAAGCGGACTATCCTGATTCTATTTTAATATCGCGATGGTTGTTAATACATTTAGCTTTACACAAGCACAACATCCTAGTATCGCTTAAATCCTTTTTCCTGAACCTAAAATGTTCAGTTTATGGCGCTTCAATCAATTAGCCTGTTTCTAAATAAAAGTGATTCGAGGTCATTTGGTATCAAGCAACCTTTATTTTTGGTAAAAACAACATTAAAAAATGACAACTAGGCTAAATTGCGCGGATTTAGATAAGGAAAATAACCTAGGCCACTTTTTTGTAAAAATATTGATACCTTTTTTGTTATGTTTTTTTTTTTCGAAAAATGAAACTTTGGTGTGCTCTCCTGTAAAGTTCCAAAAATGTCGCTTAATACAAATAGCCCGCGACCCCTCGATATAATGCCCCTGCGGCCTACTTACTGAATAAATGTCTTTATCTTTATCTTTAATTACATCGTAATAATAGGTTAGGTTACGTTACGTTTTTATATTTAAAAAAATATATATATATCAGGCCCAGAGGGCCTAATAACCCAGAATTAAGAGCTCCGCGATAGAGGAGCTCCGTCGTCTGTGTAAAGATAATTTTTTGGAATCTCTTGGATCACTGGATAGCTAGCCCAATCCTTTGGGAAAGAGATTATTTGGATTACTCCTGTGATTGTCTTCGCAATCAGGCACTTCACAGTCACAACACTGTTGGTTTTAACGGTTTTATCACGACCTTTTTTCGAATTACGTAAATACATACAAACATTAAATCACGCCTGTTTCCCAGAGGGGTAGGCAGAGACCACTTCTTTCGACTTGCTACGATCTTGACAAATTCCTTTCGCTTCTTCAACATTCATACATCGAGTCATGCACGCACGTCGTTTTCGGGTACTTAAGATTCGGCCCTTTTTCCAGTATTTCTCCGATTTGATTCGAAAAAGTACGCCTAGGGCGGCCCTTTCCGACCCTTCCACTCACTTTCTATCTGTATATCTCTTTCATCAATCTTCTTTTATCCATCCTTTCCAAATGACCGAACCATCGAAGCATGCCCTTTTCAATCTTAGTCACTACATGTTCTTTTATTCCACATTTCTCTCTGAATTTTTCATTTCTTACTCTATCAATCAGTTTCACACCACACATACTACGCAAAGAGCGCATTTCAACTGCATTTACACGACTAACATGCTTGTACACGTAAATAATTAAATAAATACTGAAGAACGCTGTCGCATTGATATACCCTTATAATCTGTGGTCGCCAGTGTGACGCAGAGTGACACTGTGAGCTCTCAAAATGGTTACAAGTTTTACAACGAATTTTTCTTACGCTATCTCTTTCGCACTCGTATTCGTGCCGTAAAAACACAAGTGACAGTACACTCTTGCTTGCATTTAATGTATCTATTGTGATAGTATATTAATGTCTATGGTAATAGAATTTTAAAATATTTTATTTATTTATTATATTAGTAACGAGTGTCATTGCAAACATTGTCCCATTAAATAAAAACTAAATAATTAAAAGTAAAACTAATTATAACTATGCTAACTAACAGTTTCCACTTACCATCAGGTGGCCTGTGTGCTCGATTGCCTTCCTATGCCATAAAATAAATAATATTGTTACTAATAGAGTATATAATGGTTTAACTAATATATTGCAGTTAGCCGCTTTCTTTGGTAGTACAACCGAATAATAAAAAAGAAAGATCAGTACTTGATAACCTTCTCTTTCTTACTAAGACGTTCTTCTATCAGAAAGTTTTACGCACATTGACCAATAAAAAGAGAGGTCAGTACATCATGGGCTTCATTTTCTTACTAAGACGTTTTCCTAGCAGGACCTTTTTACTCACATTGGAACAGTCAGGTCAGGACATCGTGGTCTTCTCTTTCTTACTTTTTCTAGCAGGATCTTTTACCTTATATTGTGCCTTTTACTCATATTTGCCAAAAACAAAGAATTACGAATTTGAATTGTTTTGACTACTGACTTTGATAGCAGGGTAACTAAGAAAGTGGTCAGTGGCACGCTCGGCGGTGGTGCCATCTGACCAGTGCGACGTGTTTTAATACCAAAGGAGAGATAAACAAAGTCAAGGCAGCCAGAAAAGCTAAAATAATAATTAAAAAAAGGAATATTATATCATTGGTAAATCATGGTTCCCGTATGGTTGCCGGGGTAGAATAGTGCCACTCCATGTCTTCCCGTGGATGTCGTACGAGGCGACTAAGGGAATAAGGGCTTGTAGTACTGTTAGGCGATGGGCTTGCAACCTGTCACTAATGCGTTGTTAAACATCTTAGCCTAATTGTGCAAATTGTGGTTACAGAGTTATCAACAAGTTTTTGGAGTTGTTGGTAATTCTGTAGCTCTGCCTACCCCACTCTGGGAATGAAGGCGTGAAGGTATGTATGTATGTATGTATGACATGTATGTGTGGTAAATCATCCCTTGTTAAACTTTTCATTAGTACCATTTCACCGAATCTAATTTCATCGACTGCTATTTTCTGCTGGAGTCGTGTTGTATTCAGGTTAATTTAAATATTTATTAAGTAGGTAGGTCCAATTGTTAACACCTTAAAAACAAGGAGAATTTATTTATTAAATGACAAGCATTTAATCAAAAGAAAAAGTAAAAGGGCCGAATCTTAAGAACCCGAAACCGACGTGCGTGCATGACTCGATGTATGAATGTTGAAGAAGCGAAAGAAATTTGTCAAGATCGTAGCAAGTGGAAAGAAGTGGTCTCTGTCTACCCCTCTGGGAAACAGGCGTGATTTAATGTATGTATGTTAGCATTTAATAAAGATTAAAATCAGCAACTAATTACCTAAATTCTGCTGTTCTGCAACCGACGTAGATGGATCCGCCAATAACCTTCAAACTGCTGACTTCAAGAGCTTTCTTTATGTCGGTCACCTAAGTTGTCTGTCAGGTCACTTCGTTTCGAATAATATCCGGGAAAAGGACCCCCAAATGACTCGAGTAATTTTGCATAAGTTTTTTTTTTTTTTTTTAATTTTTTATTCATGTTATTACAATAATTACAGTTATATTTTAACAGCGGGCGAAAACTACACAAAGTTTATCTGCCGCCGATATCACTCAGTTATTTATTACTATTATTTATACCCACTTAATACTACTTATGTATAATTAAAATATTATTGTTGAAGGGTCAATCAACTTTTCTTTGTAGCTCGTTGCCATGGTGACGTCTCCTGGGTCACTCTTTAAAACTATGATTTCAAAGGATATAAGTCCACCAAAAAACTGTTTTATTGGCAATTACACACCCATTCTTTTATGGCCTTTCTCCTGACTGTGCTGGAAGTATAATATTATATCATTTTTCTAAGAAACTCTATCACTGTTGTCTCCTGGCTTACGGGACAGAATAACAACAACAAAAAGTTGATCCACCCTGAAACATAGTTAGTCAATGTTTTATAGCTTCGTCAGCGTAGATCTCGATTATCGTTATTCCCGGGGTAATTTTTAAATTTTCTGGGATGATAAGTTTGTTTTAATCCAAGGAAGAAGCTATCTTCATTCCAAATTTCATCAAAAACCGTCCAGCCGCTGCAGCGTGAAGGAGGAACACTCAAAAGTTCCGTATTTATAATATTAAATTATTATAGTAGGATAAGGAAACGTTAATTACCCATAAAGTAGAAGCGGGTATATAATACCCAATTGTTTATTTTTCTAACTCACCTAAACCAAAGATTTGTTTTCACTTCTGAATGTAAAATTCAAAGCTATAAATATATTTGACGTTGCCATAGCATAAATAAACACCGGGCAAGTGGACGGATGGACAGCCGGACATGGCGGAACTATGAGGGTTCCTAGTTTGACTACGGAACCCTAAAAACCGATGGCCGATTGGCATTGATTGGCGGAACACCGCGGTGGACCGCCATTACTACAAGACGAGGTAGAAGATATTTTCCTATTCCGCGGTGGCGCTAGTAGTAGCTACGTGAAAGAAATGGTTTTGTAGCGTTAGGTATCTATTGTTCTGTATATGAGTTATTACAATTTATTCGTTTACCAAATCACCACGCTTAATTTTATAAATCTTTACAATTTGATCAAAATGAAAATCGTGTTTATTTTTACTTTTCTGGCAGCAGTTTCAGTTGCTCATGGTAAGTATTTCGATCTTGAATGTTGATTTTTTAATTGTTTGTCCTAGTGCAAGTGTCCTGATCTATAATTCTTCTGTGTTATAGTTCATAATTTCATTTAATTTAAAGTTCAATTTGAGTGCTGACAACGAAATTCTACAAAAACCGTTTGTTTTAATAATCGGATTTCTTCACAAAAAAAAAAAAAATATTAAAAATAAAATTAAAATAAAAGTAAAAATTATTTTAAAATTGTTTAATTACGTAACAAGGCGGTACTCCATTATAGCCCTAAGGCTTACGGCGTTATTTTCATTGGAAGCTGCATTGAATGCAGAAAGCAAGCCACTTTGCCTATGAAGAATGTGGTACTTCAGGCTGGGTGGTAGATGGCACTATGATGTCCTAACATCCAACCTGGGTTGGATGGCTAGGTTGGAAGATGCGAATCACTCGCAGGATCTACTACTACTTCTTTCCGCTTCCGATTTATCTGGTTTTCTTTCGGGATTCTCGTTCCGAGCTCGTGTGAATGCAAGTATAGAAATACTGTTACCACTAAATCGGATCCGGCATTTTATCGGACGACCGTCACTAAATCGGATGACACATTTTGCAGGATCCGTTTAATAGCCGTATTGTGGAACCGTACACTTGGCTGAACGCGTGCATTGAAATCGTATTGCACTAAATCAGATCCTACAAAAAACAGTTTCTGCAAAGAATCGGATGTTTTCGTGTGATCGGGCTTTAACATTGCTGGGCTAGCGCCTGTCGTGTCGTGTACGGTGGGCTGCAAAATGGCATGGACACCTTAATGTCTATAATCCTGTGAACACGTGAGGTGACGTTCGTAAGAAACAACCTAGATGGCGTTGTTATCTGAGCCAGTTCAATTGTTGTTTGCTACAACTTTATGACGTTTTAGTATTACAATCGATAATTTCGCCAGGTAATTTAAAGGACCGTTGGCCGAGTTAGTTGACAACTTGGTTAGAAACGGGGCTAGTCCGTAGGTCGGGAGATCGGGTCTGCCTATTGCCACATGTTCCTTTTTTTAGTTAATTTTGTTTCACATAATATATTAATGTATTATCTTTTTAAATAATTATCGTTTTTAAGAAATGAAACAACTTTTGTTATTTGAAATGAAAAAACTTTATTTCTCACATAACATTTTAATTTAGTCTACCTAACATATTATTGAGGTAATAACTTAAGTATTCGTTTCCGAAATCGGAAAGAGATTGAAGTTTCACCACAATAACAAAATAATAATTAACAAACAAAAATTAAACTAGAGATTGGGTTACCTTAACAGTCAAACGCATAAATGTGTGAAGCTAACAAAAGATGAAACCATAACCAGCAATTTGATATTTCAGTGCCAATAAGATTTATTTACTTAATATATGTAGGAAAAATGAAACGCTTTCTCGTCTGTGGATGTCTATGGCATTGTGCTAGTTTTGTTTATGCTTCGTGTACTTCCCGGCATATGTACCCAAGTTGGGTAACCCAACAGGTTTGAAAGATGTCAAATGATACTTTCTATTGATAGAATTCAAAGCGAATGCCACGGACCACTGGCGTTCATATTTTGTATCGCTCGCAAGTCAAAAATACCTTTTCATTGTTTTTTGTCACTTTCGAGTGAAACTTTCGAGCGCTCGAAAGTCAAAAATGGGTCCCCTGTCCCGATAAATCTCGCTCGCTCGCTGCAGCCTGACCTACCTGGCCATGTACAGTGCAGCCAACCACTGCACTTCACTCCAAAAGCAATCCTGCGCTAAATGAAGGTTGATGATGTTCATGAATATGAAAAAAAAAACCTCTAAAACTTAAAAATAAAATAGGTGTTGGCCCTATTATTAATTATAGGTAGGAAATACGTTTTAATACAAGTGTCGACATGTCGGGGACCGCTAAGTAGGTGGGGTATTTTGTATTATTTCATTTACTTAGCGGTTGTATCCAAAAATATTACCTCAGCGCCAAAAAAAACGGGTCAGAGAGCGTTTTTCATACTAGAGAGGCTATTTTGAAGCCTTGGATCCTCGCCAGGGGATGCTTTTAGTGAAATCTGATGATGGATACTCCAAGCATTGATACAGGACTTCCATTGTGCCTAGGATACCTAATTGATTGAATCTGCGGCTAACGCCGGAATTGATCATGTTCAGAAAATCATCTAAAATGGCAATACATTTTAAGGAAATCCAAATGTTGACCCAAACTCGCTGTGGTGTTAACTGATTGTGCGATAAGTTAGGTATCTTAAGAACATTTGACCTCCTCTATTGAACCTCGGAGTACCATTAAACCTTACTCTAAACAACCCCTGGCCAGGAACCAAGGCTTCGAAATAGCCTCGTTTGTATGAAAAACGCACTCTGACCCGTTTTTTTTGTCCCTGAGTATATATTATTGCCGGTGCTGGTTGCTGTACAATATAGACAGCTTGAAGATACTAACAGTTTGCCTAATGTGACCACAGCCTTTAATGTTTACATATTTCAGGGCTTACTTGTTATGCATGTGACTGGCCGCCAACTGAGAATTGTGGAGACACATTCAGTTCAAAAGGTATTACATATGGAGAGTGTCCACCCAGCGCCACAGCAGTATGTTTAATAGAAAGAAAAATCAAAGGTAATTATTGTTTTCCCATTCGCTTTTGGTTACGGTTGGTTGTATCGTAGCATCCGAAGTAACCAAAACTACGGAACACAATAGAAAAGTGAGCTTTATTTCAAATGTTATAAGATTTTATTTTATTTTATCTCGGTTTAATTAATTATGTTACTCAAATTGAAATTGATTACCTATGTCATTCTGTAAGGATTTTCTTTTTAAATATAGCTTGAATTTTGCCAGTATGTAAAATTAAAAAATAGTTTTTATTACCGTTCAGATAACTTACTGCTCGGATTATATTGAAAGAGGATTTGACCATTGAACCGTATACGACACGTAATTAAGTCCATTTTCCTAATCTGTTGTGTTCCGTACTTTTGGTTACTTCGGATGCTACGATACCAGCGGCGGTGTGGTTGTGACGGTACGAGCGGTGTCTTGAATGTAATCAAGTATTTGCCGTTGTGTGTGCTCCGGAATATTTGAGCACTGTGGATGACCTGAACAATTTGATTACTTAGGCTGCGTCGATGTTAATGAGTATTCTGGATGTTTCCAACTATTTGGTGATCTTGACTGCTACGTACTATATGATGCTGACTGTATATACATACATTAAATCACGCCTGTTTCCCAGAGGGGTAGGCAGAGACCACTTTTTTCGACTTGACAAAATTTCGCTTCTTCTACATTCATACATCGAGTCATGCACGCACGTCGGTTTCGGGTTCTTAAGATTCGGCCCTTTTCCAGTATTTCTCCGATTTGATTCGAAAAAGTACGCCTAGGGCGGCTCCTTCCGACCACTTTCGATCTGTATATCTTAACTTCAGGGTTAGCTGGAAGAGATCCCATTTAGGGATAAGTTCGCCTTTGTACATTACTTTAATATTTATATTGTAATATTTATATTTTTGTGCAATAAAGAGTTTACATACATACATACATCTCTTTCGTCAATATTTTTTCATCCATCCTTTCCAAATGACCGAACCATCAAAGCATGCCCTTTTCAATCTTAGTCACTACATCTTCTTTTATTCCACGTTTCTCTCTGATTTTTTCATTTCTTATTTTATCAATAAGTTGCACACCACAAATACTACGCAAAGAGCGCATTTAAACTGCATTTACTTAGTAATTAGTATAGAATAAATGATTATTATCATATAAAGTTACACATGTAATATTAACATTTTCAACGCCACAGTCGGCTCTGGCCAACAACTGAAAGTCGTGCCAATGAAGCCACCGACGGCCACAGCCGACACAAGTTAGAAATTAAAAGAGACTTTGTTTCGTATGAATTAAGTTGTAATTTGCTTAGCATAGCAAACATGTTTGGCGTGTGAGTGACGCATTTTGTATTTGACGTACGGCGTTCAAAAGGTTAATAACGACTTATTGGAGGAATTGGAATCTATACCGTCGGGGAAACCGCAATACCGTGTAACTAACAAATTAAATAAGGTGTAAAATACACCTAAGTGTTCTTTACTTTACATTGACTTTTGATGCTTTTGGATTGAGTATATGAGTTTGTCATTGATACATAGATATCAAATTATTCTGGATAAAACATTCGACTTACAAAAACTACAAGATATTGATTATTAACACAATTTGCTTTTCTTAAGTGATATTTAACAATGCTAATATAAGTAAGCAAGTCAGTAAGGTACATTTTACAACTTGATGAATTTGTTAGTTTATAAGTATTGCAGTATCTTCGACGATACTTATTCGTAGCCGGGTGGAAGACATTTCTAGGGTAGCTCAGCGGCCGGAGAGACTTTTTTTTATTTATTTTTATTGCATGGGAAGGCAGACGAGCACACAGACCACCTGATGGTAAGTGGAAACTGTGACCCATATACATTTGCATTCACAAAACTGCAAATGCGTTGCCAACCCTGAGGACTAAGATGGAATTCCTCTATGCTAGTCATTTCACCGGCTGTCTTATCCCCGAACCGGAACACAACAATGCGAACACTGCTGCTTGGCGGTAGGTTAATTGATAAGATAGTGGTACCAACCCGGACGGACCCTTCACAAGGTCCTCCCACAAAAGGTTTTAATAGTGTAACACTAGAGGAACAATCCAAGGTCATTACATGTGTCAAAATTTTACAAGCTCCAGCTTTTCTTAAGTAATGCGTATCCACACTGAATCCGACCTATTGAAGAAACTGAAGTGACTGTTAACCTTTGTCGAGCACTACTTACTATGATTCGTTATCGTGTTACTGCTTTAACGCTTGCATCGTTCGATGATAAAATTTGACTTCCGTCCACGTTGCCCTTCATAGCGGCGCTTGTGGCGCGCACTCTGGCTCGCACCAAGTCGCCACTGGTTCACGCCTTGCATTTGGTGAACACGCTAGTAGAGTTTGCCCCTGAATGTGATGTATTTGCCAGTGGATAGAAGGATATGTGTATTGAATGTTTGAAGTTATGCGAGAAGATGGATGCCCGCATTTCTTCGGTTTAAATAATACTTTCCTTCTTTCTACATACAGGGTTATTGGTAATTCGACGTCGTCCCGTTAGGAGGTGATAGAAGTGACTATTTTTGACTTATCATTTATCATGTTTTTTAGATTTTTTCAAAATAAGTCAAAAATGCAACATCAAAAATTTATTAAAAAGAAAGTATCAATTTGAATCTCATTTTTTCTTCTGATTTAAAAAAACCATTAAGCACTAGTTATTTATCAATATTCAATCAACAATTGTGTCGGTTCAAATTTAAAAATGCGAGACGTAAACCGATATTATTTCGAGATTTTTTTGATTTTTTTTTGCACTAAAATGCCTTAAACTCAAAATAATCGTTAAGAAACTTGGCTTGGAGTTTAATTAAAAAATATAACCGTTTTCTTAGCTCTCCAAAACTGCATAACAACTAGGAACTTATTTCAAAGAAACTGAAAAAAAGATCACAAAGCAAGATGGCGGAAATTTGTATTCGAAATAAACTAAAGACGTAGAAGACGCGTCTTTTTTGAAAAAAATCTTATGCACCGACGAATCCAAATTCAATCAAGATGGGATTACTAACTACCACAATGAACATTATTGGAGTGAGAAAGTGCACAACGCCGTTTATCGATCAGTGTACGGATGGGAATAATTGATGATAATTTAATTGGACCACATTTTTTAACGAAAAATCTAAATGCAGAGGCTTACGAACATTTTTAGACAAAGGAAATGTTTGACCTCCTCGAAGACGTACCTTTGGCTACAAGGCAAAACATGATATACCAGCAAGACGGATGTCCTGCACATTTTGGTGTCAATGTAAGGCGATGGCGAGGAGGACCCATTCCGTGGCCTGCGAGAAGCCCGGACTTAACGCCGGTTGGTCAAATTACAATTGCAGGTTTACAAGAAACACACCTCGCTAAAGGTACATTTTCTTCTAATAATTATAGTTGGATCTTAAACGGAGGAAAGTGCGCAAATGAAAGGAGGGGTATAGCAATACTTATTAACAAAGCGATACAACATGAAATAATAAACACCTACAGCAATTACAACAATATTCTCGCTGTACATATTAGGCTAAAGATACCAGGTCACGATAATTCTAGGGAAATATTATTCATTACTACACACATGCCGTCGAACTCCTCCACATATCTAGGTAAATTAGGGGCGTTATTACGTCGAGCACCCAAAAAGGCGACACCTATTCTATTAGGTGACTTCAATGCTCACCTGGGTAAAAAGGATGTCTTACACTTGTCGTCACATACAATATGTCGTAAGAACTTAATACATCAGGACTCCAACTTCAACGGCAGGCTTTTAACCAATTTCATAGAACACCACAACCTCGTGGTTAATAGTACTTGGGGTCGTCCATCATGTAGGGTAACCTGGAGAATGGGGACAAAAACTTCCCAGATCGATCATATCATAAGCAGTCGCTCCCATCGGATATTTTTTAAAACAATTAAAGGCCAATGGTCCAAGAAAGTTAGATCAGACCATAAGATCATTTGGGCAACAATAATAAATATCAGTTCTGGGACTTCGGGTACAACAAGCAGCAATAGGCTGTGCCAGCGAAAGAACAAAGACAATTGTATGACACAATTTAAATATAAAACCATCAACTATGAAGCACTCCGATGCAAGGACAATCGAGATGAGTTCCAAGCAGAAGTTACTAAGAATCTCGTATCTTGCATTGAAACAATCGCACAGAATAGTGGATGTAGTCATCGGAACCCCACTTGGGAGGAACTCAACAAGATCCTAATACAATCCACGCGGGTGATCCCACCTCACGCAACAGTGAGATCTAAGGAAAATAGGATCGCACAAGCTCAGCTCCAGAAGGCGCTTTTCTTTAAAAATAGATCCCCCAACGACCCTATTAGAACTAGAGACCTTAGAGTAGCCCGCCAAAATCTACGGAATATAAAGGAAGAGGACTACGAAAAGGAATGTGCCCGGTTTTTTCAAGGTTTGAGCAAGGCACATCGAGCAATAAGGATGAAGATCACATACAAGTATTTGCGTAAACACAGATTAAATCACACACAAGCTCAGAAAAGATACTTCATCCCTATGGTACGATGGATAACTGAACTCAAAAATTGCGAGGGTCTGACAGTTTCGTTAATAGAGGACCCACCTAGCAGCGTACCGGATTCGGACGGCCCTGATACGGACGACATAATCCGAATAATTAAACGCTTGAGAAATGGAACAGCACCTGGTACAGACCAAATCGTGCCGGAGCTATATAAAGCGGCCCCCTTAGATTTTATTTCCCAGGTAACAAACGTCATGAAGGAAGCTTGGATTAACAACGTAGTCCCAACGGAGTGGGCGGTCACAAAGCAGGTGCCTATCCCTAAAAAAACAGCGCCCAAGACCACTAGCGACTTTAGGAAGATATCTATCTGTAATGTGGGTTACAGGATCTACGCATATTTTCTATTAGAAAGACTAGACGAAGCTATTAATTCCATTGGTAATTATCAAGCGGCTTTTCTAGAAAATAGATCTACCGACGACCACATTTTTACCCTTCGCCGTGTCCTGGACATAAACTGGAGGGAAGGAAATCGGCTCTTTGTTGCAGCATTAGACATAGAAAAAGCGTTCGACAACGTCAACTTAAATGCCCTAAGGGACATTCTACTAACGCGTACAAATATTCACCTTACCAATAGAATCGTAGAAGCCTGCATGAAGGAGAGAACATTCATATCCTGGTGCGGACAGAACTCTGAAGTGGTTCAAAAAGGAAAATGGGTCAAGCAGGGATGCCCGCTGTCCCCCCGGCTATTCACCATTGTAATGGATGATGTTCTTCGCACCCTGGAAGAGGAGGATGAGGCAGTCAGGCTGGACCAAGACGCTGAAATCACCCTACCCCTTATACTTTCGTACGCAGACGACCTAATTATAATAGGCCCACACATATCAGTAATCGACCGAATAGTGAGAAACAAAATTGAATGGAGAATCGCTAGGCTAATGTACAAAATGGTGATATCTCCTGTTATGACGTACGGGCTTAATGTCGCAGCTCTTACCAAAGCGAATCGATCACGCCTAAGACGGTACGAGAGACACATTCTAACTGAAATGCTGTCAGTCGCAAAGGGCACTCCTAAACAAAAGATCTGGCAAATCTTGGAAGGCAAAACAGTGACAAAAAATATTAAAGTTCGGCGGCTCGGCATGTGCTTAGACGCCGTAACCCTCACTTACTGTACGCGGCCCTCATGTATAAGGAACGCAGAAGAAAAATAGGTCGGCCTATATTTACATGGGAGGACTCTCTTGACCAGGACATACGAGAATACACTAACAAGAGTCGTGCCTACTGGCGAACCATTGCGGAAAATAGAATTCGGCTCAAAAAAGAAGCCGAAAAGATCTATAAAAAACCTGAAACAGACACAGAGTCAGAGCCCGAGGATACTGAGGGAGCAGAGCAATGATATATATATAAAAAAAAACAAAGTTAAATATATATACATATATATATTTAAATTTGATTTTTAATATTAGATTTCATTTTAAGCAGTCCATACCTTTAGTACATATTACACACCAAGTATTTTATCTATCTCCCTAATGCTGACTTAACGATGCCTGAATTCGGGTTGGCTCCACCTTCCTTCTCTCCCGTCATATCGACTGCAAACCCCACACTCCTATCCTATCTACTTGACTCTCCGGTGTCTCGGGCAGGTGCGCTCTGCCTGCGGCGGGCGGAGATGGTTGGTGCAGCAAAGGCGACGAAGCTCGCATGCCCTGATCGGTTTAGTATTAGTGGCTGGTCGGTGCGGGTTAAGGTTCTCGTGCTCTGCCGGCTCTTCGCTACTCTTACTGGACCGGTCGGGCGGGCGTGCTTCTCCCCGCTAGCCTAATCTAACATCTCCTCTCGGTCGCAGTCAGTGCGTACGGGTCCTTGCAGCAGAACTGCTGGCTGGAGGTGTCACCAGAACAGAACAGAACAGAACTATTTTTTTTTATTGTTATTACTATTAAACTGTTACTGGTTCTAAATTATTTTTTTTTCGTTTTTTTGACGTTGGGTATTGTTTTTAATTAATTTTATGGGCACTTTTAAAGAACGACCTTTGTTTAGTTCGAATACGAATTTCCGCCTGTTGCCTTTGTGTTTTTTTTTTTCAGTTTCTTTAAAATAAGTTCCTAGTTTTTATGCATTATTGGAGAGCTAAGAAAATGGTTATGTTTTTAAAATAATCTGCAAGCCAAGTTTCATAACGTTTTTTTTTGTTTTTAATGCATTTTAGTGGAAAAAATCTTTAAGAAATATTGAAATAATATCGTTTTTCGTCTCGCATTTTTAAATTTGGACCGATAATTGTTGTTTTAATATTGATAAATAATCACTGTTTCATCGTTTTTATAAATCAGAAGAAAAAATAAGATTTAAATTGGTACTTTTTTTTAAATAATTTTTTGATGCTGCATTTTTGACTTATTTTGAAAAAAGCTAAAAAACATGATTACTCCGAAAAGGTTCACTTTTGCATAATGCATATGGGGGTTAAATTACCGCAAATAGTCACCCCTATCACCTAACGGGAGTACGTCGAATTACCAATAACCCTGTATAATGTCGTCTCGTTGTTTTTTTTTTTTTAATTGTTTATTGCTAATTTGGCTGCGTTTGTTAATTTATATTTAGAATGTAATTCACAGTGCTTTAGTGTTAAGGTGTTATGCTGTGTAATTATTTTTAAATAAATAAATCATCCAATATTTATAACTCTATTATAACGTAACTTATATTGACGACGCGCTGGCCTAGTTGGTGGTGACCCTGCCTACGAAGCTGGCGGTCCTGGGTTCAAATCCCGGTAAGGGTAGATATTTGTGTGATGAGCGCGAATATTTGTTCCTGAGTCATGGATGTTTACTATGTATTTAAGTATATATTTCTCTATATAAGTATTTATATCGTTGTCTAGTACCCATAATACAAGCCTAGAGCTTAAATTGGGACTAGGTCAATTGGTGTGACATTGTCCCCTGATATTTATTTATTTATTTATTTATTTATTTATACCCCCAAACTTTATCACGTATTTAACAATATATTATGATATCGTGCATACCTCGTGCCACATTATCAAAGCCCGGATGACGGGAGCAAAAATGCACTTTTCCTAGTACGTAATTAGGTAAATATCGACTATTCTATCGACATCAGAACGAACAATTTTTTTATCAGTTTTTTTTTGATCACTCATTATCTTACATGTTGGTTTTTTACACAATATTACATCAGGTACCTAGGTAAGCTTATATACTTAATATATAATTTCAATTTAGAAAAAATGCTAGTTGCATATTACGAAAATTATATAAAATATTAATACATCCAGCCTTCGTCCAGTACATCGTGCTTTTTATCGACATCGACTTAAGTATAAAATGTGTGAACTCGCACTATTGCGATGTCAACACATAATGTCTCCCGTCATCCGGACTTTGCTCATTATAATCTCTACTACTATAATTAAAATTAATATTATAATTTAGTATCAGAAGAAGAAGAGAGGACTTGGGACTAAATCTAATTTTTTCCTCGCGAACGTGCTCCAGTCTACCTACATCATCATGTTTAACCGAGACCTGTCTCACTGATGATTTTAGTGATGCCGATTAGCTCTACCATAATTATGATATTATAAATAAATAAATAAATATCAGGGGACAATCTCACACAAATTGACCTAGCCCCAAACTAAGCTCTAGGCTTGTACTATGGGTACTAGACAACGATATAAATACTTATATAGAGAAATATATACTTAAATACATAGTAAACATCCATGACTCAGGAACAAATATTCGCGCTCATCACACAAATATCTGCCCTTACCGGGATTTGAACCCAGGACCGCTAGCTTCGTAGGCAGGGTCACTACCAACTAGGCCAGCGTGTCGTCATCTGCGCAGATATATGCGTCCAAAACCCGTTGGCAATGACCAGGATTAACTACTAAAGTCGAGTCCAGAATTAGGCAGTTGACAGAAGACCAAATACTGCTATATAAAATTATTAATAATAAAATTGACTCCCCTTACCTTCTTAATATGTTAAGTTTTAGAGTACCACGCCCCAAATCTCGGCATACTGATCATCTGTTTTATGTCCCGGTTATACGTACTAGTTATGTTAAAAATTCTTTTGTTAATAGAGTTTGCAAAATGTATAATTCCAGTTTTTCAGAAGTTGATATATTTAACACATGTCTTCAAGAGTTCACGGCCCTAGTTAGAGAGAAAAATGATACTTAGTTATAAAATTTCGCGTAACGCATTTTGTTTTTATTTTTATTTTTGTTTTTGTGCCTTTAATGTAAAAAAACATTGCTCGGTTAGTGTTTGTATTATTTAACTGCGGTAACTTTACTGGTTGATGTATAATTTAAGATTTTTTATTGTATGAGCCATATTGTACCGTTTGTACCCTAATAAACATTAAAACATTAAAACATTGTACACTAAGGACTGTTCAATTTACTAAGCGGACATACTTAATTCAATATTAATCCTTCAACTAAAAAAATACTGATAGGCAGTGGCTGGTTATAAAATAAACGTAGACAAGTCTATCAAGTGTCGTTTTTTTTTTTTTAATTGTCTAAATATTTTTCACGATGGAGCGAATTAATATTAAAGAACGCAAATTGATCTTGCAAAAATGGTGTACAGGCCAATTTTCACTACGGAAAATTGTGAATGAGTTTAAATGTTCCAAGTCAGCCGTGTTTCAAATCATAAAAAAATTTGGAGAGCATCATACGCTCGACGATTTACCAAAATCGCGGCGGAGAAGTGGCCCGGCAAACCCAAATGTCGAAGAAAAAGTCGTGCGGCTGTTAAAATCAACAAAGTACATGTCCGTTCGTGAAATTGCTAAAAAACTGGTATTAGCGTAGGCACTGTACAAAATATCAAGAAAGGAAATAATATAGGGACATATAAGAAGCAAAAAATGCCGAAAAGAAGTGCCGAGCAACCAATACGGTCCAAAAAAAGATGCCGCAATTTATACGATATTTTGCTGCAAAATAAATCTCGATGCATTCTCATGGACGACGAAACGTACGTGAAATTTGACACCAGTACGTTACCGGGGCCCCAGTATTACAATGCGGCTGTATTAGAAATTGTACCCGATTCCGAAAAAACCATAAAAATTTACAAATTCGGGAAGAAAGTCCTTGTATGGCAGGCAATTTGTTCCTGTGGCCTCAAAAGTACGTTTTATTTTGCAACTGGAACTATTGGTGGCGAAATTTATAGAAAGGAATGCATCACAAAACGGTTACTTCCTATATATAGAAAGCACAGTATTCCCCCTTTGTTTTGGCCTGATCTAGCGAGTGCTCACTATGCTGGTGAGACTGTGGTGCTATTAAATTCAAAAAACATCGATTTTGTTAAGAAAGAAGACAACCCACCAACTGCCCGGAGCTCCGCCCCATCGAGCGATACTGGGCCATTGTAAAAAGATACTTGAGGAAGGATGGCCGAGAAGCTAGTACATTGGCAGAATTTAAACGCATGTGGTTTGCTGCTTGTAGAAAAGTATCCAAAAGCGATATGCTAACACTTATGCGACGAATCCGGGCTAAATTCCGAAATTTTTACCCGTGTAATTAATTCTTTTTTTTTTGTGTTATATATTACTTTATTTTAATATTGTAAATAAATATTCACCGTAATAAAGATATATTTGTTATAAAAAATCCGTAAATGAACCTATTTTTGATGTCCGCTTAGTAAATTGAACAGTCCTTAATGTTGCCACAGTTTGGCTAGTGCTGTTCATATAATATCGATATTTAAAAAGTCTAGTTGATCATTATTATTGTGTTTGGAATCAAATTAATAATTATAGTAAGCAAAATAATAATAAAAAAAAAAAATTGGAATTAAAAATACATCGAACATCGTTTTGGACATCGAAAGGTGGAAAGATTGTGAGAATCCCGTAATAAAAACTGAAGACAAGATGCTGCAGCTGGACCAGTTAGTTGATAGTGTAGCAGATCGCTTCGTAATAAGTGTTACGGATGAAAGTGAAGATGACGAATTAACAGAGGAGTCTGATAGTGAATAAATAATTTGGCTAACATAAATTTATCTTATTTCTATCATTACCATCATCATATCCGCCGCAAGACGTCTTTTGCTGGACATAAGCCTTCCCCAAATATTATTTCCATAATATAAGATAATAATCCCTAACCTAACCTAACCTAACCTAATATAGCAACAATACTTATTAGGGTATTGAATTATTTAAAATCGTACACATAACGGATTTGGAATTATCATCGACGATATATAGCGTTGTTTCTATCGCACTCTCATATTTGCCAGAAAGAAAGGGATGAATGCTATATTAATGGTTCATGAAATGTACCGTACTAGCCCGACACAATCCACCTAAAAGGATCACAATGGCCTGTTGTAATAACAGTATTACTTTTGTATTTTATTCCTAATTTGAGGAGTAAGTATCGTAAATATCCTCTTTAAAACGTACATCCTTCAGATCATATTATATGATAAAAATTACTGTAGTTCGTCCCTATTTGGCAAGTGTGTATGAGCGAGACAGTTTCGACGACCATTACTTGATAAAATATAAATAGATTTATAGAAGGCACAAGGTCATATCGACATATTTGTGTCGAGATAAACCTATCACTATTTATTTTTTCCTATGTCTGGCAACATTTTCGGCTGTCAAGTTAGTTCGCCTAATTCTGGGCTCAACTTTAGTAGATAACAGCAATGAAAGTTACTAGTTAATTTTGTAATTACGTCATCAAAAGTCATGCATGAGTTTCAAATTCACAACATCCAAAACCAACACAATCTAAATAGGCCCAATTCTAGTATCAATTGAAACGTCAACTTTGTTTATTTTTTAGTACAAAAATGATGGCCGATTTGTGTCTTCAGCAGCAATACAATTTGAAATCTCCACGTTGACCATTTGTTGACTTCAAACGGTCGGATATATCTAGTATTATTTTCACTCCGTTATTGCCGAGCTTACGTTACCAACATTTAGCACCCTGCTACCATATTAAAGTCAAGAAATACGCATTGGTAAAATGTCATCATCATCATCATGGCAGCCTAAAGACGTCCACTGCTGGACATAGGCCTCCCCCAAGGCTCTCCACTCAGACCGGTCTTGTGCTTTTCGCATCCACTGCGTTCCCGCGATCCGTACAAGGTCGTCACTCCAACTTGTTGGAGGCCTACCTACAGCTCGTCTCCGGGGAGGGTGGTAAAATGTATTATTATAATACCTATTCACATCCGCCTCAGCGCGTTCAAGAACAGACTATTCAATAATTCGTGTTTGCTATCATACTTTGTTGTAGTCTGAGGCGGCCATTGTTTTTGTATCGCGGGTTAGTCCCTCCATTCCCCGGGTAGACAATTGACACGGATGAAAAGGAATTGGCCATTGGCGCGGATTCTAGTGTTATACACGTTATTTAATTTGTCAGTTACGCGGTATTGTAATATCTCCGACGGTATGAAATGGCATTATTCCTTATGAATGTTACACAAAATGTTGTTATGCTAAATGAGTATTTTAATATTACGTGACTGTCATGTAATGCTACAAAAAAATACACGTTTTGTTTTTATACTGGACGTTTGTTATCCACTTCGTAGTTGAAAGTTGAAATTATGCAAAAAAGTTCCCCGTATGGTTGCGGGGGTAGAATAGTGCCACTCCATGTCTTCCCGTGGAAGTCGTAAGAGGCGACTAAGGGAATAAGGGCTTGTAGTACTGTTAGGCGATGGGCTTGCAACCTGTCACTAATGCGCTGTTAAACATCTTAGCCTAATTGTGCAAATTGTGGTTACAGCAGAGTTATCAACAAGTTTTTGGAATTGTTGGTAATTCTGTAGCTCTGCCTATCCCACTCTGGGAAAGAAGGCGTGAAGGTACCTATGTATGTATGTATGTATGTTTATACTGATTGAAACGCGCCCAGTATTTGTAAACCTTTAGACAAATAATTTTTGACGTGATCTTCTCTTTTCAGCCGGCAAAGCAACAAATATTAAGCCAACCTCCAGTAGTGGAGAGGAATTTGAAGAAGAAGAAGAAGATGTACGGCTGACAATAAAGGAAAAAAAACCAAAACGTATGAATGGAATGTTTGTGATACAAACTATTGCAATGCAGCCGAGCGTGCCACCAACCCGACCTGGGTACCGTTAGTAGTGTTGCTAAAGTATTTGACTTAATTAACTTTTTGTTATTTAACTTTAAGAGGCCACATAAGATAACACGGCTTCACAAAAATCAAAAGGGATGGCTTTGTGCTTCCCTGCGAAGAATGTGAGATGGAGATAGTTGTGTTTGAGCACACTCCGAAATATCAGTCTACTCTACTCTTTGCCAGATTCCCAAAATACCAAATGCGTATAAATAAAGTGAGGATAATCAACAGTAACTTAATTTAAATATATGTTTTGGGATTCCAGTAGTTATTTTGAGAAACTGGCATTTCGGCAGTGACCGGTTGTGTGCACGCGCCATCATTGAAACGTCAAATTCAAATTCAAATAATTACTGTTTACTTCTGATCAACAACATTTATTAAAAATGGTTTAAAGACATTAAGAAGTAATAAGTAATCAACTATTGAATCGAAAATCAGTGTAACGCATGGTAGGGTTTCAATTTTTTTACAAAAACATTAGAAAAAGGTGTCATGGCTGAAAAATAAAATAATATGACCAAGTTGAAATATACAAAGAACAGACACATCACAGTCACTACCGACTTTATCATATGTGGTCTCCTAATAAACTTGCAGTGGGGGGGTGGGGAGAGGAAATTGAAGAAGTCGAAGAAGAATAAACTAACTATAGACCAAAAAAATTCGTTGATGTAACTCATAAATTGATTGATTGTGATATCTAGTATTAAATAAAAGTAAAAAAAAAGTGTCTGTTGTATTCTTTCTCTCTAACATTAGGTATAATTTTCGAGTATGGAATATCATTTCATAAATTACGTAAATGTACTAACTTCACTCTTATCCCTTTACAACACCCTTAGAAACCAACTCGAGTTAGTAAACTTTCATTTTAACTCCAAATTAGTTTCTAAGTCACTATGGAAGAACAGTGCAATAAATATTAATAGAAGAAAAATACATGTTTAAAAAAGAAAGAAATGTCGCTAGTAAGTAAAAGGACAAGAAAGAATACAGAAAATATGCATGTAGGTACTTACAGCTGTCATTCGGAGCATAATACACATTTTCATATTCCTTTATTCCCAGTAGTTCCGTGGAAGAAGTTCCGTGGCGGAACTAGTGAGACTTTTTTTCCCAATAGTTCCGTCACGGAACTTCTAAAGAACTACTGGGAATAAAGCTTTTTCCTTTTTCATTCCTTGAAATCCTTTTGTACAAAAACGAATTCCCGCACTGACTTAATTAAAACCAGGATTAAATTAAAACAATGGTTACAATAAAACCAAATTAGGTATATCATATTTAGCTATTTCCCGTTAGCTAGATTGTGGCTAGTTTGGCCCAACCGGTTTTTTTTTCCCGCTGCTGGCCAGATCAGCCCTAGGCAGCTTTAGGTTATGTTCGTTTTACAGATGACCCGGAGGGACCTGGGGTTTGCCCAGAAATAGGAGCTCCGCGTGAGCGAACCCTAGGTTAACCCCAGGTTAAATGATAAGGAGCATTGTGAAGATAATATGTTGAAGATATCATGAAAAACTATGTCAGTACATTTTCCTTTCCAAGAAAATATTTCTTACATACATACATACATACCATCACGCCTTCATTCCCAGAGTGGGGTAGGCAGAGCTACAGAATTACCAACAACTCTAAAAACTTGTTGATAACTCTGTAACCACAATTTGCACAATTAGGCTAAGATGTTTCCCAGTGTATTAGTGACAGGTAGCAAGCCCATCGCCTAACAGTACTACTAAAATATTTCTTAGATGAAAAAATTTACGGAACAAAAAACAAAAACGTACAGACCTAGTTCTTTATAATAACTACAACATATTCAAGAATTCTTGGAAATCGGGCTTAATTTAGGGGATGAGAAATGTGAGCGAGTCCCATTTGTTCCATAGAACGTGACGTAATAGAACAATTTGAGAAAATATTATCCCTATTTGTACTATAGAACAGTTTGTACTTTTTGGTCTCAAATTGTTCCATAGAACAAACTATGTGTATGTAAACTTCTTGATGTAAACTGGCCACTCGAGAGTGATTTGCTAGCACTTGTCTTAGTGACATTGATGATTAGATAAAACGCACCATAATGGATTTTGAGAGAGCAGCAGTCGCAGGGTACTCACTTCTTTATTGTTGTTTGTTTACAATGATTATATTGGATCTTTGCTAATAAAAAAAGTCGGGTGAAATGCTAGTATGTAGTTCCATAGAACGTAGTGGGAAAAATAAGTCTCATTTTGTCCGATGACGTCATGTTCTATGGAACAAATGGGACTCACTCAGAAATGTTAGAGCTGGAGATTATAGCGGCGATTCACAATCCCTTTATGGTGCATTCCAATATTCAAAACTGTGGATAGAACAAAAAAATGATTCATTGTTGACGACACCACTAAAAGGCACCCTTAGGGGTGTCGTTAACAAACATCATTTGATAACGACACCACCGCAGGGCTGAGAAATATGTTTTCCATAGATATTATTCATTATTATTATTGCACATTACACTTTGACTATCAATCAAAATAAATTTAGTTTGATTTTTCTCGATATATTGTACAACACTAATCCCCGGTAGTGTTGTTAACATATGATGTTTGTTAACGACACCCCTAGGGGTGCCGTTTAGTGGTGTCGTCAACAATGAATCAAAAAAATCCGTGGAATGTGACAAATTTTAGCGAGACGTCACAGGTTTGTCCACGGTTTTGAATATTGGAACGCACCATTAAATAATGTCAGATTCATATAAAAACTGTGAATTTTAACAAATTAACTTATCTTCGTTTAGCCAAGAGTTAAGATTTACGTGCAACAAAAACATTTCCAAGATTTTTTATCACCATCGGGAATTTATATCATCGTCGGGTTTATTGAGTATATTGGCCACATGAGGGCTCTGTTACACGTCGGTTATAATTTTATCCGCCTCGTTAGTAAATCCATTACTTTCCGCGCCTAGGCAATAATGTACTATTTAAACATGAAAACAGGTAAGCATTTTTGTCTTTTCGTGTGGTGACTGTCATGCGTCTCGACGCATGCTGTCTAATACGCATCTTTTCCAAAACTCTAGAACCGTCACATCAACACTTTTATTCGTTACTCGACACTCTTGATTTTGTATGAAAAGTCAGGATTTTCGAACCTCTATAACACCAGCAAATGATGGTTCTAGAGTTTTGATGTCATATAGTGAAATGCTCAGAGCGATCATCTGATCAGATTAAAAACACTTTTATTCGTTGGCCAGCACTTTTGATTTTGGGCCCAAACTTGTATGAAACGTGAATGGTCTCCTTTATAGATAGCTAAAAAGTGTCTTTTGGAACACTAAAACACAATACAAAGTGTGGTTGCTGAATTTATTATCAACAAGTTTCTGAAGTTGTAGGTAATTCTGTGGCTCTGGCTACCTGGCTCTGGGATTACAGGCGTGAAGGCACTGGCAAAATGGTTTTAATGAAAAAAAACACTTACAATAAAATCGAATTATGTATATCATATATTTTTTCATTAACGATGGGCTAGCTCGTTAGCGTTCTTATCTCCAGGGCCTCTATTCAACACGGTAAAAACGGTGTTAGCTATACAGCTGTTATCGTATTGTCACAGTTTTGATACACTCAGGGGCAAAAATATCGGGTCAGAGTGCGTTTTTCATACAAACGAGGCCTTGGTTTCTTGCCAGGGGTTGTTTTGAGTAAGGTTTAATGGTGGATATGCCGAGGTTCAATAGAGGAGGTCAAAAGTTCTTAAGATACCTAACTTATCGCACAATCAGTTAACACCACAGCGAGAGAGTTTGTGACAGCATTTGGATTTCCTTACATTTTATTGCCATTTCAGATGTTTCTGCACATTTCTGGCGTTATCCGCAGATTAAATCGCTTGGGTATCGTAGGCACTCTAGAAGTCCTGTATCGATGCTCGTGGTGTCCATCATCAGATTTCACTGAAAGCATCCCGTGGCGAGGATCCAAGGCTTCAAAATAGCCTCTTTAGTATGAAAAACGCACTCTGACCCAGTTTTTTTGCCCCTGAGTGTAGCTCTTCGTGTCTTCTTGAACCTTGGCATTGGCGGAATCATCGATGGTTTCGATGGCGTTATAAAATCAAATTGATTGATTGATAGCTCATAGCCATACAGAAATACAATTTCAGAAGTACGCTACATAAAATAATATTTGTCAGATTCATATAAGAGCTATGAACTTGTTAACCTGGGGTTAGCCTAAGGTTAACATATTCGTGCAAGCGTGTATAAAAAAAAACTTTTTGAGAATTTCAGCCGTAATTTTGTGTAGTGAATCTACGGACATGACTGTTACTGTGAAGAAGAAGCGCCGCAAGAAACTCCAGCCTAGAAAGTAAGTAGTGAATAATATTTTCCCATAGTTTTTTATCGGATAACTTCGTATTTATCTTGCTTACTCAACTAGCTTCAGTACACATCAATAAGCCAACTGAGAAAGCAAGATAAATACGAACTTATCCGACAAAAAAATGGGAAATTATTATTTACTAAGTACGGTCACGGAAGTTAATTTGCTACCCTTTTCAAAGAAAATCTGATTGAAGACGTCATTGTCATTAGTGATGCCAAGTCATTTGTAATTGATAGGAAACTCAACCTTATTGCTGTAGAATGTCAGATTGACTTTGGACCTAAGGTAGGTAGCAAATTTAATTCCTTGACTGTACATATTACAAGGTAATAAAACTAATAAAGTAATATTTTTTTCTTTTTAATTATCAAAAATAAAATCATTACAAATGTACGCTCAACAAAATAAAATTAAATATAATAACTAGGAGAACAATATGACTAGGTCTCTACGTCAGGAATGATAATTAAAATCTATCTATCTGGACTTGTTTTTTGGAATGTCTTTTACAAATATTAAAAAAGTTCGGCTTCGTGCGTTGTTTGGTCACTGTTAACCTAACACGCTCCTCCCGCTTCGCTCATCGTCGCACCTAACTGGACCCTGTCGTATTTGGCATATCGCTTTTTTCCCCAAACTGTAAATATTTCAGGATTCTTATAATACTTATCTAACCTTTTTTTTTTTTTTTTTTTTTTTTTTTTTTTTTCTCGCTGGGGAAATGCGTTTACGCATACCACCCAGGTCCAGGGGGACCTGGGATGGTTATGTGGGACTCACCAACCGAGAACGGCCGGAATACCCACTAAAAACCCAGCGGTAAACCATCTGCGTTTGTCAGGGAGGTGCCACGCGATCACGAACAAGCGCATTCGGCTGTGGCACCTCGACGCCAATGACTCCGGGAGGGTGCCTTGGTTTACTAAGGCACCCTCAGACTTCCGGTGCGCCCCGGTGGACTAAGGGGTCCCCTGACCCCTTCGGCCGGCGCACTGTTACGGTGGGGGAAGGAGGTGCGCATAGCGCCGCCTTGCCCTTCCCCTCCGTCGTCTGCGGAGTGGGTCAGCGAGAGCGCTGGTCTCTCTAGCCCGCTCCGCTTCCTCCTTCTGCGAGATGACTGCTTCGCAGAAGGAGGTAACCGCCCTCCATCCCCTTTGGCTGCCGAGCATGATGTTGACTAGGCTCGGCAGCGAGAGGTCCCCGCCCACGGTGTTAGTGAGCAGGAACCTCTGAGGCCCCCATGCGGGGCACTCCTCCACGGTGTGGCGCACATCGTCGACTAGTGCGCCACACTCGTGGCACCTAGGTGTGCTCTCTCTAATGGCAACCTGGTGCAGGTACTTTCCAAAGCAGCCATGCCCAGACAGCACCTGCACCAGCCTGAAGGAGAGCACGCCGTGCCGCCTGGCCACCCACCTCTCCAGGTGGGGCTGAATCGCTCCCACTGTGAGTAAGCCGGCTACAGGGGCCTCCAACGCCTCCACCCACCGCCTCACTTCTTCCTCTTGAGCGAGCTCCCTGACGCTCTGAATCTCCAGAGCGTCAGGGTGGTCGCCCCGCCTCCTCGTCTCAACCCGGTACTCATGTACTCTGGTGAGCACCGCCGCCGCAAGTTCCCAAGGGGGGTCTGCCGCCAACAACGTCGCCGCTGTAAAAGACACCGTCCGGTAGGCCCTGGCTACTCTCACCGATATGACTCTCTGCGGGCGTCGCAAGAGAGTCTTGTTCTTCGTGGTGAGAGCGTCTGACCAGACAGGTGCCCCGTACAGGGCCATACTCCGGATGATGCCGGAGTATAGGCGTCTGCAGGCGTTGGCGGGCCCCCCCAGATTGGGCAAAAGCCTACCCAAGGCAGCAGCGGCGCTCACCAGCTTCGGGGCGAGTTGTGCAAAGTGCGCCCCAAAGCCCCACCTTCCGTCGAGTACCAGGCCGAGATACCGCAGCTGGGCCCCCACTGCTATCACCGTCCCTTGGACAGTTATAGTAGCCCCCCTGGGAGGTCCTTTTCGCGGTTTGTGAAATAGAAGGGCCTCTGTTTTGGGAAGCGCCACCCTGAGGCCCAACTGTTCCACCCGCTCTACCACCAACGACGTTCCGACCGAGGCCAGCCGCGCGGCCGCCTCAAACGTTCGTCCCCGGGATGTCACGAGTGTCTCTCATCCCGGGGAGCAGCGGCTGCCGTAGCATCCAGTCAAAGCCGATGTTCCACAGGACAGGACCGAGAACAGATCCCTGTGGAACACCGCAACTGACACGTCGCTGGTGAATTTCATCATTGGTGCCCTCCCACAGGACCTTTCTGTCCTGGAGGTACGACCCCAACACCAGCCTGAGGTAGAGGGGCACTCCGTGAAAACGGAGCGCCTCTTCCAACGTCTCGAACGGGATGGTGTTGAAGGCATTCCTTACGTCCAGGGAGACGGCCAGAACACAATCGCCCGACCTGACCGCCTCCGTCGTGAGGCCTTTTAAGGCGTTCAGGGCATCGATCGTAGAACGGCCCGCCCTGAAACCATACTGGGCCTCCGATAGGTCCGGGCCCACTTCTTCGAGGTGCTGAATGAGACGGGCAGCGATGATACGCTCAAAGAGCTTGGTTGTCTCATCCAGCAGCACGATAGGCCTGTACCCCGACGGTTCGTCTAGGGGTCGACCCGCTTTCGGAAGAAGGCACACCCTGCCCTCTTTCCACAGCCTCGGAAACTGTCCGACACGGAGGCAAGCGTCGAAGAGTGCCCGAAGCTGCTCCTCCAGGTACTCCGCGGCTAGAACTAGGATTCGGCCTGGTACCCCGTCGGGTCCAGGAGCAGTCCTCCTGCCGCGGAGCCTGTCGAGTGCCACCCCCAGCTCACCCCTCCTGATAGGAGGGAAGTCTGGTTCATCAACCCCGTCACCTCTTTGGGCAGGAGTCATCCTGGGAGGAGTGTGTTCGGCAGTGTCCGGGAACAATTCCTCCATCACTCGGCCGAGGAGGTGCGGCGGCATGGTCTCCGTAATCGGGGTGCACTGGGCGCGAAGTTTACTGCGCGCCATGCGATAGGGGCGCCCCCACGGATCCCTGTCCAGGCCAACCAGCATCTCCTCCCGCGCCCGGGTCTTGGCCTGGCTAATAGCCAGCTGCAGAGTCTTTTTCGCCTGACGATATGCACCCCGCAGCTGGCTCTCTAGCTCAGGGTCCAGCCCGTTGCGCCTGCGAGACCTGGTATAGGCTCGCCTCGCCCGGACACAGTCCATTCGAAGGCCAGCGATTGTGGGCGACCACCAGTATACTTGGGGCCGCCGTGGCCTTCGACGTGCCCGGGGCATGGCCGCATTGCAAATCCGGGTCAGGGAGCTGCGCATACGGCCAGCAAGCTCTTCCGTATCTCCGTTCGCTGCTTGGACGCCAGAGGTACACCATTTTTCCACTATGGCCGCCTCTTCGGCCAGCTCCCGGTCGAGCCGGCCAACTGCCCAGCGGGGGAAGCGGCTCGGGCCCCTAGGAGGGAGCACCTGACCCACGAGAAGGGGGGAGACCTCAAATCTGATGTACCTATGATCAGACAACGTCTCTACCCCCTCCTCCACCCTCCATCCTTCAACTCGGCGTGCGACAGCCGGAGTCGCAAACGATAGGTCCACCACAGACCCTCCTTGCCATCGCACGCACGTATGTACGTCCCCTCTATTTAGGAGGTTCATGTCGGAGATCAGGGCCCACGTCTGGACGGCCCTTCCCTTGGGGTCCGTGGCAGGGCTTCCCCACATCCGAGATTTGGCATTGAAGTCGCCAAGGACAAGGATGCTCCCTGGCGACCTCCTTGCCACGGCTGCCCTGACGGAGTCGAGAAATATCTCGAATTCCGCCAGGGTGCGGTTGGGGGAGAAGTACACGCCCACTATCGTGTACTCTCCCCATCCAACCACCACAAACCCCAATCCCCTTTCGATCACCGTGAGAGGGGGACCTACGCCGGTTCGTGTCAGGACTGCGATCGTACCCTCTAAGTCCCCTACCCAGTTTGCCTGGGGGGGGACAAAGTACGGTTCGCAGACCACGGCCACGTCAATTTCCCACTGCGCCAGGGATTGCATTAGCAGGTCCTGGGCCCCGGCACAGTGGTTGAGGTTCCCTTGGAGGAAGTTAACATGTCTGGCCATTTATTCAGACATATTATCTTCCTCCTGGCCGCGGTCAGCGGCGAGATGCGGGATGGTAACTTGAGAGCCACCAGCACTGGATCCATCGGGGCGGGAGGGCACAATGACGGGACTTTTTGCCCTAAACGTGGCCCGAGTTGATGCCGCTGAAGCCTTCCTGGCAGGGGGGTTACAGTCCCTCCCCATCATAAAGTGCTGCGAGGGTTTTCCAGCGGCAGTACAGACAGCACAACGCACTGGTTCCTTGCAGCCCCTCGCCATGTGCCCGTCATTGCCGCAGCGAAAACACATCTTACTGCGGTCAATCGCCGAAGGACACTTGGGCACAGTGTGCCCAAGGCCAAGGCACCGATAGCACCGCAGTGGCTTCTGGGGCAGAGGTTCAACTTTAGCTGAACCCCAGCCAACCTGAAGTGACCCCGCATCAGCCAAGGCCTTAGCAACCAGGACTGGGCACGTAAGCACGGCCATATCCATGCCCCTGGGGCCGGAATGCACTTCTCGAACCCTGATAAGGTCTGGGGAGCATCCGGTCATCTGTCCTACCGCTTGTGCTACCTTCTGAGGCGAAGCTGTGTCGTCTAACCCAGAAATGCGAAGCTCAACGCACTTAGTGGGGCGGACGACGGTGGCCACATCTTTGCTTGACCGTGCGGAGCCTTTCCGCAAGCCGATCTGCCGCATCAGCGGGGGCGTTAGCTGGCAGCTCCAGTACTCTCCCTCCGCTAATTGCCTGGCGGAATGTTACGCGGCTAATGCCAAACTCTGCCAGGCCAATGCTTGTTTCCGCCCGGTCAAGCACGTGGGCGTATGTTACCCCGCTGTGCTCGGCCTCCGGCAATAGGGTGATTACCACCACCGCAGAGTTCGAGGCCGAGAGATTTGGTCTGGCTCTACGACCCGGTTTTTGGGCCGGTTTCTCGGTTCGAGAAGCCTTAGCTAAACGCTCCCCACCTTTTTTCCCCTTACGCCCCCTACGTACCACGTCACACCAGGAGTCACCAGCGGCATCCCGGTCCCCAGATGGACCAGCGGTTGGCTGCGAGGCCACGTCTTGCTGTGCGGCGCCCGGTTGATGTTGCTGGGAGGCCAGTTTGGGCTGCTTGGGCGATTTTTTTCCCTTTTTAACGCCAGGGTTGGGTATTGACTGCGCCCGCGGCTGGGTGACTGCGGGTTGCTGCAGAGGCGGCTTTTGTTTTTTTGATTTGTTCTTTCCCGCTCCTAGGGCCGCTGCCTGTTTAGTCCCCGAGGTATCCGCTGCACTCGGTGGTGATGCAGGCTGGTGTGAAGGAAGAGCACTCCTCTTGGCATCCGCCGCCAAGGGAGGGCGGTGCCTAACAGCTGGGAGTAAGCGCTCCTCAATGCCCGCAAAGCGGGCATTTATCATGTCCCCAACGGAGACTATGATAGCCCGCTTCAGCTCCTCGAGGGCATCTCCATCCAGAACAGGTGGGGGAGGCACATCGCGGGCTGGTGAAGGTGCCCGTCTTGACGCCGAGGACATGGAGGCCCGCATTTCAGCGAACTCGGTCCTATAGGATCGGACCTCTGCCCGCAGGTTGCCCACCTCCCGGCGAAGGCGGGCGTTGTCTACTCGCAGGTTTCGAGTTTCGTCCGCCTCCGTCCGAGACGCAAAGGCCTCCACCACGTCCCGCAGGCATGTCACTGCGTCTTTCAGCTTCTTGACATACCCGCCTTTTAAGTTACCGGACTTTTTGGCCACCTCAAGAACGCCAGCCATAGCCTTGTCTGCAGTCGACCTCAGCTCATCGGTTGGGGCAAAGGAAGAGCACTCTGTGGGTGTCTCCCGTCCAGCCTCTGTACTTTCCAACGCAACTGCAACTGGCTTCTTACGGAAAGCCCGGCTCTGTGCTTCCTTCTCTTTCGAGACCGCACGAGCAGCATCCTCCAGTTGCTGAAGTTCGGCGGCGGCTCTGGTTAACCCAGCCGCTACAGCCTTGCCCCTGCGGGCAGTTGCGACCTTTGCCACCTCTTTGGCTCCGGCCTCCCCTGCGTAGGTCCGCTTTCGCAGGGTCCTGTCCGATCCAGTCATAAAGACTGCAGGGAGAGAGGAATCCGACATATCGCCGGTGTCCACTACCCCCTCTTGCTCCCGATCTGACTGATCAACCTCCTCAGTCTGTTCTAAATAAATATTTTGCGCTAGGTCATTATTAATTGCATCATCGTCGGAATCCAGTGTGGAAAAGCTAGGGTTGTGTTTTCGGAGATCGGTATCTTGCCGATCTACGTGGCGGCTTTTGCCCCCCCCAGAGTACGTGGGGCAGCCCGTGTCCATGGACACGGAGAGGGATTCTCCCTTTCGGGTACCCTCCTGGGGTAGTATCTTTTTTAAACCATCCATTTCATACCATCCATTATCGACATTTACGGGGATGTCGGCCCCTAGATTGCGGTACTGCCACCGAGGGGGAAGGGAAGTTCCCTATCCCAATCGCAAACAGCTAAACATACTGGAGACGCCGCGCACGTACCATCTCCAGGGTTTTTATAGAGGTTTTCCGTCCTCGCAGCCCTCGAAACGGCCCTCGCCCCGGACGCCTACAGGCCCGGATTGCGAGTTGACCGGCGGTCGCCCTAACCAACCGCCGCTCCTAGACCTCAATGGTCCCCGGCTCTTCACAAACGCCCTCTGCAAAACAGAGGGACGTAGAGAGAGCTACACGCCCCGCCTCGCCCTTCACTTGGACGAGGCTGCCTCACTCTTCAGTAGAGTGAGGCCCTTCGTGCCAGTTTTGGTCCGCGCCAGCTAACCGATACCCCCCATATCTGAGGGGCGTTCCCCTATCCGCCACCTGGGGACGCGTCCGATGGGAGACTGGCAACTCCACACGGATAATACTTATCTAACCTAACCTAACCAGAGAAACCAGAGTTCTATAAGATGGCTGGAAAATTAATCAGTTCGGCGTAAATGATATTCGGAGAAATGGCTGGAAAGGAACTGTTGCACTGACGAAACATTATTCGTTTAATAGTTCTTTGGCCGATCAGTTCTCCAAGCCCCCCAAGCTACACGACAACGTCAGGGCTAATATACGAATGTCACAACGCCCTTTCCAAGGTATGTAACATTAACCCCATCACCCTACAGTGGATAATGGGACATAGCAACTCACGCGGTAATGATGCGGCTGACGTACTCGCGAGAAGAGGCTCAGAAACGGAATTGATAGGTCCTGAACCATTTCTGCCCCTGCCGACCAGCTGGCTGCGTAATAAACTGCGCCGAATCACCAAGGTAAAGCAACAACATTACTGGAGCAACCTAAACACCTGCAGGCAAAGTAAGGAGGCCCCCTTCCGATGATCAATCCCGGATTGTCGCGTAAACTACAAAATATCAAAAGGGCCCAACTCCGATTACTAACTGGAGCCATAACTGGCCATGCCTTGTTTAACAAACACTTGTTCACATTAGGTGTTACAGACAGCCCACTGTGCAGAGCCTGTATGACGGCGGAGGAATCCGCAGCCCACGTCATCATGGAATGCCCTGAGGTGGCAACATACCGGGCACGTCACCTTGGAACACCGAGGTCACTACCAGACGCCATCGGCAACATCAAGGATATGCTAGGCTTCCTGGTAGAACTGGGTTGGCAAGCGTAGCGTCAGCTACGCAGCACGCAAAAAAGGCGCATTTATTGAGTCGTCGAGTTGCGGAAAACAGCCCGTTATAACCTATAACATATAACCTATAGTTCTTTGGGCCAGTGAAAGATTTGGCAAATATAATAATAGAGTTTAAAATAATTCGACCATATGAAACGTTGTTTCATTGAGGATTGTTGAATTGAGGTTACATTTGAATTGACAGGCGTAAGGTAACATAGATTTCTTTTTACTTTTAAATTTGTCATGAGATTCTGGTTATACAACTAGCTTCAAACTTATAATATAAACAAGCAAAATTAGTGAAACAATTATTATAAAGGCCTTAAAGTAATCACAATATTTATTTTATGTTGGGCTCCACCTCTTTAGAGAATCTTAAAGTCTGTCATGATTTTTCCGTCTATGGTGGTTTCACTGGTGATGACATGTTGACTCAAAGTTGATTGACTTTGACTGAATAGCAGGGTAACTAAGAAGATGGTCAGTAGTACGCTCGGCGGTGGCGCCATCTAGTTAGTGCAACGTGATTTACAGCTAGAAGAGAGTTAAACAAATTCCAGCAAAAATTTCATCAAATGTACCATTTCACCGAATTTTATTTCTTCAAAATGCATCTGCTGAAGTCGTGCTGCTTTCAGGTTAAACTTGTGCCACAAATTGTTGACTTAAGCACCTAGAAAATTCGAATAGAAGGGGAAAGTAAACCTAAACTTATTTTTTTAAAGAATTTTCATAAATTTGAAGATGAAACATATCAAGCATTTAGAATAGAAACTATGTAAAGATTAAAAACAGCACCAAATTAAATATATTCTAGTGTTCTGCGACAAACGTAGTCGCCAATAGTCACTTCAACCTGCTAACTTCAATAGCCACGGACCAAAAAAAAATACGGACGTAACGTTGCAGTAAAAAGGTGTGAAGCATGCAGGTCGGCACTTTCGTTCGTTATACACGACTTACCGCACGCACACAGATACACTAGGTAAGACAACGCGTCGAGGCACAGCACGAGGGACTGTTTACGTGTTTGCGTATGCACCTATACAGCCATTTTGCATGCTTCACTCATGATTAGACGAGGTTACGTCAGTATTTTTTTAAGGTCCGTCCTTAAGAGTTTTGTCTATTTCGGTCACCTCTTGTTCGGATTTTCAATCAGTTGTCAGGCGGATCAGTTTGCAGTGGTTCATTTAAAAATGTTGTTGAAACATAGTAAATGTTTCATGTTTACGGAAACCTTTATCAACTATAACTATATGTGCTCGTTTGCCTTCCCATGCTATAAAAAAAAAAAAAAAGGAAGAAGCGGGTAAATAAATAGTCAAATCTTGTTTTTTAAGATTTGTCTTCGCTTCTTCATGTTACATTACAAGAGCTTATAAAAACTAATCAAGAAAAACACCGCTATTTTATTCGATATTTTTCTATGTCGATCTCCCGGTTGTTTCGGGGGCGAAGATGACCAATTCCAAGATGTCCGGCTTGTATTTTTAACTTTGTTTACTGTTTACTCTACTCATTACATTGTCGATATCACTGCAGTACTCCACGGTAAACCGCCATTAACTAAAAAGGATGAAGAAGATATTTTTCTATCAAATAGATTCTATAATTGGTTATGCTCTTGACTGCTATGGTCTCACATTTAAAACAAACTTAGATAAACTAGAGTCATTGCAATTAAGATTCTTGAAGCTTCTTGTTACTAATAAAACCTAAAACAGCTGTAAAAATGACCTCAAAATTTAATCAAAATTTGTAAAATCTTACCAGTAGGAGTCAAACAAAATTATCTCTTAGCAGTTAATAGTCATGGCAATCAAGAGCACACGCGTCTAGTCACTCATTGTTATAATACTACAGCAATATCTGCTGGTAAGTTTGCAGTTCCTAGATTGTCCAATTTGTTGTCGTTATCTCCTGAACAGATTACCAGCCGATATTGTTCTAGAAACAAACAAACGTAGATTTAAAGCTAGAATACATAGGCATCTCCCGAGGTCATTGTAAATGCGATGCCCACTTTTAATTATATAATAGTGTATATCTAATTATTAATTAAGTACTTTTATGTAGTGATCAACAAGCTGGACCGAAGATTCCGCAGTCAAACTGTGCAAACAGTTTTGTGGAACAATGAATAATATATAAACTTTGTGTTTGTATAATAAATAAATGAATAAATATCCCATGGTGGCGCTAGTAGTACGTAAACGAGATATTTATGCAGTATACGTTTTATATCCTTCTTTTGAATATGAGTGATTTTACTTATTTACTAAGTTTAATTTTATACTTTTTTACATCTCGATGGCGCTATAAAACCAAATTGGTTGATTGAGTGACAACTTTTTTACAATATGATCAGAATCAACATAGTGTTTATTTCTACTTTCCTGGCAGCAGTTTGCGTTGCGTATGGTACGTGTTTTGATCGTATATAATCATGATTTTAGTTTTAGTGATCTCAAATTCTTCTTAAAGCTCTGGTTATAAAACATAAATGTTTTAAAAAACAAAAATCCACCTCCAAAAACGTAAAAAAGAACTTCTATTCAAATGATAGGTTATAGTTTAGTTTTTGGCTGATAAAATTGTGAGTCAACAACACCGCGGGAGAGTCATAGCCATATATGATAGAAGATTGTTCAACAAGGGATTTAAACAAGCCATAATGACATGAGATGTAGGTACCTATTTTAGTTGCTATAACTATCTCAATTATGCTCCAAAATCAGAATCTATAATTCTTATTGAGTACTAGCTGAACAACCATTCCTGGCGACGCCAGGGTGTTTTTTTCATATGTTCCTTGTCCGGACCGTTACGGGCTCAAAAAAAAATTATGTTTTTTTATTCAAATCAGTCGAGCCATTCTCAAGTTTTTCGGGACTGAAGAATGGAAACTACATACATCATACCTTCACGCCTTCATTCCCAGAGTGGGGTAGCCGGAGCTACAGAATTACCAACAACTCTAAAAACTTGTTGATAACTCTGTAACCACAATTTGCACAATTAGGCTTAGTTGTTTAACAGTGTATATTAGTGACAGGTAGCAAGCCCATCGCCTTACAAGAATTGTGCCACTCCATGTCGTCCCGTGGAAGTCGTAAGAGGCGACTAAGGGAATAAAGGCTTGTAGTACTGTTAGGCGATGGGCTTGCTACCTGTCACTAATATACACTGTTAAACATCTTAGCCTAATTGTGCAAATTGTAGTTACAGAGTTATCAACAAGTTTTTAGAGTTCTGTAGCTCTACCTACCCCACTCTGGGAATGAAGGCGTGAAGGTATGTATGTATGTATGATTTTTACACATTTTTTATGTTAGTGATTTTGAAATAGACCCGACCCATGACCATGTATGGCGTGTCTCTCGTCATCACTGTCATCATAATCATCACTAGCATCTATCCATCCTATGGAGATGATTGTCCGTTATTCCCTCGACATAGGCTGACGACAATGACTTCAAGTCGTTAATGTCAGAGATGTCAAATCATTTGTAACTTATTGGAAACTCAACCTTATTGTTGTACTATGTCAGTTGACTTTGGACCTGGTGGGTAAATTTAAGTTTACTGTACAAAGTTGCCAGCAACAGCTTTAAAAAAAGCAGTAGAAATTAATTAGAGTAAAACTAAAAAAATAACATACTAAATTGTTGCCGTGTTTAGGCATTTTACGTCAAAAGTGGCGCCCTCATTTCATTTCTACTCTTGTGTCGCACTGTAAGTAATGTTTTTTTTAAAGCAGAGAGTAATGGTGACTCATAGCTGCAGTTCCATTGGGCAAACAGTTTGCGGCATCCTGTTTGCCGCGGCCTATTGTACAGCCAGCGTCATGAAGTACGTAGTAGTCAAGACCACGAAATAGTTGGAAACATCCAGAATGTGCTAAACTGAAGTGGCAGGGGGGGGGCACATCGCACGCAGGACTGATGGCCGATGGGGTCAGAAGGTTCTTGAGTGGCGTCCGCGGACCTGGACACGAGCTGTGGGTAGGCCTCCAACAAGATGGACGTGAGTGACGGGAGTGACGACCTTGTAAGGATCGCGGGAAAGCGGTGGATGCGAAAAGCACAAGACCGGTCTGAGTGGAGAGCCTTGGGGGAGGCCTATGTCTAGCAGTGGACGTCTTTCGGCTGACATGATGGTGATGATGATCCAGAATGCTCATTAACATTGATGCACGGCTTGAATGTTACCAAGTATTAGGCGTTGTGGGTGCTCCGGTATATTTGTATACAGTGGATGGCCCGAATAATTTGATCACTTAGGCTATGTCGATGTTAAAAGCATTCTGGATGTTTTCAACTATTTGGTGGCCTTGACTGCTACGTACTTTATGACGCCGACTGTACGTACAATGGGCAGAACGGCAAGAAGCCGCATATTCGCTGCCTAAAGTGACTGTAGCCTTAATTTTAATATATTTCAGCTATCAGGTGTTTCAATTGTGAGTGGCCAAAACATAAAAATTGTGGCCAAAAACTGTATAAACATGATGATGACGACGATATCACGTCTCCAGAATGTCCAACCTTCACTAAACATTGCATTACAGTACTTACGTTCAAACGTAAGTATTTATCCATCATTCGCTTTTGGTTAGGAATGGGGATTTTTAATTAAAGTAGGTATTTTGAATATAATTAATAATAATCAGACCTAGGAATATATGGGGCAAAATTAAATGACAGCTAGGAATGGCCTTTATCGATAAACTCGATTATCGATGCTTTTCCCGTATACCTTGTGATCGCTTCAAGTTTTGTTTGTTAAAATATATTTTTTATTGAAACTATGAAATTAAAACAAAATAGCAAAATAATTCTGGTTATTCTTTATTTTAAAAGGATTTTTGAACCTTCACTCATAATCATCATATTTTTTTTCCTCATTGTGTATTTCAGAATTACTGAACCATTTACTATTGTTGAAGTAAATGATCAGAATTTGTTCAGAATTTTTGGTCGTTCATTTAGTCCGTCTCGACTAATGAATCCATTTCAGGAGGCTAAAAGATTTTTCAATTTCTATGCAAGTAGCAAGGGCAGAACTAAATAAAAAAATACACACTTACAATCACTAGTATATGGGAAAAGCATCGATAATTGAGTTTATCAATAGGTATAGACAATCTCTAGCTGTAATTTAATGTTTTCCCGTATATTCCTAGGTCTGATAATAATTATTAGTTGTGGCGTATTTCACAACGAATCATATGCGCCTAAAGACGGAGAATTAATTATTTTTCATCTATTACCAATTTTTAGGGTTCCGTTGCCAAAATGGGAAACAATCGCTTCGTAATCGCAAGTATTGTGTCCATAAATTGTTATGTTCAAAAATACGAAAAAATCACAAAGATAACGCTTTATGCTGTGGAAATGAAGTTGCTTTCAAATATAAATATATTTAAAAATAAGCTAAAAGTTTTTTTGCTGGGGAAGTGTTTTTATTCAGTTGAGGATTTCTGTGACTCGTGTACCTAATTGATTAATTTTGATACGTATATAATATTGTTAAATGTATGTTCAAATATCGATACCTTAAATTTCAATTCGCGTATAGCACAAAATGACGTTTTTGAGTTTTTGATGCCACTTTGTTCAGTTTTTTTTTCTCTATCGATCTGTATTCTCAGAACTTTACTATCTCAAAAAAAATGTTCCATACGCGGACACTTTTTTTTGGCTCCAAGCTACATTTGCGAAAAACCCGGGGCTTTAAAGAACATAATTATCTTGTGAGAAATTTTCAATGGACGTAAACAACAACTTGCAAAACCAATATTCAAAGTAAGAAGCTATTAATTACAAATGGCTTTACACCCAAATGTAAAAAGACAAAAATATATTTTGCGCTTTACGCGGTACTCATATTCGAATACTTCTTAATTTAAGTGCTCTACACTGACAAAGTTGAGTTGTGGATTGTTATTATTGTTTGATTCGAAGCGGGCGGACGACGGCTATCACTTTCTTACGCACCTATCATATCAATGAATAAGTGAGAAACAATTACATCTAGGTATTAGGCGCGACCCGCGCGCTTCTTGTTTACATTTTGTAGCCGGCGCCGGCCTCATACCGGCGCGAGCATTGTTAGTAAATAGTTGTGGTCAAATAACAATTGATTTTTAATGTGAGTGTGTTCGTACCTACCTTATGTCTTGCAAAACTAAGTGAAGTGTTCATGCTATAATGAATAGGAGTGATTTAGAAAAAATGAGTGCGAATAAAATCATAGATTCGCTGGTGGCTCGAAAAAGAAAACTTGAGGCAATTCTAAACCATCGGAGATCAACGCGGTAAGTACTTATTAAATAAGAACTATAAATTAGGGAAATCAGTTAATATTTTATTAATGCTTTTCCACTGGATTTAGTTAATACCTATCAAAATAAATTTCATTTATTGTATTACAGTTTTGTGCTATACACCTTTAATATTATGAATTTCATATCAAAGTTGTGCTATACACCTAAGCCAACGTTACAAAATGCGTTATACGCCCTAATTTGGTTTTATGATTTTACAGAACTATTCCACCGCCAAATGACCCGGAAATTTATCGGTTACCATCTGACAGTCATATTAACAGGTACTCAGTAATACATTTGTCATATTTTGGAATTATTATCAAACGTACAATAAATAACACCTATTAAAAAATTGCATTTTTTTTATTACAATTTTGTGCTATACAGCCTTATTAGTATTAATTTCAAATGAAAGTTGTGCTATACACCTAAGCCAACGTTATGCAATGAATTATACATCCTTAATTGGTATTATGATTTTACAGAGTCACACCACCGATGTGTGATACATGCTTAACAGACAATTTATGTATCTATGGTTGGCAGGCAGGCGGGCCACTACAATAAAAGAACACATCATGGAAGCTCATACTATCTTTTATTTAACCACATAAATCACATTATCTATTATATACATATTAACCATATAATACATGGTGTCAGGTGTAAAGACATGTAAAAAAGCTGTGTGCAGATAATCCTAAGTGGAATATAAGAAATAATGGCGGAAGCAAAAGGAGTGCAGGCAAATGTGGCACATGGTCTCAAGCCACCTACTGGGCACACGGTGTGCGATGCGGAGTCTTGGCGAAGGTTCAAGCAATTAATAACGATTTATTTAAAGGCATCAGGGCTTGAAGAAGAGGCTGAAATTGCCATTTTCCTTAGTTGCGCAGGTGAAGACATAATAGATGTATATAATGGCCTTGAAATCATAAAGTCGTGGGAAGATTTAATTAAAGAATTCGACAAGCATTTTGGAAGTAAAACTAATCAAGTTACCAATAGTTACAAATTTTTTAACATGAGACAGCAACAAGGCGAGTCAGTGGACCACTTTGTCACAAAATTGAAGAATATAGCAAAGTTATGTGATTTCAAGGACGAAAAGAGGTTGTTACGCGACATGTTGGTAATTGGAATAAAGGACAGTAGCACAAAAGAGCGTTTATTGAGGGAAAGTGAATTAAGTCTGGACATGGCCATTACACTATGCAGGGCAGCCGAGGAAAGTAGCAAACAAGTAAAAGAGATGGAGGAAAAAGAGAAAGAAATAGTGAATATGGTGAAGGAAGGAAAAGGGCAAGCAAATTGGAGAGGCAACCAGAATAAATTTCAATGTGGTAGTTGCGGTCAGGAGCATGAGAGAGGAAATTGCCCAGCATATGGAAGAAAATGCACCATATGTAACAGGTACAACCATTATGCCGTTGTATGTCGCTCCAATAAAAATAAAAAAGAAGAATTAACAAGGACTAAGAAGATATCCAGAGTAAAGGTTAATGCAATGCAGGAAGGAGGAAGTGACAACAACTCCAGTTTTGAAGATTTTGTAATAGACACAGTGAGTACCATAAATAAAAAACTAAGTTGGTATGAAATAATTGAAGTGGAGGGAACAAATATTAAGTTCAAGTTAGATTCTGGAGCTGATTGTAACACATTACCCTTGAAATTGTTTAATGAAATAAAGAAAGATGGTTTTTTGCTGGGACAATCCACGGTGCTGGTAGTATACAATGGTCAGCACATACAAACAGAGGGTAGCGCTGAGCTAAATTGTATTGTAAAAGGAGTTTCACATAAAGTCAGATTTTGTGTTGTGGACTTGCCAGTACAACCTGTATTGGGATTGCCTGATTGTGTAAGGTTCAACTTAATGAAAAAGATAGATAGTATAGTAGCCATCGACAAGGAAAATTTTGTTAAAGACAATTTTGACGTCTTCTCAGGATTGGGTAATATAGGCACATATAGTATAAAAGTAAAAGAAAATGTAGAACCAGTTATTAAGCCAATAAGAAGAGTGCCACAAGCTATTAAGGATAGGTTAAAAGAAACACTAGATTGTTATGAAAATAGGGGTATAATTGAAAAAGTTGAGGGCCCAACAGATTGGTGCAATAATCTTGTAATTGTAGAGAAACCAAATAAATCGCTTAGACTGTGTTTAGATCCTAAAGAATTAAATAAAGCAATACTGAGGGAAAATTATCAAATACCATCGCCTGAAGAAATATACCATTCACTTGCAGGTAAACAAGTCTTCACAGTATTAGACATGAAGGATGGATTTTTTCAAGTAACTCTGGATGACAAGGAAAACTTATGCACATTTGGGACACCATTTGGTCGATACAGGTTCAAAAGAATGCCATTCGGCATTTCGTCTGCACCTGAGGTAATGCAACGTATTAATACTTCTATTTTTAGTGATATACAGGGTGTAAATGTGTATTATGATGATTTGATTATCGCTGGAGACAACATGGAAGAGCATGATAAAATATTGTGTCAAGTTATAAATAGGGCTAGAAAATACAATGTAAAATTTAATAGCAATAAAGTGCAATTTAGAAGCGAATTTGTGAAGTATGTAGGGCTCTTAGTGTCAAAGTCAGGAATAAAACCTGATCCTGAACATGTCAAAGATATTATTGAGTTAACAGAACCCAAAAATGTTAAAGAACTACAAAAATTTTTAGGAATGTGTAACTATTTAAGTAAATTTATACCTCAGTATTCAAAAACAACAGAGCCTCTCCGAAATTTATTAAAGAAAGAAGTTGTATGGGAATGGGGCCATTCGCAAATACAAGCATTTAATGATATTAAGTTAAAAATGACTACTGCTCCTACATTATCAGTTTTAGTAAAAAATGGCAATGTAACATTGCAAAGTGACAGTTCCAAAAGTGGGCTTGGAGCATGTTTGTTACAAAATGGCAAGCCAATTTCGTTTTACTCAAGATCTTATACTGAATGTCAACAAAGATGGGCTCCAATTGAAAAGGAACTGTTTGCAATTTGTTCAGCAATGGAAAAATATCATCAATTTGTGTATGGGCGTAGGATTATTATTGAGACTGATCATAAGCCTCTAGTAGCCATCATGAATAAAGATATAAGTAAAATTTCGGCAAGATTGCAACGTATGGTGCTCAAACTCTTAAAGTATGATTTTGAAATAAGATATATTCCTGGGTCAAAAATGTACATTGCAGATTATTTGTCCAGGCATTTTAATAAAAATAATGCAACAGTAGACGCAAGTTTAAAAGAGTTAGTACATTGTTTTAATTCAGAAAATGTTTATGGTCTAGAGAACGAATTAGATATATCAAAAACTAAATTACAAGAGATGCAAAAGGAAACATTAAAAGATGGCAATTTACAGCAAGTCATTGAATGGTATTACACTGAGTGGCCAAACAATGATAGAAATATATATGGAAAAGAATTAAAGAAGTTATATAAATTAAGAAATAATTTGACTGTCAAAGATAATATAGTTTATTATGAAGATAGAGTACTTATTCCTAAAATAATGAGAGAAAATATATTGTCAATTGTTCATAGTGGTCACACTGGAGTAGTAAAATGTAAAAAGCGAGCAAAAAAATCTGTATATTGGCCGGGTATGACAAAAAGTATTGAGGAATATGTGTTATCCTGTAAATTCTGTGAAAAGTATAGACCATCAAATTGTAAACAACCTCTTATATCACATGAAATAACTGACCTACCATTTAGTAAAGTAGGAATGGATGTGTGTCACTTTGCAGGGGATGAATATCTTGTTGTAGTAGATTATTTTTCCAAGTGGATAGAAGTAACAATCTTAAAAAATACAACAGCGGGGAACATAATAACTACATTAATGAAAATATTTAGTACTCATGGTATTCCTAGGTGTATAGTGAGTGATAATATGCCCTTTGGAAGTTCTGAGTTTTTACAGTTTGCACAAAAGTATGATATAGAATTAGTGAAGTCAAGTCCACGCTATCCACAATCTAATGGGTTGGCGGAGAAAGCTGTAGGTATTGTAAAAAATATTATGAAAAAGTGTGTCGAGGAAAAGAGTAGTTTTGATTTAGCTATGTTGCATTACAGGACTAGTCCAGTTGCAGGGTTAGAATATAGTCCATCGGAGTTGTTAATGAGCAGATTGTTGAGAACTAATTTACCTTGTACTAAAAATATATTAAAACCTAGGTTATGTGTTAATGTTAAGGATCAGCTGTTGTTAAACCAGGAAAGAGCAAGGACCAACTATAACAAAAGTGCAAAAGAAAAGAAGTCGTTTAATATTGGGGATAATGTAGTAATTCAAAATGTACCTAATAAGAACTGGTCTCAAGGAAAGATAATAGATAAAGCAGAGGGTCCTAGATCTTTCATGGTAAAAAATGAAAAAGGCAATATAATTAGGAGAAATGAAAAGCACATTAGGCCAAGTGCAAACGAGTTTGCTGTCAAAAGAGATGTGATAACTGATGTACCAGCTGTTGTGGGTACAACTCTACCCATATCTGAAAGTAATAATATTAGTCCTAGTGTTGATGTTACAAATAATGTGCCTGAGAATGTGACAGTCACAAGGGTGGGTAGACAAGTAAGAATGCCAGCTTATTTAAGGGACTATGACTTAAGTTGATTATGTTTATGTTAAGTTAGTTATGTTAAGGCTTAAAATAAACATGGGGGAGATGTGTGATACATGCTTAACAGACAATTTATGTATCTATGGTTGGCAGGCAGGCGGGCCACTACAATAAAAGAACACATCATGGAAGCTCATACTATCTTTTATTTAACCACATAAATCACATTATCTATTATATACATATTAACCATATAATACAACCGATAAATGATTTAGAAATAAATCAATTACCAGCTGAAAGTGATATTAACAGGTAGGTTATTATGCATTTGTCATAGTTAAGGATTAATGTTAAAGAAATACCAAATTATACCGAAAAAAAAGTTTTTATTTTTGATTTTTAAAGTTTTGAGATAAACACCCTTATTAATATGAACTGCGTTTATAAGTCGCGCTATACGCCTTAGCCATCGTAATGCAATGCGTTTTACACCCTTATTAGGTATTATGATTTAACAGAAATACACCACTGCCAAATGATTCCGAAATAAATCAGTTAATAGCTGACAGTGATATAAACATGTACTGTAATCATGCATTTGTTAAAGTTTAGAATTATTAATAGTAAAACGTAAAATTGAATGTAAAGGAATGGATCAATTTGTTAGATTTAATCTTACGATTAAAAGACAGAACTAACCAAAATGATGCTTTAATTAATAGTGTCTGACGTTACTTTAAATATTGCTAAGCGTAAAATGAGGTGTAAATGAGATTTATTTTTTCTCTTAAAACTTTCAGATGTAAGCTTACACAAGAAAATATAATTAGAGCCTATCTTCTGTGTGAGTGAGTTTAATTTATAAGAAAAAATGGTCTTTAGTAATGACATACAGTACAATTTATTACTCTATACTTGTATTTTCATTAATTGTGAGTAATTTGTTTTCGTTTCAGCACGACGCTTGCGCAGAATAAACAAGATGTCGAACATTTGCCTAGAATAATAGTAAATAAAGATAAACACGTTTAAAATTGATAAACATATTATTATAATGAGAAAAATTGTGATCTTTCGTTAATTGACCTAAGAGATTATTAAAATTTGGTTTAGCCCATCTTGCTTCGATATAGTAATAGGACTTACATACTGAATTGTCATAACTGTATGTGTGCGTGTAAATAAGAGCTATCGTAACGTCAACCATCCCCCTAGCCAAGTGGCAAACGTTTGATAGCGTTTGTATTCGTTTCGTCTCTAGTTAAATCGCGTCATTGGTAGACCACGTAGCTAGTCGTATGGCGTAATCTACCATTGACACGATTGGTTTAAAAACAAAACAAGTACAAATGCTATCGGAGCGTTCGACACTTGACTACCTCTAGAGCCATGATTACGAAATCGGAACAAGATGGGCTTTATAAAATGTAAAATAGAGATAGTGTTTCTCTCTTACACTGATTAGATGCGCAATTTAAAATTGTAGCAGTTTTCTTTTATTTTTAAGTATTAATAAAAGTCTTTGACCAGTGTTCGTCGCCAGTGATGACCTACGGATCTGAGACGTGGGCGCTAACAATGGACCTCATAAGAAAGCTCAAGGTCACTCAGAGGGCCATGGAGAGGGCTATTTCTCTGCGTGATAGAATCAGAAATGATGATATCCGCAGGAGAACTAAGGTTACCGACATAGCCCGAAGAATAGCTAAACTAAAGTGGTAGTGGGCGGGGCACATCGCACGCAGGACTGATGGATGGCCGATGGGGTCAGAAGGTTCTTGAGTGGCGTTCGCGGACCGGGAGAGGAGTGACGACCTTGTAAGGATCGCGGGAAAGCGGTGGATGCGAAAAGCACAAGACCGGTCTGAGTGGAGAGCATTGGGAGAGGCCTATGTCCAGCAGTGGACGTCTTACGGCTGATATGATGATGATGATTAATAAATAAGTCTCTTTGGCCTAGGTTCTTTAAATATTTGTAAGATTAATGACGTACAATTTCACAAACGTTCATAATAGTTATTTATTTAGTAAATTAGAAAGTTACGGAAGGTATAAATAAGTAAAGGGATATTAGTGGTGATAACGTTCGTGCAACTCAATAAGTACCAATTAAAGGTACACATTTATTAATAATTGATTATCAGTAATGAATAAATAAACAATTAAATTAACGTTTAAAGTTTCATCTACCGTTTACTCATTTAACACTCGTCAGGCAATTTTCTTTAGTTTAAATTGGTTCTTGAGTTCCGTACTTTCTTGTTTGTTTTCATTAATAAATATGAAAATTTTTGTTGTTTGAAATTAGGTAAAAAACATTAACAAGTTTATTTTAATGATAGGATAACAAACCTATACTTAATCTTGTACAATAAAAATAAATTAAAGTTTTAAGTACAATGAGACTTTTTTGTTTTTAATTTGTTTTTTTTTTAAATCGAATATATTTCATAAATTATGAATTTCTTTACAGTGAAAATACGTATAAATAAAAGAAAATATTCACCAATTTCAGTAATTTTTCATACAATATTGTAATTTTTATATGTCATTTACGACAAAAATAGGCACAATACGATAAAAAAAAGAGCTTTACGCCTTATTGTCTAGTTTTGTACCAAATTATGCTAGGACGTATAAAGCGTTTTTACTGTGGTCAAGGGCGTATAAGACACGCTATCTTAGTAACTACGAGGTTTTAGCATCCGTAGACTATTTTTCGTAAAAGATCTCGTGGTTTTAAGAAAATTGTCTTCAGAAAGGTACAAGATATTTACTAAAACAAAAAAGTTATGAATTTTTTAAATTTGTAAAAAAAGTTTTTTGGCTCTCCTGAAAAGTGGGCATTTGTGCTTTACGCCAATTGAAATTTAAGGTATCGATATTATGTATTCTTTTATGATTGCCGTTTTACAAATTGGAAGAATACTTTGGTAAAATGTTTGATCAGGCTGGTCATTACTAGTTATATGCATATTTTGCAAAATGTATGTGCATATTTTTATTTCCTACAATTGTTGCAAGAGTTTTTCTTGTTTATAGATTATCTAGCTTTAAGTGTAATATTATTTTGCATGCCATTTTTGGTTTTACATAATTGTTCCTTACCACCCTGTAAAATTATGTTTCTAAGCAAATAAATGATTATGATGATTATGAAAAAAAAAAAAAAAAAAATCTAATGATGTGTCTTAAATTAATTTGTAAATTTACGTAATGATATTTCGAATGCAATGTATATTGTTACTGAATAAATGACTATGACTATATGACTATGAATACTTTTAACGAAAATTATTCTCGAAGTTATTGTCAGAAACTGCGCTTCTCAACAAAAGGATGTTAGTGCCGTGGAGATACGCCCTATTGCTGGTGCTCTTTTCCACTTTTATTTTTTGAGTTTGTTTTTTGTTTGTAGTAACGGCTTCGGAACCCTACACTGAGCATGGTCTGATATGCTCTTGCCCGGATAGCAACTTGTATTAAGTACCTATGTATATTAATAAGTTATTTTACACTATAATTATCACTAGACCCCGTTATCAATTGCTCAGTTTGGGGGCAAACGTCACAATAGGGTAGTCTGGGGACTAAATGGAACGGTGTTCATTAACTCGATATAAATTAAACTATAATAATAAATTACTTACAAGTATATTGTCAATTGATTAATTTATCAATGATTAAACCCCGTTATCTTACGCTCAGTTTGGGGGCAAGTGATGGGGCAATTTCGATAATCTGAATCTATAAAAATTAAGTTGATTTACTCTCTCGATAACGTATCAAAAGATCAGATTCATACTTAACAGAGCTTTGCTATAGTGTTTTTTTTCTAAATTATATGAAGTCAAACTTCGCCTGCTTGTAAGAAGCATTTTAAAAATGAAAATGATTTTTCAACCTCTACAGATGTAACTGGCAAAAACTATAGTTTTTTTGTAATGCTCTATGCAGCTTTTGTTTACAATACTGTTATCAATTTGAACTTCCTTATTTTCTAACAACTGATTCATAATTTTTACAGATTTAAAGCCTTGGTTTTTGTTTATTATGTTTGTTAATTTTGCATGAATCAATTTCCCTTTACAGTGCAGCCTCACTAATGAAATTTCATTTTGAATATCATGCACAATATTATCGACTAATTATGTGAAGCAACATCACTATTTGCCCCCAAACTGAGCGGGGGATAACGGGGTGTACTGATTATACAAAAGAAACCGTTGAACACCAATACACTAGGTTCTAGTGTTAAAGAACACCGTTCCATTTAGTCCCCAGACTACCCTATTGTGACGTTTGCCCCCAAACTGAGCAATTGATAACGGGGTCTAATTATCACTCACTGAGCGAGGACGGCAATAGTTCGATTGTCATTATGCTTGTTTACTCTCGCTTTAAACCATATCGCGCTAAATACCCAATCTTTAGAGCAAGTGGCCGAATATGTGTACTTGAAGCAGAAGATTAGACTCAGACGCGACTCAATGATGTCGGAGATTCAGAGAAGAATCCAACTAGGATGGGCTGCTTTTGGTAAGTTGCGGAATGTGTTCCAGTCCAAGATACCCAGGGGGAATTCTACGCCGAATCCACTGCGTGGAAGTTCCCTGTGACTTATGCGCAAAGAGGTTAATTACGGGTAAGAACATGTCGGACCATGCTCAGCGTAGGGATCCCACGCCGTTATTACAAACACAAAAAACATTCTCGAAAAAGAAAAAAATAACGCATTTTCTATTAAAAGTTATTTAGTTGTTATTTGTAGTTGGTATAAACAACTTAGTCGCCTATATCTCTAGAACCATTCATCTATACTTATTCGTGATAGATTTTTGCTCATTATTAGTACTAATATGGGGTAGGGAGGGACATAAGTTACAAGATATAAGTTAAACAAATTGATCTTACATTTTTGACGATACACTTGTCTTTTCAGGAGATACACAAGAACTTGTATCCGTGGTACGAGGTTGTACATCCGACACCAAAAGCGCTTCAGATATGATATATAAGAACATGGTTTGTGACAAGGACTATTGCAATACAGCTGAGCCTGTCACTAACCCGGCATGGGTACCAATAGTGCTGTCGCTAAAGTATTTACTTCAAATAAATTTTATTGTAATTTATTGTAATTTATTGTTATTTTGTCCCTTTACATAAATCATGACCAGGGGTCGGACAAACAGTGCGGATGACGTAAAATTGACGTACCTAATCTTGCACACAGGATGATGTTTTTTATACATTAGTAAATATAAATTTCAGCTAAATATAATCGTGAAGATACAATAGCGAAAAATTAGGGCATTTTTTTTTTCTAGTGTACCTATCGTTTTTCACGTGTCCGACAACTTCATTCAATCTTTTTTACATGATTATGTTAAAAACTTTGACTTGTAGCTAAATTACAAGATAAACAATACTCTTACGTTTAAAATGATGCTACTAGAAGTATTCAATAACGTTAAATTTACAGTTTTTTTGTTATTTTTGTTCCCTAAGACCCCCAATTTTTTCCGCGTCCAGGGCTGGTGTTACATTTTCGAACTTCAAATAAACAAGTTTGGAAACTTTTGTCGTACATGAGAACACTTGTTTTTGGGAGTCTAATATGTGAATTTACTAAAAACGCCCTTAATTTGTCTCCTTTAGAGTTAATATTTAACAAAAAACTAGTTTAAATCGTGTCCACCACATTCGACATAAGGGGAATTCCCCCTTTCCGTTACCGTATATTAGGCTTAAGGTATCATGTTTATTACCAAAATATATCTTTATTTTCATCTAGAAACTTTTGTTTTCACGTAGCAGCACAATATTTGTCTTCAAACGGTCAGTAAACGAAAAAATTGTGTGTTGAAATGTCGTGCTTTGCGTGGTTCAAAATGTGTTCCACCACTCCGTTACCAAGATTTGAAGGTAAAATCTTTATCTTTATGTTGTTGTGATACATTTACCTAAATAATTGTTTATATCTAAACTCAATTTCACTAAAATATCTTTACAATCAAGATCGAATGCATATTTAATTTGTATTTCAAAGTGCAAAACATTACTCCCGTTACTTCCCCTTTCGTTGCCATGTCGGCAGTCATGTATAAGGGGAATCTAAAAAGTAACAGAATGGAAACATAAAGTTATGATTACCTACACTGAGATCACATTTGAATAAATTATAGTATTTACATAGGTAAATTTATTTGTACCACAAAAGTAAATCAATTTGCAAAATTATCTTTAGAATAATGCAACGTGTTATTTTTAATCTGCTGCGTAGTTGCAATAACATTAACCGCAGATATCTCAATTAAATTTAAATTATACGACTAAACTACCTACATTTGTTATAGAAATGGCTCCTCTCACAGCTGCCGAAAAACAAAAACGGTATCGGGAAAGGATTAAAAATGACCCTATTAAATATGAAATCCAAAGAAAAAAGGACGTGGCGAGAATAAAAAAAAATATAAAGGCAAGAAAAATTGCAACTACCAAACTATCAAACTATCCCGAAAAATGAAGCATCCACCAAATAATAGGTACCTACCTAATACCATTGCAGTTGCTCATAATTTGTCTCTCAATAATAATCAGTATTGGTCAGGAAAGTCTAAAATGTAACCACTATAAATATGCGATAACCATAGCCCTCATTTTGCTTTGGTCAGTCGGGTTAATAAAGCTTTTGTGGATTTGTGATCTTGGTATAACTGCAGCCTTATGATTTCGTTACCATTATTTTCGTTACCGTCCTTTGAAAATAATTAACATTTTATTTTATTATTAAATCCCCAATTGATAAACATTGCAATTTGTGTATTATATGGATAAACTTTTTACTAAAGTATCCACGTATAAATAAATTTGTCGGGTAAACCTCATAACGTCCAACTGGTAAAGAAAATTGTAAGTAGTTTTGGTCGTCTGGTAACGAAATAGTTACAATAATCGTAATTTCTTTCAAATTAGTTCATAATGTTTTAAAAATAAAACTTATTTTCATAACTTACTATATTTTCAAGTAAGTAAAGCATTTGTTTATCCCCATTTTACTTTCTTTCAATTTATATCAATAAATGTATATGGTAACGGAAGGGAAACAAATATGAGCCCGAGCCACTTTGAAATCGCTGTATAAATTTAATTTCCGTATGTTTTTTAAAACCATTGCTAAATTAAGATACCTAAGACTCCTAAAAATGCTTCAACACCCTTAAAGTTCAACAATTAATAAGTTCGAAAAAAAATCATCACAAATCTGTTGGTACAACTTTGAAAAAAAATGCCCATTAACGAAGTCAATTTATTGTTCATCTGATTGACAATGTGTCAGTCAAAATCGTACTTACTCATTTCAAGTGGCGATATCGTTTAATAAAGAGGTTGATAAATGATAAGTGATAATTGTTAATAAATACATACATATATACATACAGGCCCCCGTGTGGTAGCCGGGTTAGAATAGTACCACTCCATGTCTTCCCGTGGATGCCGTAAGGGGCGACTAAGGGAATAAAGGCTTGCAGTAGGTACTGTTAGGCGATGGGCTTGCAACCTGTCACTAATGCACTGGTAAACATCTTAGCCTAATTGTGAAAATTGTGGTTACAGAGTTATCAACAAGTTTTTGGAGTGGTTGGTGATTCTGTAGCTCTGCCTACCCCACTCTGAATACATAAACATACATACATAAACTCACGCCTTCATTCCCAGGGTGGGGTAGGCAGAGCTACAGAATTACCAAGCACTCTTAAATAAGTTGTTGTTAATTCTGCAACCACGTTTTGCACAATCAGGCTAAGATGTTTACCAGTGTATTAGTGACAGTTTGCAAGCCCATCGCCTTAGAATACTAGAAGCCTTTATTATTCCCTTGGTCGCCTCTTACGCAACCCACGAGAAGACATGGATTGGCCCTATTCTAACCCTGTGACCACACAGGTAATAATAATTGATTATGAAAATCAAAAATACTATTTGAATTCATCCTATAAGTGGTTTGACGTCATCCGCACTTTTTGTCCGACCCCTGATCATGACATATGTATATATATATATGTATATGTATTACTCGAGGCCGATTTTTGTACATGGCATGAGATCTACAGTTATAGTCCGAGTCCAAGGCCTTAAACATAAATCAATGTTTAAAAATTTAGACACAGTTGGTTTGATCTATAGAATAGAAGCCATGATATTACAGTAGCGACCAAAAGTATTTTGACAACAGCAAAAGCTTTGATATTTTATGCGGCATATTAGTTATTTCAAATTAAATTATGGTAAGGCAATTAATGTCTTAAAACCTCCTAGAAACATGTAAAAAGTTTAGTTTAATTTAATGAAAATATAAACGTGGCCACAAAAAACATCAAATTACTGGTTCAAAAATATTTTGACATTCATTCCATTTCAATTCTACTGATAATAGGGCTGCAAAATATCAGCATTTTAGAAATAAATATTGCAGGAGACTTCTCACAATATGCCAAAACATAAAGAATATTCGAACGATTTAAAACAAGCCGTTGCAGCTGCACTCAAGAAAGGAAAGACACAAGCTGAGGTTTCGCGAACTTTTAATGTATCACGGCAACTGATTAGTCTGTGGAATAAACTGTTCAAGGCTCGAAAGAGCGTCAATAATAAACCTAGATGTGGTCGTCCTCGAAAAACGACTTCTACGGCTGATCGAGTAATAAAAAAGCTGTCCGCAGAAGACCCACGGAAAAGTGCTGTGACGATTAAAGATGAACTAAAAGAAAAGTATAACATAAATATCCATGTTTCCACTGTTGAACTGCGACTAATAGAGCACGGATTACATGGCCGCCGCCCATCTAAAAAACCACATATATCAGCAAAGAATAAGGCGTCCAGTTAGCGTTCGCAATTCGTCACAAGTCTTGGACAAGTGTTGATTGGTCAAAAATTTTATGGTGTGACGAGAGCAAGTTTAATTTGATGTCGTCGGATGGTATTAAGTATGTGCGTCGCCCTCATAATAAAAGACACGATGTGCGATACCAAGTACCCACAGTCAAGCATGGTGGCGGTAATGTAATGGTTTGGGGATGTTTTTCTCGCCACGGACTCGGGCCTCTCGTGCGAATTGATGGGATAATGGATCGATTTGTGTATGGAGTATATTAGATTTAGATTTAGTATTACACGCATGATACCCTATTAGCACGATAACGACCCTAAACATAAATCCAAGCATATCCAGGATGTCTTAAAACGTAAAAATATCAAGGTATTTGAGTGGCCAAGTCAAAGTGCTGATCTTAATCCTATTGAGCATCTATGGGAAGAGTTGGATCGTAGAGTAAGGTGCAGAAATTACTCCAACAAAGAAGCTTTTTTTCAAGCACTTCAGTCAGAATGGACGAAAATACCGTATGAACGTATACAGAAGTTAGTAGACTCTATGCCGGCTCGATGTACTGCTGTTACAAAGGCCAAAGGTTATGCAACTAAATATTAATGACATGTTTCATTTAGGCATCTTACATGCTCGGCAAATTTATTTTATAAAAATGTCAAAATATTTTTGAGCTACATGAAGTGTATATTTTTAGTTTTACTGTTAATGTAATTGTTTAGTTTTATTAATCTAAGTAGAAACGTAACAGGTAAAGGCTCACAACATAGAATTGTAAAGTAATAATTAAATGTTTACTCAATTCATCAACATATTTAAAGATTTTTATTTGTCAAAATACTTTTGGTCGCTACTGTATGTGGAAATTTCAAAATTAGACAACTCCGTAACAAATATATGAACTTTGGAGTGAAAAGACAAAAACGAATAATAAAAAGCGCCTTGTGGGGGTTTATTTCGTACAAAAGGTTAGAAGTAGTTTTAAAGAGATTTCATCATCATCATCATGTCAGCCGAAAGACGTCCACTGCTGGACATAGGCCTCCCCCAAGGCTCTCCACTCAGACCGGTCTTGTGCTTTTCGCATCCACCACGTTCATGCGATCCTTACAAGGTCGTCACTCCATCTTGTTGGAGGCCTACCTACAGCTCGTCTCCCGGTCCGCGGACGCCACTCAAGAACCTTCTGACTCCATCGGCCATCAGTCCTGCGTGCGATGTGCACCGCCAACTGCCACTTCAGTTTAGCTATTCTTCGGGCTATGTCGGCAACCTTAGTTCTCCTGCGGATATCATCATACGGATACGATTCTGCGAGGCGATGGATGTGAGGCCATCCAGTATTAGTACCTAATATTAAGTATTGTTTAATCGTATTGTCATTGTTATTGTTGTTATTGTTGTTGTTGATTGTTGTAGTTTGTTAATTTATTCGGCGCACTAGTATGCACTGTAATGCCGTATAAACGTGTTTGTAATAAATAAATAAATAAATAAATAAATCATTTCTGATTCTATCACGCAGAGAAACCCCGAGCATAGCCCTCTCCATAGCCCTCTGAGTGACCTTGAGCTTTCTTATGAGGCCCATTGTTAGCGCACACGTCTCGGATCCGTAGGTCATCACTGGCAACACACACTGGTCAAAGACTTTTGACTTCAAACACTGCGGTAATTTGGACAAAAAGGTGCTGCGAAGCTTCCCGAACGCTGCCCAGCCGAGTCGGATTCGACGAGTGACCTCTTTCTCAAAGTTGGACCTACCTAACTGGACCGATTGTCCCAGGTAAGTATAGTCGTCAACAACTTCGAGCGCAGAGCCTCCGACTATCACGGGAGTATCAAAGAGATTTAATTTACCGAAAAGCCTGAAAGTGTCTGAACTGAACCTAAAAGTGTTAAAGAAGAATTTGAATGGACCGAAATGTTTGGTGAAGCTGCATTAAAATGGGCGGGTGATGGCACCAGCGTTGGACACTTTTAGCTGACAGGCACCAGTAATGGACACATAACTCTTAATTCAAACTTCATACGGTCGTAAATTGATTGATGCAAAACAAATGAATAACCTTTATCTTCTGTAAAATAAGAATCAAGTGTCCATCATTGGTCCTTGTCCATTACTGGTTCCATCACCCTAATGATATCATTTTTTTTTGTAAAGAAATGTGATCAGGTGTAAAAATTTCGCAGGCCTATATCAGAAAATTTAGTAATGATCGTGTGTAATCGTCTGTGAGCATAACGAACCTGTATCTATGTTATACGATGTAACAAAATGGTAAAATAAAATCCAATTAGTTATACTCCGTCGAGGGTGGGTCGAAATTTCCCAATAGCACTGTCTGCATTAGAGTAGACGGAGCTCAGCTCCGCAGAGCTCCTATTTCTGGGTTGTTTTTGCACTCCGGGCCCGATATAAAAACGAACCTAACCTAACCTATCTAGTATAACAATTTGATTTTTTTTGCCATTTTGTTACATCGTCACACGAAGACGTGTTCGTTCGTCTACTGGCCGTGCGAGTCTATCGACCTACGCGCATTATGTCTTGCTTTTCTTTAGTCGGAATTTCATGATATGAACACACAACACTCACATCAGATGAAGAAAGTATTCGAAATTTTAACATTTTCCCCGTGCATTTTCCACAAAATAACACAATAAAATTGTAGGTTTACTTGTGGGAGGACCTTGTGCAGGGTCCGTCCGGGTTGGTACCACCATCTTATCTATTAACAGCAGCAGTGTTCGCATTGTTGTGTTCCGATTTGGGGATAACACAGCCGGTGAAATGACTAGCATAGAGGCATTCCATCTTAGTCCTCAGGGTTGGCAACGCATTTGCAGTCTTGTGAATGCGAATGTCTATAGGTCACAGTTTCCAATTAACATCAGGTGGCCTGTGTTCTCGTTTGCCTTCCAATGCAATAATAAAATAAAAAAAACACAAAATTGCTCAAAATTGTGGGTAACACAACTGACGCACCCGGTGGCTCGCTGTAAACAATTCATGTGGGGAATCTCCCCAGCAACCCTAAATTCAGAGAAGTTGTACTCTTGACCTAGGGAGCTACATTTAAAAAAAAAGTGTAACCTAATTAATTATTACTCAAATCGGTCTTCTAGACGCCGGGAGGGCTTCCATCCACATGTAGTAGAATACCCAATGGTTCGCACGCAGCGGTTTGCTGCGTCGTTTCTTATTCGCACTGCTAGGGAGAGGATCGCTCTCCCTGCGTCTGTATTCCCGGAATCATATAACCTTGGTGTTTTCAAGGCAAGAGTGAAAATGCATTTTCTGGGTAAGCGTGTACCACCTTCGACCTCGTCGTCACTTAACATCAGGTGAGACAGGTCAAACGCAAACCCATTACGGATAAAAAAATAAGTAACAACAGATTCATGTTTTAGTAAATAACAAATTGTTAAATTAATATTTCGCGTTGCTGGAGAGATGCTGCACAGTAACCCCAAATTCAAATAATTCGTACTCTCGATCGCTCGTTCCCATAAAACCATAATTGCAAAATATCTAATTGCCGATATACATGCTTACCAAAATATTAGATTCCCACAATACCAGTATTTTTATATATCATGTTCCTTTTTATATCAGTTTTATAAAATACCATGTTCTCAATACACCATGTTCCCTATAAAACCTTATACCGAAAATATCAAATTTCGAAATCACAAGAATCTCAAAACACTGAAATACTTTACAAACCTGATAAGGAAAACACAATTTTCTCGAAAGAACTTGATCTCGCCTTAGCATGATCATGTAACACTAGATTTTTCAAAGAGCAGATTTCAGATAAACCATATTTTCGATATACCAGATTGAAGAACACCAGATCCCCAGAATATCAAATATCAAACAAGTACGGTCAGGTGCTTCAGGACTTCGTTTGCGTTAAATACCAACTTTGTCACTCCTTTTCTCTTCTTTTGGGGATGAGTTGTAAAAAATGCTGAAATACATGTCTAATGAATTTTATTCAGAGATATTCAATCCAAGATTCAAAAAATAGGTCAAAAAAAAACTCTTTCACCTACTTAGTGTTTGAATTTCAAAAAACCCCGTATTTTCGGTTCTTTACGTTACAAAAGCAAATCCAGATTTAATGTTTCTAGCTTCCGAAGTATTGGCGTTTGTGACGATGAATCAGTCCGTCAGGACAGGTCTCTTTATTATATATAAGACTAGCTTTTGCCAGCGACGTTAATGTTTTTTTTTCATTACTTATATTCATAGACTGTATTTGCCATTTGCTAATGATAAAGTTCAGTACCTGGTTATAAATAGTTGACAGTAAAAATTTGAAATTTACGGTTGGTTTTGTTGTCTAACCGTACTTATGTAATCTACCAAAGTAAAAATCCGGTGTTTTAGGAATTTAGGCATTCGGAAATCAAGTATGTTCAGCATCTGGTGTGTTGGGAATTACGTAAACTGGCAATCTGATATTTTGAGTATCTGGTAGCTTAAGAAACTGGGTGTTTCAAGTACATTGTGTTTTGCCGGCCTAGTGTTATCAAAATCTGGTATTATGGGAATTCGGTTTTAAAGAGAACATGATGTTTTGAAAACATGTTGATTTGCCAATCCGATATAAAAAGAAACACGGTAAAAAGAAAGTCTGGTATTTTGGGTATTTCATATTTCAGAAAACGGGTAAATCGGCAATTAGATATTTTGCTATTATGGTTTTATGGGAACGAGCGCTCTCGATCTATTGAGGTATATTTTTTTAAAGTACAAAGGCGATTCATGTTATGTTGTGTAGATCAGCGTTATGCTTTAAAAAGATCCAAGTGAAAATTCACTTGGACCTTTTTGCTAACCCTCTATTCCCACTAGTTCAGTTGTCCAGTTCAGTAGACTGAACTAGTGGGATTATTTTTCTCGTTTGTGAAGTCTTAGTTACGAACGTGAACGAAGGGGTATATGCTTGTAGTGTCGACGGAGCTCCGCTGCTACGGAGTTCCTATTCCTGGGTGCTTTTGGCCCTTCGGGCCTGCTGAATATCTAACATAACCTACCTAGTCTCTCTTATAATACTAATTTTGGCCAGGTTCAGTCAACTGTACAAACGAGAAAAATAGTTCCACTAGTTCAGTCAACTGAACTAGTGGGAATAAACAAATTACAGGCGGTCAATTCATATTTCCTGAATTATACGAGTGGTTAACTGTGTTGAATAGGTCACCACTTCGACAATTCAGATACGAACTAATTTAGCTACTTACCCGGCCAGCGACTCGGCATTTTGAAGTTCAACTGGTTGTACAGATAGTTGAACATATTGGAGTAAAGGACATTACCCTCATTTAGACAATATTAGCTAACGAGTTATCTCGTCTACCTGCTCTGAAAAGCGTTTTACCTAGCCGTGTTAAGTTGCCTTTCGGACGTAAGAGCATCATTTCTGCTAACGAGTTAACTCGCCTACAGAACTGAGGAGCAGATAAATTACATTAATAGTTAATATATGATCAAACGAGCTTCGCAAGCGAAGTTCGATCAATATTATATGACTCGCTTCATTGGAAGATATAATTAAGTTTACATTATTGTAGTTTATTTAATCTACTGGCAACATTTTGCACGCTTATTTTAGAGATATTTAAAAAAATAAGTATTTAACTTGACTCGAGACATTCTCAAACCCCACCATGTCCGGTAGCAACCTAGTCTTCTGTCCTCATTATTTTTAGAGGTGATTAGATGCAAAACTTTTGACTGGGCTTAATGGGAGGGAGGGAAATTATATCTTCCAATGAAGCGAGTCATATAATATTGATCGAACTTCGCTTGCGAAGCTCGTTTGATCATATATTATTATTTCCTCGCTTCATTGTTCGATATAATTAAGTTTACATTATTGTAGCTATTCAGAGACAAAGTTTTGCATAAATCTTAAGAAACAAAATTAAATTATTTTAATTTGATTTAGTTTTTTATTTAGTAGCCTTTGATTCAAACATTGAACAACAATATATATCTAGGTACTTATTTAATAATTTATAATCTTAATCAGTCTGAAATTCGCTTACAATTGTTCGAAATCAGTTATAAGTTGCATACTGCTCTTGCAAATATTCCCTCGTCTGTAATTTGACAGTTATAAAATTTAGCGAAAATTTGTGAGGTGGAGGTCCACCCTGCAGTCTTCCTAATAAGGTCGACATTGACCCCTGCAGAGGCGGCTGTGGATGTGGCAGCATGGCGCGTGCTGTGTGCGCTAAATGTTGCCACATCCACACCACTTTCTGCTAGAACCTGTTTTATCCACCTACTTATTGACTGTGCTGTTGCGTCCCGATGAGGACGCTTCACAGTTATTAAGAGGCGTTCAGAGTTCTGCGGTCGTTTGTCACTTGTTATTGAGAGATATTCCCGGAGGACTGTAGCCGCACAAATTTCAGGTCTCTCATCAAAATATGGAAGGAACAAAATTGGCTGTTTCCTACCAGCAGTAGAAGTCTTAATTATATCCGATATAATAATTTTTATACCGTTAAAGCAAATGTGTACGTTACAGGTTTTTATAAGTGATAATGTTTGCACACGGTGAGCAGTGCATAAAGCTAATAATATGGCCAGCTTTTTAGTAATCTGCTCTAAAGAAATGGTCGTATTTGGATACCATTCAGCAATATGATCTAGGACTAATTTTGGATCCCATGTGTGTGTATATTTTGGGAACGTAGGTCTCATTTTATATACCCCCTTCAACAGGCGTTGAACGTGTTCATTTTTTCCAATTTTATTTCCGAGGAACAGGGATAATGCTGACCTGTGACTATTAATTGAACCGTAAGACGCTCCGTGGTTAAACTGTTCGGTTAAGAAATGTAAAACCAAATCAACCGAACTATCAAAAACGTCTTTACCGAGTTGTGAACAGAATGTCCACCACAATTTTAACGATACATTATATTGCTGAATGGTATTTTTAGATAAAGATGCCAGCATCAATTCCCATGCGGTCGCAGTGATGCCGCGCCTCTGGTAAGCTAGCCGGAGAGCACCGCTGCACCCAGGGTAAGGTGCTTGTGAAACGGGCTCCTGGTCCTGTAATCAGAACAGACCAGATGTTCTTCGGGGTTCATATATAATATGTCAGATTTTATTAACGATTTTAATAAAGGGAACCACGCTTGAGATGGCCAGATAGGAAAAACTAGAATTCCCGTAGCTTTATCGTGAATTATCTTTTGTAAACATTTTAATATGACCGAAAATGGGGGAAAACTATAAAAGAAATTACTATCCCATTTTAGTGTGAAAGCGTCTATGGCTTTTGCGTCGGGGTCTTTCCGCCATGATACGTAATTGCGACATTTGGCATTGGCGCGGGAAGCGAAGAGATCTATCTCTGGTTGTCCAAATTTATGCGTTATGCGCTGAAAAGCTTTGTTAAATAGCTCCCATTCAGTATCGGGATTCACTTTCCGTGATTCCCTGTCAGCTTCGATATTATTCCTTGTATTAATATACGATGCAAAAATCCAGATATTTCGTTCCTCGCACCACTGCCAAATTTGCCTGGAGAGTTCATTTAAATGCGGGAATTGGACGCCCCCCATGCGATTTACATAGCTGATAGCGGTCGTATTATCTATATGCAGTAGAATAGAGCAGTTGTGTTGGTCATATGCGAAATGTTTAAGTGCAAGAAATGCAGCTAACAATTCCAATTGATTTATGTGGAATGCCGTTTCCTCTAATCTCCAGGCTCCATGCGCGCGAGCGTTATTTGCAAACGCTCCCCACCCAGTTAGCGATGCGTCCGAAAAAATCTCAAGCGAATACGCAGGGGGTATAATCGAATGAAAACATGAGAATATCTGCGTTCTCCACCATATTAGATCGTTTAAAATTATGTCAGGTAATTTGATTTTTCTATCATAGTTCGGATCACGTTGCAAAGCCAGATATTTTTGTCTTTCCAAAATTCTTGTATACAGCCACCCATATTTAACCGCAGGGCAAGCCGCAATAAGAACTCCTATGAGCTGAGAGAGATCTCTGACAGTACAAGTGGGGAGAGACCAAAATTTGTCAACCAAACTCGCGATTTTTTCGCGTTTTTCCCGGGGAAGAGATAATGTCATATCCACTGAATTGAAAATGAAACCTAAATATCGGCAAACCTGCTGGGGTGTTAACATACTCTTTTGAAAGTTTATTACGAAGCCTAAGCATTGTAATATATTGACCGTTTGTTGGACATTGTGTAAACATTCTTCATAATTGTCCCCAATGCAAAGAATGTCGTCTAGAAAAAAAACTGACTTATGACCTTGACTTCTTAGGTATGTGATAACCTCTCTCATAATCTTTGTAAAGGTTCTCGGTGCTAGCGAAAGACCATATGGCAAAGCCGTAAACTGGTATGTTAGTAAATGTGAATGGTCATCTTCAAATTGGAAACGCAAATATTTTCTGTAATGCGCCGCGATAGGTACCAATAAGTAAGCCTCTTTTAAATCGACTGTGGCCATAAAGCCAAGTTTTGGAATGAGCTTAACAGCAGTTCGATAATCTTCCATTTTGAAATGATTTTTGGGAATAAATTTGTTTAATTTTTCTAAGTTTAAAATAAACCGTTTGGTTCCGTTTGGTTTTGGTGCTAAAAAAGTTCTAGAAATAAATTGGTCATCACACTGAGTGCAAGGTGTCATTGCCTGTAACTGCAGTAAATTTTGAATCGCTACATTCATGTCGTCTCTTTCTGTGGTTGACCAATTTATTTTAGGCACACAATCTTGAACAACTGCCCTTTCGAAAGGAATAGGAAATCCGTTTCTGATCCAGTCCAAAATAACAACATTTGAAGTTATTTTACACCAACAATTATAAAAATATTTTAATCTACCCGCATGTTGTACCGGATTCATTGATGCGGAGTGGCACGGGGTTTTCCCTGGCCCGCTGGTCTGGACGACGGATTCGGAACTGGTTTTCGGTTCGCCGCTCCTCTCCTCTGCCCTCCACGCCCCCCCCTGTTCGACGGGTAACGAGAGGGGCCTGACCAGTTTCCCTGAAACTGGTAATTACTGCGCGGAATATTTGAGGTCGAAGTTGATGGCGTAGTCAACATATTTTTTGCAACTGGTACGGATTTTTTGATCTGAAAACCCTGTTTTTCAATCGCTTTAGAGGCTTTTATTTTGTCTGGGAGTTTACTTCCGAACAGTAGCTCATCCCTTTCAGTATCTTGAATGATATTCAAGAAAGGTTTGGCTAGGCAAGGTGTTAATAATTTTGTGCGCACTTGTGTCTCGCAAAAATGCAAATCCGAAAATATGCGACAACTATCGCTCAATATCTTGATGGCTTTCACTACGTCGCCACTTGTTAACAATATTGTCATCGCTCGATTAACAGCTGTGACCCCAATACCTAATTGTTGTTGAGCTGTTTCCATCTTTTTATCGCGATTTCGTGCCATTTCGATAATTGCTGCCGAAATTTCCGCATTTAACTTAGGTGCTTGTAACAAAGTACAATTTTCCGGAACAAGATATTCTTTTAATATCTTGTCCTTTGAATCCCTTGTCAAACCCTTGTGGAGTAACGGTGGCCAGAGTGAAGCCAAATTATTATGTATTTTCTCTCCGAATTTAGGTGTGTCATCTGTAACTTCCCCTAATGCGGAGAGAAGTTCCGGGTCTAAATTGGGTATTTCTATGTTATCCGGAACCGGATTGGAGCTAGCAAGGTCAGGTGTTAAGGTGGTGTCCCCTGGTGGAACAAGGCCCACTGGTGGATCCTCTAATACGCTCTCGTTGATAAGAGGGTTTGGGTATTGCCACGAAATTGGGTTGTCCGGAACCATTTCCATCTCCGGTACTTCGATAAAGTCTTCGCTTTCTATATAGAAAGAAAGAAACCATAATTAATAAAACCCATATAGGAATAAAAATAAAAGTGGGTAGGTTTACTTCACAGATTTGCGTTTTCCTTAACTTTTACCTCGCGGGTAATAATTAATTAACGCTTACATATCAACATGTACCTATTCTTACTCGAATTATGGTACCATGTCTTACATGTAATTTTCCTTCGTGTTGGCTCACGGCCAACCCCCAGGATCACGTCTTGTAGAAAGTATGTTATATTTTCCACACCTTTTATAAATTTGATAAAGTTTAAGGGAAAAAACATTACGAGTTAACGACTGTCTGTCGATAAGAATAACGTAATGAGAACCCTTATTTCAAAAATATAATAATACTCACGAGATTCTTCATCCGATGACGGTGAAGATATACCAACATACTTTCTCAACTTTCGTTGATAATGTTCAACCTTTTCTTGATTAGTGCGCTTACGTTTTGGCATTGTTGAAAGAAAAGAAAATTGGTTTTTACGTGAGCACTTTAACTTCACAGAATAAAGTCTTTTGGAATAGTGGACGCGTGCGTCTGTTGCCGTGCACGAAAAAATAATGAGGACAGAAGACTAGGTTGCTACCGGACATGGTGGGGTTTGAGAATGTCTCGAGTCAAGTTAAATACTTATTTTTTTAAATATCTCTAAAATAAGCGTGCAAAATGTTGCCAGTAGATTAAATAAACTACAATAATGTAAACTTAATTATATCGAACAATGAAGCGAGGAAATAATAATAGCACTTGCGGGTAAGAACCCGCGTGTCATCGGCCCCACGTACTACGAGCGTCTACCCGCTCAACTTAAAAATGTACAATCCGACGAAGCATTTAAACATCAGCTAAGAAACCTTTTATTGGATAATCCATAATACTCCGTGGATGAATATATGGAGCTGGACATGTAAATTTATTATTGTGTTGAAAGGATAGTGGGCAAAAATGTTTGGACGGCACACCCAAGTCCGCCACAGCTTTAAACTACTTTTGTTTGGAAGGTATCAAAGCTATGTACTTCCGTAACAATGTGCATCAAATTCTGTCCATGGGTTCTCTATCTATTTTAAGTCGAATGGGTTTAACTTACTGAGCATTATTGAACAGCATAACATATTAATCCTTTTTTTAATAAAATAAACTCAATAATAACGTTAAACTAAAAAATCTATTAAACAGTGTTTAATTGTCATTACGATCTATTATTATTATTTTTGTTAGATGTTTTGAGTCATATTCAATATATGGCTGGCGGAGCTGGGTGTATTTTGCCCACTATCCTTTATTAATCATTGTATTTTTTGACATCGGACGAGTGACCATTATTCGTTATTTAATTGTTGTTGTGTTAATTAATTATTATTAATTATTCTTGTATTTTTTTATTATTAGTATTTATGTTTTGACGATCTCAATGTAATTTCATATTTTTTGACATGCAATGCAATTTATATTGTAATATTACATTGATGAATTTATAAATAAACTAAACTAAACTAAACTAATTTCACTGGACCTGGAAAACAAAAGGGTTAATGAGCGCAAAACTTATGTTTATGCGAAAGAATACACCTTAATAGACACCTTATTCTTTATTCAGTAATACATATAACAATAAATTAATTAATGCGCTACATAAACTGGATTCTAGCTAGTTTCGGTCCATCGCTAGTTTATTAGGAGGCCACATAATCATAAAGTCTGTAGTGTTCCGCGAAATGGATCGCAATAATCATAACGCCACGGGTTTGTTTGGATTTATTAACTTGGTCACATTGCCTTGACATTGTAAAGGCTCGTTGTTTGATAAGTACTCAAACATACTAAAGTAAGAATTATTAAATTTATGAAAAAATATATATTCATCTTTTTAAAGCATTATAGGTACTACAGTTACATACATACATTAAATCACGCCTGTTTCCCAGAGGGGTAGGCAGAGACCACATCTTTCCACTTGCTACGATCTTGACAAATTTCTTTCGCTGCATGACTCGATGTATGAATGTTGAAGAAGCGAAAGAAATTTGTACTACAGTTAACTTATTTAAATTAAAATAAAACTAAGCTACTCACACTAAAATAAAACTAAACTACTTAAATATTAAACATGTCGGAATTCACTTGGGAAACTCCTAAGTATATTCCGACATTAAATAATTCTTACTATAACTGCCGCACTCAGAGACGTCAATTAAACATAATGCTTGATTAAAGATGGTGATGTCACTCTCTGCTGTACGAAAAACAACGTCACTAAACAAGCATCATATTCATTGACGCCCCTGAGTATACGTAGTAAGTTAAAAATAGTAGGTAACCATTTGTTATTCTAAATCAAACTTGTCACATTTTCCATTCAATAATGGAATTTTAATCATTAGTTCAGTTAACTACTGATCAAACAACTTGCCGTTTAAAGTGAAAAACACGATTATATACCAAAACCATAAGAATAAATAACCACACGTAGAAGCGAAAAGCAAGGTCACTCAGAGGGTTATGGAGAGGGCTACGCTCGGGGTTTCTCTGCGTGATAGAATCAGAAATGATGATATCCGCAGGAGACCTAAGGTTACCGACATAGCCCGAAGAATAGCTAAACTGAAGTGGCAGTGGGCGGGGCATATCGCTCGCAGGACTGATGGCCGATGGGGTCAGAAGGAAGGAGGATGGGGTGAGTGGCGTCCGCGGACCGGGAGACGAGCTGTGGGTAGGAATCCAACAAGATGAGTGACGACCTTGTAAGGATCGCGGGAATGCGGTGGATGCGAAAAGCACATGACCGATCTAAGTGGAGAGCCTTGGGGAGGCTATGTCCAGCAGTGGACGTCTTTCGGCTGACATGATGATGATGACGACAAAATATATGTCGGAGTACGGGCACGGGCACGTATATCTTTTAAGTTAATGCCCGTATTCTTTGCATGAGTTTATGGATTACTAATAAACAATTTAAATACAATAGATATTGATATATAATAGATATCTAATAACAGATATCTAGTATTTGTTACTTTTACTTATATACATACATACATACATAAATTCACGCCTTCATTCCCAGAGTGGGGTAGGCAGAGCTAAAGAATTACCAACAAATCTTAAAACTTCTTGATAATTCTGTAACCACTTACTTATTTACCTATAGGTATAATTCTTAGAAAATTTAATATAGGTGTTAAGTTTGATTATTACAATAAGCTATTTGCAATGCTCTGGAATCCATGTATGTACTTTTTTTTTAAGACCTCCTGTAATGAATACCATGGTTATGCAATACTAAATGAATATGAATATATATTGTGGTTACAGAGTTATCAACAACTTTTTGGAGTTGTTGGTAATTATGTAGTTCTGCCTACCCCACTCTGGGAATGAAGGCGTGAAGGTATGTATGTATGTATGAATACGTCACAACGAACCGGTTAACCCAACATCGTGCGCTAGGACGATGGGGCCGAGGCCCGAGGCATTCTCTTGCTGGCGACTAGATCTGTTCTTCCACTCCGATCAACTAAACTGACCAAAACCCCTTTATTACTGTAGTACCATTGGATAGTATCATCAATGGTACTAGTGACACATGTTGTTATTGGTACCATTCATGGTACTATCTAATGGTACTACAGACACACTATTGGTTACGATTTATGATTCAGCCAGCAACGTTGGAAGTGTTTGATAAAAGTTGCATGTCACCCATTTTTTCACTTCGTCACGTGGTAATAGATATGCATTCTCGCAATCTGAACATATCAGACCCATTATTGTACCCACACTGTTCGCAAGCATATTCTTTAATAATAAAACGCGTTAACAAAGTTCTTTTGGTCATCTGCGTATTTAGGTTTTGGACATCTGCGTTTATGGCACATTAAAACAAAACCATTGTAATATTTTGTAGCAATTAACTGTGTTGTGATTGATTTACAATAATTCTCATTACATTCTTTATTTTAATTATTTTTCCATTAATGTGATTTTTAAAATGTGAGGTTTTTAAACAGTTCTTGTTGATGTTGGTATTTTTATACGAAACACGTGTCACATAAACGACTCGAAGAAAGAAAGCATATAAACGACTCGAAATCAATATTTCGATTTATTTTGTAAAATATCCGAATTATCCGAAAAAATCGAATATTCGAATTTGACTTGAACTATTCATATTATTCGAATTTTAAAAATGAACGGATATTGCAAACCCTATCCACACTCACAGAAAAGATCTTTTAATGGTACTACGATCTCCTAGATTCTTTGATGTATCAGTAGTACCATTGCCATTTGTTTAGCAAGCAAACCCTGAACATTTGAATTAGTATAGTGGTGCTAACGATGCATAAATGTGTCACTAGTTCCATTGATGGTACTATCCAATGGTACTACAGTAATAAAGGGACTAAAACAGGTCAACTTATTTTCTTTCCCAACGGGTCAACTATATCAAATTGAAAAGAGTCGACGGAGCTCCGCGGCAGCGGAGCTCCTTTTTCTGGGTAGTTTGGCCCTTCGGGCCTGCTGAAGAACTAACATAACATAAACCTATCTCATATTTATGCTATGAGACTGGAAAAGCGATCTATTTGGTTGGTTCGATAGGAATAAATGGCTCCTCGGAGTTCCATTCTGTACAACTGGTTGGTCAGTTTAGTTGATCGCAGTGGAAGATGCCGACTAGATACTGCACGTATTGGTCCAACCTCGGAACTGTCCACATCATCCTGTACCTACTGATAAGCAGGGTTCGGAGTTTTCATAGCACGGTAAGATGAAAGAGAGCTGTGGAGTCGACGTTAGTATTAAAAGTCAATTCTTATTCATACTCATGCTCATTCATTTATTTAATTCCAAAACGCTTTTAAAGCAGCTGTAAAGCTGCTTAGCTAAGTAATGAAAATGTAAATTTTATCATAAACAAAATAAAAATTCTATTATATCACAAACAAACCAAAGTACCTACCTAAGTTTGAAATAGTTATAACTTCATAGCTCAAATTCGTTTAATTTAATTTAAAAGCATTATGGAATTAAATTAAATTATGAGTATGAGTAGTTTTAATGTTAATGTCGACTCCACAGCTCTCTTTCGTCTTACCGTGCTGTGAAAACTCCGAACCCTGCTGATAAGTAATTACACGATCTCATCTCGCCCAATACGATGTCTGATGAACCCCTGTACCCTCCCCGACATATTATATATTATAGCAATGCATCTTAAGATATATTTTCCGTATTACTTGACAGTGTCATTACACGCAACTATAATAATGTATTAATATATATAATAGCAAGGTATTTAAAGATACGTTAATAGACCGTGCTGAAGATATATTTATATCTGTCCCTCGCCACTATGATGAATGGGATGGATATTTATTCTCTTCACGCTAACGAATGGCCAGATGTTATATATTTTTTCTTAAATATGACTGAAACTTAAGATAACGACATCAGAGAGATCATTGATTTATAATGATTTAAAAAGTCTTTGACCAGTGTGTGTTACCAGTGATGACTAACGGATCCGAGACGTGGGCGCTAACGATGGGCCTCATAAGAAAGCTCAAGGTCACTCAGAGGGCTATGGAGAGGGCTATGCTCGGGGTTTCTCTACGTGATAGAATCAGAAATGATGATATCCGCAGGAGAACTAAGGTTACCGACATAGCCCGAAGAATAGCTAAACTGAAGTGGCAGTGGCCGATGGGGTCAGAAGGTTCTTGAGTGGCGTCCGCGGACCGGGACACGAGCTGTGGGTAGGCCTCCAACAAGATGGAGTGACGACCTTGTAAGGATCGCGGGAAAGCGGTGGATGCGAAAAGCACAAGACCGGTCTGAGTGGAGAGCCTTGGGGGAGGCCTATGTCCGGCAGTGGACGTCTTTCTGCTGACATGATGATTTAAAGTTGTATAGCAACTGAACAGTAGGGTTTTTTTAAAGCTTGTTTTTTTTATTTTGTTGTTTAGGTTGAATCTTCGAAACCCTACGATGGTTAACGATGATTTTAAATTAAATAGTTGAGTAGGTACTTATTAATTCTTAATCCCGGAAAACCATTTCTTTTAATAAATGTTACGGTTAAAAAGTAAAAAGTAATTATTTGAATTTGTCGCTGCGCTGAAGGCGCGTGCAAGTATCCGCTCCTTGTCCAAATACCAAAGTACCAGATTCTTAATATACTGGAATCCCAAAACATACATTTAAATTAAGGTTTTGTTGATAATCTTTACCTAAGATTTCAAAGCTGGTATTTTGGGAGTGAGCGCTAACAACTATCGCCATCTACGTTCTACGCGCGGAAACACAAAGCCATCCCGTTTGATTCTTGTGAGGCCGTGGTATCATTTGTGGCCTCTTAAATTACAATAAAGTTCATTTTAACTCAAAAACTTTAGCAACAGGGCTAATGGCACCCAGGTCGGGTCAGGGACACGCGCAGCGGCATTGCACAAGTCAGTGTTACAAAGAGTATTATATGCGTCCTTTTCGTCGGGCGGGACTTCCGTTAATTCACTACAAACTCGCACACCAAGAAAAACGTCTTTAGTATCCGCTGAAAAAAAAAAAAAAAAATTTTACAACCAATATCACGAATACTAAAAATCTGGAAAACACTGTAGACTAAATGCTTCGATGGTTCTTGAGATGGATGATTGATGACTTTATAAATAAATAAAAACCGATAATAGATAAGCCCAGCCGATAAGAAGTCAACCCTGACACCTGAGACCTGCCATTTCAGTAAAGATTATAAACTCAAACCCAAGAATAGGTTAGGGAGGCCATTTGCAACGTTAAAAGATGGCGGTCGTGTAATTTGTTTTAGACTTTAATTTTTGGGTAATTAGGTGTTCAAAGTTCTTTTCTGATAGTGATTTGTACTTTTTATGCCTTTGTGTCGCACAGTGATTGAAGACTTGGACTTATTTCGTGTATCTGGCATCTTTCTTCTCGTTTCAAGTGGACTCGCGGTGGTGCAGAGGTTAAAACTATCTTGACCTCTGACCTACAAATCACCGTACAACGTTGCCCCCAATCTTCCTAGAGAAGATTGGATTGTGTTTTATTGCTATATTGATTTATACTCATATATACCTTGACACTGGCGAAATCACTTCACGTGGAAACGCCATGCGCCATATCCCTGCGGTAGTAGCTGTTCAAGTCGCCGCGGGGGAAAAAAAAGAAAAAAGAATAGGTTATAAATTGTACTGCGATGACAGCTGTCAGGATTGACTTCTTAAAGGCCGGGCACTATACTAGAGATTATCACTAAATATACTAAATAACATTAAATAGAAAATGCGTTCATTTTTGTGTTCCGTTCAAAAGGATAAAACGGCACCCTCATACTATAAGGCTCATAGGATCACTGTTGCTGTCCGTCTGTTTGTCTGTCAAGACCCTTTATCTCGGAAACGCGTGGGAGAGATGTTATCGTCCCTTGAAGCTGTGAAACCGCACTTCTAAGTAAAAAAAGATACGGCCGTTTACGCCGCAAAAAACGTATATATTTCGATACTGTCAAGGGAATCAAAATTTAAAGGGTATTTTGCGTTGACCTAGACTATGAAATTGGGCAAGTAATACCGTCTTATAAAGTAAGTACCCTAAATATGGACTACCATAATGGATTTTATTAAATAAAACAGAATAATAAAGCTAAGTAAGTGTTATCTAGACTAATCAGTGATGAATCTATAATGTCATATGTTACAATAATAGAAATATCATATAGGAACAAAATCTAACGAAACTGTCATGTTTGTTAAATATATCAAATATGGACCATTAGCTTTATTATATTAGCAACATAATCCAAGGGTAAGTAATATCGACCATAATTATTTTAGTATGTCATGTCAGCCGAAAGACGTCAACTGCTGGACATAGGCCTCCCCCAAGACTCTCCACTCAGACCGGTCTTGTGCTTTTCGCATCCACCGCGTTCCCGCGATCCTTGCAAGGTCGTCACTCCATCTTGTTGGAGGCCTACCTATTTTAGTATGATTGAATCACAATGTGTTTATAATTCTTATTATCTAGGAACTTGTTATGTGTCGTGAACGTGTCTTTTTTGAGCCACCCGACGATTCGGTATACGATATTTTTGTATGATAACTGGCGCTATCTAAGACAATTATGCTGTTCTTCTAACAACATTAAAAAGTTTCTAAACCACTTCATATACACGTCTGAATTCATTTCTGAGTGGTAGTCGGTATTTGCGGATTGGACGGCTCAAAAAAACTAGTTTTGCCTCGGGAATGAATCCATTTTCGGATGATCCACCGTGACAAATGATTAGTCTTGCTCCTTTTCCAACCAGTGCATTAAGTCCTTCGTTGTCTGCATTGTCCAGCCACATACGTTTGCGAGAGTGATTTTGGTTGACCCAGGTTTCATCCATATAAAAACGTCGTCTAGTATCTTCACCCCGCAGGTTTGCCTTTAAAAATCCATCCTTACACAAACGATCTCTCTATGTTCCAAGACCACTTTTCTTCCATCTTTTACGAGGGTGGATTGAAAAGTTCTGAGCCTGGTAAAAAAAAGTAACGGGCTCACTTTTTATAACCATTTTATTTTTCGACATATTCTCCATGAAGGTCAATGCACTTAGTCCACCTCGCCTCCAACTTCATTATCCCATCAAAAAAAAAAGAATCGCTGAGGTCGTTAAAATATGAGTCTACTGCTTCTTGTACCTCCATATTTGTCGAAAATATTTGTCCTCCCAAGTGTTTTTTGAGGTTTGGGAAGAGGTGATAATCGGAAGGAGCTAGATCCGGCGAGTAAGGGGCATGCGGCAGCACTACAAATCCACAATCATATATTTGTGCCATTGATTTCGCCGAAGTGTGAACGCGAGCGTTGTCTTGGTGAAACAGTACTTTTTTCGACAGCATTCCAGGTCTCTTTATTTTAATTTCCTCACGCAGACGACGTAAAAGAGCACAATAGTTGTCCGAATTTATTGTTTTGCCCTTTTCGAGATAGTCTATCATGATATTCATGATAACCCCCCTGCAATCCTAGAAAACTGAGGCCATTACCTTATTAGCTGACAAAATGACCTTGGCTTTTTTGGGTGGTGGTGAACCTGGTCTTTTCCATTGCCTGGATTGTTCTTTCGATTCTGGTGTACTGTGGTGGACCCATGTCTCGTCCATAGTTATAAAACGATTGAAAAAATCGTCGGAGTCACGTTGAAACATACATAAACAATCTTGGGAAATTGTAACACGTACTCGTTTGTTCTCGACTGAAAGCAGTCTAGGCACCCACCTGGTTGACACCTTAGAAAATCCAAGAACATCGGTGATGATGTTCTGTGCCCGCTCATAAGAAATACCCATTGCTTCCGCTATCTCCACAATCTTCAATCGCCTATCCTTCATTATCGCATCTAATATATTATTGACATTTTCGTCCGTAGTAGCCGTCAACGGCCGCCCACTCCTAGGCTCGTCTTGAACAGTCTCCCGGCCACGTTTGAAACCAGCTACCCATCTTTTTATGGTAGCATACGATGGAGCAGATTGCCCTTATGTTTGATTCATATCTTCAAATATTTGTTTTGGTGTTAACCCCTTCTTTTGCAAATATTTTATGACAGAACGGTGCTCAATTTTATCCATTAGTTGAAAAATCAGTGACCTTATGTAGCAGTTCCAGCATAAAATGCAAAATTGTGACAGGAAAAAAACAAAAGATAGTGCATAATGGCGACTAAATATGGCACTTTGACCTGCCAGTTTTTTTTTTTTATTATTATTATATTCAACCTTAGGCTCAGAACTTTTCAATGCACCCTCGTATGTCCTTATACGAGGGGCGTTCAATAAATTCTCGGTATTGGTATCTTGCAAACCTTTTTAGTAAACTTCTTAATACTGGCCGCTAAGAGTCATTCATCGACAGTAAAAAAAAGTAAATTTGAAGCCCACACGTAAGTTCTTTTGTTTTTCTGCTACTGCTGAACAAACGTGATCACCATGAGCGATTTTACAATGATAATTAAATTGGAGCATCGAGCCGTGATAAAATTCTTGACTAAACAGGGAAAAAAACAAAAGTGTATTAAAGAAAGAATGGATTTAGTTTACCGTGAGTCCACTCCTTCATTATCTACTGTCCAAAAGTGGTCAAATGAATTTAAGCGTGGGAGGGAGAGCATAGAAGATGACCCTAGACCCGGTCGGCCTGTTGAAGCTACTTCACCAGAAAACATTCAAAAAGTGGAGAAAATTATACTGGAAGATGGTCGAGTGAAGGTTAGGTCTATAGCACAAAAAACCAATATTTCTATTGGTACAATACATGATATTATCCACGATCATCTTAACATGTCCAAAGTTAGTGCGAGATGGGTACCACGAATGTTGACACCGTTTCAGAAGCATACGCGTGTTGCTTGTTGTTCCGACTTCATTGAGCTGTGTGGTGAAAACCCTGATGGTTTGCTCCAAAAAATTGTTACCGGAGATGAAACTTGGGTTCACCATTATGACCCTGAGAGCAAACAAGAGTCGATGCAGTGGCACGTTAAAGGAACACCTCATCCCAAGAAATTCAAAGTCGTCCCTTCAGCTGGCAAGATCATGGCGACAATATTCTGGGATTGTGAAGGGATATTATTAATAGATTATAAAGAAAAGGGTTTAAATATTACAGGAGAGTACTACGCTAACGTTTTACGCCGTGAAGCAATCAAAGAGAAGAGGAGGGGAAAATTGACCAGAGGAGTGCTGCTTCTTCATGACAACGCCCCTGTGCATACTGCTCATGTTGCCAAGGCTGCTGTACTTGAATCTGGGTTCGAAACAATTACTCACCCGCCGTACAGTCCAGACTTGGCCCCCAGCGACTACTTTTTGTTTCCGAACCTTAAAAAGGATCTTCGTGGACATCGATTTTCTAATGATGAAGCGTTGAAGGCAGCGGTGGTGGAGCATTTTGACACCAAAGACAAAAAATATTTTTATGAGGGGTTAAAAAAACTAATTGACAGATCTTATAAGTGTATAAGCATAGGGGGGGAATATATAGAAAAATAAAAATAAAACACTAATCGTATGCTTTTGTTTTCCTTCTCATACCGAGAATTTATTGAACGCCCCTCGTATTTATATCCTAAGTGGTGCATAATTTGTTCCCATAGACGATTTAGAGCTTTTGAAGTGCGATATTTGTATCTATGTATATCTAAAAAGTAATTATTTGAATGTGACGCTTCAATGAAGGCGCGTGCCAGTATCCGCTCCTTGCCCAAATACCAGAGCACCAGATTCTTAATATACATAAAACATACATTTAAATTGAGGTATTGTTGATAATCTTTACCTAAGATTTCAAAGCTGGTATTTTGGGAGTGAGTGCTAACAACTATCGCCATCTACGTTCTACGCGCGGAAACACAAAGCCATCCCGTTTGATTCTTGTGAGGCCGTGGTATCATTTGTGGCCTCTTAAATTACAATAAAGTTCATTTTAACTCAAAAACTTTAGCAACAGGACTAATGGAACCCAAGTCGGGTCAGTGACACGCGCAGCGGCATTGCACAAGTCAGTGTCACAAAGAGTATTATATGCGTCCTTTTCGTCGGGCGGGACTTCCGTAAATTCAGTACAAACTCGCACACCAAGAAAAACGTCTTTCGTATCCGCTGAAAGTATAAACAATTTATTTTACAACCAATATCACAAATACTAAAAATCTGGTAAACATTATGACAACTATATGCTTCGATGGTTCTTGAGATGGATGATTGATGACTAGAGTTAGGACTTTTTGTGGCAAATCGTGGTTCTAGAATCCATGGAGGAACAATTTTATATTTATTGTGATACTTTACCACTTTGATTTTGACCTTCAGTATTTTAATATTTTAAAATTAATTTATTCATTAAACCGCTAAACCAATTTAAATGAATTTTGATATAGAGGATATCTCTGCTGTGAAAGCGTTACAAACAAGCAAATATTAGTAGGGACGGAAAAACCCAAATAAAAATGTAATTAGTTAATTTTGAAATGTGACCATACTGAAGGTCAAAATCAAAGTGTGATTAGGAAATAGCGGCTCCATGGGTTCTAAAACCACGAAATGCCACCAAAATCCTAACCCTTTTGATGACTTTATAAATAAATAAAAACCGATAATAGATAAGCCCAGCCGATAAGAAGTCAACCCTGACACCTGTCATTTCAGTAAAAATTATAAACTCAAACCCAAGAATAAATGTTATAAATTGTACTGCGGTGACAGCTGTCAGGATTGACTTCTTAAAGGCCGGGCACTATACTAGAGATTATCACTAAATAACATTAAATAGAAAATGCGTTCATTTTTGTGTTCCGTTCAAAAGGATAAAACGGAACCCTTATACTATAAGGCTTATAGGATCACTGTTGCTGTCCGTCTGTTTGTCTGTCAAGACCCTTTATCTCGGAAACGCGTGGGAGAGATGTTATCGTCCCCTGAAGCTGTGAAACCAAAGTTTTACTTGTACTTGTGGGAGGGCCTTGTGCAGGGACCGTCCGGGTTGGTACCACCATCTTATCCATTAACCTACCGCCAACCAGCAGTGTTCGCATTGTTGTGTTCCGGTTTGGGGATAAGACAGCCGGTGAAATGACTAGCATAGAGGCATTCCATCTTAGTCCTCAGGGATGGCAGTGCATTTGCAGTCTTGTGAATGCGAATGTCTATGGGTCACAGTTTCCACTTACCATCAGGTGACCTGTGTGCTCGATTGCCTTCCTATGCCATAAAATAAAATAATAATAAATAACTTCTAAGTAAAAAAAGATACGGCCGTTTACGCCGCAAAAAACGTATACAGGGTGTCCCAGAAGGGTGCGTCCCACGAGATATAACTACATAATAACTATTTTCATGTTACTAACGTTTACGAGATATAATGAACATTAGCTATAATAACAAAATCAATATTTTTATAAGGAATAACGGTCAAGTCATATAATATTCATTTTATATAATATTTTTTAATATAACACTCACAATGACTAATTTCAGTTCGTATAACATACATGACATATAGCGATCATAATACATATTATCTTTTAGTATAAGTGTTACAAGATATAATATCGTATGATATAAATGTGAGCGAGCGAAGCGAGCGAGCAAGACTTCTCTGGGCAGAACCGACTCGGTTAGGTTAGGTTAGGTTAGAAGCAAAGCTCCCGCCTAGGCCTTCGAGGTTATTTTTTTTTATACTGAAAATATAATTTAATTTCAAATAACATATGCATGTATTTATATTATACGTGTATTATGTTTTTTGATGTTAGATAATTTACAACATATTTATTATATTTATATTTATTGAGAACATATGCATTATGCCAAATGTTTAATGTTTTTTAAACTCAAATTTGAGGCTATCGCTCTAAGAAATTCGAAATTCGAAAGAAGTCGTTCTAGGCGTTTTTATATTATACGTGTATTATGTTTTTTGATGTTAGATAATTTGATTGATATATCTTTTAAATCTTAGGTGTTATGAACGTTATACGTTTTAATAGTTATATAAATTGATATTATATATTAATAACGTTATACTTTATGGAAATAGATATTTTGAAATTATATCTTCCGTTCATTATATCCAGTGAACGTTATACTAAACGTGTTTATACAAAGTGAGCGTATATATTATGAGTGTTATATTATCAGTTCTTATATCTCGTATTACTTACCCGTCCCAGAAACCAACGTCAACCCGCCTAGAGCTGATAGAGCAGCTCATAAGCTATCGATTTAACCCCCATGTATGTTCAGCAATTGTTATTAGTTTCCGAGATATTGATCATTTAAATCAGAGTTTTTGCCATTTTTCCTTATGTCCGTGGTACGAAAAAACCCTAAATTCATGTATTAATTCACATTTTTTTCAGTGTTTTCTTGCATGATTAGAATCACTGTAAAACAAGGAAGTTTTTAAAGCTACATGCCAATTTTTTTTTCATTACAACTTTTTGAGAAAACGCACAGAGTTACTTTCTCCATACTAAGAGAACCCCACGTCTGTTTTTCACCAAGTATGGAAAAACCAACTTTGTGTGTTTTCTCAAAAAGTTGTATGAAAAAAAAATTGGCATGTAGCTTTAAAAACTTCCTTATGAGCTGCTCTATCAGCCCTAGGCGGGTTGACGTTGGTTTCTGGGACACCCTGTATATTTCGATACTGTCAAGGGAATCAAAATTTAAAGGGTATTTTGCGTTGACCTAGACTATGAAATTGGGCAAGTAATACCGTCTTATAGAGTAAGTTCCCTAAATATGGACTACCATAATGGATTTTATTAAATAAAACAGAATAATAAAGCTAAGTAAGTGTTATCTAGACTAATCAGTGAAGAATCTATAATGTCATATGTTACAATAATAGAAATATCATATAAGAACAAAATCTAACGAAACTGTCATGTTTGTAAAATATATCACATATGGACCATTAGCTTTATTATATTAGCAACATAATCCAAGGGTAAGTAATATCGACCATAATTATTTTAGTATGTCATGTCAGCCGAAAGACGTCCACTGCTGGACATAGGCCTCCCCCAAGACTCTCCACTCAGACCGGTCCTGTGCTTTTCGCATCCACCGCGTTCCCGCGATCCTTACAAGGTCGTCACTCCGTCTTGTTGGAGGCCTACCTATTTTAGTATGATTGAATCACAATGTGTTTATAATTCTTATTATCTAGGAAGTTGTTATGTGTCATGAACGTGTCTTTTTTGAGCCACCCGACGATTCGGTATAAGATATTTTTGTATGATAACTTGCGCTATCTAAGACAATTGTCAACTGTTCTTCTAACAACATTAAAAAGTTTCTAAAACACTTCATATACACGTCTGAATTCATTTCTGAGTGGTAGTCGGTATTTGCGGATTGGACGGCTCAAAAAAACTAGTTTTGCCTCGGGAATGAATCCTGTTTCGGATGATCCACCGTGACAAATGATTAGTCTTGCAGGAGCAAGACTAATGGAAAAGGATTTCTAACCAGTGCATTAAGTCCTTCGTTGTCTGCATTGTCCAACCACATACGTTTGCGAGAGTGATTTTGTGTTGACCCAGGTTTCATCCATATAAAAACGTCGTCTAATACCTTCACCCCGCAGGTTTGCCTTAAAAAATCCATCCTTCCACAAACGATCTCGCTGTTCCAAGACCACTTTTCTTCCATCTTTTGTGTCCTTATATTTATATCGTAAATGGTGCATAATTTGTTCCCATAGACGATTTAGATCTTTTGAAGTGCGATATTTGTTTTTGAGCTTCATCTAACACTTTTTGCAAGCTCGGATATTCTCCATTCGAATAAAATGACGATATTATTTTTACAAGAGATTTGTCGAAGTATATTGGTAACCGTAGCACATCCTTGGTGTTCATTTCTTGGATTCTTATGCGTTCCTGTTTCAAAAACTGTATTTCGTACTCGATCCAATGTAGTAACGCTCATTCCCCAAATTACAGCTGCCAGCTTTCTTGGTTGTTGAAAGTCGATTGTCTCCATAATATCAGGATTTTCTTTCGTTAAAAAATATATATACTACGTTATCAGGGAAGCGGCCGACCTCGAGGATGATCTGCTAGATTCCGCTGAATCTGGCAGTCTCCGAGGGGGAGGAGCTATCCGGATGGATGGAAGTCGGGCTGAATCTTACAATGGAGGATGGGGTGGATCCACACAATGCCTCCAGTACGTTCACTAAACCCCACCTAGACTAGCATTGTTCAGGAAAACCTCCAGCACCTCAGCACAACTAAAGTGCTGTTTGGAGGTTCTACAAACAGCCGTTGCCCTCATACAAAAACCATGGGTGAGCAACAGCCTGATACGGGGACTCTCTACAAGGGGAAAGCTATACTTCTCTACGGATTATTAAACTCAGCAAAGCGACGAGTCACCCTGGTCACCCAGGTTAACACGGAGCACTAGTGGTAATCGCAATTAGTCAGCCCCCCAACAAAATAAGACTATCAACCCATTATCATCATCTGGTCACCCTACTAGGCGCAGACCACGTGACTTGATTCGTAAACATTATTCGATATGATATTAATTACACAAAAAAAAGTCAACAGATTCACAAAGTATTAGAGGTATGTGTATTTTCTATACCAAGGTTTAGAGTTTAAACAAGTTATTTCTGTTCACGACTTGGAAGTCACCCTGTATTTTTAACCATAACGTCGAATATCATATCATAAGTCATAAGTTTTTTAGTCATAATAATATTGAAGATCCTCTATTCCTATTTCTATGACGGCAATTAAGTCTTGACGTTATTGCCCCCTGGGCCGGGCACCCCTCGATCGTGTGACGCATCACAATGGTGACATGCGGGAGAGGTCTCTCGCCCGGCTTTTTGATACAGATACCTGTATCATCCAAAATCTCATAACGCCATGCATCTTGCAAAACTCATTGATCCAAAAGGAGCGTACTGCTTCCACGGCAAGAAGACCAGTCGTAGCTTCTGCGGCTGCCTATCTCCGGATCACCACTTCAAGGGCCAGCCTTCTCACTCAGTTTAATTCCTACTAACCAGGTCACCCAGCCCTCTCTCTCCTGAGCTTAACCTATCTAATATCTATAAATAAAAGACAACCATTTGTAAAAAAATATAGCTCTATTTTTCGTAAAATCATCAAAAACTATCATTCGGTCCACGTAAAAATTACGAAGGACGCCCTCAGACTAGGTGGAGCGACGATATTTGCAAGGTGGCTGCCAAGAGCTGGATGAGAGTGCACATGAATCTTGCTCGTTCGCGTGCAATGGGAGAGGCCTGTGTCCAGCAGTGGACTGATATAGGCTGATAATGATGATGATGATAAATTACATGCTCTGTTTTCACATTGTATATTTTCTGGGGGTAGGAGCAATTGGATCGATTAAAAGCAAGATGCATGAAACACGTTCGTGGGGTAGCATGGATGAGAACGATCATTATGACCAAGTAGTGCGGGGAATTTCTTCGGCACCATGCCATAAATGACGAAGTTTATTAGCTCGCTTAGTTTATTATTAGGGTTAGGACTTTTGGTGGCATATCGTGGTTCTAGAATCCATGGAGTCGTTATTTCCTAATTATTATAACACGTGACACTTTGATTTTGACCTTCAGCATGGTCATATTTCAAAATGAACTAAATATATTTTTAGTTCAGTTTATCCATACCTACTAATATGCTTGTTTGTAAGGCTTTCACAGAGCAAAGATATCCTCCGTACCAAAATTAATTTAAATTGGCTTAGCGGTTCAATAAAAAAATGAATTTTGAAATATTAAAAACCGAAGGTCAAAATTATAGTGGTATGTATTTTAATAATTAGGAAATAGCGACTCCATGGATTCTAGAACCACGATATGCCACCAAAAGTCCTAACGCTGTTTATTATAGTTATTTTCATAGTGTTATGTCGTACGGTATTCTGGTTTGGGGAAAAGCTGCTGACATACAGACTCTATTCGTGTTGCAAAAAAGAGCCATTCGTTCTATATATAATCTAAACTCCCGTGATTCCTTAAGGTTACAGAAATTAATATTTTGACAGTAGCGTCACAATCTATTTATGAGAATATTATTTATGTCATTAAAAATCAAGACTCTTTTGTTAAGAATTGTGATACATAATTTGAATACGAGAAATAAAAATAAAATTGCTATTAAAAAATTCGTGTCCGTAAGGTTTATAAATCATTTGTAGGTCAATGCATCCGTTTCTATAATAAATTACCTGACGTTGATTTAAAGTTACCATTTCCAGTACTTAAAACCTACTTGAAAAAGTCGTTTATGTCTAAAGCTTACTATAGGGTCGAGGACTATCTATCAGATAAAAATGCTTGGCCTAAACTAAACACCTAAATAACTTAGTCATACAAAATATGAAAACATTGTTTATTGTCTGGGGGACACGGTATCTAATTATCTATCTGTGGGAAAATGTGTCGAGGCTTTTTATGTGGGTTGTCTTGCACCGTCATAGGTGAGTGTTATTCCTAAAATTTATATATTATTAGATTTGTTATTACCTACAACTACTTATTAGTTCTTGTGAGTTTTGACACATTTTCCTGCTCAACTGCGCGTGAATGTATTTATTTTTTGTTTTATGTGAGATTCATTGTTTTATATATACAGGGTGTCCCTAAAACCAACGCCAAAACTGAGAGGGCTAATAGAAGAGCTTATAGGCTATGAGGTTAAGCAAATTTGACCCTTATGAAAATTTCATAGTTTTCGTGATTTTTGATACCTTGAACCAGTTTCTCGGGGACTATGACTGCAAATTTAAATATTTTGGAAATCTGTTTATTGCAGGGTGTTGCCAATAAAATGTGCTATCGAATGTGTTTCAAGTTTTTTTTGTAATCATAATGATGTGGCAGTTATAAAAAAAATAAGTGCTATTTTTAGATTCTTAATTTTTTTTACTGAAGTTTTGATTTAATTTTATTTTAAAAAAATGTACTAAACCAACCTGGCAAATAAAGTTAAAAAATACAAATTTATTGTAGTTTTTAAAATGGTAAAACATTTACTTATTTACGCAGTAGTTTACGAGATAATGATATTTTATTTCAAAAAGAGCTCATATTGCAATCATTCCATGGTTTGGAACCACAGTTCGAATTTTGAAAAAAAAATGATTACTTGAAGAATGATTTGAAATTGGAACACAATTCGAAATTCGAACTCAAGGTGGTCTTCTGGTTATTGATTATTTTAGTAATTTCAGTACACTTCGTTAATTCGTTTGATGTGCATCGTTTGGTTTGGTTTCTTGGGATTTTGCTTTGCTATCTTGGACTCTTGTTTTGCCTAGTGATTTGGATTTTGTCTAACTAATGGACTTTGCTTCGTGTATCCTGGACTCATTTTTGGTTTGTGATTTGGCTTTTTGACTTGAACTTTGTTTTGTGCATCTTAGACTCGTGTTTTGCCTAGTGAATTTTATTTGGATTTAATATGGACTTGGCGTATTGTATTTGTTGTATATTCCAAAAATATGCCAGAAAATTATACTCCTCAAGAATATGCAAACATGCATCTGATTTATGGGGAATGCCGGGGTAACTCTAATGCCCATTCTTAACCAAAGGCGAATCAGGGAACAATACTTACGAATATATATTATTCCTTTATAGCAGTTTAAAAAGCCGGGGCTACACTCCGTCTCATTGATTGATTTGTCCGATAAATTAAAATGGTCGGAACAACCGAGGCTGAGTGGATATATACACGTGTAGCACTTAAGAGCTGAAATATATTTAAATTAAGGCTGCGGTCCCTTTAGGCAACAAATATGCCGCTTCTTGCTGTCCTGGTCATAGTGTAGAACCGACGTCAAAGGTATGTTTACACTTTAGTACCTTGTCACTTTATCCGCTATGACAATTTCATATGGCTGTTCAAACATGACGTTATAAGGTACTAAAGAGTAAACATATTTATGACGTCGACTGTACGTTGTACAGTCAGCATCAGATATATCGAAGCTGGCGAGGTACTCGAATATTTCTGAGCATCCTTAATTTTCCATAAATTCTTTACACTATAAATAACGGATAATATCTGAACATCCAATTAGTCGTAATCACAGATCACAGAAACAAGGGAGATATGTTATGGGGGCGTGGTTCGTGACGCCTCGATATGGTCAAATTGACCATATCGGCACGAGGCGTGTCAAGCGTTGACACAGTCACTCACTGAACGCTGTCAGTATAGAAGCTCCGTTTAAATGATATTTTTAAATGAATATTTTATATTTGAATGGATTTCAGAGCGTAAGGTTGTGAAAGTTGTGTTGACGTGATTTCTATCGACTATCGATAAATGGCTTATTCTACAGCTATCAATAGAATTCAATGTGTTAATAGTTCTAGTTATTTATCACTACCACGACACGCTTAAAACAGAAGAAAAATAATTTTAACAAATTTTCACGTTATACAAAATTTAATTTTCTTTACAATATTAACGACCGACGAAGGACTCGAGGATATAAGTAGGCAAATCATACAATTAAGATAAAAATAAATTAACCAACCACAAAGGCAAAGGGCTCTGGCTCAGTATTGAGCTGTGTTTGCACACAGCGCTGATTGACAGCTCGCGCCGACTCACTCTTAAAAGGATTCAAGCCTAAAGGTTGGATGGTAGAGATTGCCCCAAGTATTAAGTCTATCTTTCTGTTTTAAGTAATTTGTACCATTTATGAAATAAAGTTTACATAATCAAGTCGGTAAACTACTGGTTTGTCCCAAACTGAGATCTTGTGACGTGACACTCAACCGAACCCATTTTATTAGTATATTTGTATTAACATCATAAAGTCCAAGTTTACAATTTAGACTTTTATGTACTAATCAAAACGAAAATCTTAAACAGCTCCAGAAAATTTAACCAAAGAAATTCGGCCATTTTTTTGTTACGTTCTAATATAGGTATCGTTCCAAATTTAAAATCTTATGTATCAATTTTACGCATACCGTATTCTTGCTAATAAAATATTATTCTATTCTAACAATAATATATTAAGTTTAAATGATGTAATTGTATTAACCTAGTAGTAAAATAATAAAAATAGTACTCATTGCCTGTAAATTGAATAGTACCTATATTAACGTTGCAAACAAGTTTGAATTGTTTATCGATATATTTTGAAACATTCCTTGTGGCATCCCTAAGTGGACGACATGAGAGAAACGCACACCTCTTGAAAAAAGTATAACTAGATGTCGCTGTGTGTGGGTAGTCCTTAACCTGCTGAACATAGGGACTACTATCTTGGCGCCATCTAGCTCTGAGGAACTAATTAATTACTCGTCGCATAGATGGCAGCTAAGTGACGAGTAAGCGATCAGTAACGACGAGTAAGCGTTCAGTGACTGAACTACGATGGAAAAAAACGATCTTTCAGCATTTTTCAACCTTGAGAACTTAGTATATAAAGCTTAATTTTCTGCTACTATCAAAACTATGTTACGGCGTTTTTAGTTCGTAAGCTGTAACCAATTATGAGGAGGTTGTTTTTGTAGTAGTTAATAGAGCGTAAGCGTAAGACGCACACATGTTTAAAAGTGGCGACACCGGGTCTTGTACGAATTGGCGTTCATGACATATCTCCCTTGTTTCTGTGATCTGTGGTCGTAATATACAGGGTGTTTGGTAGCTAGGTGCAAAGCTTTAAGGGGGTGATAGAGCAGCTCATGAGCTATCGATTTAACCCCCATGTATGTTCAGCAATTATTATTAGTTTCCGAGATATTGATCATTTTAATTGGATTACGAAAAACCCCTAAATTCATATTAATTAAAAAAAACAGTGTTTTCTTGTATGATTAGAATCACTATGAACTAAGGCAGTTTTTAAAGCTACATGCCAAAGTAAGCCATGCCATAAGTCTTTATTCGATTTATTTGGAATTGGAATATATAATGTATATTCCAATTCCAAATAAATCTAATACAGACTTACACATGTATCGATGGTTTAACTGTACGGTACCGGCTTAAAGTTCATTTTCCTTAAATGTTCAGATACCTTTGGTGTTCTGTGAGTTCAGATATTATTGGCTATTTGTAGTGTAAAGAATTTATTGAAAATTAAGGATGCTCAGATATATTTGAGTACCTCCAGCGAGGTGCCGGCTTCGATGTCAGATGGTGACTGTACTACAATATGCGGCCGCCAATAAGCAGACCTAGGAATATACGGGGCAAAATTAAATGGCAGCTAGGGATTGCCTATATCGGTAAACTCAACTATCGATGCTTTTCAAATATTATACTAGTGATCGCCCCCAGCATTGTTTGTTAGTGTGTATTTTTTCATTTTATTTTGCCCTTACCACTTCCAAAGAAAAAGAAAAGTCTTCTAGCCACCTGAATTGGGTTTATCAGACGAGACGGAGAAAATTAACGACCGAAAATTGGGAACAAATTCTGATCGTTTGCTTTAAAAATAGTAAATGGGACAGTAATTCTGAAATACACGATGAGGAAAAAAAAAGATGGTTTTCAGTGAAGGTCCAAAAATCCTTTTAGAATAAAGAATAACCAGAACTATGTTGCTACGAGGATTTTGTTTTATTTTCATACTTTCAATTAACAATATGAGCGATCACTAGTATATGGGAAAAGCATCGATAATTAGGTTTATCGATATAGGCAATCCCTAGCTGTCATTTAATTTTGCCCCGTATATTCCTAGGTCTGCCAATAAGACTCCGATAATTGTGTGCCCTACGGACACTGCAGGTGAAAGTCACCATTCCAGACTCTCACGGTCAATATAAACGATGTAATATTTACAGCTGGACGCTGTCACGCAATAATGTGTCACCCCACGACTATTTAGCAATAAAGTGTTAACCCTCAGTGTTGACATATTGCAAATAAGTGTGGGGTGACACATTATTGCGTGACAGCGTCCAGCTGTAAATAGTACATCGTTTATATTGACCGTGAGAGTCTGGAATGGTGACTTTTACCTGCAGTGTCCGTAGGGCATTTCTGCGTAACAGCATCCATGCTATTGCTGGCAATATTATGTAACAAAAGGAGCAGATACATCCTATTTAAAGATCAATGGATGAAGTTAGGGGAGGGCAATTATCATCACCACCGGATGGATAGCTCATGATGATCGTGTTGATGAGACATAACATACATAAAATATAGTCTTCATGGGTCTATTTCAAAACCTCTAACATACAAAATGTAAAACAATCAAAATCTATAAAATACATACACACATAAACTCACGCCTTCATTCCCAAAGTCGGGTAGGCAGAGCTACGGAATTATCAGCAACTCTAAAACCTTGTTGATAATTCTGTAACCACACTTTGCATACTTAGGCTAAGGTGTTTAACAGCGCATTAGTGACAGGTTGCAAGCCCATCGCTTAACGGTAATACATGCCCTTATTCCCTTAGTCGTCTCTTACGACATCCACGGGAAGACATGGAGTGGCACTATTCTAACCCGGCAACCACACGGGGTAAATCTATAAAATCATTTGCTATAATCACACTTTCGATCATTATACAAACCTAACCTAAAATAATGTCAATTATGGAAACCTATGCCGCAAGAAACTTATAAAAAGGAGCGGGAAAGTTCACATAACTTTTCAACTCCTGGGCCCTATCTAATAAAAGTTACAATTTACAATTTGTAATTACAATTCACATTCTACATTTCTACATATTTCTGTTCAATAGAAATTACAAATTACAAGACTGTAGTTGTAAAAAAAATACAAAATTGTAGAATTGTACCTACAATCACTACATAGTATAAAACAAAGTCGCTGGCGCTGTCTGTCCCTATGTATGCTTAAATCTTTAAAACTACGCAACGGATTTTGATGCGGTTTTTTTTAATAGATAGAGTGATTCTTAAGGAAGGTTTATATGTTTAATACATTCCACGCGGGCGAAGCCGCGGGCGGGTCGCTAGTTTTACATAATCCTGTTCAATCAAAGTTTTTACTTGACAGGCATTAATTCACAAATTTGCCAGAAAAAGTGGTTTATTAAACGCAGTATTGTAGTTACAAGTTACAATATTGTAGAATTGTAATATAATTCTTACAGGCGAGCGCACTCTGTGTAAAACCCGTTGGTGAATTTTACTTGTTGTTAAAATAATACTTTTTGAGTAATGGTGTTAACGTCATCATCTAGTGAGAGAGAGCAGTGACGATGACGAACAATATTCGCAATAATTGTGCGACGGAGGCGAATATACAGGGTGTTACAAAAATACCCGTAAAGCCGAAAGGGGGTTAAATGGTGCCTTATAACAAGTCCATTTACAATATTTGAGAACCGTACTATCACTGTATGACTTACCGACAAAAAAATAAATTCCATTATTTTTTTCATTGATGTGCAAACCCTATTTCAGTAAAATTAAAGAGTAACCTACGCAGAATGCTTGTGTACATTTTTACCTAATTCGCGAAACATATCACAAGTCGAGTTTTGGAAGATTTTAAACGAAGAAACCTAAACTAACACCTTACTTTTTCCTAATGAACGTCAAATTTACAGGAACGGCTCAAAGTGAGCTCCGCCTTGCTCAATGCACAACCTCCGATACAGCTCGTGAGCACGATTTAAAATGCTATCTTCATGGCCTACGCATAACATCATAAATCGTAATATTCTGAGTTAGAAAACATCGTCATTTTGGAAAAAAATATGGAAAAACACGGAACAATTGTAGAATATCGATAAGAAAATTTGAAATAGACAACATATTTTTTTTTGCGTCTTGGCATTTTTTGAAGCCAGTACTTTAAGCATAATGACATCATAGTATTGAACCTTTGTGGATGAAAAACAGAAAAGCCATTAAAGTTGACAATTATTAAAATTGGTAGGTAGGCCTCTCTGTTAAATAATCTATGCTAACTCCGGTTCCCTGACATGACAGCTTACTAGGGTTGACAATATTTTTGGCTTTGATAATTTATTATATTTTTTACGGGGTATTCTGTAACACGTTGTACATAAAATAAAAAAAACACGTTTAATTTGACTGACTACACATTTAATGAGAAGTTTAGGGTAAGCAAGACTACCATTGAATACTTGGTAAACAAAATAGGCAACGAGCTTGAACACAAAACCAACAGAAACGCATCTGTTAACCTACTGAACAAATTTTGTGCGCTTTATATTGGATGAACTGTGGGTCACTATACCATATAGTAGCAGAAGCGCACGGTATCTGTAAGGGGACTGTACATAAAGTAAGCATCGCATTTATTGAAATAATAATTTTACGACACGGTAAGTCTAAAGTCTTACTTTTTATGGTGAAGTAAACTGATGAGTTGATGACAATAAGTTCATGGTGGTGCGTTTGTGGTTCATTCCATTCCAATAATAGCAGTTTATAATGACTACATTTCCTGGTAACTTTTACCTGAAGAACGACTCATGAACTGTTAATTTATATCGCCTGATAAAAAAAACTGTAGTTGGTAGTGACCCTGCCAACGAAGCCAGCTTTGCTTTTGGGTTCGAATCCCGGTAGTGTCCAAAGCTCTTAATTGTTCCGTTATTTCTTTCCACTTATTTAATTTAATTTCATGAGTCAGTTTATCGCTACATTTACAAAATAACACATGTTTATTTTCATATATGAGCGTTAAAATTGTATGTAATGTAAATTGGACCGGCGCGTGGCGTTTCCCGCGGTCCGAACTTTACGTGTACAGTCAACCGCATAAATAAGTGATCATTTATGTACCTTGTCACTTTAACGTTTTGTTTGAAATGTTATACAAAATTGTGAAACCATTCAAAGCGTCAAGGTACAGAAATGATCACTTATTTATGCTGTTGACTGTACCGGCTCAACCGATTTGAATCAAAAACCATATTGTTGTGTTCGTATAAAAAAATACACCTACTCGTAGGCGACGCCAGGCATGGTTGTTCAGCTAGTACTCGTATTCTATAAGAAAAATGATGATGATTTTGGAGCACAATTGAGCCTTTAGTCGCTGGGTACCTAAAACGTAGTCTGACTAATTCGCGTTATGCCTAGACCAATCGATAGGTAGCCGCATTAAGACTTAGGCCTTTTGCGTTTTTGCCCAAAAGCGAATTCGGCAGAGTGAGACTAGGACTTATTACGATTTTGTCCAAAAGCGAATTCAGCTGAGTGAGACTTGAACTTAATGCGATTTTGTCCAAAAGCGAATTTCCCCTTCTTCCCAAAATTAATTTTAACAGTGTCGACGGAGCTCCACTTACGCGGAGCTCCTATTTCTGGGTGGTTTTGGCCCTCCGGGCCTGCTGCAAAACTAACATAAACTAACTATAGGCGTAACGTGTTTCAGCCTAACTGCTAATTAGGTGTATCGCGAAATGGATAAACAGCTACTTAGGCTTACTGCGTTTGGGTCATATTGCGAAATAGGTAATACATATAATATAAGTAACAGGTCAATATCGACTTAGACGAATAGCGAATTTGAAATGAATACATACATACATACCTTCACGCCTTCATTCCCAGAGTGGGGTAGGCAGAGCTACAGAATTACCAACAACTCTAAAAATTTGAAATGAAGTTTTGTCATAACGCGAATTTGTCAGACTACGTTTTAGTTACTCAGCGACTTACCCCCATTGAGATAGTTATCCCGTGTGGTGGCCGGGTTAGAATAGTGCCACTCCATGTCTTCCCGTGGATATCGTAAGAGGCGACTAAGGGAATAAAGGCTTGTAGTACTGTTAGGTGATGGGCTTGCAACCTGTCACTAATATGCTGGTAAACATCTTAGCCTATTTGTGCAAAATGTGGTTACAGAATAATCAACAAGTTTTTAAAGTTGTAGGTAATTCTGTAGCTCTGCCTAGCCCACTCTGGGATTACAGGCGTGAAGGTATGTATGTAATTGAAATAGTTATAGCAAATGAAATGAGAGATTATGATATTAAGCCAAGGCTCGGCCCGCTAACCTCCTCTTCAGGCGATCCCCTGCATTCCGGGCCTAGGCAATAATGTCTTATTGCATCCTTGGATTACAAAATTAAACAACCTTCAGAGTATTACAGTCACAAATCCTACTTTCTTAATAATAGCGGTTCATCGCGGTTATTTCGCCAATGTCAAGTGAGTGAGAGTAGAATCAGTAAAGAAAGTTATTCATTAGTAAAAGCCGGCCATTTCGGCGCCGAAATTTCATTCGTAATACGAATATAATAACAAACCCATTTTGTAGCCGACAATTTCGTAAGCTGCACTCAAGATGAACTTTAAAATGAATTTTACCAACAATAATACGGGATACAGGCGTCTGTCAGTATTCGCAACTGCCGCCTGATAAATAAATAATAATAAGGGCCAGATACAGAAGGCAGTACTCCTCGAAACGGCACGCATTGTGAGGAGGTTCCTCTCTCTGCAGCCCTAGCCACCGGTAGCTTGAGCCCTGCCCCGCTGCTGGCGGCACCCGTAGATTAGGTTTTTTATAATGTTTATTTTTTGTATCGGTATTGTTATTATACCTTTATATTTGAATATGTAAAAAACCTCATTTATAGAAAATTAAATGAATATAATAATAATGTATTTTAACCAGAGCTACTACTATTGCGTCAAAAGTAAAAAATCACGACTAAATTCAAACAAAATACGTACCATAAGCAACGCAAACTAGTCCCTGAATGGTAAACAATAACAAAATTTTCATTTTGATCAAATTGTAAAAGCAATATAATAAAGCGTAGTCTCTTGGTAAATAAGTCAAACATAATAAATCAATCACTTATATCCACAAGAAGGATAGATTACTTATTCTACATACAAATCTCTTTCACGTGCTACTAGCGCCACCGTGGGATCGAAACATATCTTCTTCTTTTTTAGATTTAATGGTGGTCCACCGCGGAATTCCGCAGTGATATCGCAGTGATCTCGTCATATGAGTAGAGTAAATCAGTAAACAGAATAAGTAAAAAGTACAAGCAGGACATCTTTGAATCGGCTATCTTCGCCCCCAAGTTACCGGAAGATCGACCTAGAAAAATATCTAATAAAAATTGTTTATTGCATTTTTGAATTTTAACTTTACATGAAGAGCTAATATACAAATCTTAAGTTCAAGTTAGAAAAGACATAATTTGGCTTCATCATATATATAAACCCGCTCCTTCCTTATGTATACTTCTATATTATATACTATATGTATGTATAATATTATATTATAATATTATAACCGTGTGTGTTACCATGTGGTTGCCGGGTTAGAATAGTGCCACTCCATGTCTTCCTGTGGATGTCGTAAGAGGCGACTAAGGGAATAAAGGCTTGTAGTACTGTTAGGCGATGGGCTTGCCACCTGTCACTAATACACTGGGAAACATCTTAGCCTACTTGTGCAAAAGGTGGTTATAGAATTATCAAGAAGTTTAAAGACTTTTTGGTAATTCTTTAGCTCTGCCTATCCCACTCTGGGAATGAAGGCGTGAGTTTATGTATGTATGTAAGGTCAGGTGGGGTAAGGAGAACTACTGGGAAAGGGAAACACTAGTTGATATATCAAAAACTATAGACCGCAGAGTTGTGATTACACGATCGATAAAGCAGTAACTGAGATTTATTTCCAAAAAAAAAACACAGATAGCGTTATGACAACTGAAACTGCGAGTGTGACAAAAACAATACTTTAGTTGACAAACAACGAAAAAACGAGTTCGACGTACCTTATTTAGATACTGATTTATGTTATAAAAAGTCTGGTAACAAGTCTGCAAATGTCAGTTAGTATTGTTTTATAGATATATTTTGTTTGTATGCATATAATTTTTTGCTGAATATGCTATAAGTATGTAATATTATAAAAAGGAATATTATAGACAGGAGGTGTTATAAAGAGGTTAAGTTTGTGCCGTTGTAGGGGGTAATCTCTGAATCTACTGAACCTATTTTGAAAATAATTTTACCAATAGAAAGCCACGTTATTTGTGTCATAGACTATACATTAACCCAAAAACAAAGAAGTCTATTGCCCAACGAAGTCGGCACGGGGACAGCTCGTAGTTGATAAAGGTTTCCGTATAGATGAAACACTTACTATGCTTTAAAAATGTTTTAAAATAAATATGGTCTCTATTCTAGGCGGTAAAACGATATCGTATTTGACCTGTTATGGAATTGATTTTAAATCGGCCGCGCTTACTGTCAAATAAATAAGAGCTATCTAAATGTTGACGATACGATAACAGGTCAAAGGCGATATGGTTTTTATCGTCTAAAGTACCGGCCCTGGGTATCTATTCAACACGGTTAAAACCATATCGTGTTAGAGCTGTTATCGTGTGTGTCTCGGGGCAAGTTCTAGGGATTTGATATCGATAAAAAAGATGTCGATACAATATTTATATATTTAACGTGACGCGTGACATTGTATTTTTTCTGGAGAAAACTGTCATTACATTTAGAGCAAAATAATTTTGACTCACGTAGTTGTATGTCAGGATATTCACAAATCCACGAGTTAATATAATTACCGCGTGGGCGTGGATGTTTCTTGGGCGGCATGATTATTTTGGACGTAGCGGAATATTACCTACCTCGTATATTATTCTTACTCTAAGATATGAATGGCACTGACAGTAAATTATCATTTTGATTGAAATGACATTCGCATACTTTTATTATCTTAAGAGGCTCGATATCAGATATGACATCGAACCTCTGTACAGTAATCGAGAATGTTCAATGTGCACATGTATTAATTTAATTATATCGACATTTTTTTTATCGATATCAAATCCCTAGAACTTGCCCCGAGTTATCCCAGGTATGATTGTCACAGTTTTGATAGCTCTTATTTACTTTAGGTACGTTTTTGGTTGTTGGTAATTCTGTAGCTCTGCCTACCCCACTCTGGGAATGAAGGCGTGAAGGTATGTATTTATTGTATTTACTTGACAGTAATGGCAGCTGACGTCATAGCAATGCATCTGGAGGTCAGGCGTAACTTCCGGCTTCTCATTCTAACCACCGAAATCTTGCGGGGGGAGCCTGGGTTTGCTGAATTAGCAGCAACTCCTGCGTCTATCGGTTCCTTCTCTGACTAGAATCGATTTTCACCCTCGTGTTCCCCATTTGCTGGCGGTTCCGACGTCTCGTACTGTGTTTGCACGTAATAAATATTTAAGATAACTTGAAAACAACACGACTTCAGCAAAATATAGCCATCGATGAAATTAGATTCGGTGAAATGGTACTAATGAAAAGTTTAACAAGGGATGATATACCTAATATTTCTTTTTTTAATTATTATTTTAGCTTTTCTGGCTACCTTGACTTTGTTTATCTCTCTTTAGCAGTAAACACGCCGCAATAACTAGATGGCGACACCGCCAAGCGTACCACCGACCACATTCTTAGTTACCCTGCTATTATGTGACAGAAATTCAAACTCGATAATTCATTTGTTCTTGGCCAATGTGAGCAAAAGCTCTAAAAATGTAAGAGACAGAAACCCATTATTTATAGCTCTCTTTTTATAACGTTGACTAACTTCATCAGTGGACAAATATATTTTTAGGGTTCCGTATAAAACGGAATCCTTATGGTGAGACTTTGGTGTCGTTCTGTGTGTCTGTATGTATGTTTTCTTTATGATGGGTGTGTAATGTTTAGCATTAAAACAAATGGTCTAATGATCATTTTACATAACACGAATTGCATAATTTCAATCTGAATCATAAACCATCGATATACTGCCTTGCTAGTGTAAAAGGCGATCATTCGACATTTTGACCAAATTGAGTTGTTATGACCATCGTGATATGGAGAACAAGCCGCGTCGACCCATCTTACCCGTTTGTCGATAAGAGGCTTGGTTGCGAAGATACGATAAGGAAAAAGGCCGTATAACAGACTATTTTCCAGCAAATACTAATCAATAAAGCGGTAACTACACAATACTACATTAGAAAGACGTAAAACAAGACACTCCGCATTATTGTCTGGTGTAGGTTTTATTTATTAATAAGTTGAACTACTCTATAAGGCCGTAATTGCAGATTAGATTACTAAGTAAAAAGAACGAATAACATATTTTACCGCCTTTTAACTTAGTATTTCAAATGTTTTTTTCTATTTGCTCATAATCTAAATGAACGTAACAGAGTTTTCTAGACAAAAAGACCGTATGTCAGTATTTTGCGGTATTTTAGTCTAGTTAATGCCGAGTTTTAAATAATGATAAACTTGTTTAAAAAAACTTTTATTTTGTGATACGGTATTTTTACTTGCGACAGTGGTAGTTTTTAACGCTAGATTACTATTCGAATATCCACAGTCAACCCATGCTACTTAATAAAACCGTATAATCCCCAATCTCCTACATACCCCCCGCGGACGGGAGTGCCCGCGTTCGGGCGCCCTTCAGTTCGGTGAGACGTTACGGGTAATGAAGATGCGTGTGCGCTGGCGCCCGTTATCACGCGAAAAGACGAGGACGACGAATTGACGATAAATCATAAAACTGAGTACATAATACCATTCTAAATATTTGTTACCTGAGTACAGTAAAAATAAATAAAATAAATATATAAATCAATATATGATATATTTTTTTGGAGAACTAACATAATTGGGATAGACAAAAAAAATACATACATACATACCTTCACGCCTTCATTCCCAGAGTGGGGTAGGCAGAGCTACAGAATTACTATTAATATAGTATTGTTTGCTGATGATACCTCACTCGTATTTAAAGTCAAACGACAACAGGAGTTTAATATCGATGTAAACAATGCTATATCAAAAGTAGTAGATTGGTTCAGTGTTAATAATTTATTACTGAATGAGAAAAAGACTAAATGTATTAAATTTATGACTACAAATGTGAAAAATAGACAAACTACTGTAACTATAAAAAATGATAGATTAGACCTAGTTAATGATACAGTATTTCTTGGAATAACGTTAGACTCCAAACTCCAATGGGGTCCTCATCTGGCTAAATTAGCGAATAGACTAAGTTCTGCAGTTTTTGCAGTTAATAAAATTCGGAATATAATAGACTTGAAAACCGCTCGATTAGTTTATTTTAGTTACTTCCATAGTATTATGTCATATGGTATTTTACTATGGGGTAGTGGTGCTGACGTAAACAGCATCTTTGTTCTACAGAAGAGGGCTATTCGTGCTGTTTACAAGATGGGTCATAGAGACTCGCTTAGAGATAAGTTCAAAGAAACGAATATATTAACCGTATACAGTCAATATATTTATGAAAATATTATGCATGTTCATAAACACATCGGTAGTTTTAGAAAGAACTGTGACATACATAATGTTAATACCAGGAATAAACATAAGCTCGCAGTGCCCTTTACACGGCTTCACAAAATGAAAAACTCATTCATGGGTAATTGTATAAGGTTCTATAATAAGCTCCCAAGTAGTGTTACTCATTTATCAGTAAATAAATTTAAGAGTTACGTTAAACGTCAACTAATTTCTAAAGCGTATTATAGTATTAAAGATTATATAAATGATGACAATGCTTGGGACTGAATTATTTGTATTACAATTATTAATGACCGTGGAGACTATATACATCTCCTTGTATGCTTATTATTTTAATTTGACATCTGGAGACTCTTTACATCTCCAAAATTGACCGTGGAGACTTTCTACATCTCCCTTGTTTGTGTTTGTTGTTATGTTTTTTTGTTTAATTACCTACTTACCTATATTTAATTTTAATTTGACATTTGGAGACTTTACATCTCCGGAATTGTATTATTATTTTAACCTGACATTTTTATTAATTTCATTATTATTACTACTGGGACCTGTACATCCCTGTGACATTTAAATTAGATAGCTTATGTTTAGTATTGTAATAAGTTCTTTATTTAAAAAAATGGCTTACTGTTGAGTTTCTTGCGGTGCTTCTTCTCATCAATGGTCTCTTGAAGCGCTGGTAGATGGTAGATTCAGACTTGTAAAAGTGCCTACAGGGCTACTTACAGAATAAATGTTTTTTTTTTTTTTTTTTACCAACTACTCTAAAAACTTGTTGATAACTCGGTAACCACAATTTGCACAACTAGGCTAGGATGTTTAACAGTGTATATTAGAGACAGGTGGCAAGCCCATCGCCTAACAGTACTACAAGCCTTTATTCCCTTAGTCGCCTCTTACGACATCCACGGGAAGACATGGAGTGGCACAATTCTAAGCCGGCAACCACACGGCAAAAAAATAACTCACGGTTTTTATAATCTAATACAAAAGAAAAGGTAATTTTAAGAGACCAATTTCATTAATTTTGTATTTGACCGAATAGTTTTGTTTTTATATCTTTATTTATTTAACAGACATTTTATCGATGAATTACATGATAAGTTACGTTAAAAAGTGATTGTAATAGTATAATAATACATACTATTTCAAGCGGTTTACGCCTAACCCGTAAGACACACCTGGGAGGGCTTCAAGCCAAAAACGAAAGTCAAACAACACGGTCAAATATACTTTTGTCGAAATGTCCGAAAAAAATAAATATAACAAAAACTTAAGCATGCAGAACGGCTTTAGAACCCTATTCCTCGAAATGGATTTCTAATTAAAGTAATTTAAAAAATTTGAACAATCCCAATTATGAATTATATTAGTATCTAAGAAAAACATGAACAATAAAAAAAAACTAGAACATCAATAGTTAGCTTAAAGAAATAAGTCCTTTTTTTATAATGCATTTATACAAATATACAAATAAATAATAAAGTTTTTATGGAGAGAGTTTTATGGAAATAAAGCAAATCTAGAATATCAATAATTAGCTTACAGAGATGGTTAAGTCCTCTTATAAAGTGAATATTTTATAGAGCATAAAACAAATATATCAGTAAATGATAAAGTGACTATAGTGAGATTTGTCTGTTTACTTTTCATAATATATTTTACTAACATGAGGACTCAATCTAGCTAGAAGACAAAATGACTTCTGTATCCCACTGTTTTACTATAAAAGTTAAACATGGATACTTAGTGAAATTGAACATCTCATTTAGTTATATAAAACTCAAGTCAAATACAGACTTAAAGGTGAAGCAAGCAATATCAATCTTGAGTCACAATATTATATGATATAAAAATAACATACTATAACTATCGCTTTATTGAACGATAAATAATCTACTGTATAATTGAGTTTTTAAACACTCAATTTATATTTTGACCCTTTTCTTCCCTTACTATACGACTGACTGACTAATCGTACATATTGGCAAGGAGTCTGACCTGTCTATGGAGGATGACTATTGAGGTAGACTAAGGTCTCGGGATAGCGATCCCAGAGCGTATGGAGGAGATCTCCTTATTTTTTCTATGGCATAGGAAGGCAAACGAGCACACAGGCCACCTGATGGTAAGTGGAAACTGTGACCCATAGACATTCGCATTCACAAGGCTGCAAATGCACTGCCAACCCTGAGGACTAAGATGGAATGCCTCCATGCTAGTCATTTTACCGGCTATCTTATCCCTAAACCGGAACACAACAATGCGAACACTGCTGCTTGGCGGTAGTTTAATGGATAAGATGGTGGTACCAACCCGGACGGACCCTGCACAAGGTCCTCCCACAAGTAAAGGTCCTCCTTCCCTAAGGGGGCCACAAAACCTTTAAATTCTTAGATTTGCTTTAATCTAGACTTCGGTTTCATAAATTATATCTACTATAGGTACATATTAACTTTATCTTTAAAACCAATTCACTTAGTACGTAGGTTGAATTTCAAGTGGTTAGGAGTCATTAAATAAATAAACTAGGATAGTGTTAGATAAGTTATAAATTATAGTCTACATACATACATACCTTCACGCCTGTAATCCCAGAGTAGGCTAGGCAGAGCTACAGAATTACAACTTTAAAAAGTTGTTGATAATTCAGTAACCACAATTTGCACAAATAGGCTAAGATGTTTACCAGCATATTAGTGACAGGTTGCAAGCCCATCGCCTAATAGTACTACAAGCCTTTATTCCCTTAGTCGCCTCTTACGACATCCACGGGAAGACATGGAGTGGCACTATTCTAACCCGGCAACCACATGTTATTGTAAATATTTAGGTATCAATATTCTAGAGAGTATTAGTATAGCTAGGACTTAAAACAAAGACTTAAAGAATTCTAGGGTTACTATAGGTTCACAACTATTGGGTTATATTAGATTACTTGACGATCACATATGCCAAAACTAATTTACTTTTAAAATAGGTTGTTAGGAATAGGAAGCTTTATAGACTAGGAATGTTACTTATGGTGACTAAGTTATTAGGTTAGGTAGATAGATGTAGTAGGAATTAGGTAAAAATAAAATAAAAATAAAATTTTAGCTATTATAATTGGTTCCACGAGGACCAGGATTTGAGTAATTCTATTTAAAAGTGCTTAGGCTACATTAGGCTACATGGCAAGGAGAATATATTGAGTTTAATTTAAGTAAAGAAACATTTACCAAAGTAAAAGGAAATCGCCCGATGCTTTCATCGCACACTCACTTCCGAGGGATAGACAGACGCAAGTCGAAAACAGAATTTAGTACGTAAACTAGGTCCATTAATGCCTGCTCTTAGCTTGAAATTTTGCGAGGACTTGCCAGAATTCAACCAAGAAAATGTCGATGAATAGGTTAAGTATTTTTAACCTATAATTCATCGACTTTTTCATGGTTGGATTCTGGCAAGTCCTCCCAAAATTGCAATTCAATTACTTTATGAGACTGATTACGTTTAAATTAAATTAAAGTATTATTGTTGATTTATTGAATAAGTAATAACACTACACCAATCTTAGAAGAGATAATATTTCCTGTGATTTAACTGTTAATTTTTGTTTATTTCAAATATATTTGTACCGAATTTATGATGGTTTTAATTAGCAATTAGTCTAACCTTTCATCATAGTACTAGATTAAAAAACCGTATTTCGTCTGACTTATGAAGACATACGTTTTTTTAGACTAGTATATAAATATAAAATGATCGATACGAAAACAAACCATATTTTTTTGATTTGTGTACTAGACAAGATAAACGTATTTTTGTTATTCGGCGTTATTATTTAGATCAGAATTATTCAAAAAATATTTTGTACTAAGCAATAAGGCGGTATGTTGCAAATACGTCTTTTTAATTAAGCATTATTGTGATACGTTCAAGCCCTAGTTTAGTATGAAGACGTATGAAGGAAAATCAAGCCTATAAGGCGGTATAGTGCTCATATACCGCCTTTTTGCTTGTTTTTCAGTGGCAATTATTTATCGGCAACTAAACAAAAAGGAAAAAATGCGTGTAAAAAAAAAACTGTAGGTAATAAAAATACATTACTTATGTAGAAAACTAGTTAAACACAATGTCTATCCGATACAAAAAGTTTCATTTCAATATCTGTTTAAATTACCTAGAAATATGAAAATGAAGATTTCGGTCACTTTTTTGCGATTATCTCGAAAGTGTCTTTTGTCGAAAAGTCGCCTTTTACACTAGCACGGCAGTATAATAGTCATAATGCATACAACGAAATGCATAATTTAAATAATTATAATGTTTATAAATTAAAAAAGAAATATTTCTAACGGCTTTTATTACTATTAATGTGGTCACAGTTCTAACCTAACGTAACCTAACCTAGTTAGAAGAAATTGACATAAAATGCATAATAACAAGATAATGATGGTTATACTAAATGAGTGATCGTATGCCAGATAAAATTATTGAATTGGTTTTTATGTTAAGCCTTCAACTCCACTACCTTAGACGTAAATTTACTTTCGATACTCCACGTCCAGGGTGTGAACTGCGTTCCTCTCTCTTTTAAACTCAATATTTATTTTCACCGTACTGGCTTCATGACATATTATTTCGCCCTTCAGGCAATCCGTCTCTGGAATGCACTCCTATTCCATATTGCCAACCATATCTCAAAAAAATCTGATATACTTACATAATTTAAATACTAGAAATAAAAATAAAATCGCTATTATATAAATCATTTGTTGGTCAATGCATTCATTTCTATAATAAATTACCTGATGTACTTTTAAAGTTACCCTTTTGTTGGCGCGATAGCTCGTTGCTGTCCGTAGGTCGCTGCTGGCTGCCTCTCGATCCTTTGCTTCGCTATTCCCTTTTTCCTGCCTATAGTAAGGTCTGTGCAACTCAGGGAAAATGATTTTAACCTTTTCTCGACTTTAACAAATATATTCTTTATGCGTTTAAAATGTGTCCGTTACAGAGCAGGTATGTGTAGTGAGGGAGGATGACTCGATATAATCGTATGAATAGAACTTAAAACTAACGTAAGGGGGCAGCACTGTCGCGGTTATCGCTGCGGTCCAATAGAGGGCGTTAAGATGGCCTTAACACCTTTCCAGCACTCAAAAATTTCTTGAAAAAGTCGTTAATGTCTAAAGCGTATTATAGGATCGAGGACTATCTAATAGACAAAAATGCTTGGCCTAAACCCGAAACTTAATCAATAATTTATTTTTTTTCAAATACAAAAGCTTTATCTTGTCTAGGGGACACCGTTGATGTAGGAAAACATATCAATCTTATGTGGTCGTCTTGCACTGTCTTATAATGTATACACAGAAAATAGGTGTTCTTTTTTCCTTTTCTCTCTTTCTCTCTTAAGATTTTGGTGTGTTTTCCTGCGGAAACTACGCAGGATATTTGATATAATTTTTAATTTACTATTAATAGATTTATATAATGCTAGACTAAGTAGTACCATTGTAGTATTAAATATATAAAAAAAAATACTGACTGCAGAGTTTCTTGCGGCGTTTCTTCTCAGCAGTGGTCTCCTCTTGTGAAGCGCTGGTAGATTCTTGACGTGTAAAAGTGCCCGTGCGGCCTACTTACTGAATAATTGTCTTTATCTTTATCTTTATCTTTATTAGGCGAGTCCCTAACAAGCATTCTTTCAAACGAATGCTCTGGAAGCATTTTCTTGGACAAGTGGTAGCGATAGTATTCACTATATCTTGTATGGCATCATGTTCATGTTTAGTTTTCCATTTGTTTACTTAGGTACAGTCTGTGAGCACTAAGAAGATCGGTTTTGTACTTCTCTCTCACTCGCTCTTAATAAGTTCGTGTAAGAGCGAATGAGAGATCAGTACAAACCCGAAGCATCTTGTAAGAGCTATCTATACTATACGATTAACTAATACTTGTGCTGATCACGATATTTTGCCCTTACGATGATTAAACCAGGGAGTTTTAGCTTTGCACAAAAGTTACCAGGAAAAAACCGGTCAAGTGCGAGTCAGACTCGCGCACGGACACTAACTTTAATGAAGCTGAATTTATTGAAGCTATTAGGACCGGGAGACGAGCTGTAGGTAGGCCTCCAACAAGATGGAGTCGTTTCGTCCACTTTCATAACTAAGATTTCATAACTGGTTATGAATAAGGATTTTTATTCACTGTTTCATAACCAGTTATTAAACAAGACTCTTTTTTCCATTTTCATAACCAGAACCTAGATACCACTCTTATTTCAAATCAATTGGACAGTGTCGACTATTTCTGGTTGGCTTGGCCCTCTGGGCCTGCTGCAAAGCTAACATAACCTAAACCTACCTAGTTTCTGATTATGAAAATGGAAAAAAAAGTCTTGTTTAATAACTGGTTATGAAACAGTGAATAAAAATCCTTATTCATAACCAGTTATGAAATCTTAGTTGTGAAAGTGGACTCAACCGATGGACGCGTGACGAGTAAGGATCGCGGGAACGCGGTGGATGCGAAAAGCACAAGACCGGTCTGAGGAGAGCCTTGGGGAAGCCTATGTCCAGCAGTGGACGTCTTTTAGCTGACATGATGGTGATGATTAGCATAATTCATTCTTATGATTTGTTGATTGTTATTGAGTGCATTAACACGCTGCAAGTATTTGTAACTATCCTTTTAGTGACTGGAACTTGGCAAGATTTAAGCAGTTCATAATCCAGCAGCTCATTTGTCTTATTAAATTTATTACCGACATTAATTTTCTGCCACTCCATTTCTTCCCGTGGATGTCGTAAGAGGCGACTAAGCGAATATAGGCTTGTAGTACTGTTAGGCGATGGGCTTGCAACCTGTCACTAATAAGCTGGTAAACATCTTAGCCTGATTTTGCAAAATGTGGTTACAGAATTATCAACAAGTTTTTAGAGTTGCTGGTAATTCTGTAGCTCTGCCTACCACACACTGGGAATGAAGGCATGAGTTTATGTATGTATGTATTAATTTTCTGAAGTGTTTCAAAGACCTTAACTGGATTCTTGCAAAAACCGAATAGAACATGTAGGAACTGCAGTACAGGCCGATATGACTTACAAAAAGCCTTGGACTGTCACACACAGCAACGCAGTAGAGTAACGCTTAAGGAGAGGACTCTTAGGGTTCCGTAGTCAAACTCGGAACCCTTTTAGTTTCAACCGTCGTCGCTGTCTGCCTGTTTGTATGTCATACTCACTTTTATCTGAAACTGTTTGAGCGAAAATTCTAAAATGTTCACAATACCGCACACGAAGACCAATAAATGATGTTGTACAGGGTTATTGGTAAGTCGACCTATTTCCCTCTGGGGGTTATGGGAGGGGTCATTTGCAATCATTTGCAAAAGTGAACCATTTCTGAGATAATTTAAATTTAAGTATTTTGCTAAAAATGTCAGGAACGCATCATCAAAAATTTACAAAAAGAAAAAAATTGTTCTTTAAATAAAATATATATAAGTAGAATAGTTTTTTTTTATTATAAGTAGAATTATCTGTACACATTTGAAATTGCAGAGCAAAAAGTTACAGAAAAACTTACTAACTTTTGCGTAGGGTATTATGGGACCAAAATGATTCACCCTAGAGGGGAATAGGTCGACTTACCAATAACCCTGTATATCAAAATCAAGTGACATATTGAATAGCTCTTATAAATCAATTCATCGTCATCATCGTAGTCGTCCACTGCTGAACACACGCGTTCCTCTTTGATTTTCAAACGATCCAAAGCTGGCTGCATCCAGTGACTTCCTACCACCTTTATAAGGACTTCTCCAGTCCTTCGTGCAGGTCGTGGTCTCCACTCAAGAACCTTTCTGCCCTAACGGCCGTTGGTTCTTCGAGCTATGTGCCCTGCCCATTGCCTCTTCAGCCTACTAATGTGCTCAGCTATGCCGGTGACCTTAGATCTTCTGCGAATCTCTTTATTTCTGATTCTATCACGCAGAGAAACAAGGTACTAAAGTATACTTACACATATTTATGAACTCGACTGTGCAATGGAAATTAAAATAATAAAACCGTAATATGGACGCAAATTAAAATAGGTAATTAGTACTTATGAGAGTCAACGTAATTATTTAATACAAGAATTAATACCCGTGTATCTACCCGTGGGAAGGTAAAAATCGGGTATTTATATGAACCTGTGTGGTCACCGGGTTAGAATAGTGCCACTCCATGTCTTCTCGTGGATGTCGTAAGAGGCGACTAAGAGAATAATAAAGGCTTCTAGTATTCTTAGGCGATGGGCTTGCAACCTGTCACTAATACACTGGTAAACATCTTAGCCTGATTGTGCAAAACGTGGTTACAGAATTATCTCCAACTTATTTAAGAGTGCTTGGTAATGGGGGTTTCCGCGCATCCGTTTTTCACAAGATGGCGCCTGTGAAGTGAGGTCTTTTTGACAGTTGATGTTAAAATATATGCCTAGAAAAAGACCAAACTAGTGACAATTTACTTTTTCACTTGATAAATACATTTCATTTCAAATATTTAGGTAAGTACAACATACATACACATACATAAACTCACGCCTTTATTCCCAAAGTGGGGTAGGCAGAGCTACAGAATTACCAACAACTTTTAAAACTTGTTGATAATTCTGTAACCACACTTTGCACAAAAAGGCTAAGATGTTTACCAGCGTATTAGTGACAGGTTGCAAGCCCATCGCCTAACAGTACTGCAAGCCCTTATTCCCTTAGTCGCCTCTTACGACATCCACGGGAAGACATGGAGTGGTACTATTCTAACCCGGCAACCACACCGGGGTTAGGTAAGTACAAAATTATTTTAATTTATATTTTTTACGTATTATGAACTCTCAAAAAGAAATTACTTCCCAGAGGCGCCATCTAGTCAAAAAACTGATGCGCGGAAACCACCATTCTTTAGCTCTGTCTACCCCACTCTGGGAATGAAGGCGTGAGTTTATGTATGTATGTGTATCACGTAAATACCGGGTAGTTAGTTGAGTCCACTTTCACAACTAAGAAACTAGGTAGGTTTAGGTTATGTTAGCTTTGCAGCAGGCCCGGAGGGCCAAGCCACCCAGAAATAGGAGACACTGTCCAATTGATTTGAAATAAGAGTGGTATCTAGGTTTTGGTTATGAAAATGGAAAAAAGTCTTGTTTAATAACTGGTTATGAAACAGTGAATAAAAATCCTTATTCATAACCAGTTATGAAATCTTAGTTATGAAAGTGGACGAAACGGGGTAGTTGTCCGTGATCTCTACCCTTTGTTCGTATCCCTACTGCCCATGCACTGTCCTACGTCACATACGTCATCCAACCGCCAACACGACCAAAGCGAAAAAAAAACGCCTCCTGCCGCCGCGATAGCGTCAATTAGGGAAGATGTATGGCCGCCCGCGCGCCTTTATAACGTAACGTTACGACGACTTCAGGATTATAGAGGACGGCGACCGTTGCATAGTACGACGGTGAAATGATAATGATTTAAGCATGGCTAAAATAATTTGGAGAGGCGTATGCCCAACGGTGGGCGAATACATGCTGATGATGATGATGATGAAAATAATTTAAGTTATTTTAATTTCCTAGTAGTTGCTGTGTGGTTGCCGGCCGCCTAGAATAGTGCCACTCCACGTCTTCCTGTGGAAGTCGTAAGAGGCGACTAAGGGATTAAGGCTGTGGTATTGTTAGGCGATGGGCTTGCAACCTGTCACTAATATACACATCGTAAACCTATTAGCCTGTTTTTGCAAAATGTGGTTATAGAATTAACAACAAATTGTTAGAGTTGTTGGTAATTCTGTAGCTCTGCCTACCCCACTCTGGGATGAAGGCGTGATGGTATGTATGTAAATTCCTAGTAGACATACAACGTGTCACAAAAAAAAACATTTTTTGCAATTAAATAATGTCATCCGTAGTATTTAAAAAAATGGCTAAATACACTTTCGTATAAGGGTGCCGAGGACCTATTCAAATGTCTCCTAAGTTACATTTTGTACTCGCTTACACATACAAACGCACACATACTCACACCCACATCCCCACACTTATACACACGCACACGCACACGCTGACGCACACAATGCCACAACTTTAGTACCTACCTAAATTCACTTTCTTATAATATCGTAAAGTTTTGCTTTAATTTCCTAAAGTAATCTTGCACACCATTCAATATTTTATGTTTACTCCATGTCTGTAATCTGTTCACGCATCGTGTATTTTTTTTTTTATCTACCTCACATCGTGTCTGTTCTCAAGACACAGCCTTGTCCTGGTGTGAGGACCACTAATATTTATGTCCGAAACCTTTTTGTTAACACTATTGCTTATCTTACTATTATTATTAATTATTATTAATAGGCGGACGACGGATGCAAATTACGTCAAAACAATGTCAAACGATATCCGTAATATGGATATGACCACTATTGATTTTTAAAGAAGAGAACATCACTGCACAAAAGTTATTGAATTTTATTGTTGAAGTAAATAATCTTTTTTTTTTCTTTATTACGTATTTTCAGTGCATTTCTTTTATCCTCTCCACATCTACAGACGTATTCGTTAAAGTGATACTTCAGTACATTCTTAATATACAAAATATGTACTGATTTATAACAAAAACTGCATATATTTTCACACATAAATAGTAGGTACTCGCAATTTAATATTAGTCTTATCCATCAAATGCTTTCGTCACCATATTGCATGTGTCAATTATTATATAACTTCTATGACTGATAGCTTAGCTAGTTTTTTGCTGTATATTCATTTTACTTGTGCGAGGACCTTGTGCAGGGTCCGTCCGGGTTGGTACCACCATCTTATCCATTAACCTACCGCCAAGCAGCAGTGTTCGCATTGTTGTGTTCCGGTTTGGGGATAAGACAGCCGGTGAAATGACTAGGATAGAGGCATTCCATCTTAGTCCTCAGGGTTGGCAACGCATTTGCAGTCTTGTGAATGCGAATGTCTATGGGTCACAGTTTCCACTTTTCATCAGGTGCCTTCCCATTAAATAAAAAAAAAAAAACTTTAGCCCCTAATAAACCATTTCTTCTGTTTCTTTTCTGTTTTAAAACATAAACAAACGTATATTTATTATAGACACGGACGATACTGTCGACGCCGGGAATATATGACCCGGGGATAGTAATATATTTTTTGTATGTGCAAAAGGTTTACCGTGTAACTGATTTATCTGGGTTAGGTATTTGCGGTTTTGTAGAGACGGGATTTTTTATCTTTACGTATGATATAATCGCGGGGTGTTTGGGTGTTTGTTTATTTGAATTCCTCCTGTTCGGAATGATTTCTAGATTTTAATAGCGGGGACGAAATTTAATGTCCAGACCTAGGGGGGTTAAAACCAAAATAAATGTATACAAAGATGCTATTTAAATGTCACTTAAATGATGTCTAACATACAATTTCGTTTGACGTTAATCGACATTTATTTTGGAAATTAAGTTAGCAAATTTATAACAGAATATGAATCGATTGCATTTCGTTTATCGACCTTATCTACTATAATATCTACACTAAATGTGATGACGATGACACTGATGACAATGTGATTAGACCCCGTTATCTTGAGGCACTGACGTCACTTTTTTCAAGGGATTTAATGTTTATTTTATTGGCACACTTAAAAAAGAAAAAAAAAAGGTAAAAGATGTTTATTCAGTAAGTAGGCCGCACGGGCACTTTTACACGTCAAAAATCTACCAGCGCTTCACAAGAGACCACTGCTGAGAAGAAGCGCCGCAAGAAACTCAAATATTACTTTGGTTTATTCGTTTAGTTTTATTTTTAAATTATTAGTATTATCATCTGTTTTTGATATTTTTTGTGCAAACTTGTATGCGTCCAACCTTATGCATTGTCCTAACTCATTAACTTCAGGGTTAGCTGGAAGAGATCCCATTTAGGGATAAGTTCGCTTTTGTACATTACTTTAATATTTATATTTTTATGCAATAAAGAGTTTACATACATACATACATACATACTTACTTAACCTAGCATTATATAAAACAATGAATCTCACTTTTTTTTTATTTTATATATTCATGCGCACATACATTCTTTATATCGATGTGTGTAGTTTATATTATGCATACAATGCGATTGATTACTTGCTTCTTAAATCTCTGCTCAATTCCAATATAGTGTAGGTACTAAAACATCTTGTTTTAAAATAAAACCTCATTATTATTACGAGATGCGACCTCCTGATGCAATTATTGTGGTAAAACTATGATAAACAGTTTTAAAGAACGAACTCCCACGACTTTATTTCCCATTATCTTTTATCCCATTTTAGTAGTGATTGTCTTTGTCTCATTGACAGTGACATGACAAATAACCAAAGAGCGGAATTCTTCATAGCAAAAATCAAACTGTCAGAGGGATTGACCTAACTGTTTTATCGACTTATCGATGTTACGGAATAATATCGCATTAGGTATCCATAATCAACTTAAAAGATTATTCTGTAACATTTGACCTGATATGCTGATTTTATAGAAAAAAGTGATTACAGCCAAAACACCGTTATCGAGTACCTACTACAAATATGCTCCTGTTACTTCAACTGAGGTAGAACGCTCGTTTTCATCTTATAAATGGATCTACAATGAAAAAAGGAGTAATTTGAAAGGTGACAATGTTGAAAAAATAATGACTATTTTCTTTTACTACAGGAAAGATGAAGAAAACATATTTAGTACAGATTTAGATTTCGACTTTGTTATTTTGAATGAAGATTAGTTACCTACTCTTAGCAATATTTGTTTTTAATTTTTAATGTTAAGTTTCATATAGAAAATTAAAAAAAAAAGTATTTTCTGTTTTATTCTTTACTATTATACTAAAATACAGTGGCGGTCAGCTAATTAGGGTCAATCCCTCTGACAGTTTGATTTTTGCTATGAAGAATTCCGCTCTTTGCAAATAACTCTAAGTGCAATACCATCGACATTTAGATAGTCGATAAAATTAATATTCAATCCCTTCAAAATAACGTGGTCTAGTGATGATAATCTGAGAGCCATAGACACAAGTATCCAGCTCATACTCATCGGAAGCGCATTCCAATTATCTATGTCGCAGCCTTGTCGCAGCGTAAGTGGGGATAAAACATATCTCCAAGATCTGACAAATCCGAACCCTCAAGAAATACTCTCCAAAGTCGTTGAGGCGTCACACGATGGTCGTATACCCCATAAGGAGGGTTGAAGAGACCCTTAATATAAGTTCGCAGATCGGTCAAACTCGTGTCCCTTACCACGTGTGGATAACATGAATTAAAGTCCAGTGCATGTACAACCTTATTACTATGGGGAGAGCATCGAATCTACTTTAGATTTTTAAATATCTCAAAAGGCTAGTTGACAAAAAAAAAATTATGCTGCCGTTCGGTTCAGTTTTTTGCAAGGACCAATATAATATGGATCAGAAATGGGGGTCAAAGTCCGATATTCCTTCTAAGCGTTGAAAGCCCCATACGAAATGATACTAAACTATAACGTCACATGTAACTTTCAATATTGATCGTGAAAAATTGCGTTTAAGTACGTACTTAGTTGCTATAATATTAACTTTTAAGGCAAGGGTTTTGATATTACCATTGAATTTCATATAATGAAAAAAAAAACATTGCGAAACTTTGAGGTCTCATGTATAACCTATAATCATTAAGAAGTATTTATAACCCCCGACAGTAAGAGGAGTGTTAAATACACATATATACATAAACTCACGCCTTCATTCCCAGTCGGGTAAGCAGAGCTAAATAATTACCAACAAGTCTTAAAACTTCTTGATAATTCTGTAACCACATTTAAATAAATAAATAAATATCAGGGGACAATGTCACACCAATTGACCTAGTCTCTATTCTAATACGAGTTAATTTTAGAATGAGTTGCTACAAATAGTCAACATATTGTCGGTGATACCGGAAAACCACATAACTAACAAATTTATGATAGAGCAAAATAAACCTTACCGTCTTATTAAAAAGGTGCATTTTGCTCCGTATTTAAAATGTTACGCGGCTTAGCGGTTTGTCGCATTTCGTCGGTGAAACTGCAAAACCGCGTAAGTAACATTTTAATAAGGAGCAAAATGCACCTTTTTAATAAGAGAGTAAGGTTTATTTTTCTCTATCATAAATTTGTTAGTTACGCGGTTTTGCAGTACCACCAACGACTTACCCCGTTGACGCACTTGCCCCACCTGACCTTATATAGAAGCAAAGGGAGCTAACTCAAAGTGGAATATAGCCTTTGTACATTTTGGCGGTGGAAAAAAACAAATGGTAACAATAACAACATACTTACACGAAAAATCAGACGACCAATCTTGGGAGACTCCAATACTTGCCTTCCTGCATTCCCTCTATACTTGGGGAAAATAAAATTAGGGTCTGAGAACCCTGCTCTTCCGGATTTGGTTTCGAAGTGTTTGGGAGCGAAAAGAGTGTGTTAATTACTTTTAAAAAGTACAGATAATTTGAATCCTCTCACTCTAGGGGGTATAGCCTACGAAGCTAACGGTCCCTGGGTTCGAGCCCCGGTAAGGGCAAGTATTTGAGTGATGAGCATGAATATTTGTTTGTTTTGGATCCTGGGATTTTTGCGTCTTCACCCGTGGTACGGTTGGCTATGTCCAGTTGACCAATAAATATGAGGTAGGTTTAGGTTATGTTAGTCCTTCAGCCGGCCCGAAGGGCCAAAACACTCAGAAGTAGGAGCTCCGCGAGAGTGGAGCTCCGTCGACTCTGTTAAATTTGATTTTGAAATATAAATTTTAGTCAACCGGACACAGACAACCGTACCACGGGCGAAGAGGGCTATTTTTTATTCCTATCCCTATGTATTATAATATATGTAATATTTATATCGTTGTCTAGTACCCATAGTACAAACCTAGAGCTTAGTTTGGGATTAGATCAATTTGCGTGAGATCGTCCCTTGATATCATTAAATAAGAGCTTTGTGATAAACGTTGAAAATACGGTAGCACGCCTTAAGTGATATGGTTTTTGCCCAGTAGAATAGAGAATTAGATTGTCTTATATTTTTCATATACTTAACGTAAGAGGCGACTAAGGGAGTAAAGGCTTGTAGTACTATTAGGCGATGGGATTGCAACATGTCACTAACACGCTTGTAAACATCTTAGCCTATTTGTGCAATATGTGGTTACAGAATTATCAACAATTTTTTAAAATTGTAGGTAATTCTGTAGCTCTGCCTACCCCACTTTGGGATTACAGGCGTGAAGGTATGTATGTATGTATGTATGTATGTATTTAAATGTTTGTTTTGCCTAAATATATAATTACGTCTACTGTTTCTTTGCTCTGCAACTGTTTTGTATTGGTTGATTGTTATCCTTTAAAGGGAATTTAGATTTTGTAGATAGGTATAATTTGTTTCTGTTCCTTTTTAATGTTAGTTTTCTGTTTGAACGTTTAAGTGCTTAACATAAATTAAAATGTAAATCACAGTCCAATTCCAGCTTCCTTTGTACAGTAATTTTCTTGCAAAAAGTAGAGTTCCGTATATCATAAGTGGTATACATATTCCGGACGGTAATGGCGACAATCACGATTCCGGCTTTTAGTCACGTGTGGACGTGGGCGTCCGGAACGGAAGTCGCGGGGCAACCCTCGGCGGTTTCCGGACGCTTGGGGCGCGGCCAGGGCTGTGCTGAGGTAAATAAAATTAAATAAAAATAAAGCGTTTTAAAATATTTATTTATTTCACATAGGGTAAAGTCACCAGTGGTCAGCCAGAGACCAGTAGTCGACCTTATATGAGGGCGAAGAGTGGGAAATATATCTTTCGTACTCTTCCCACTCATACAAAGTATAGGCAGAGGCCGGCTACAGGTCTCTGGCTGACCACTGGTGACTTTACCCTATACATCTATCATTACAGATCAGCCCAATGCGATAGTGTAGCAAGCAAGTATTTAGCAGCGGTTACAAATTCACATTACGAGCATGAACATTACATTAGGAGCATGATATAAATAAAGTAACATTTGTAAATTCATTCAACGAACAATAGAAGACGTAAATTCTAGTGGCTACCTGGTTGACACAATGGACCCGATTCTATAGTGGCCTCTAAACTTCCTAATTTTATTTAGGTGTCGCTAAAACACTTTGCTGTTCTATGAGCAGCTGTCATAATCAAATGACAGCGCCATGACGGCGCTAATTTGAATCTGACGCTTCTTATTTTAGGCGGTCTTTTACATTATCAGCTTGACATTCTGGAATAATACTGATTAACACCCGTATTTATAAAGAAGTAATTACTTGTTGCTAAGTAATTTCTTAATTAAGTCATTACTTGATAATAGAATTCTTCAGAACAAAATCTTATTCTATAGTTAAGTAATACACATTACTTACATAAGTAATTGACAACAATTCATTTTGTGCTAAGGTAGTAAAATAAAATACCGTTTCTAGATTTTACACTGCTGATTACAGTAAAAATATCTTTGGATTTTTTTATGCAGTAGTTTTTAATATATTTAGGAAAAACAGTAAAAAAAGTTGGATTCTGAATGTTAGGAATACACTTATAGTGCCCTTAGTCCATTTATTACCAAAGGAATTGAAAAAAATATCACATGACATGACAGTCAGTTTTGTTTCTGTTTAAAGTTACTTTTTTTTAATTTTATATCATGCTAAGATCACGACATCAGTATTCCTAACTTTGAATATACGGTCTTTTTAATGACTATTTCTTTAATAAATTATTAACGACGAATTTAAGTTAAATAAAGAAAAACCAAGAAATACGGGTAGTCTAACTTTTAACCAACTATTATAAACGCGAAAAAACAATAATGCTTTTTTTTTGAAATGTTGTCAATTGCTTAAGTAAGACTCGACGCTTGATGATTGTTTCTGTCTGGCAACATTTCTTTACTGCGTTTCGTTTCATGAAAAGACAAATGTGAGGTGTAGATTATTTTAGCAAAAGCTGGCATTATAACACCTAATTTCAATTAAATCCGTAATTCTGATAAAGTTATCGTTTTAGAAAGTAATTTCAACTGTAAAAGATAATTTTACTTTATCCAAACACAATACTAAAATTTGCAAAAATAAAACGTTTGACACGATATTATCCTACTCAATTTGAATGTTTAGTTTTAAGCCTTAAATGATGTACTGACAAGTGATTTGTTATTAAGTAGGATTATATGAGATTTGTTTGTGTTTCTGCTGTCTGTGCTTTTAGCAGCTGTAATAGCAACAGCACTAATAGGAAGCCCTCTTTGGGTCTCCGATTGTAAAGAGTGAATAATTTTCGGTAAAATCACATGCATCACTGTTCTTGGAGAAACGAAACCTCATTTAAAAATAGCTTAAAAAATCTTCCGTATAATCATGGAATGGATCCACATCACGAAAGTAAACTTTGGGGTTTCTAATTTCTATTTCCCCAAACATTTCATTATCCAAATCGTCTACAACAGAAAAAGTTTCTTCGATTCTGTCCAAAGATTCCATTTTATTAAATGTAGGTAACCTCACAATATTGACAAGCGTCGCCGTCGCGTCGTAACCAGAAGTAAATGCTTAAGTAAAGAAAATGGTGACTATTACTTGGCCGAGAAATCTAACTTTTGACAGTTCTATTTCTAAGCATTAGCTTAACTATAGAATAAAAATCGTTACTTTAGTAATTACTTTTACTCAAGTAATGACTTTTACTCGTCTATAAATACGGGTGTAAATCTGCCGTCTTAACTATGTCTTAAAATTAGACAATTTAGTTTTAGTTAGTTTCAGGCTATTTAAGCGATCTGCACGTAGGATCGGGTCCATTGCTTTGTTAAGATTTAACAAATACACGTTAGTAGCGAACGTCGACATTACATTGACACACGGCTCGGAACAGGTTTTAAGATGGTGGTTAATATTGTCTTAAGACCGGTATAATTTCGTCCACCCCTTAACCGTTTAATGAAAGGAAAAAAGCGAAGTTAAAGAGGAAGAACGAAATTGAAGAAGTGCTGTAAACCTGTAATAACCGGTTAACCTCAGTGTCACACGGAAGAATGACCCAGCCAGCTACGCGGTCTAATTCTAGTAAAGTAACTTAACGCAAAAACACTTTAATCGGAGCCAGTGTGTAAAAGAGATAGCTCTATCATATCTATTATACTGCATTTTCAAGTTCAAATAAACTAGTTAATTTCGTTCTACAGATCAAAAGTTATGAAAAACTGGATTTTCTTGCTCAGATAAAAGTGCCATGTCTATGATGGTTTACTTACACTGTCGTCCGTGTCTTTAATTTGTTATTTTGATTTTATTATTTTTTCTTTTTTTGACATTTGTCTTCACTTAAGTTCATAAAAAAAAAATATGTCACCTTCCGTGCTGTCAGCGAGCGGTCTCAACGGAATACCAGCGCTGGCTTGACAGCTGGCACATGCTGAGTTGGGACCGTTTCACAATAACTGTCTAACTTTGCGTAGCTTTTTTATTTAATGTTGTTTTAATTCTTTGTTGGTTGTGAATAAATGTTTTTTCTCTCTCTTTCTCGTATCGTAAACCGGTAACCCCAATCGTAATCGATTCAGGTTTGCAGTCAATAACAAAACCGGTTTAAACTGGTTAATATGTCCCTAAAAAGTATGGTTACTGTTACGCTGAGTTTTTTGCGGAGTTTCTTCTCAGCAGTGGTCTCCTCTTGAGAAGCGCTGGTAGGATTTTGGACGCGTAAAAATGCTATTGCGGCCTACTTACTGAATAATAGTACATTATTGCCTAGGCGCGGAAAGTAAGGGATTTCCTGACGAGGTGGTTAACAGGCCGAGCAATAGCGAGACCTGTTAAAATACGAGTCAGGAAATCCTCGTTTCCGCCGAGGCATATATAATGCTTTTCTCAAACAATGCGAGGAAATGATACAAATACGTATAAGTACGTTACGTACGTAAATAAGTATTTTTTAAATTGTATGACAAAATATTATTGTATCTAACAGCTGATCTGGTAACGGAGTCAAATATGTCGGCAGGATCTTCGCTTGATTTTTGAGAACTAATGAACGGCTTTCACGCCTTTTGTAAGGTATTAATACACTTAGGCACTAATAAAGTGTAGACAGTATAAAATGATGTACTTTTGCAACCCTAAGGTAATACCGGCATGTCTTTGACGTTGTTAATATTTCCCGAAGCGCCCAGCCAAGAGGTTATTTTCGGATCCGATCGAATGCTGAGGTTGTCACACGGCTGATCTGTGCTACTGACATTTGGCCGTTTTAGTTTCGGTAAAAATATAGGATAAGGCACTGCAGATAATACTTATTAAATACATTAGAAATTGAAATTGAAATAATTTTATTTGTATAAACATAGGTACGTAGTGTTGGTTGGAAAATAGTAGTACATGGTATGAATCACTATGCTTTACCCGCAGGTGTACAAATTTGGAGTCCTGATTAAATTTTAAAACAGGATAGTAAAATTTAAGAGTAGGAACAATAAAAAAGAATATAAAAATAAACAACTGACTTACTGGACGAAAACTACAATCCTTAGATATTATTATATTCCATCGTATATCACCATAGTAGTGTAAGGACCTTGTAAAGGGTCCGTCCGGATCCGGATCGATACCAGGTTACAGCCATTTTACCCTTTAACCTGCCGCCAAACAGCAAGGCCTTGGAACTGTTCGAAAAATACCGGTTAATACTGGTTTTAACCAGGTTTTTCGTAAACACTCGCTCGGAGCGGAATCGATTTACGAGCGTTATGATCGATGAGACCGCAAAAGTCTACGTTGGAGCGGTTGCGCTTATAAAACAATCCTAACCTATGTGCTATTGGGCTCTATCCGATGGTATATAGAAAAGCCTTTATTGCAAATTAATATTATTGCAAATAAAACTTCGGGAAAACGAAGTGATTTGTCGTTAGCCTTTTCATGCAATTTAAAACATATACACACTGTTGACCGGTAACCTGTACCCGTAACTGATAGCCAGCCTGTCCCACACTTTACTTCTCATTTCCCTTTATTAATAACGATCGAAAAATTTACAGGGTACATATTCGATTTGAATTTACTATCATGAAGTAAAAAAGGGAAGTCGACCACTTTCATTACCTTTTTCAGGGGCACCAAAACGAATACCATGCAAAGTGAATTTTGTTTTTTTTTTATGACGTAGGAAGGCAAACGATCACACAGGCCACCTGATGGTAAGTGGAAACTGTGACCCATAGACATTCGCATTCACAAAACTGCAAATGCACTGCCAACCCTGAGGACTAAGATGGAATTCCTCTATGCTAGTCATTTCACCGGCTGTCTTATCCCCAAACCGGAACACAATAATGCAAACACTGCTGCTTGGCGGTAGGTTAATGGATAAGATGGTGGTACCAACCCGGACGGACCCTGCACAAGGTCCTCCCACAAGTACCAAGTTGTCAAAATGTACCGAAAAATATTTAATATTTAAATATTTTGCTGTCGGTCCGGTGGAGCTGTGACGGGGCTAGCGTGTCTACACAGGTTGCATCTCACACTAGCATCCGCCCGCCCTATACTACAAAGAACTAATATATAAGTAATTTAGTAAATTTCCCGTGTGGTTGCCGGGTTAGAATAGCGCCACTCCATGTCATCCCTTGGATGTCGTAAGAGGCGACTAAGGGAATAAAGGCTTGTAGTACTATTAGGCGATGGGCTTGCTACCTGTCACTAATACGCTGGTAAACATCTTAGCCTATTTGTGCAAAATGTGGTCACAGAATTATCAACAAGTTTTTAAAGTTGTAGGTAAATCTGTAGCTCTGCCTAGCCCACTCTGGGATTACAGGCGTGAAGGTATGTATGTATGTATTGTAAAAACTCCCACTTTTATTTACTTCCAATTTCTTATAACGACTAAACAAAATCCTTCAGAATTATTACACAAATCGCCCTACTGAACCGATGACTCCATTCGTAGTCAATTTTATGAATAAATTTGTGATCGTGGGCGTGCTCAGGTACTATCGCGACATAGATCAAGCAAAGCCGATTACTGGATCCACTTATCTTGTATCGTAACGGAGCATCGATCAGAATATAAGTAAAGCTATGGTTTTTTGATAGCGGATATTGATAAGACTCAAAATAATTACGAAATAATATTAACAATCCCAATATTATATAATGTAGGTACTACAATTAAAAGTTAAAACTAAACTTATTTAAATTAAGATTAAACTAAGCTACTCAAATTAAAATAAAACTAAGCTACTCAAATAAAGCTTGTCTCACTAAAAAATGTCACTTATACACATACATAAACTCACGCCTTCATTCCCAGAGTGGGGTAGGCAGAGCTAAAGAATTACCAACAAGTCTTAGAACTTGTTGATAATTCTGTAACCACATTTTGCACAAGTAGGCTAAGATGTTTCCAAGTGTATTAGTGACAGGTGGCAAGCCCATCGCATCGCTTATAAATTTTGAAAAATTCCGTATTAAATATTAAAATTCTCCAAATTTTCTAATACCGTTTAATTTGATATTCCTTTAAATATTATTATTTACGCATAAAGACCAGTTTAGGATTAGTTCATCCATTAACTTCTTAATTTTCCCTTGACCCCTGCCATCAAAGTTTGTACATCGTCATCGGTGATCAGTTTGGAAGCTTCATTCCACTTCTTAATGAATGGCAACAATCGTTTTTTGAGGCACTCATTCGGGTATACAATGCATACATCACCATTTATGGTTCCATTAGCAAAATATGGTGATTGGTGGTGTTCTTTTTATAGTGGTGATTATTATTTACATCTTTAATATTTGAGTAGCTTAGTTTAATTTTAATTTAAATAAGTTTAGTTTTAACTTTTAATTGTACCATAATAATAAATGATACTCTTACTAATTATTTTTAAAATTAACACAAATAAGTGTGGCAATTAAGTGTGCACCTGTTTGTACTTATAAGGACATTGAAACTTGAAGTAAATATCCGGTTACACTCGCTCCTCAAAGGATACAGCCTTACAATGTTATCACAATCTTATTGCCGAATTATTCATCTTGAACTCCAAATTTATGACAACTAATACCAAGTTCTAACAAGCGACCACAGAGCAGCTCCATCACTAACAAAACTCAGTTGCTATCAACAGCTTCGAAATAATCCTTATTGAATTAACGTACTCTGTGCCATCGTAAAATCAAAATGGCCGAAATCCGTACGACGACTAAGGTTTTCGATACGGGAGTTTATATTCGTATTTTATACCAGATATAAATTAGGAACCCTGATAACGCTGTCAACTATATCTTGAGCTGAGACGTTCAATGAATTCCTTATGAACTTCGTTTTTATTTGGAAAATTGGAGCTCTTTGTATTATGGTTGATAGTGAATGACTATTGACAGATGGTTATATGTAAAGTAGATTACGGTTTTGTGTACGTTTTAAGTAGGCCAAGGGTTTATTCCGGGAAAGCATAATGAGAGCCAGGTCTTTAGATTTACATACAAAATGGGTTCGAAACCGCGTCATCGGCATTGATCAGCTTGAGTGGTGATGCTATGACAAAGGCGGTTTAATTTAATGTCCGTACCTGAGTTGAGAGGTCTCATACAAAGGCTTTGCTGAAACTGTCTGATTTGCCTTTTTGAATGGTTAGTAGGTATTGAGAGAGTGAAAGTTTCCATACAAAATGCGGTAGCGTTCTGTCCCCTCGTAGCTAGGCCAATGTTTTTTTTATAATGTTTTTTTTATATGAAAACCTACGTTTTCTAAAAACGGGACCCTATTACTAAGACTCCGCTGTCCGTCTGTCCGTCTGTCTGTCACCAGGCTGTATCTCACGAACTGTGATAGCTAGACAGTTGAAATTATTACAGATGTTGTATTTCTACTACAACAAATACTAAAAACAGAAATATTACAATATTTAAGGTTGTGATTTTTTATAGATAGGTAATGGTACGGATCCCTTCGTTCGCGAGTCCGCCTCACACTTGGCCGGTTTTTAAGAATATACATTGTTAGTTTTCTCCGTAAGAATCGTCACAGCAAACATTGTCACATGAGTAAAAAACAACACAACGCAACTAAAACAACAATTTGTACTTGTAGATTTACTCAGTTCAATAAAATAAAAATAAATTATCTTTTCGAGTATAAATCGGTTAACCTGGATGGTAGCCTATGAAACTAGCAGTCCAGGGTTCAATATACCCCGTTAGGGCAAATAAACAGAATCATCATCATCATCATCATCATGTCAGCCGAAAGACGTCCACTGCTGGACATAGGCCTCCCCCAAGGCTCTCCACATAAACAGAATAATATTACCTAATGAGGGCGCCACTGGACGCTCGGCGGATTGTGAAACTAAAAAATTCTATACAAAATGCAATGACAGCTACGCGATTTTAGCAGCGCTTCACAATGGTCTCAAATAGATTAGTGCCTTCAGACATGGCCTCCCAACTCGAACAATGTATAATTATTACTTTAATAAACTCATAGATGGCGTCACAGGTATCGAGCGAAACATTTGAATCAGTAATCGTGAAGATTGAATGATTTATGCACCTTAATAAATACAACGTACCTTAATTACATCAAAAACATCCATCTCTACATAAAGTAGGGTATATTTTATAAGTTTAATAAATGCAACAAATTTTATATTAACTCCATCTAACTCATAAAAAACTTATAATCTTTCAAGCTTGCTACGCCTTATTAGGTACTGTCACTAGATGGTGCCATCACGGATCGCGAAACTACTATGCACTCACAGACCCCAAGCGTTTCGTTTTTACAAATTCTTGTTTGATGCGTAAAATCAATACTCAAAATACTTCTTTTATATTAAAAACAAAAAAACAATAGAGAAAATAATGTCTTGGCGAATATAAATGAATATTACAAAATACTGTTTTGGCGGTTTCGGTGTATTAAAATGTTAGTACAAACACGGAACAAACAACGTGCTATCTTTAACCATTGAAGTATCAAAACGCGCTGACAGTTTGTGTACAAACATTTAAACTACACTCGGCGTCAAAAAAATCGCACCTTTTTAAATTTTGACTTCAAGCGAATAAAGCTCTTAACTTATTTATTGTACCCTACCAATATTAGTATCATTTGAAAGCACAGTTAATGAACTTTAAAATCGGGCCAAACCGACCTTGTGTGCGTCTCCCGCACTGGAGGTGGACGTGGCCAGGGGTCCCTGACTGCTCATCGGTACATCACAGAGATCCTGGAGAACCACGTGGTCCCGTATGCTGGTTTTGTCGGGCCTGAATTCACATTCATGCACGACAACGCCCGCTCTCATACGGCGTTGATTGTTCGGGACTACCTGGATCAGGTTGGGATCCCCGTGATGCAGTGGCCAGCGAGGTCCTGACCTGAACCCGCGGTGCGGTCTCGTGATACTGCCCCTGCCACCCTTGAACAGCTTCGGGACGCCGTCGTCGAGGAGTGGAGTGACATTCCTCAAGAACGCATCGTAACGTTGGTGAGGTCAATGAAGGATCGCATGGAGGCTGTAATTAGGGCTAGGGGAGGTAACACTAGGTTTTAAGTTTAGTTTTAAGAATTTGTTTTACTGTATTTTTTAATTTTGTTATGTTTTTAGATTGTGTAATTTTGGCGTGAATAAATGTTTTTCCTCTTTTCATGAAAAACGTTTTTTTTTAAGCTTAGTAATCATTATCACATTTTTATAAATTAAAGGATTCAATAACCTTTAAAATGAGGCCCCACAGTCATACCTTATCTTAGATTTAATAGGGTTTATAGCTGCTTGAAGTCAACATACCAAAAGGTGCGATTTTTTTGACGCCGAGTGTATAACTTTGTTTCGTTGGATTCGGATAAAGTTGAAGTTGAAGGCGATATTTCCTTTTTATGTAAATACGCACGCTTAAATACGCTCACCAAACTATTTTTAACTTATTCTTAATTGTCATGTAAGTGAATTGTAAAATTCTTATGAAAAAATAAATTCTTTAAACCTAATAAACCAGTTATTTTTACCTATTGCTTTTATTTATTGTCAGCAAAAAACTTCCCAAACATGTCATTAAAACTTTCCTATTTTGTCTTGGACATCATTAATCAGGGCAGATGTTCCTATGAATTAATAAAACGCTACCACAATGTCACCGGTAGGATTATAGCCATTCATTACATATTAATTTTAAGTCAACAATTTTCTTGACGTCTCATTCTCGAAGTCAATGCCATCTGGTGATAGGTTACTAAAACTATTAGGTAGGCTGCCAGCATCCAGTGGTGGCTCAGATACGGCATCTACTGGTGTAACTACGGGACTAAAATTGCCTACCGAATTGCCTACATTAGGACGGCACGCTTTTGCTGTATGAGATTGGGTATCTGTACTTGTATTCTGTTATCTGTGCTTCAGATAAGTGTTTAAAATGGTTGCCATCACCATATTTATTGTTATAAGTTATAACCGCCATAGTAACATTCTGTGAAAAATCCGAGTGTCTAACAGTTAAGGTGACCGACATAGCTCTGAAATGGGCTGGTCACGTATGTCGCAGAACGGATAACCGCTGGAGTAAGAGTGCTGGATTGGAAACCACGTCTTGGCAAACGTAGCGTGCGACGCCCTCTGGCCAGATGGCGGGATTACTTGAATAAAAGGGCCGGCAGCGACTGGATGCATAAAGCATTAAACCGGGCTCGGTGGCGTTCCATGGGAGAGGCCTATGTCCAGCAGTGGACTGCAACGGGCTGATGATGATGATAAAGATAAAGATAAAGACATTTATTCAGTAAGCAGGCCTCACGGGAACTTTTACACGTCAAGAATCTTTTTTTTTTATGGAATAGGAAGGCAAACGAGCACACAGGCCACCTGATGGTAAGTGAAAACCGTGACCCATAGACATGAACTTCGCATTCACAAGACTGCAAATGCACTGCCAACCCTGAGGACCAAGATGCATTGCCTCTATGCTAGTCATTTCACCGGCTGTCTTATCCCCCAAACCGGAACACAGCAATGCGAACACTGCTGCTTGGCGGTTGGGTAATGGATAAGATGGTGGTACCAGCACTTCACAAGAGGAGACCACTGCTGAGAAGAAATGCCGCAAGAAACTCAGCAATCAGTCATTTTTTTAAATATATTTAATATTACAATGGTACTACTCAAACTAGCATTATATAAATCTATAAAATATTAAATTAAAATATATATTAAATGATGATGATCAGTTAAGGTTTAAAAGAAACAACCCTGTGACATACGGACGGACAACGCCTCTATAATAATAGGGTTCCGTTGACGCTCTTCGGATACTGAACCCTAAAAAGGGTTCACGAGCCTGAAATTTCACCTCTATGAGTATTTCCAGTATAATGAAATTGTGAGCAAAATTTAATATCCCCTTTTCAATTCCCGAGGGAGACAGAACCATAAAATTAACTGCCACAGATATCTTAGAGGGGTTTTTGCTGTTTTCGTTACTGAATAATTCAAACCTTGATTTTATTCGAGAATATATTCATACAAAAACGCTCATTGACTCCAGTACATTGTTATAGGTTAAGAGCTAGGGTCGTCGGGAAATACTATTACTACATACATACATACATACATACATACATACCTACATACCTTCACGCTTTCATTCACAGAGTGGGGTAGGCAGAGCTACAGAATTACCTACAACTCTAAAAACTTGTTGATAATTCTATAACCACATTTTGCAAAAATAGGCTAAGATGTTTACCAGCGTATTAGTGACAGGTTGCAAGCCCATCGCCTAACAGTACCTACTACAAGCCTTTATTCCCTTAGTCGACTCTTACGACATCCACGGAAGACATGGAGTGGCAGTATTCTAACCCAGCAACCACACGGATTATATTACTATATTCAACTTATTCAAGTATGAAATTAAATAAAAAAACGCGATATGGGTCATTTGTTAGCTATAGGAAGCAGAACCCTATACGTCAATTTTGACAAAATAGTTTTATTTTATTTCTCATTCTGTTTAACAAATACATGTGGGGACTTGACAGAAGCGCGTCGAGCTTACCCCACGTGCGTCTGTTTAGGCCGATATTATAGAGAAAATACTCTTTTACGAAACAATTCTGTGGTCCTAGTGAAAAAGGGTGTAAGTCTTCTGAAGGTCAAGTGAAAAAGGGATTAAGTCTAGTGCTGTCCGTTCATGTATATACCCTTTTTTATTCCGAGTTAAGTCGACTTGTACCCTTTTTCACTAAGACCACAGATTGTCCTCGCGTGTGATGAACACAGACTTATTTCCCTAATAAGTAATAAGTCATGGAGTGTCCATAAATAACTTGACATTGGCGAAATACACCTTAACAGGAGTGAAAGCCATTATTATGGTTAAATAAACTTTATTCTCATTCGAATTACGATTCACTTACATGAGAACATTTAAAAACTAAGTTAGTATTTAAGGTTAAACACGCAAAATTATTTTAAAAATAATGGTAAATGTAGGTAAGCTGACAATTGTCATGCATCGTAGCTCGTTAGCGTACAAAGATAAGAAACTTAGCAACATGCATACACGAATAACATTTCATTGGATGTGGCTTTAACGTAATAAAAAAAACACGTGGCTTTTTATTTATTTATACTATAATACAAAGTGGGTACACATGATATTTGGATTTGTTTCACGCATCGGCTGAAAACATTTTGAAGAAATTCAGCACATAAATATTTTTTTGTTACAGAATACCTAGTACTTGTATGATAAATACTCAATGTCTCGAAAAATTTATTTAATATTAACGTATTTAAGACGAGTATGTTATCTATTTTTTTAAATTTTTTTGTACAAACATATCATCATTTAGGGTTACAGTTTCCTGCGGATTTTTTATGGTTTTTCATTTTTTTGTACATATTAAATTGGATTATGTACGTTCAAAACATTTAAAATACAAAAACTCGTATCCAGCAGTACTTTGCAAGGATTAATTCATACCTAATATCGGTTTCACTTTGTCCCAAAACCAAACACAATATTTAGCTAAACCTTATTTTAATGCACACCCTCTCTGGCCATGGCCTGGCCTTTGTTTCCTTTCATGAAAATTTGTATTATCATCGTAACGTATGTCAATGATTTAATCAATCCATAAAACTTTTCATTGTTCCCTTTTTTTGCCGCAACTAGCTCTTAACCTATGCCGAGTAAAAGCTCCGAACGTCGTTTCATAATTCATTAGACGTAGTCGTGGAACCTTGTCATAATAAGTGCGACACGATTCTTTTAATAACCCTCTTTATTGTGCCAAAAGTACATTGAAGACTTGTTTATATACCAGAAGGTTCCAGATCATAGTCGTTTTTGTACAAAAAATGTAATTTTTATTCCTACAATATCAATATTCTGAGGCTAAAGCAAAAAAAAAATTTTTTAAGTTCAACAGCGCCATCTCACAGATATAGGGTTCAATAATTTAACTGCGAAAATGGACTTGATGGTTAAATAGCTTTTTCTCCCACATTCTCGGAACTTTTAACCTTACTGTTGTAAAATCAACCCGCGAAGTTCTGAGTTCCAAGTCAAGGCAAAATTAAAAAAAAAAACACCTTATTATTTACCAACGGCAGCAGCCGCGAAAATGTATTAAATTTCATTACGTATCTGGTGTTTTACTTTTTAAAACCATTTTTGTTATGATAAGTTGATAACTAACTCCAAACAACCAAACGCTCGTGCAATCAAAATTATTCCTTGTATATTTTACTATTTAATTGACTTAGACTAAAAAGTTAAACCTTTTCAAATAGCGTTTACAGCGTATTTACAAGTGTAAAGTCAAATAGTTTGACCTTTTTTTATTGAAATTGCGTTCAAAATATATATTTTTTTCAAATTTAATTTACTACGTTTAAATTTGTGATTTTATTTAATGCTTTATTTTAGTGTCATTGTAAATCGTATCTGTTTCGAATGTAAATAAAATTATGAATAACGTTGACGACGATGGCGACAATGTTCTTTTTTTTCAAGGATATTTTGGGACTGTTAATAACAAACGTGTTAAATTTTCTCGCATTGACTCGACTGATTGCTTGACTCGTATATAGCGCTACTCGTCCCGCAACAGCCATTTTCCCGGTCTCTGCAGTAATGTACTATTTCTCAAAAATGGTAAGTAATCTTGCCATAATGACAGTAAATATGAGCCAGTAGGTTAAAGTTCCTTGACAACTACGAAAGTATCCAGTAGAGTAATTTGAATTTGGAATCAAAAAGTATCCAAGTAAATATTGAAATTCCATAACACAATTTTGAACTATCTGTACAGACCACGCAAACTCGTGGCAGCCTTTGAAATGACTAAAGAGGTAAGTACGAGGAGGTCAATTGAAAACTGAAAAAGAAGCCAATGACTATTTATGCATACTATTTTTACTCCATCCTTACCCTTACCATGACATAAAATTACCGTACTCGCTAGCGAGTCGCATGCTCTGTCCCTTGCACTCTATAAGAATAATTGGTTGCGGGAGACAGAGCTTTAGAGTCATAGCGAGTAGATACGTTTATTGTAACTCATGGTAATGGTACAGAAACCTTTCAGCTTTACTGAGGTTGGCAGTTTGTTTACTACGACACGGTGAAGAAATTGTCACGAACGAGATCAGTGTTGCCAGAATGTAGGCTTTAAAAAAGTGAGACAAAATACTAATTCAGCTTTTGGTATTTTGTGTAGCATTTTAGAGTTTAAAAAGGTTATTTCTGTTCACGACTTAAGTCACACTGTATGTAAGCTCGTACTCATCCAGTAAGACTCGCTTACTGCTCTCTACAGTAATGTACCTACTATTGTTTTCTATGCATCTAAACATTCTAAACATACCTACATGAAATCGGGACCCATCTTATGTAGGTATGTTGAGAATGTTTAGATGCATATTATGCAGTTTACTTACACGGACATAGTACTTACTTGTTGTTAGTATTCGCGCGTGGCACTAAGCTGCTTAGAGGCAAGATGGGTATCAACCCCCCCTTACCTACTCGTAGGATAGTAAACAGTTTGGGAAATGAAATGAAAACAAATGAATTCAAGAGTAGGCACCGACTCATCGTATTCGTGCGTTAAAAAGAAATGACGTCATTCAAAAAAGTTTGGTTTTGGTTTTATTGCACAGATAACCTACAAACTAACCAAATTATAATAACATGGAGCGCAAAGTGGCGCTTTACCGTTTTTTCCTATTGTGGTCGTCATAGCCCAAGTCATTATATCCAACGACACCCGATAGACTTATCCAACGACACCCCACACTAAGGGGTAGACGAGAAAAAAAAATCACGATTTTATATTACCACTTTGTTGGCGTGACTAATATGTATATTTGTGCCAAATTACAGCTTTCTATTACTAAGAGTCTCTGAGCTAGGCTGCGGACGGACGGACGGACGGACAGACGGACGGACATGGCGAAACTATAAGGGTTCCTAGTTTAACTACGGAACCCTAAATAAGAATATTTCGGCACTCTCAAGGGAGTCAAAATTTATAGGGTATTTTCCGCTGACCTAGAACTATGAAATTTGGCAAATAATACCGTCTTATACTACCAATATAGGGAACAATCTGAACTCTATAATTTTTTGATTAAATTACAAATAAATAGGGTCTCTATGCAAGGAACGGACTCGCTCTTGTCCGGTTTTTGTTTGAACAAATACTATTATTAAACCTTCCATCCAAATCTGCATTAGTACCGCCGTCTTTCTAAGAACCCACGCCATTTCCTTAGCAATTTAGTGTCGAATTATGATCAAAACCCTCGTTAGGGCCATCTATAAACATGGTAAAAGCTTATAAAGGGTGTATTACTTTGTTTTACGGAAAAAAACGGCCTTTACCGATTTTATGGCCGCTTTACAAGTTTTATGTTGCACCCTGTATTTTATGACTCGCATTTCCTACCATACTGTATAGATTAATAGTCGAGATAAAATGCTTTAGGGGCTGAACTGTAGGAACTCATATGAATGAGGAATATTTCAATTGAAAATAATGACGTCTATTTAATAATCGCGTTTACAATAATCTAAAATAATAATAAAAATGACGAGGAACAGACCCTCACCTCTGGCTTGCCTTTATTGGCCGGTCAGAGTGGAGTCGCAAGAGCTATATGCTCGAAGGGTGGATGTGTTGCATAAGTGGTGAGTGGACCTTATGGTCGTTTAAAGTCCAGAAGCACCTCTCCACTCTTAGCCCCTCTGGAACTGTTACCTCCCTGCTGCTATATATATGCGGCTATTTCGGGAGGCCCATTCCATTGAGTTGGCGAGTCACCGCCTGCCGTTTCAACCAATTAGCATTGGCCAGGCAGGCGCCGTAGTTTCATCAATAGCCTAGTTCACCAGTCCATATCTGTTCATTCATAGAGCCTATTTTAATACTTCCATCCTTCTTTAATAGTCCTACACTAACCGTTGCTTGGTTGTCCGTGGGAGCATACTTCTATAGTTTGAACTCAGGGACAATCGCCGGTTGGTGTCCCATCACTTTACTAAATTAAACTTGTCTAAAGGGCCTCTGCGTGTTGGCTTCGGCTCCATGTACGCCATCCAAAGGTCCGGGACTCCCATAGTCCCGTGAATGGTAAAGACATAAAAATAATAATAATCTAAATTTGTGCAAATTGTGGTTACTGAATTATCAACAACTTTTTAAGTTGTAATTCTGTAGCTCTGCCTAGCCCACTCTGGGATTACAGGCGTGAAGGTATGTATGTACAATAATCTAAAATACTTTAACGAAATAATGAATTAATGATCTCAATCGGATTAAATTCGGCAAACAAATAATGTTTTGCATTACGAGATTAACGATAAACGAGTAAAGTATTTATGAATAAAATATTCGTACTACAATTAAAAGTTAAAACTAAGCTTATTTCAATTAAAATTAAACTAAGCTACTCAAATTAAAATAAAACTAAGCTACTCAAATATTAAAGATGTAAATAATAATCACCACTATAAAAAGAACACCCCCTCTAACAGGTTCGCTCGCGGCATGGTCCCTATGACACTGGCTGCATTACCTCTCTGGATAGCTAGCCCAATCCTTTGGGAGAGACGGCACCAGCTCTAGGATGTCCGGAGGTGTCTAAATATTCGTTAAGTTATTTTCGTACCTAGTGTTACTAGAAGTCCTAATTTTCAGGGGTCTATGGATACGTAGGTACCGATTTACCCTTGATCGGACCACCAATTGTTCCAATTTTCATATATCACTTTAAGAATAGCGATCATTATAAGGTATCAACCGTAGTAGGTCAAATATACTCGTATGCGTACGCCACATTGATAATTATAAGACGACTGTAATACGCGCCATTTTTCAAATATACTTTGTCCCAATTCAAAAAGGCCAGGGCCTCTATTCAACACGGTAAATAAGCATACATACATACATACATACATACATTCCTTCACGCCTTCATTCCCAGAGTGGGATAGGCAGAGCTACAGAATTACCAACAACTCTAAAAACTTGTTGATAACTCTGTAACCACAATTTGCACAATTAGGCTAAGATGTTTAACAGTGTATATTAGTGACAGGTAGCAAGCCCATTGCCTAACAGTACTACAAGCCTTTATTCCCTTATGTCGGGTTCCTATATTCAATCCGAGGATAGATAAGGCTTACCTCGGGTTAAAATTTGACATTTGCCCATAAAAAATGTGTCAAATTTTAATACGAAGTAAGCCTATCTGTCCGCGGATTGAATATAGGAACCGGACGTTAGTCGCCTCTTACGACATCCACGGGAAGACATGGAGTGGCACAATTCTAAGCCGGCAACCACACGGCAAGAAATAGAATAGAGCCAGGAATTCGTAACTTCCTGAAGGATACTGATCCATGAAGTCATATTTCAGGAAAGTTCAATTAAATTTGTGTCATAAAATGTAGGTTAAGTTCAATTTTAGTTACATAGATTATAGTTTGCCGATGCTAATTCTGCCCTCCTACGGAGAAAAGGTGCATGTGCAATTAATTCATAGAAGCATATCAAACTCTCATGGGTTATAATAAGGTTGGATTTTCAATACAGTTCATATAGTAGATACACCTTTTCTCCTTAGGAGGGCAGAATAGTCAAGTTTTTCTTAAGACTGCGCTAGCACACGCTGACTGCCGACTGTCTAGTGCGCCCTTATTACTCGTACATTGTGTATTCCATTTCAGTAAAGTATTTAAATATTTATTTATTTCGGGTACTTTATTGAATGAGTAAAAATATTTAAATATTTTTGTGCACCGATAAAGTTGGTGACCCTAATAGAAAGGGATAAACCTCTCATAGTTTTCTCTATCCGTCACACTTTTTTCTAGCAGTATCCTTACCATGAGTTACAATTACCGTACTCGCTAGCGAGTCTAATGCTCTGTCCCTCGCAGACCTCGCAGTATTCTTATGGAGTGCGAGGGACAGAGCATTTGACTCGCTAGCGAGTACGGTAATTGTTACTCATGGTAGGGGTACTGTACTGAGAAAGAGACAGCGCGAGCGTCCAATGGCGCCCTTATTACTCTAACTTATTTTCTAATAAAATAAAGTATTGTCTTGAAATCGAAGGAAGGTTTTTTGTTGTACACGACAATTGAACTATGAGTGAATGACTATACGGAAAAAAGTCAAACTAAACTATTAAGGTAAGGTGGGGGAAGATAAAAAAAGGGGAAAGATTAAAAGTCTCACATAACTCCCTATTTGGTTTACATTTTTTAGTGCTGGTATCATCCATTAAGCCGCCATTTTGTTACGATCCGCCGCACATTCGCCAGTGACCGCTCGGAGTAAGTAGACGTGTGTTATGTGCTATTTTGTGAAGGTCGGCATTTCGTGGTGAATTCGTCGATTTTCAATCTTACCCCGTGTTTCATAACTTGATTAATAAGGGGAGTATAAAAGTTCTGACTGACTATTTATGTGTTATTTGAGATTCTATTTTTATTTACTTCTCCTAGGTGTAGCTATTAATCATATATTGAGAATTACGAGAAGTTTCCATCTTTACCCAGCCATTTCGCTGGGGTAACATTGAAATAGTAATGTTTCAATGTTCCCCCGTTTTTGAAAGTCATAGAAAAAGACACATATTCTCAAACTTTGCACAAAAAAAATAATTAACGTTAGATTTTTTTTCTGACCTAATATAACGATAAGATAAATAGTAACTAAGAAGTGTTGTGTGAAACTATTGTGTGAAATCAATAATAAATCTGTATTTTTTTTGTTTGGAGAGAAAAAAACCTCTTTAAGTTTACTAGAAGTACTTATTTGGATTTCTAATATTATAAATGTAAGTAAGTCTGTGACTAAATTTTCTACACTGATTACTAAGTATTTGGTATATTTTTGTATTTTAAATGTGTCTTAATTTGTTACACAGATTCATATTTATTTTCTAATATTTTACATGTAAGTGGCTTAATTTGTGACAAAATTAGTCATGCTGCAAGAAAATACTTACTTTTTTGTATTCATTTCTTTTATAAAATAAATAATTGTTTCCATGCAACTGTTATTTTAATTCCAAACTGATCTTCTTAATATAAAAAAAAATGTGTTTACTTTTTTTTATATGAAGAATATACAATAAAAAGTTTGAGTATCACTGTAGTTTACCCTGTTGAGCGGGGTAAGAGTAAAATACTTTTTTTTTCAACTGCACTTTTCTTGTTACCTATCAGGAATATTTACGCAAAAATCATGTGGGTCATTATTTGGGCGTTTCAACCGCCTCACTTTCGTGTTCACATTTTTGTAGAAGTGACTTCAGATTTCGATTTGGTTTCTGGTTAGGTATCTAAGTTTACCGGACATCTATCAAATATCCAAAAACGCTATCAAAATATACGCCCAATTCTTCAAAAACATGTCCACGAAAGTGAGGCGGTTGAAACGCTCGAATAATGACCCCTGTATCTGTTAAGCGTAAGGAATTCTATACAATAACGAGCAACAGTAACCGTTTGCATTCATTTAAAAGACTTTAGACACTATGTCAATCTTACCCCTCGACCATTCCATCTTAACCCGTCAATTTTTTAGACAAAATTTGATTTGATTTTATTATTTTTATATATTAGAATAGGCGTAACCGAGTTTTATCGACAGATTATAAAAATATAGCCCTTGCCCATACCTACCAATTTATGCAATTGAAAGGAAGTAAATAGTTTTTTTATTTTACGAGGGTTTTAACACAACACTACCCATCTCATCAAAAAACCATTCAATCTTCCCCCACCTTACCTTATTATTATTTATTTAATTAATGGCACCGGTCGCAATATCGAGCAACCATTTCTGCCAATGTCAAGTTTATATTTTACATTTACATATCAAAAAAAACATAAGGCAACGCTGTACGGTGATCCTCTAGCCTCCGTGAAGCGATGTACGTAGAACTTTACGAAGACCAGATGAGATTTTCTTGGAGGAATCCTTCCAAAGGCGATACGTATTCAAACTTGAATTCTTCATTATACTGCACATTTGAATGTTAATTTACTGCATATTAATACATCATTACTATCCATTAAACAACAAAATATGCAAAAAAATAAAACAATTAAGAAAGCGACACCATCTTGTCAAAACCCCCAAGAGAATCAAACTAAACTAAACTAAACTTTAAACTTTGTCATATTATATGCTATACATTGTGTATTCATTTGTACCTACAATAAAAACCATCCTTCGATTTGAAGACAATAATATTACCTAATGAGGGCGCCACTGGAAGCTCGGCGCCTTCCTAAGAGGAATGTGAAGCTAAAAAATTTCCATACAAAATGCAAAACCATTTCTCTCCCTCAAAACCTAGTCCGATTTCTAGTCTCAGTCCTTTGAGTTTGAGTATAAATTCTTGGTCTTGACATCACTTTGACAGATGTTTGTAAGTGACATATCTGAGGATGACCGATTGAAAAATTTACGGCATTTACTTTTGATTTTATTTTTGCCCCGTATATTCCATTCCTAGGTCTGTTTATTTAGTAAGATGATTTTTCTTTACTGATTATACCTACTCTAACTCACTGGACATTGGCGAAATTACCGCGGTTGACCGCTATTAATATAAAAGAAGAAGAAGAAGTACTTTTGATTTAAAGTACTGTTTATACTCTCATTCACATTCTAAATCACTGTGGAACCGTCTTAAATAAAGTGGGTGATCGACGTACGAGTCGTTAACCGCGGTTTTAGAGTTTACTCGCGGCTTGTTGGAGTGCTGATCGACTATCGAGCGAAACAATTTGAATGAGAATTGAGGCAATATGTCTTCTTCTAAGTCTGAAGCTTTGTGTTATCTCGCTATATGGCAAGCTCTCCAAAGAGATTCTACAACTCAAAAGAGAAGTCTTGCGCAGTGACTAGGATCCTAACTGGCCACTGCAAACTGAACAGACATCTGTTTCTAATGGGTATGAAACAAGACGCGACATGTAGGTTCTGTCAGGAGACAGAGGAGACAGCAATGTACATCCTCTGTTCCTGCGGACCACTAATGCGCAACAGAAGTATCTAGCTAGGGCGACATATAATGGACCCACAAGAGATACAACTCCTCACTGCCCAAAGCATCTGGAAATTCCTGGATGCAACGGGCCTTTGCGGTGAGCTCTAAAACAAAGGGCTGCTACAAATGGTCGAAGTGGCTCACAAGGCCCATCCATCTCAACCCCCCAATAATAATATCTCGCTATAACATAACACGAAATTATGAAAAAGAACGCCCTAGAGTTGTTGTTAAAAGGCGAGCGTTGTCGCAGACACATTTCAAGAATTGTCAGCGGGACCATTTGATTTCAGAAATTACTTACCTGAGAATGTCTAAAGGATCATACACTGAATTGTTGTCCTTAGTGACAAGTTTAATTACAAATACAAAACACCATGCGAGGAGCTATTTCTCCTCATTAGCGTTTGACTCCTACAATAAGATACCATTAAAAGTCTTTGACCAGTGTGCGTTGTCATGTCAGTGATGACTTACGGATCTGAGACGTGGGCGCTAACAATGGGCCTCATAAGGAAGTTCAAAGTCACTCAGATGGCTATGGAGAGGGCTATGCTCGGGGTTTCTTTGCGTGATAAAAAATTAATTATTATATCCGCAGTAGAACTAAGGTTACCGACATAGCCCGGAGAAAAGCTAAACTGAAATGGCAGTGGGCGGGGCACATCACTCGCAGGACTGATGGCCGATGGGGCCAGAAGTTTCTTGAGTGGCGTCCGCGGACCGGGAGACGAGCTGTAGGGAGGCCTCCAATAAGATGGAGTGACGACCTTGTAAGGATTGCGGGAACGCGGTGGACGCGAAAAGCACAAGACCGGTCTGAGTGGAGAGCCTTGGGGGAGGCCTATGTCCAGCAGTGGACGTCTTCCGGCTGACATGATGAATGAGATACCTGGCAGAAAGTGAAGCCCAAACCAGTCTGCAGTATTCCACTTTAATATCTAGGCAAACTTTGGGAATTATTCCAGACACGTGCAGAGCTCGCTGATAAGCTACCTCGGCTCGCCGAGCGTGATCGACACGCGGTGTTGCACGACGAGCCGATTTACTGTCATTAGGTACAAATGGAAAATCGTCGACTTGAAATTATTCGTCCAATTAGAAAATGACAATTTGAAATACATCCTTAAGGAAAATTGTCCAACCAGAATAATGTTGAAAATAGAATTAGGTATGTCGCGTAGTAAAATTGTCAAATAAGATATACATAGGTCCAAAAATACATGTCCATTTGTATTTACGTACACTCAGACAAAAATCCAATTGTAAATATGTCCCATTGTTTCATCAATCCTCCCCCTGAATTATATCAGTACAATAATTTATATTTTGGCCTGTATTCATATAAGACTACATTCACTTGGTGCATATTTAATTTTGCTCAAAAAATATAATGGACAAAATTCCATTCGGGCTTAATTAATTTACAACGAAAATAAATTTGGTCATGTATATTTCTCAGCATAATTACATTTTGACTAAATTGTCTTTGGACACTTACTTTTTGCCCAACTTCAGAATGGTTATTTCACGTGGACGATTTTCCATTAGTACCTAATTACAGTAAATCGACGAGCCGAGTATAAAACAAAGCAAAAATGACGAGCCGCGAGCCAGGCTCGTCGGTAAGTAAAGCCGTGGTATTACAATAAGAAGGTATTACCATACCGCTGCCCAAAATACGGTGACGCTAAGGAATCGCAGTGACGTGCCGTACGCGTCACGACTTACCACTTACCACATGCTCTCCACGGTATCCCTTTAGTTACTATAAAATCAATGGCTATAATATCACTTTCTCTAAATTCATTTGCTATAATCAGTCACATGCTTTAACAGTTCGTTGCCATAATCTTCAGTTACTATAAGTTTTAGATGCTATAAAATTATAAAACTGTAGTAATTATTAGCCATAACCTTCGAAATCTCTAATCATTATTATGGTGTTTTGACTATCCAGAAAATGCAACGAGCAAGCCGAATCAGGGCAGAACCGAATCAGGGCAGAACCGAATCAGGAGGGTTTTATTTTATCTGCCATAAAAACCTAAAACATAATATATCAAACATAACAGAGTAGAATAAGGAAGGAAAAGACGTAAATATTCTAGATTCTGAATAGTACGTAAAATAAACTGTATAGGAAATAAATATTAAAAAAACACAAAAATATAGATTTTAAATGTTATGCATGACAAACATTTTTTTTTTATTATATTTATTATTTATTTATTTATTTATTTATTTGATAAAAACGCTTACATGACATTACAGTTTAACCAATGCGTCACTAAACTTAGATTAACAATTAAGGAAAAAAAAAAACACAATAATAGGTAACAGATCAAATTGGAATAGTTGAAGACCTAGTATCCATCGCCTCACAGAATCTCAAGCATTCACTACACACTGCCGCCCATCGCCACGCAAACAAGTCGCACTCGGGTGTCGTTGCCAGGAGCGCATTGAGCTGTGCGCAGGCGCGGGGCAGCGGCGAGTTCCTGCACGACACGGTGCGCGCCGACGGCACGGCCAACAGATCGCGTCGTCGTGGTCTGAGGGCAATCCTCGGGACATCCGGAACAAGCAGTCTCACGAGACGCTCAACAAGTTCGGGGCAGTCCGACTCACCACGCAAGGCTCGACATGCCGTGGTCATGAGTTGACAATTCCGCCTTACCTCCAAGGAGTTGTACCCAAGAGAGCCAAGAAGATACTTTGTTGGGTACAAATAAGGGTAGACTCCAAATGTTTTTTTATAAAGGAACCTCAAAAACGCCTTCTGAACCTTCTCAAGCATTAAGGCATACGTCGCTTCGTAGGGGTTCCATACGATCGACGAATTGTCTAGCTCACTCCTTACTAAGGCATTATAAACCATTTTTATGGCCACTGGGTCATGAAAATGGCGAAGATTTCGGATTACGAAACCCAGTTTTCGGAAGCAGCCCGTGGCGAGAGAAGAAATATGCTCGTGAAAAGTGAGCCGCGCATCGAACACCACGCCCAGATCCTTGACGGAGAAGACACGATTTATCGGCTGTGACCCTAACATATATTGAGCATATTATAGCGGTACGAGAGCGGCCAAATGTACACACACTACACTTAGCTGGGTTAAAAAGAAGTTTATTCTCCATACTCCACCGAAACACCAAGTCGATGTCCCCTTGCAACGTCTCGCAATCAGCTCTTTGCTCTACCCCGTATACCAACTTTAGATCATCAGCATACAAGAGACACTGAGCCGCCCGAAGAACCGATTGGAGATCGTTAATCATGATACCGAACAGCAAGGGCCCTAGGATGGAGCCTTGACTTACGCCAGACCGGGTATGGTAAGGAGTTGAGACAAAACAACCATGTCGGACGAACTGCTGCCGATCACGCAGATAACTGGCAAAAAAGGTTAGCAACTTGGGAGAGAAACCAATTTCATCATATATGTAGCAAATGAATGATTATAGCAAGTGGTTTTATAGGAAATGAATTTATAGCATCTAATTTTATGAAACTTGATTTTATAGGAAATAAGGTAGACCCGCTCTCCACACCACTCCTCAAAATATATAGATGCACCGTATATGCTACGAAACTATTTGACGCGAACCTCCCAAACCGACATTTACGGCATGTCACTGCGACTCCGTACCATGGCCGTATTTTGAGTAGCGGTGAGGTCGCTCCATCAGGAGGGACCACACCAAAACACGGTCGAGCTTTACCGACTAGCCTGAAAACCGCGGATTTACTCGCCCGTCGATCAGGCCCTTGGAAGAAGAAAACATATCTGTGGTAGATTTTTTGGTCTTGAATTAAATATCCGACCGGAGAGGTGGTTTTCTACAATTTATCTAAAATGAGAATCCTTTTTGTTTATTTATTCTTGGGTACAACTTATGTTGCGTATGGTACGTATTTTTTTCATTTAAGGTATCCCTTATTTTACTCATATTTCTTAATCCCTACGAATGTTCTAGTAGATGAATAGGAACTTTAAATTCCATTGTAGAAGGTTTTGTTTCGAGTTGAATGTTTTGTATGTAAACACTTCATAATTAGTACGATATGATTATTTAAAGATCTCTGGATATTTTATTCTTAATACCAATAGTCATAATGATTGTTTGTCCTAACACACAATAGCCCTAATGCAATTATCCTAGTAGGGATAGGGTGAAAGCACCAATAATGGACACTTTTAGCTGACAAGCACCAGTAATGGACACTTCGCTCTTAATTCAAGTTTCATATGGTCGTAAATTGATTGTTGCAAAACAACTGGGTTGAGGGGGGAGAGAGCTGAGAGAGGGGTGGAAGGAGAGGAGCACCTCAGTCAGCAAGTCGACGAAGCCCTACTTCGTGGGGCTTCTACTTTCCACTCTGAAGGATATACAATGTATACTAACGAACCTACCTGTATAATGTTTGGGCCGTTTGTGCGGATATTCTAATGCCGGGGGCTTCGCTCCCCGAGCCCCCTTGTGGGGGACTCCGTCCCCCTATTTCTGCTGACTATTTCTTTATTTATTATAATAAACGTGCATTATGATTTTCATAATTAAGGCAAATAAGATTAGGTAGGATTAGGTAATGTAAAATTATGGTTATTGATGATTAGGAGAAAATAACGTTATGCCAAAACAGTCATTATGGCAAATGTATGATATACCACACATTACTTAACTTAAAACGGTATTATGGATCGCGAATGACATCCCTCTAAAGTAGAGTCTCTCTTTTCACCTTCGTCCTGGTTAAGTTGTGCAACGTTTAAAGTTTAAAAAAATATCGTTTATATTGACTTGGAGAGTACTGCAACTCTTAGCTACAGATCCATTGGGCAAATAGTTTGCCGCCGCATATTGTACTTTTTGCCTAATGGGCAAACTATACAATATGGGCAGGACAGCAAAAGCCGAAAACTGTTTGCTTAATGGGACCGCCGCCTTAATATTTATGGTATCCTATTATCTCGCGTCATTCGTTTTTCGTTTAAGTTTAATTTCGTCTCATTCTGTATTCGTCACTCATTCTTTATTCGTCTTGTTCGCTATCCGGCATTATCTTATTGGGTCAAATTCTGTAACTTGTCTCTCTCTCTTAATAAGTCTTATTCGTTTTTCGTCGCGGTCTTCCTTGGAATTATTCATTGTTTGTCTCCTTCGTTTTTAGTATCATTCGCAGTCGATCTTTAGTTTTTAGTATCGAAATATTTTTGGCGAATAAGAAAATGAGACAAAAAACAAAAAGGGAAGAACGCAGAATGAGACCAAGGAAGACCGTGACGAAAAACGAATAAGACGTATTACGATATAGGCAAGTTGCAGAGTTTGACCAAATAAAATAGTGGCTTATAGCGAACAAGACGAAGACGAATACAGAATGAGACGAAATAAGAATTAAACGAAAAATGAATGAGGCGAGATAATAAGACACCATATTTATCCCTCTTCGCCCGTAGTACGGTTGACTGTGTCCGGTTGACTAAAATTTCTATCGCAAAATCAAATTTAACAGAGTCGACGGAGCTCCGCGAGTTTATACTTCTGAGTGTTATGGCCCTTCGGGCCGGCTGTAGAACTAACATAACCTAAACCTGCCTCATATTTATTGGTCAACCGGACATAGCCAACCGTACCTCGGGTGAAGACGCCATATTTATATATTTCAGCTATTGTCTGTATCGAATGCAACTATCCAGAAGTTAAAGGTTGTAGAGAAAATTTTGACAGATCAGACAAAGGCGTCAAACTCGTGCAATGCTACCCAGGCGTAAAACGTTGCATCACAATAATTGGGTACAGTCGTAACATATGTAAGTATTCTTCCCTCATTTGCTTTTGGTTACTAAAATTTGTAACCGATTTTTTAACGGGAACATAATTATCAGTTACCGGAACCAGCTCGAAATCGAATCTTCTATACTATTTTTTTTTTATTGCATGGGAAGGCAAACGAGCACACAGGCCACCCGATGGTAAGTGGAAACTGTGACCCATAGACATTCGCATTCACAAGACTGCAAATGCACTGCCAACCCTGAGGACTAAGATGGACTATGCTAGTCATTTCACCGGCTGTCTTATCCCCAAACCGGAACACATCAATGCTAACACTGCTGCTTGGCGGTAGGTTAATGGATAAGATGGTGGTACCAACCCGGACGGACCCTGCACTATGTCAACTTATTGGAACAGAAACAATATTTATAATTTATGTTATCTTGTATAATGCATTAATATTACACCATGATTTTTAATATCTAAAAAATTGCAGTTTTTCGCATATTACGTAGGTACCACAACTTTGTTGCTTACAAAAGTAGTTTCACACTCTTCTATGGTGTCCAGAAAACCTGCCAAAAATACAGCTTTTCAACTCGTTTAGCGTTTTTAGGACTTTTATTGTAAAGAACTCAACTCAAGCACTGAGGATCTAGAATGCCCGTAAAATTATTGTATTTATTTAAATACTTTACTGCACCATATTAAAATTGTCTACGTAAGGCGGAATTAATTCCAGTTTACAAGCATTCTCTACAAATCAACTTCAGGGTGCGCCTTAGCTGTGCGAGGTAGCGGAGCGGTGTGCGAAGAAGAAAATCCACCAATAGGAGAGCTGCGCTGAGCGAGTCTAGGAATCCTATTGGTGGATCTCTTCGTCGCACACCATTCCGCTATTTGTCTACCATATTTCCTATAAAATAGTGTCATAAAATTAGATGCTATAAATTCATTTCCTATAAAATCACTTGCTATAATCATTCATTTACTACAATAGCCATTTCCTAGAACGTGCATAGTTACTATAATTTTAAAATGTCTAATGTTCATCATGCATAACATTTAAAATCTTTATAATGGGTTGATAAAAAAAGTCTCAATGGCCAAGCTAACTAACCTGACCTAACCCATCCGAGTCGGATTTGCCCCGATTTGTCTTGCTCGTTGCATTTTCTGGATATTAATGTTATAGAATTTGAAAGTAAAGAAAATAATTTTAGAGCATCTAAAACTTATAGTAAGTGAAGATTATAGATGAGTTTTGAGAAAGTGTAATTATAGCCATTAATTTTATTGTAACTAAGAGGATACCCTTATAGATATGCACTCTGCAGTTGCAACAGAAATCAAAAGGGAGGTAGGAATGTTAGAAATTGCACTTAAGTAACTTTAATCAAATTAATCATAAATTTTTCACTTTTGTTTTCAGTTAATGAAACAAAAGTTGCAAAGGTGATGCGTGGTTGTACAAACCGCCGTAAAAGTTCTAAAAATATACAATTTTCTAATCAAGTGTGTGACACAGATCAATGCAATGCAGCCAAGCGTATCGACAGCTCTGCGTTAACCCCCGTCCTCGTGCTTCTACCGTTAGTCCTGTCGCTTTAGATTTTGATCAAATAAATTTTGTTATAATTTTATAAACTACGATTTGTCTGATTGAACTGAAACTTTGCCAGCTTTTAAAGATATCGTTGCTACCGTAGAAAAAACTCGTATCTGATGTTTTGAGATGTACGGTTGTAAACTTTATTCTCTTGATGTACATACATACATAAAGTCACGCCTTCTTTCCCAGAGTGAGGTAGGCAGAGCTACAGAATTACCAACCACTCTAAAAAGGGTCTAGCAGGCTAAGGAAGGAGAAGTGGCCCCTGTGACGAATATCGGATTTTTATAATGTCATTTGTTGGCTATCTCATAATATAGAAACACCCTAACTTTCAGCCCCCTATCTTGAACCGTCACCGAGATACAGTCAAAAACGTAATTTTATGGACACATTTTTCAAAGTCGTTTTTCTCCTGAACTATATAAGGTAGAGCAATCAAACCAAATCATAGCTACAAAGGAAGGGTAGGAATATAACTCTGATTTTTTAAAATATTTAATTCCATGAAAAAATAATGATTTAAATGTCAGAGAATTTTTTGACAGCACTTTTCAACAAGTATTTGTAAAGGTACAGCTACGGAAAAAATCACATTAACTGCTAATAGTATTAGCTAGTACCATGCGAAAAATCAATTCAATATAATTGGTGCAACATACTTAAAAAAAATTAAATGTCAAAGAAAGCGTTAAATGAGTCTTTCATTCTCAAGGAGATTTTTCGATCCAATGAGGTTTAATTTCGTTGCCTAGCAACAGAATGTTTATTTTGAACTTCACGCATGGCTGTCAATAAAGTCAAACTGCTGCATCTAAGATAACATGTGTAAATCAGTTTTCATCGAAACTAACTACGAAATCCATGAAATGACAGATTTACTATGTTATAATTATTTAATACAGAAACTTAATGGTCAATTGTTTGTAGTACCTATTAAGATTACCGTTTATGGAGTATAAAATAACTCATTAGAGCAAACATCGCAATACAAGTCATGCGTGAAGTTCAAAATAAACATTCTGTTGCTAGACAACGAAATTAAAACCTCATTGGATCGAAAAATCTCCTTGAGAATGAAAGACTCATTTAACGCTTTCTTTGACATTTAATTTTTTTAAGTATGTTGCACCAATTATATTGAATTGATTTTTCGCATGGTACTAGCTAATACTATTAGCAGTTAATGTGATTTTTTCCGTAGCTGTACCTTTACAAATACTTGTTGAAAAGTGCTGTCAAAAAATTATCTGACATTTTAATCATTATTTTTTCATGGAATTAAATATTTAAAAAAATCAGAGTTATATTCCTACCCTTCCTTTGTAGCTATGATTTGGTTTGATTGCTCTACCTTATATAGTTCAGGAGAAAAACTACTTTGAAAAATGTGTCCATAAAATTACGTTTTTGACTGTATCTCGGTGACGGTTCAAGATAGGGGGCTGAAAGTTAGGGTGTTTCTATATTATGAGATAGCCAACAAATGACATTATAAAAATCCGATATTCGTCACAGGGGCCACTTCTCCTTCCTTAGCCTGCTAGACCCTTTGTTGATAATTCTGTAATTATTTTTTTAGTTCTCTTGATGTTTAGGTTTAAAATCGTAGTTCACGAAATATGAGATACGAGGTTTCACAGCAATGACGATATACCAGAACTAGCTAATCTTGTTTCATTTACAGCTACTGGGGCCTTTATTATAGGCGGTAAAAACCAATGATATTTTATATTTAGATACGTAATGCTCTTCTTCTTCTTCTTTTGCCCCCGCGGCGACTTGAACAGCTACTACCGCGGGGATATGGCGTTTCCACGTTAAGTGATTTCGCCAGTGTCAAGTATATATAAGTATATATAGCAATAAAACAATCCAATCTTCTCTAGGAAGATTGGGGGCAACGTTGTACGGTGATTTGTAGGTCAGAGGTCAAGATAGTTTTAACCTCTGCACCACTGCGAGTCCACTTGAAACGAGAAGAAAGATGCCAGATATACGAAATAAGTCCAAGTCTTCAATCACTGTGCGACACAAAGGCATAAAAAGTACAAATCACTATCAGAAAAGAACTTTGAACACCTAATTACCCAAAAATTAAAGTCTAAAACAAATTACACGTCCGCCATCTTTTAACGTTGCAAATGGCCTCACGTAATGCTCATACTAAACGCATTTAAAACCCGTCGCCAATTACTGACAGTTGCTACGTTACCATATTTCTCCAGACATAAATAGAAATCCGTAGCGAACGCTATTGTTAGAAAGAGACAAATAGTTGTTTCAAATTGCTCGCCAAGACAAGTGGCTGATCACGGCCGCCTAAGATACCCGTCTTTATCGCACTCATGCGATATCTAATTGTGTATCTCATGTTGCACAGGTGACAGTGATGAACTGACGAAAATTTTAAAAAAAAAATAAAAAAATACTTTAGAAATAAAAAGGGACATCCTTTCTTCCTTTTACAGTTACAGTATAGTTTCGGCAGCCTCGGAAAACATTAGACGGCATTTTTTATAAATTATATTTGTTACTTTTTGTAGTAAAATGTTATTGCGTGCGTGTCAGCGGTCGCGGTGCAACTAAACAGTAGTAAGGTAAATTACCTTCCTTTTTGAGGAACGCTTTTGCACGCAGATGACGTACCTATCTTAATATAAAATATCATTAGTAAAACCATATCGTCATTGACATCATGTTATGGTATTGTCTTTAACGCGGCATAAAGACACAACAATAGATAGATGCTTAACGACGACAGCTACGCACTGGGAGACAACGTGCGCGCGCATCTACGCCTCCTGTCTCCTAATTTTAGGAATATTTGTGTTTTAAAAATTGACAACAATTCATTTTGTGCTAAAGTAGTAAAATAAAATACCGTTTCTAGATTTTACACTGCTGATTACAGTAAAAATATCTTTGGATTTTTTTAATGCAGTAGTTTTTTTATATTTAGGAAAAACAGTAAAAAAAGTTGGATTGTGAATGTTAGGATTACACTTATAGTGCCCTTAGTCCATTTATTACCAAATGAATTAAAAAAAATATACAACTGTCATGTTCATTGTTTATCTGTCTGACGGATTACTTGATTCTGACGACACGCTTTCAATTCTACGCAAAATAGTTTATTTATTTTAATGGCGTCTACAAATTACTTAATTAATTAAATTACGCAAAATAGCAAATTTGTGAACGAACGGCAGCGAATGATTGATATGACATGACAGTCAGTTTTGTTTACTGTTTAAAGTTACTTTTTTAAATTTTATATCAGGCTAAGATCACGACATCAGTATTCCTAACTTTGTATATACGGTCTTTTTAATGAATATTCCTTTAATAAATTACTAACGACGAATTTAAGTTAAATAAAGAAAAACCAAGAAATACGGGTAGTCTAATTTTTAACCAGCTATTATAAACGCGAAAAAACAATAATGCTTTTTTTTTTGAAATGTTGTCAATTATCCTTAATTGCATAAAAGATTGCGAGAATCCCTAAAAGCAAAAGGGTATTTCTCCAGATCATCATTTTTTCGAGTTCGGGACAAAAAGTGCTTGAATTTAAAACCGTACGTTTTCACAAAAAAATATGCATATGCTATAAACTTTAAGCTAAATGGAGCATACATAAAGCTTGTTGTAACTATTTAAGAAATTGAGGAAAAAAAAAATGAAGTGCTGAAACTTGACATCGGTGGAGAGTCCGCAATGCAGATTTCTTCGCAAAATAATTCGAAAAGCACACATCTAAGCTAAAATAATAATATCTAATATTATTTCACATGTGTATATATAGTTAACAATTCACATTATATATATCAAAATAAATAAATGAGAACAGTTTAAGAGCAGTATCGTATATTTCGATACGTCCGAGAGTAGTGCTTGATTACAGTGGCATTTACAAAACGATACGCACACCTAGGGTTTGCAATGCGGATCCATTTTATATGGAAGATCCGGATCCGGATCCGAAATTATCCGGATCTTCCATACAAAATGGATCCGGACTGCAAACCCTACGCACACCTCTACCGAAAAATGTTAGGTACTACGCTGCCCGCTTGTCGGGAAGCATTTAGTCACGCCGCCATTGCTGGAGGAAGCCCACGTGTCTCGCGGCATTTGGGCAGATTTTACCGAGGTAAGTTCGTCGCTCGGTGGTTTTCGAATAGGGTGATTGTTGAATTCGGTGGAGCGATTTATTTGTAGAATTTCTAGTTTTTGTGAAAAGTGAACCAGATGAGAAATACCCCCAAAGGGATGAGTTTTATAATTAAAAACCTCAATATTCTATTATTTTTCTTCTTCTCATAATTTTTAAAAATCGTTATATATTGATCTCGGTGGGTGTGATCTCCGTGGATTCGGTGGTCTTTTTGACCACCGAATTCAAATTACATCCATGGAAATCAATTATTTACGAAATACAAGAAAATAATTTGTTGATTTTTACGCCAACCTAACGCCTACGACATTTGTTTTAGATATAAAAATGGGTAAGCTGACAAAAGAAAAAAACTTGAAAAAATAAAAAATTGCGAACGAGCTCGGAAAGCAAGAATAAAAAGTGACCCCACGCTTTACGAACTGCTTAAAGAAAAGGATAGGCAATGTCCACCCTAAGCATTTTCTTACAGTTTTCAATTTTTTGTGTGTAAACAAACAGTGTTACATTTAACATTCCCAATAGTAAAACAATGTTTTGTTTGCATTATAATTAAATATTTTACTAAATCGAGAACTGCAATTAATTTCGCTTTTGGGGTAAGCCACCTAAAAAACCACTTACGTTGATTGTTGATCTCATTGTAATAAACCAAAATAAATAGTTATTAAATGTAGGTTAGTAAATATTTATTGTTAGTTACATTATTTTATTGTGATTATTAATATTTGATCATGTGCGTTGTTAATCAGAAGTTATTTATTTGGTTAGAGTTTCGAGATGTATTCTGGTCTCGAAACTCTAACCAAATAAATTACTACTTATAGAAAAATATGTAGGTCAGCTGATCAGGAGAAGATTTAGAGAAAAAACTTTTTATTTAAATTCAATTACCTATTATCTGTGATCAGACATGGGTCCAACTAAATAATTAAAGTATTAATCATTCTGTTAATCCTAAATATCAAAAAATAAAGAAGATCGGTCTAATTTATTTTGTTTTTATTGAAAATGTTTATCTCGGTGGACGCAGTATTGAATTCGGTGGTGGAATTTATTAAGATATTGATCTCAGTGGGTCCTTTTTTGATTTCGGTGGCAGTTTTATTTTAAATATTTAATATCTCGGGCTGCACAAGGCCGATCCGAGGCAAATTGCCACATAAAATTATTAAATTTAAGCTAGTTCAAAAAAAGTATTACATTAAATAAGAATTTTCAAAAAAAAAACCGGGCACCGAAGTCACGCAAAATGGCTCGGTCTGGAGAAATACCCAAAACTGAATAACCATTATTTGTCTGAGTCAACTGAATCACGTGTTAGGTTATACAGGGTGTCCGGTAAATAGTGGACTACATAAACCAATCAAGACAAGCCACAGCCAAAGATACAAAATATATAAAACAGACCAATATAGAAAATATTTAGTAGGTATCTGTTGATAGCGATTCGAGTCACGTGATTTTGTTAGTTGACTTTTAATTAAGTAGGACGGTCAACAAGGACAATCCTTTTTTTTTATGGCATACTAGGAAGGTAAACGAGCACACAGGCCACCTGATGGTAAGTGGAAACTGTGACCCATAGACATTCGCATTCACAAGACTGCAAATGCACTGCCAACCCTGAGGACTAAGATGGAATGCCTCTATGCTAGTTATCGGCTGTCTTATCCCCAAACCGGAACACAACAATGCAAACACTGATGCTTGGTGGTAGATTAATGGATAAGATGGTGGTACCAACCCGGACAGACAATGCACAAGGTCCTCCCACAAGTATAACACTCTTCGACTACCTATCTGTAGAAGGTTGAGGTCCAAAAATGATAAAGGAATTTCTTGGTCGACTATACCTACATACTCAGACATGTACTCTAATTTAGAATTCCGTCGTACAATTATTCAGATACTAAACCGTATTCATTCGGAATTAACACCAATTTAAAATGCAAATAGCGACACGAGAAATTTAAGTAAATGCTGTTATTTCACTTGGCTAGAGGGTTCCGCATAGACTTCATGAAATCTATTAACAGCATAAATAATTTTCAAAGTGTTGTGTACACAAATATTATATTTACAATAGTTTTTAATTATTCAAATTATTACTGTACTTATAGTGTGTATATATTTTTATTTCATTCAACTGTTTTAGTATTGTAATCTTACCATAATAAATAACATTTTCAAAGTTTAAAAAAAAACTTACAGAGTATTGCAGAAAAAGTGTAAGTTTCACCTGGTTCACTATTGAAACTTACAAGCCGCTCATAAGTAGATATCATCATCATGTCAGCCGAAAGACGTCCACTGCTGGACATAGGCCTCCCCCAAGGCTCTCCACTCAGACCGGTCTTGTGCTTTTCGCATCCACCGCGTTCCCGCGATCCTTACAAGGTCGTCACTCCATCTTGTTGGAGGCCTACCTACAGCTCGTCTCCCGGTCCGCGGACGCCACTCGAGAACCTTCTGACCCCATCGGCCATCAGTCCTGCGTGCGATGTGCCCCGCCCACTGCCACTTCAGTTTAGCTATTCTTCGGGCTATGTCGGCAACCTTAGTTCTCCTGTGGATATCATCATTTCTGACTCTATCGCGCAGAGAAACCCCATCAGTAGATATATACATAAATAAATAAATAAACTTTTCTAACATCTTAAAAAAAAACGCATATAACAAAAGAATCCAACACAAACCTTTAAAAGTGGAATAAAGAAGCCTGCGGAACCCTAAAAAAAAACAAAAGTGTGGCTGCCTCTATGCAGATTACACACACGGCCACTTGTAAAATATAGCCGCGTACGTTCTGAAGATAAAACATTAATTTGACAGGTTATCATTTTCTTATTAGGCCCAATAAGGATGGCTTTATGCCACACGATTCGCAATATTATTTCAAACTAACATCTGCGTATCTGCCTCGGAAAGCTGGTATCGTATTATCTCGTCTCATTGGTTTTTCGTTTTATTCTTATTTCGTTTCATTCTGTATTCGGACTATTTGCTTGAACCGATTTAGATGAGTGTGCTTATTGTTAGAACACTCATGCTCTTATGGAAAAGAGAAAGAAAGAGAAGAGAAAAGAAAATGAAATTGAACGTCACGTTCCTAGAATGCGACCAAAAAGGAACGATTAATTACGAATTTGACTAGCACCGAACGTATAGTTTTGCGAATGTGTCAATGATACAAAATTCGAAAGGGAAGCACGATGAATGAGTCCAAGAAAGACAGTGATGAAAAACTAATCAGACCTATTAAGACAGAGAGAAAGTTACAGAATTTGACCAAACAAGAAAGTGACGGATAGCGACCAAGACGAATACAGAGTGAGATAATACGATACAGAAAAGCTTAGTGTATCCGGGGATGTTGCGGATACAAATGCGGTAATTTTGGGAAATTAAGTTTGTTTTAAGACGACATGTTAGTTGCGTTGCCTCGCCTACGAAGCTAGCGGTCCCGGGTTGAAATCCCGGTAACGGCAGATATTTAAAGTTATGTTTATTTAAAGTTAAAGTGAAAACAATAGAGATATTAAAGATTTAACTTTCAAGTTTTTTGTAGTTACTTAAATCTTTTTACTATTAGTAAAGCCAGGTGTGTAATTGAATATCTCTTCTCCGAAATATGATTATCTTGAATAGAAATTTCATAACATGCCGTTTTTATTAATGGCTTTGCATCATCCTTCATAACGCGTACTTTTTTTTTATCTCATAGGAAGGCAAACGAGCACACAGGCCACCTGATGGTAAGTGGAAACTGATACCCATAGACATTCGCATTCACAAGACCGCAATCCTAAGACTGCAAATGCGTTGCCAACCCTGAGGACTAAGATGGAATGCCTCTATGCTAGTCATTTCCCCGGCTGTCTTATCCCCAAACCGGAACACGAAAACGCGAACACTGCTGTTTGGCAGTAGGTTAATGGATAAGACGGTGGTACAACCCGGACGGACCCTGCACAAGGTCCTCCCACAAGTAAAGTACTGCTAAAGAGCGGAATGGGCTTTCGGGATCAGTGTTTCCTAGTGCATACAATATCTGAACCTATTCAAAGCTAGGGTGAACAGGCATCTTCTGAGTGAGTGTCGCTTCATCTTCGACAAAATCTTCGTCTTCCAAGTGCGAGAGTTAGTCAAGAGCAAACCCATTAAGATTTAAAACAATAGAAATGGCCTAAGACAAAGTATGAATTGTACAAGTGACAACGCCCAAACCTTTTTTGTTACTATCTCTAGGATAAAATACTTACACATACATACATACATAAACTCACGCCTTCATTCCCAGAGTGGGGTAGGCAGAACTACAGAATTACCAACAAGTATTAAAACTTCTTGATAATTCTGTAACCACATTTTGCACAAGGAGGCTAAGATGTTTCCCAGTGTATTAGTGAATACTTTCTGTACCTAATACATATTTTATATACTTTTATGACGAGTAAATAAAATTAATAACATTGCATAAACCCATCCAACCTCGTGAGAAGATGTTATGCAAAATAAAGCAAGACCCTAACTACCGAACTACCCATAAATCCACTCTTATTACCAAAATGTATAATTTTCGCAAACCTTTTTCGTGGATCGTAATTTTTATAACTCAATTTTAGTCCCTTTTGCATACGCTTTGGGTTAACTTTATATTTTAAGACACTCTGTGGTAAGGAAAAATAACGTTTAAATGACAGTGACGTATTGTAAACAATTTGTTATCCGACTTCAAAAAAAAGGAGGAGAATTTCAAGTCAACCCGTTTATTGGTTTTTTTTTAATGTATGTCCACGCTCTTTTGACAACGCACTGGTCTAGTTGGTAGTGACCCTACCTACGAAACTAGCGGTCCTGGGTTCAAATCCCGGTGGGGCTATAATATTTGTGTGATGAGCGCGAGTATTTGTTCCTGAGCCATGGATATTTACTATGTATTTAAGTATATATTTCTCTATATAAGTATTTAAATCGTTGTCTAGTACCCATAGTACAAGCCTAGAGCTTAGTTTGGGACTAGGTCAACTGGTGTGACATTGTCCCTGATATCTATTTATAATAATTTATAATAACTGTTTGTTTATTTTTTCTAAGCATTCAAATAAACGTAAACAAACAATACCACGTGATTCAGCCAACAGCCAATAGAAACAAAGTTATACAAAGTTCGACAAAACAGTTTTGATAGTTGTTTTACAGAGCTGATTTGATTTATTTACATGAACTTAATGGAATAGTGTCCGAAGGTCCATGAACCTTAAACACGCTGTACAAAGGATGTTAATGTACTTGTCCCTAAGTGATATACCCCATACACTTGACATCGGTTTTATAAGAACCCTTATACAAGGGTGGAAACTCTCAAAGCAAGAGTAGGGATGGAGGTCAATGCGTTTGGGGTAGCTCTCGACTGGGTTCTTACATTTTAACATACGAGTTATATTTAGATGGGGCCCACAGAGTAATGTTGTTTGAATAAATAATAGATATACAGAAAGAAAGAGAATTACGTAAATCTATATATAGATTACGCGAGGCCGATTTTTGTCTTGGCATCAGATCTACAGTTATGGTCCGATTTTGATATATTATATATTATTAGATTCGTCTTATGCTGGAGAGTTGCATAAAACTCTTCGTTGAAAAAATTTTTATGATAAAGAACTGAAAATTTAATTTTAAAAACTACTGTGCTGTGACCACGTGACTGGCCGCGAGACGTCACGTCACCCGACCCCCTGCTTTGACTTGAGATGACAATGTAAAATAAATAAACAAGAATTCAACACAAAGCTGTGGTAAGTTCCTTAGCTTGAGAAAATATAAGTTTTTAGTTGGCTACTTATAACCGCAAGAAAATTAACAAAATAATGGGTCTTTTTACAATGACACTGTTTACATGAATGATAGACGCATTGCCTCAATTGTTAATTTACTTTATTTTATGCCAATGTAGTCTTTTTTTATTTATTTATTTATTTATTTATTTATTTATTGAAAAGTATATTTACACAGCATTACAGAATTACACCAATACACTGTGAAACTAATATAAAATTAAACTAGACTTAGGGGTATACCTCATAGAGGAACACTAGAAGGTCTGTCATCCATCTCCTCGCAAAACTTTAAGCACTCCCGACACACAGCCATCCATCGCCACGCAAAAACATCCCATTCCGGTGTTGACACCAAGAGCGCATTAAGCCGTGTAAGGGCGTTTTTTATTTCAATTAAGTTGATATACAAACTAATTCTCGCATATTTACGATTTTGATAAATTATATGTCATTGGCAGAGATCGGACAAATGGGTGTCATTACTCGCAATAATGTGGACATGACTCCAAAGATTTTAATTAAATTACATTATTTGATTTCTTACCTGAAACCTAATCTTGGTTCTTTTGCAAGACAGTAATAAATAAAGAATACAAAGACGTGAGGAGTGGCCATTTATATTAATCTACTTAAGTTTGCTCCATTAACATCCGTGGATTGCGAAAGAAGCTTTTCACCTCGTAAGTTTATTTTAACCGTGAAAAGGATTATTCCGGTTTTTTTTTGAAAATTACTGTTGATTTGCTAAATCTACAAGAGTTTGTATTATTTATTTATTACTGTCTTTCAAAGGATATTTTTTTTTTAGGGTAAGTAATCAATTAATGTAATTTACATACATTTAATTTGTTTAATTAAAATCTTCGGAGTCATGTCCACATTATTGAGAGTAATGACACCCATATTCCGATCTCTGGACTCATTGGATTCGTCTCATGCTGGAGAGTTGCATAAAACTAGGGAATGCAAACCGGTAAACCGCTTTACCGGTTAACCGGTAATACCGGCCCAATCTGGTGTCGGTAAATTACCGGTAAATTTTGGAGATTACCGGTAATTTACCGAATGGTGTTAAAAGGAAAAAAAACGCAAAACAACGTTGTACGTGCAAATTCTATTGCAAATCTCAGAATAAAACTAACTATTTCTACTTACTTATACTGAGTTATGAATTATTAGTGTTATCGCTCTCCTCGTGGTATTTTTCATTTCGTTGATGTTTTGTTTACTTACCTCCACTAACGGTACTAACGTTATCTAAGTAGACAGACGGCCGCAGCAGGGTGAGCCCTTTGTTTTAGTGTGCTACAATTGCTACCTGCTCTAGCTCTAGCCCCCTAAACCGTTACTCCCGTTTTTACCTCCCAGATCTTATCAGTTGAGCCCTATTGATGCTAAGGTAAGTAAGTTAGTTAAAAAGTCCCTGGAAAAAAGGATAAATGAGAGATACCAATTGATCCAAGGTGTTCTACAATATTTGGATAATCCAAACGATTTTTATAGTGACGCACAACGTGACGCCGTTTTTGTACGTCCATCTCAAGACGAAATCGTTTCAATAATTATGAAGATATTGACTCAAGCGGGCGAGGAAAATGAATCCACCGAAAGTCACCCTCCAACAACTGAACCACAGGCATCTTCCAGTAATACTGGCGTAGAGATCATGGAGCCGGTACCATCAACATCAAAATCCATAAAAGAAACGCTGAGAATGGAAATGAACAAGAAGGCTATGATCACCGCCAGTACCAGTGACCCAACTGTTCAAAAATCATTGTGTCCAAATGTCATTCGCTTTGAGATGGCACTTTATGACAACGGAGGAACGAGAGGATGTTTTCTAGAAACTGCATATAAACATCTTTTATGTATAAAACCGACTAGTGTGGATTGTGAACGAACCTTTTCTACAGCTGGTTACATGTGTTCGAAATTTCGATCTCGAATGAATGACGGAACAATTAATGCTCTAATTGTTCTTAAAAATCATTTACTGTCCAAACCAAATAGCATGTAGCTTAGCTGAAAGGATAGAAATTTTCGTGTTTAATAGTACATTGTGTATTAAGGTCGGTAAGTAAGGAATTACGATCGAGGCTGTAGTAGAAGCCCGAAGTCGAAGACTGAGGGCTTTCTGAGTCGAGGTTCGTAATTCCCGTACCGCCCGTGAAACATACAATGTTTTTCATCACATTTGCGAGTAAAATAATTACACAAGTCAGCACAACTATTATTACGAATTACTTGAACTTTTTTTAAGCGGATGGCGGGCGGACTCCACAGATTATACAAATTTTTCGTTCAGAAACGTTAAGGGCAAATACTTACGTAGGTATACATACAGCCCTGAAGGAGCGTAAAAAAAAAACGACGTTTTGATACAGAAAACTATTAAAATCGATTATTAGGAACATTAATTGAGTATTTAAGTAACATGTAGCGAGATTGCAATGAAATTCCTGTTTAAATAATATTTTAAGACAATTTTTCAATTGTAATTTGTGTAAACTCTTTGCTTGAACTTGCATGACCTGTGTGCTATGCTATAAATTAAAAAAAAAATACTTACCGACCTTGGGTTTCATGGTAAAAAGAAAGGTCGAGGGTTTTATATGAGGCATTGCGGCCAAGTTAACCTGTATGTTTAGATACTGTTTACGTGCAAGTGTGATGAAAAATTTATTGAGATAACTATTGGAGTATTTTTTAATTCAATGTAGATATGTAAAAAACCATTTTTATATTATACATGTTTTCTTATTTTTGTTGATTATTGTTTGATTTTAATATAAGAAGAGTTTGTTTTGTGTTGGTTTTGGTTGTAGCAAGTTGTTAATTTTAAGTTTAAAAGTTGGTTGTTGAGTTGATTCAGTGATTTAATTAAATTATCAAGACTTTTAATGTGATATAATTTAAGATTTTAATATAAGTAGGTAGAGGTATTTTGTAGTAAAGCAAATCGTTTATTTAATATTTTAAAGTTGATTGTTGACCTGTAATTTACATTATCAAGACTTTTTATCTTGATGTAGGTACTAATGATAAATAATGATTTTAATAAAAGTACATTTTTGTGGTGTTTATATAGAATTAGGAGCGATTATTTTATATTTTAAAGTTGATTGTTTAAAATTAAGTTTGACGTTGCCTTGATTACTAGATAGGTAGTTATAAAAACAATTTAATGACTAAAAGACTGATTGATATTTTAAATTGTGTTTTAAAGGTGTTTTTGGTTACAAAATATAAGATTTCGAATATTTTTTTGTATTATTATTTTATCCTCGTGATTACCGGTAATTTACCGGTATTACCGGTAAAAATGTACAGAGACCGGTAATTTACCGGTTTTCAAATTTGGCCGGTAATTGCATTCCCTACATAAAACTCTTTTTTTTATGATAAAGTACTGAAAATTAATTTGACGAGCGTCCCTCCGCATAAGCGACACGGTGTCCGCTTAAACAGGGTATACCAAATTAAATGTCTGGGGCACTGGCTTACTAAGTACCTTAAATACGATGATGATATGGAGAGGGAGCCAAGGGCGCTGTCAGTTAGGGCTGTAGCCCGCAGGTTCACTAAAATAATTTTTGTTTTTTTTATGGCATAGGAAGGCAAACGAGCACACATGCCACCTGATGGTAAGTGGAAACTGTGACCCATAGATATTCGCATTCACAAGACTGCAAATGCTAGTAACCGGAACACAGCAATGAAAACACTACTGCTTGGCGGTAGGCTAATGGATAAGGTGGTACCAACTCGGACGGACTCTGCACAAGGTCGTCCCACAAGTAAATATCATAAATTATCTTACCAATATTATGAATGCGGAAGTTTGTATGTTGATTACTCAATCACGCCAGAACGGCTGTACAGATCTGAGTGAAATTTGGCACAGGGATAGATTATAGTCTAGAAAAGCACAAAAGTTACTTTTTATCCAATTAAATTTGAGTTTCCGAGGGAATAGCGATAAACGACTTAAACGCGGACGGAGTCTGAAGTTAGTTGTATAATACTTTGCCTTCATTCTTAGCCGTTTTCATTCAATAAAGAACTGCAGTACCTTTCTTGTACACAACTGGCAATGAACTAGTTATGTGCAAGGAGTTCAGGTTTCTTCCTACATTACCCGGTTTTGTACGAAGAATATTTTTCCTTTAAACATTGCTAGTAATGTAACTCGATTATGGACGAAGAATAAGGGCTTAAAAGATAAAGCATGTACATAGTTTATGCTTTAATGCATACATGTTGACGGTTCACCAGACCTAGGAATATACGGGGCAAAATGAAATGACAGCTAGGGATTGCCTATATCGATAAACTCAACTATCGATGCTTTTCCCATATACTAGTGATCGCTCCAAGTTTTGTTTGTAAAACTATTTATTGGAAGTGTGAAAATAAAACAAAATAGTAACATAATTCTGGTTTAAAAAAAAACTTTTTACTAATCTAACTAATGAAAATTCGGACAAACTAATCATTTGGTAACTGGTAAGTTATAATACCGTTATTTTTGCGTCGGGGGTTAAAAATAAACGCATCTGATTCGGTCCATTGGTTGGGGAATTGGCTGGGGAGATATGGTACCAGAGAGAGACGCACACAGATAAACCGATACAGATACATTAAAGTTATCATTACCCTTTTTGCGTCCTGGTTAAAAATATCCCAAAGAACTACGAACCTGGAGGAGGTTTTTGGATAATAAATCAAAGTGCATCTTTAAGAAAATAAACCAAATGCTATGCAAATTTTACAGCACTGCAGTCGATTCCACAAACTTACATACTTACTGAGCATATACTTAGAAGTTCGTTCGGGAACGTCACCCAAACTGAATTTCAATTAGTTGCTCAAGTTTGAATTTCAATTCCAGAATTTATTTAATTATGCAGATGTTCTCGAAAAGAAGGCTGGCAAGTATCTTGATCATTTGTAAATGACGCTTGTGACTCGTTTATCGTTTTTCCCTCAGGGAGCATATTATGGTCGTATTTCTCGATGTATATAAAACATCTGTCACTCTCTGACCAGTACGTATGAGTGAAAGCCACAGATGCTTTATCCAACGCGATAAAGGCGACCATAATACGGGGCCAGGAACCTTTTTCCGGAATAAAAAGTATCTTACGTGTCAATTTAGCATAAGGACCATCTGTGTGCCATAAGACAAACATCCAAAATGCCACATTTTTCTTACCTTACTTATATTATATACTATAAAACAAAGTTTTCCAGGCTTAGTACATTTCATCGACCACATTCATGTCGCTCAAAATTGAACTTAACTACCTACATTATGACACAAATTTAATTGAACTTTCCTGAAATATGACTAGATGGATCAGTATCCTTCAGGAAGTTACGAATTCGTGGCTCTATTCCATTTCTTGCTTGTGTCCTTACTTTAGCAAGGTTCCTTTTTCCTTTTCTCTCTCTACCTCTCTCTTAAGATTCTAGTGTGTTTTCCTGCAGAAACTACGCAGGTTATTTTTTTTTATTTTTTATGTACTATATTATAGATTTATATAATGCTACTGTAAGTAGTATCATTGTAATATTAAATATATTTAAAAAATGACTGAATGCTGAGTTTCTTGCGGCGTTTCTTCTCAGCAGTGGTCTCCTCTTGTGAAGCGCTGGTAGACTCTTGACGTGTAAAAGTGCCCGTGTGGCCTACTTACTGAATAAATGTCTTTATCTTTATCTTATTTTTATCAACGGATTTTAATGCAATTTTCAGCAATAGATGAAGTGATTTAACAGGAAGGTTTTTATGTAATAAATTCTGGTTTGCGAAAGTTTGTGAATTAGTTTGTTACCCCTTCACGTTGCGACGGCTGGACGGATTTGGATGGAATTAGAAATAGAGATAGCGTATACCCTGAACATGACATGTGTTAACATGGGCTACTTGTCATTCCGTAAAATTTAAGTGTTCCCGAAGGAAATAACGGTAATCGAAATCTATACAGACCAAGTCGCGGGAAGAAGTTAGTAATATTATAAATGCGAAAGTTTGGAAGTTTGTCACTCAATCATGCCAGAGACTATAATCTGGAATACAATATTAGCTACTTTTTATCCAGGATAAATATACGGTTCCTGAGAGAAGAGCGATAAACGTCTTTTACGCGGACGGAGTCGCGGGAAACAGCTAGCATCAATTAAGATATAATTACTCGTAATGTAAGAAGTTATTTTTAATTTGAACTCATTGTGTAATAAAATAAGTTATTAATAAGTTTACAACTTTTGATGGCATATCGTGGTTCTAGAATCAATGGAGTCGCTATTTTCTTATTATTATAAATAGGTATACCACTTTGATTTTGGTATTCAGTATGTCATATTACAAAATGAACTAAATCAATTCTTAGTTTGATTTATCCATACCTACTGTTTGAATATTTGTTTGCTTGAAAAAAAATCACTCTCTTTACCAAAATTCATTTACTCGTAAACTGGTTTAGTGATTTAACGAATGAATGCATTTTGAAATAAGTATTACTTATTGTGACAATTACTGAGGGTCAAAACCAAGGTGGTATGTTTATTATAATTGGGAAATAGCGACTCCATGGATTCTAGAACCACGATATGCTACCAAAAGCCCTAAGCCTAGTAATTTTTTTACTAACTGCACCAATTTATAATTTTATAGAGTTAAATTTGTATGTATGTAGGTATGTTTTTTATGTATGGAGTAACCTCTGTAACTACTTTACCAATTTAAACAAAAATTATCTTAAATGAAGCCAATTATACCCATCAATTTGGGGCTATATTTTGATTTAATTTAGAATAAAACTGCCTCGCTATAATTATTAGTTTATTCTAGTTAGATCTAGCTAAAACTAATTAACATTATTTAAATTCAGTTTAAAGACGTGTAATTTGTTCATTTAATCACAATACATTTCGTATTTCACTTTCTTATTCTCAATTAACCCAATTATCGTTTCATTAAATCAATGATGCTGTTTATGCTTGAATAAACATTCTGATGAGCACTAACGAGTGACAAGATATTTTTAATCCCGTCATAAGTGTATATAAAACCTTTCCGCTTGTCGTATAATATTAAAAGCCAAATAAATTTTGAGAAAAATGAGCAAAAAGTTTGCACACAGGCTGGACGCCTCTGTCAATTATCGTGCGCCGGTGTCCGCTCGAAATTTAAAAAGTAAAAAAAAAACATGGCGGCGGCGGCGGTCCGCCAATACAAAATGGATGACTGCGGTAGCTTCGAATGTCAATAAGTGAACGTTAGCGATAAGAATGTGCAAAGCTCTCTGAAAGTATTTTCAATTTTTAACCGACTTCTAATGATAGGGTAGGTAGAGTAGGGGATAGGGATCGTTTTCTTTTTATGTGTGTTACTGAAAGACAGCTGAACCGGTTTGTAATTATATTTTTTGCCAACATTAACCTCCTTACTTATAAACGTGGAATAAGCTTGGAATAGTTACGTCATGCTTTGTCACTTTCTATCAAATGCAAATGTCACAATTACATAAGGAAAAAGCATGGCATAAACTATTCCAAGCTTTTTCCACGTTTATAAGTGAGGGGGTAAATGTATAGTAGTAATAGACGGGGCATAGCGAACAAAAGTGTGATCCAATTCTGCCTAATCCAGTTTCTGCCTTATCCCAAATCTGCCTAACACCGCGTAAGGGATTTCTTGTCTTATCCCCGAACCGGAACACAACAATGCAAACACTGCTGCTGGGCGGTAGGTTAATGGAAATGGTGGTACCAACCCGGACGGACCCTGCACAAGGTCCTCCCACAAGTTTCTGTTAGTTATTCTAAAAAAGATAGCTTCAAAAAGACCAGTGCCTCGTGCTGCATTTTTGCCAGAAAAAAACATTTTTTTAATAAACCACTTCAAATCACCTACTGTAGTTAAAAGTTAAAGCTAAACTTATTTAAATTAAAATAAAACTAAGTTACTCAAATTAAAATAAAACCCCCTCTAGCAGGTCCGCTCGCGGCATGGTCCCTGTGACTGGCTGCATTACCTCTCTAGATAGCTAGCTCAATCGTTTGGGAGAGGTAAGCACCAGCTTTAGGATTTCCGGAGGTGTCTATGACATAAACTTATTATACTATCGTAATAGACAAACAGTGGTGCGAGTGAAAAACCGATCCTTACAGCATAACCTACGTGTGAGAAAGAGATAAAAAAAAATGACAGCGGAACCCGATTTGACATAATTTAGCCTCGTTTAGCCTCCTGTTGAAAAGCCTCCTCGTGCTTATTTTGTATTTTTCTTTCTAATCCCGTTGATTTATTTTAAAAATCTATATAAATCAGCAATGGTATCGTGTTCTGTGTTGAACTGTGGTGTAACTTATGACAATAACCCAAATAAACACTCATTTCACAGGTAAATATGATTTTGCGATCACCATTTTCACAATCCTTATTTTCATTGAACGTTCTCTGTAATTTATTTTTTAGTATGTTAATATCATGCGGTAAGCAGCCTATTTCTCAAATATTGCAATATTTCTAAATATTATGTGTTAGATAAAAAGATATTATGTCCGTGAATTTGAGAAGGAAAGGTGTAGAGTTCGAATTATTTTAATCGATATTTCGATATCTTCCAATAAAAAATTGTACCTATTACTTTTGTATTAGCCATATAGAAAATTACCCGAAAGTTATATTTAAAGCTGCTTGTATCTGATATCAAAAAGAAAATAATTAAGATTGAATGATTAACCAATTTTAATACATCAAATATTTTTTAGTGGGTGAGCGGAGACAAATCCAATAAACATATCATATAGATCATAATTAAAATGTTAGCATAAAAGTGTTATGATATATATAAATAAATATGATATAATTGGCTATTTAATACCTTTCATTTGATACCCGACCCTTACCACCTTACCTTTTATCCCTCCTCCAACTTTTTTTCGCGGACGCCATACTGATATTCGATAATGTGGTCACTTCGACAATTAAGACTAATCAAATGACACTTCATATGATAAAATCCTTCAATCCGTTTAGGCTGCAGAGCGACAAAAATAAATAGACATACATATATACATACATTCGAAAAATATAACCCTCCCGGCAGTCGAGTAATAATAATCGGTTCAGCCGTTCTTGAGTTATAAATGGTGTAACTAACCCGACTGTATTTTATGTATACTTACCTACATAGCTTTTATCTTTTCATTCATCACCCTCTCGACATTAGGTACTCTCCGGCAGCTGAGAAAATGCGTTCTTAACGTTTCCAATGTCGTCATTGATTTCCCGGATAACTATGAAACCAGCCTAGAAGATTCATTTTCTACTACTCTCAACCGCCAAACATTACGATTTATTTGTAGGTACCTACTGTATAAAAAAGTGTAAAAACTGTATTATGGCGTGCAGATTAAGCAATTATAGACTTATGATCAATTGTATATATCATATATTAATTATGTGATGCTGTACCTATGGTTATCGACAACTCACGTTGAGCAGTGAGAGCATCTCTAAAATTCACACACAGCTATACAAATTTACACAGACAGGCTCATGTCACTTTTGGTGACGCTGTGAAGCGAGGTCTGTTCGTCTATTACGATAGTATAATAAGTTTATGGTCTATGAGCCGGGATGACAGAGCCTTAATAAAGCTAAAGAAAATATATGTATAATTTGGACTTGGTTCACTTTAAAATTGGATCGTCTGCTCTAGCCTTAACTACCAAAAGCACACGGAATAAAACATTCAACGAAGAATATTTTTATCATAAACTTCCCTCGAGGCATTCTGAATACAGTGTCGTTCAAAAAACCGCGAACGAACGAGGCGTGCGAAAGAAAAATGGAGCAGCGTAAACAAACTTACACGGCTTACACAGGCTGTTCCACAAGTTTCGTGCGAACTGAGCGAAGTTATTTCGTGACTCAGTTACTTTATAATTAGCAAGCGCTGACAGTACTGTTAACGTATAATCACCGTGTTTTATTTAATTTACGATAACTTTAAGGGAACTTTCTCTAGGTCGAATAAAGTTAATTTCCCGAAGACAGACAAATGATAAGTCTATGGTTTTAAAGATATTTTTTTTTATTTAATCAGTTAATCACGTTGAACTGGTGTTAAAGGCTCTTAATTGTGTGTGTACGTCACGCCAACATTGACGTATTTTACACTGACTATTAGTTAACTCTAAAGGCCCTTTTAAAATGACCAAAGATACAAAAAAAAATTACACTGCTCTAAACAGTTTTTTTTTGCAATATTTAAAAATCTTATCCACCACTTAGTTTCTATGGATGTACCTAGTAATATGCCGAACAGTCTACCTCACAACACCTCTTACAATTTAATGGGGGGGGGGGGGGGATAAATTACCAAAAAAACAGGGCATCTATTCTACTGCTGCGTAAAACCATATTGCCTTTGACATGTTATCGTATTGTTTTTTACGCATCATCATCATCATCATGTCAGCCGAAAGACGTCCACTGCTGGACATAGGCCTCCCCCAAGGCTCTCCACTCAGACCGGTCTTGTGCTTTTCGCATCCACCGCTTTCCCGCGATCCTTACAAGGTCATCACTCCATCTTGTTGGAGGCCTACCCACAGCTCGTGTCCCGGTCCGCGGACGCCACTCAAGAACTTTCTGACCCCATCGGCCATCAGTCCTGCGAGCGATGTGCCCCGCCCACTGCCACTGCCACTTCAGTTTAGCTATTCTTCGGGCTATGTCGGTAACCTTAGTTCTCCTGCGGATATCATCATTTCTGATTCTATCACGCAGAGAAACCCCGAGCATAGCCCTCTCCATACCCCTCTTTTTTACTCGACCACCATTAATGACAATACGATGCCTGGGTGATTAAAATAATTCCCAACCTCTACAACATTGTGTATCAAACGCATACATAAATGAAAGAAAACTAAACGGAAAACCGCACCGTTGTATCTCCTTCCATTCCGAACCTTACAGAGACCACGCAAAATTCAATTCAGCATACCAATATGGAATATTAAACCCTATGCTGCGTGGTTTTTTGCTGTCAAACTTTGAGAAACTTTGACATGTGCCTAGTGATACGGAACCAAAGTTTTTACGTATCTGCATTTTTTTCTTTTGTTGTTATAGCGGGTGTCTGTTCTTTGTTTTGTAGACTTAAGAAATATAATTCTGCATGTAATAAATAGGTACTTTTATTTGGAGGCATGCACTTCGTCAAATTGCACATGTTTTTGTAAGGGTTTCGGTGAAAGAGTTGTCATTTGTAACAGTGTTCTATTTATTTTTAGATAACCAGCCATTCGTTAAAGTGTTACAGTAAGACAGATCTTTCTTTTTCTTTGTGTAATACTCTTAAGTGCCTCGGAGCCGAGATGGTACAAATTAATGTATCTTTTCTTGGATACTATTAAAAACGCTTTAATTATATCTTTCTTTATTAAGAGGTATTCTAAAGCGTAAAAAATCGTGCGGTATGAAAATAAATTAAGATTTATGTTCACACATACTTACCCTTTAGAGATTCTAAAGCTGCTGCTTACCTACCCCAAAGGATTGGGCTAGCTATCCAGAGAGGTAATGCAGCCAGATTCATAGGGACCATGCCGCGAGCGGACCTGCTAGAGGGGGTGTTCTTTTTATAGTGGTGATTATTATTTATATCTTTAATTTTTGAGTAGCTTAGTTTTATTTTAATTGAAATAACTTTAGTTTTAATTTTTAATTGTTAGTCTCAAAATTAATTTTGTTTTTAATATACTTACCCTTGCCCCTGCACTTTGCACAAATACGTTTAAAATTGAAAAACACAACAAGCTGTTACTCAACTACACGTGTTAGTTTTTATTTATTTGTCTGTATGTTAACTGACTCCAAACCTATTTTAATTTTTTTTAAATAATTTAAATTGCAACGTAAATGCATTTTCGCAAAATCAATTATCATTTACAACCGCCCTTCCAATCTTCCATACAAATTGAACCTAATATGGAGTTTTAAATCCGAATATACACCCAAAAGCAACGAAATTAGTCACTTTGTACGTCAATTGTAACGTACACTGACCTGAATTAAGTACTGTTGGATGGTTCGAATAACCACTTGTTTTGTGGTTAAATGCAATCAGGCTATTCATTCGTTCGATGCAATGAAACCCAATTGTTTTGCGGTCGTACATGATTTCAACTAATATTTATTTAATTGATAATTTAACTGTTTTTGAAACTAAAAATAATTGATACGCGTGAATTACAAGAGAAAACGTGACGCAATAAACGCATCGTTGCGTATCGTTGCGTCAGCGTACAAACAGCCACACACTTAACTACCCATTAAAGACAGAAGTGAGAAAATGTAGAAAGAGATGAATATAGATTATACATTAGAATCTCATGTGCACGTCAGAGACAGTTTCTCTCTGTTTATCTTCATTGGTCAGATGGAAATGCATAACTAACCGAATATTTAAGAGCTTGAATTTATTAACGGACTTACTTAATCCGGTACAAACTATTATCGCACAGTAAACTTCGAATACGTAGATGATCGCTCGGTTCGCTCTTGTTCGCCCTGTTTGCAGTCCAAGTAAAGAATGATACGTAGCCTTTTTTTTTGAATTGAGCGTTTATTGTTGGTGCCACGCACCGTCACAATTTCGCAGTTGGCTGCGAGGAAGGCACTCTTGGGGAGCGCCTCGGCTCAGCCAAAAACCCTTAATACTAAGAAAGCCGCCTGAGTATGGCGAGGGCGGCCAAAACGGATGTTGCTATTGAAGATCCGGGTTGGCACGTTTGTCACACGTAGTTGTGGGGCTGGTAGTGGCTGCCGAGTCATGTTCTGGTGATCTTGGTGGCCTTGGAGCTTTTTACGGTGTGGTGCGTTTCCGCCTTCCGACATGGCAAGTTGGATCGGGTCTGGATTCGAAGCCGTAATGTAATGGTTCCGCCTTTTATAGTCCCAGTGTCTGACCATTCCAGAAAGTCTTCTGAAATGATCGATGTACTTTGATTTGCCGAGAAGGTTCTACGCATTGCCCTTGGCTCACGGGTGTGTAATGTTCCGCGTATTGCTGTCTCATTTCCAATTGTTTTATGTCATTCACACGCTTTTTGAAAAATCTCGGTAGAGCTGCCTCTTTCTAATCATGCTATCTCTTTCACTCTTAGATAGTGGAAAATTACCATATACGGAAATGTATTTAAAAGGCCCATAAGGGGTCCTGAAAACGCCGGAAAATGGTTTTTTACTATATTTTTACTTGTGGGAGGACCTTGTGCAGGGTCCGTCCGGGTTGGTACCACTATCTTATCCATTAACCTACCGCCAAGCAGCAGTGTTCGCATTGTTGTGTTCCGGTTTGGGGATAAGACAGCCGGTGAAATTACTAGCATAGAGGCATTCCATCTTCGTCCTCAGGGTTGGCAACGCATTTGCAGTCATAGGATTGCGGTCTTGTGAATGCGAATGTCTATGGTCACAGTTTCCACTTACCATCAGGTGGCCTGTGTGCTCGTTTGCCTTCCTATGATATAAAAAAAAAAAAAAAAAAAAAAATCCTTAATTTAAGCTTGCTGAAAACGCTTAAAAAGTACCAAAAATCTGGATTGAAAATGAGTCACCTTCATCCAACGACGTAGCAGTATGTCAAGCTTCGGTGTGGCGGATCCTTTATCCCAAATTTTAGGCAGCACATAAAATGTTTAAGTTCATTTTAATTGGCAGAGTTTGGCCAGCAAGAATCTTGTAACTTTACCGACCGCCTGAGAACGTATGGTACGACGTCATTACAAAATTCGAGAGAAAACTTGGCCTATTGAGAGCAGTTTTGAAGTAAAGTCAGCCCTCAATTAGCGACTGTGTCAAGGGTTTTCGACTTACAACGTCATGTCAATCAAACTTGATGACGGCATTGTACAGTCAGCCATATATTTAGTCCACAGATAAGTATAATAAATTGTAAAATCTGTGATGTTTATTTATTTATTTATTTATTTGCACACATGTTACACAAAATGATACATGGGACCCTGCCAGGGTGTAGCAAACATTTAAAAATATTTTTTAAAACTAGGTCTTACATTATAATATTGTATTTGGCGAGTTGGTGCATGCAACTTTTATATAAATCAACGCATGCATCCTTAATAAAAATAGGGAGACAAAATACGAACAATAAATATCACAACTCAAATATAATAACAGAATAGTCATTTACATTTTTCTTGGATGTCAAAAGTGGGTTCAAATAATACATGTCATGTTAAGTAATCTAGGGTCTCATCGGCCATAAATTCATTCCAATGGTAATAAAATAACATTTGTCAATAAGTATTATTTTCAATTTATTAGAAAAAGCATTTAATTTATTTTCCGTTTTTATTATGTCCGGCAATTATTGTCTGATTTAATCAGTCTATATCTACAAATCTACACTATCCATACTCATGTTATAAATGTGAAGGGTGTGTTTATCCGTCTTTCACGCTTCAACCACTGATCGGATCGAGATGAAACTTTGCACACGTATAGTTAGGTCCTGAAATAGGAAATAGAATTGTGAAGCTAATAATTTCTATACAAAATGTAAATACGTTTCTCTCCTCTTAAACCTAGTCTGATTTTAAAGTTTTTTTTTAATGTTGTAAATATCATGAAAAACTATGTCTGTACGTTTTCCTTTCCACAAAAATACTTCTTATAATGGAACAAATAAAAAAAAAAACAGAAACGTCCAGACCTAGTTTTTTATAATAACTACAAAATATTCCAAAATCGTGGAAATTGGACTTGATTTAGGGGTGAGAAACGTTAACGGCCGGAGGTAAATTTGTATGGAACTTTTTGACAGCTACGCAATTTTAGCGGCGGCTCACAAATGCCCGCGAAAAGTATAAGTTCTTGAAAAACAGTAAAAAACAAAACATTAGCGTAAGTATACTGATTTAACATTACTTTTTAATTAATTTACAATATTTACAACGCTATACACATTCGAAAACACTGCCAAGACAGTAAAAATTGGCCGCAAGCTTCATCTGTTCTTGAACCAGTAATTTATTCGTAACAATACAATTCATATTCATATTCATTTTAAATTTTTTGCATCCATTGTATTTACAAAGGTTTAAAATTTTAGCCCTAAAATTATTATTTTAGGCCTACATTTTTTTGCATCCATTGTAATTAGTACTAAACATAGACCCCAATGCCCTTATTAATAAACGTGGAGTAACCGTCGAGTAGCTAAACCATGCTTTGTCCTTATCTGTCATATTCAAATGTCACAATGACAGATAAGGATAAAACATGGTTTAGCTACCCCACAGTTACTCCACGTTTATTAATAAGGGCATATATAAATAAAAGATAAGCCAAATCTTAACATCGTAAGGCCCAACGTCCTAAGTTAAGGACATTTGTCAAAGGGACTTTTGACTTTAGTTGACCGACACAAGATTCTTTTTCGAACTAATGAAATTTGACGTGGACCTTACGAGGTTATCAAAGTTACTTATACTTACCAACACTTAAAAAAAAAAATCAAGCTCTCTTTCTATAAGCAACTGTAAATATTTTAATATATTTCAACACAAAAAAAAGAGGACAAGTTGAATACGTCCTTACACATCTATTTAATTAATTAATATTCTAGGTATTCTGAGAAAGTGTAGTAAAAATTCTAAATTAAAAATATTTTTACTTTATTTATGAAAATTGTATACTTATGTTTTTTCTGCTTGTAAATTTGTACGAATGTGTACTTTTTAATACAGGTCGCATGTACTGTACACAGTAGAGGTCCCTCTTCATTCTAACTCTCCTGTACTGTACATCATGTCAGCCGAAAGACGTCCACTGCTGGACATAGGCCTCCCCCAAGGCTCTCCACTCAGACCGGTCTACTGTACATTTTTATACAATTTCATTTTTCAACATTACACTATAGCATGGCCTCCCAACTCGAACAACGTATAATTATTACTTTAATAAACTCATAGATGGCGTCACAGGTATCGAGCGAAACATTTGAATCAGTAATCGTGAAGATTGAATGATTTTTGCACCTTAATAAATTCAACGTACCTTAATTACATCAAAAACATCCTTCTCTACATATAGTAGGGTATATTTTACAAGTTTAATAAATGCAATAAATTTTATATTAACTCCATCTAACTCATAAAAAACTTATAAGCTTTCAAGCTTGTTACGCCTTATTAGGTACTGTCACTAGATGGTGCCATCACGGATCGCGAAACTACTATGCACTCACAGACCCCAAGCGTTTCGTTTTTACAAATTCTTGTTTGATGCGTAAAATCAATACTCAAAATACTTCTTTTATATTAAAAACAAAAAAACAATAGAGAAAATAATGTCTTGACGAATATAAATAAATGAATATTACAAAATACTGTTTTGGCGGTTTCGGTGTATTAAAATGTTAGTACAAACACGGAACAAGCAACGTGCTATCTTTAACCATTGAAGTATCAAAACGCGCTGACAGTTTGTGTACAAACATTTAAACTACACTCGGCGTCAAAAAAATCGCACCTTTTGAAATTTTGACTTCAAGCGAATAAAGCTCTTAACTTATTTATTGTACCCTACCAATATTAGTATCATTTGAAAGCACAGTTAATAAACTTTAAAATCGGGCCAAACCGACCTTGTGTGCGTCTCCCGCACTGGAGGTGGATGTGGCCAGGGGTCCCTGACTGCTCATCGGTACATCACAGAGATCCTGGAGAACCACGTGGTCCCGTATGCTGGTTTTGTCGGGCCTGAATTCACATTCATGCACGACAACGCCCGCTCTCATACGGCGTTGATTGTTCGGGACTACCTGGATCAGGTTGGGATCCCCGTGATGAAGTGGCCAGCGAGGTCCTGACCTGAACCCGCGGTGCGGTCTCGTGATACTGCCCCTGCCACCCTTGAACAGCTTCGGGACGCCGTCGTCGAGGAGTGGAGTGACATTCCTCAAGAACGCATCGTAACGTTGGTGAGGTCAATGAAGGATCGCATGGAGGCTGTAATTAGGGCTAGGGGAGGTAACACTAGGTTTTAAGTTTAGTTTTAAGAATTTGTTTTACTGTATTTTTTAATTTTGTTATGTTTTTAGATTGTGTAATTTTGGCGTGAATAAATAATTTAAAGCTTAATAGTAATCATTATCACATTTTTATAAATTAAAGGATTCAATAACCTTTAAAATGAGGCCCCACAGTCATACCTTATCTTAGATTTAATAGGGTTTATAGCTGCTTGAAGTCAACATACCAAAAGGTGCGATTTTTCTGACGCCGAGTGTACCTATAACTTTGTTTCGTTGGATTCGAATAAAGTTGAAGTTGAAGGCGATATTTCCTTTTTATGTAAATACGCTCGCATAAATACGCTCACCAAACTATTTTTAACTTATTCTTAATTCTCATGTAAGTGAATTGTAAAATTCTTATGAGAAAATAAATTCTTTAAACCTAATAAACCAGTTATTTTTACCTATTGCTTTTATTTATTGTCAGCAAAAAACTTCCCAAACATGTTATTAAAACTTTCCTATTTTGTCCTGGACATCATTAATCAGGGCAGGTGTTCCTATGAATTAATAAAACGCTACTACAATGTCACCGGTAGGATTATAGCCATTCATTACATATTAGTTTTAAGTCAACAATTTTCTTGACGTCTCATTCTTGAAGTCAATGCCATCTGGTGATACGTTACTAAAACTATTAGGTAGGCTGCCAGCATCCAGTGGTGGCTCAGATACGGCATCTACTGGTGTAACTACGGGACTAAAATTGCCTACCGAATTGCCTACATTAGGACGGCACGCTTTTGCTGTATGAGATTGGGTATCTGTACTTGTATTCTGTTATCTGTGACTATAGTATGGTGCAAAATGCAAAGCAATGAAAATTCATGTTTATTCGGTTCTACATACCGATTATTTTTCAATGTAAAACCATTGATCCTCGTATCTTATTTATTAGAATCAATTAGTGAAATAAGATGGATAAAATTGAACCATTTTTACGTGTTCTATGGTTCAGGAAACGAGCCCACGGTACGTAGCCTTTATTTCCTATCTACGTCCCGCAATACATTATTTATTAAACTCCATAACTCTTCGCTAATAGGCTTACAATGTTATAGATATCTCAGTTTCACCAATAACAGAACAAGAGGTTATATTTTTCTCGAGTTCTTGTTGATATCAAAGAATAATGATGACATAAGGTCATCATTATTCTTTGATATCCATATATATATACATATTTGATATAACAGTGATATAAGGTTGTAGCGGGAACTTTTCCGCAACTCGACGACATGAATTTGCGCCTTTTTTGGGGGTTAATGGCACTACTCCTGCCAACCCAGTTCCACCAGGAAGCCTAGCAGACCCTTGTTGTTGCCGACGGCTTCTAGTAGCGACCTCGGTTCTAGGCCGAGGTGTCGCGCCCGGTATGGTTGCCACCTCAGGACATTCCATGATGACGTATGACGTGGGCAACAGTCTGATCTCCCGTCATACAGGCTCCGCAAAGGGATCTTTCTGTAGCACCGAAGGTGTGTGTGTCTCTTAAATAAGGAATAACCAGTTATTGCCCCCGTTACAAGTCTAAGTTGGGTCCTTTTTAACTACCGTAACTTCCGTGACAAACCCGAATTGATCTTCAAACATACATATACATACATACATAAACTCACGCCTTCATTCCCAGAGTGGGGTAGGCAGAGCCACAGATAACAGAATACAAGTACAGATACCCAATCTCATACAGCAAAAGCGTGCCGTCCTAATGTAGGCAATTCGGTAGGCAATTTTAGTCCCGTAGTTACACCAGTAGATGCCGTATCTGAGCCACCACTGGATGCTGGCAGCCTACCTAATAGTTTTAGTAACGTATCACCAGATGGCATTGACTTCAAGAATGAGACGTCAAGAAAATTGTTGACTTAAAACTAATATGTAATGAATGGCTATAATCCTACCGGTGACATTGTAGTAGCGTTTTATTAATTCATAGGAACACCTGCCCTGATTAATGATGTCCAGGACAAAATAGGAAAGTTTTAATAACATGTTTGGGAAGTTATTTGCTGACAATAAATAAAAGCAATAGGTAAAAATAACTGGTTTATTAGGTTTAAAGAATTTATTTTCTCATAAGAATTTTACAATTCACTTACATGAGAATTAAGAATAAGTTAAAAATAGTTTGGTGAGCGTATTTATGCGAGCGTATTTACATAAAAAGGAAATATCGCCTTCAACTTCAACTTTATTCGAATCCAACGAAACAAAGTTATAGGTACACTCGGCGTCAGAAAAATCGCACCTTTTGGTATGTTGACTTCAAGCAGCTATAAACCCTATTAAATCTAAGATAAGGTATGACTGTGGGGCCTCATTTTAAAGGTTATTGAATCCTTTAATTTATAAAAATGTGATAATGATTACTAAGCTTTAAATTATTTATTCACGCCAAAATTACACAATCTAAAAACATAACAAAATTAAAAAATACAGTAAAACAAATTCTTAAAACTAAACTTAAAACCTAGTGTTACCTCCCCTAGCCCTAATTACAGCCTCCATGCGATCCTTCATTGACCTCACCAACGTTACGATGCGTTCTTGAGGAATGTCACTCCACTCCTCGACGACGGCGTCCCGAAGCTGTTCAAGGGTGGCAGGGGCAGTATCACGAGACCGCACCGCGGGTTCAGGTCAGGACCTCGCTGGCCACTGCATCACGGGGATCCCAACCTGATCCAGGTAGTCCCGAACAATCAACGCGGTATGAGAGCGGGCGTTGTCGTGCATGAATGTGAATTCAGGCCCGACAAAACCAGCATACGGGACCACGTGGTTCTCCAGGATCACTGTGATGTACCGATGAGCAGTCAGGGACCCCTGGCCACGTCCACCTCCAGTGCGGGAGACGCACACAAGGTCGGTTTGGCCCGATTTTAAAGTTTATTAACTGTGCTTTCAAATGATACTAATATTGGTAGGGTACAATAAATAAGTTAAGAGCTTTATTCGCTTGAAGTCAAAATTTCAAAAGGTGCGATTTTTTTGACGCCGAGTGTAGTTTAAATGTTTGTACACAAACTGTCAGCGCGTTTTGATACTTCAATGGTTAAAGATAGCACGTTGTTCGTTCCGTGTTTGTACTAAAATTTTAATACACCGAAACCGCCAAAACAGTATTTTGTAATATTCATTTATTTATATTCGTCAAGACATTATTTTCTCTATTGTTTTTTTGTTTTTAATATAAAAGAAGTATTTTGAGTATTGATTTTACGCATCAAACAAGAATTTGTAAAAACGAAACGCTTGGGGTCTGTGAGTGCATAGTAGTTTCGCGATCCGTGATGGCACCATCTAGTGACAGTACCTAATAAGGCGTAGCAAGCTTGAAAGCTTATAAGTTTTTTATGAGTTAGATGGAGTTAATATAAAATTTGTTGCATTTATTAAACTTGTAAAATATACCCTACTTTATGTAGAGAAGGATGTTTTTGATGTAATTAAGGTACGTTGAATTTATTAAGGTGCAAAAATCATTCAATCTTCACGATTACTGATTCAAATGTTTCGCTCGATACCTGTGACGCCATCTATGAGTTTATTAAAGTAATAATTATACGTTGTTCGAGTTGGGAGGCCATGGTAGAGCTAAAGAATCTTCGGACATAATAATATGATTATAGCATGTTTAGGTAGGTAGGAAGAATAGCTAAACTTAAGTGGCAGTGGGCGGGGCACATCGCTCGCAGGAGTGATGGCCGATGGGGTCAGAAGGTTCTTGATAGCGTCCTCGGACCGGAAGACGAGCTGTGGGTAGGCCTCCAACAAGATGGAGTGACGACCTTGTAAGGATCGCGGGAACGCTGTGGATGCGAAAAGCACAAGACCGGTCTAAGTGGAGAGCCTTGGGGGAGGCCTATGTCCAGCAGTGGACGTCTTTCGGCTGACATGATGATGATGATGATGATGTTTAGGTACATAAGTTTAAATTATTAGTTTATGTGACTAGTGCATAATGAGAGAGGCATTAAAACACGAGTGTTTGAATGCCTTATTATGTGTACAGTCGCATACATAAAATCTACAGTCATAATAACAAGTTTTCTACAATTTGTGAGAAATCTGTATGTGTGGTTACCCTGTATTTTAATGTTCACATTAAAGTATCGGTCACTGATACTTTAATGTAAATATTAAGATGTACCCACATCTGTAACCGACAGGCACTTTAATGACATACAATACTTTAATGTGAACATTAAAGTACAACCATAGATAGGTATAAGTTCAATATATATAGGGCATTGCTTATCGTTTCTGAACATATTTAGGGAAGTTATCATATGAACAATACATATAAGTAATAAACACTAAAAACGCTCGAATTAATTCTACTTTCATAACTGAAAACTACTAAATGGTCCGACCGATTTACATCTATCTTACTATAAAAATAATAGTTTTTCTATGACACACGATTGAGAAATATACTGTCATTTGCGAGTGCAAGCGTGATAGCGATAGCCAGCTGAAAGCTATTAAGAATGTGGGAATACTATAATACTATAATACTATTCTCGAGTTGTTGAGAAGGTGCACATTGGCGCGGCACTATCATTCTTGTTATGTCTGGTGGGTCAAGACAGTATCAACCCAAAATCATTGCTAGTTTTGTTTCAAGCTCATAGACGTAAGTATTAAAGATTATTTTGAAATACAGTTGTAATTTGGGTTGCTGCACTTTTGATCTAGCAGTGCGTATTTAAATAGCTTGCAGATACTTTAATATTTATGATGTATTCGACGATCCAGGTGTACAGAAAAACCTTGCATGGTTTATGTTACATTTGTTTTAATGTTTTGTAACTTTTTATATCAAATAAATTTAAATAAATAAATAAATAACCTATATTATAACATCTCTGTTTACGTCGTGGGTGTAGTCACGCTATACAATTACAATCAACTTGTCTGCAGCGTGTCAGTCCGGTGTGGCACCCTACAACTTTATGTTTGACGCTCTGTTTAAATTGCAACCCGGGGGTAGCTATTAGTCACGACATAAAGTATTATCGCCCGGGCTCGGTTATCTTACTACCCTTTGCTCCCAAGGGTCCAAACAGGTCATAATCTGCATTTGAAATGGCGTTTGTTAGCTTCTGTACCCTTAGTAGTATTATCCTCGACCCATTTCGTCTGGGTAAAGATTTCCTTAGGAAAAGCATAATTAGCGCACTGACACACACACACACATTTTTGTATAACCCCCTTTCAAGGAATAGGTCGAGTTGCCTGACACCCTTTATAGTATAGTTAAGTATATTTAGTGCGACGGGTACCTACAGTCGATTTCATAAATATGTGTACACCTTAGTACCTTGTCACTTTAACCGCGGTGAAAATTCACCTGTTCTTCCACTCCGATCAACTAAACTTACCAACTAAAACAGGTCAACTTTTTTTCTTTCCCAACGTGTCAACTATACTAAAAAACCTAATTAGATTCCAACATACGTCAAAAAAGTGTTGCCATTAAAATGACATATTAGGTGGATCGGTAAATTTTCACTTCTGTAAATGTTAAAGGTAGCTGTTTATTTTATTTATAATATTAAAGGCAACATTTAATTATCCTTCTTAAATAAACAATCTTATTTAAATACTCGTCGCAAAAAAAGATATTTAATTAAATTGTTTTATAGGAGAAAAGTTTAAATAACAATGGCAATAACTCAGGGTTTAATAACATTTGGTACCAATTATTATTCTCATTATGTGCGATTACATTTTTAGGAAAAAAAATCAATCATATTTTTACGTACGTCTTCAAAACTTGACCGAAATCTTCAAAAAATCTTCAAGTCTTCAAAAAATTATCAGTTGATCATGTGTGGTAACCTTTATGGTGGACATGGTGGTTCTGTGGCGGCCATAACATCTATTGTCACTTCATTCGACATCTGACGACGTTTGGATAGCTCGAATGTTTTCTGTACCTATTCGGCCCGTGGTGATTTCCATTGTTAAGTTTTTGTTTTCCGTTAAGTTTTTGTTGTTTCATTTCGTTATTATTTTGACCTTTATCATATTGTGGAAATAACTTATATTGTTTCATTTTAACATAATTATTGTACCAAAAGGTTGGTTTTTCCTGAAACGTCACAATGATGATGACACGTGTAACTGTGACATTTCGCCATCTTTGGTAGTTTTTTTGACGTATATTGGAATCTAATTAGGTTTCCAAGTTTATATCAAATTGAACAGAGTGGACGGAGCTCCGCTGAGCGGAGCTCCTATTTCTGGGTAGTTTGGCCCTTCGGGCCTGCTGAAGAACTAACATAACCTAAACTTACCTCATATTTATGCTATGAGACTGGAAAATCGATCTATTTGATTCGATAAATAGATATTCGATTTCGATTCGATTTCGATTCGATTAATAGATTCGATAAATTGTTCGATAGGAATAAATGGCTCCTCGGAGTTCCATTCTGTACAACTGGTTGGTCAGTTTAGTTGATCGGAATGGAAGACGCCAAATTCACGTATAGCAGTTTAAACATGACATTAAATAGACAAGGTACTAAAGTGTACACATATTTATGAACTCGACTGTACCTATTATTTTTTCGAAACAACTTTCAACGACCGTATCATTACGCAGAATTTTCATTTCATCGGAAAGTATTTCTCGCCGTATGAGTTACGTTTTTTTTTGGTGGTTCCATGTCTAACTTTACCTAACCTACAATACGATTAATTGGACGTTGACACTCGGCAATTCTCGACATTCTTCGGGAGATATCGGGTGCAAATGACACGAGACACCTTGCTTCATATTCATAATATCATAGTGTGCACTTAACAGTCTAAACCAGTAATGTAGGTCACCTGCCACTATGTCATTTTTTTACAGTAGTTCTATGAATAACACAGATGTGGCTTAATTTAATAATTACATTGCATTAACTAAAAACATAAATATTAAAAACATGCTCGGTAAGAACAAACAGAAACAAAAGGACGGATAGTGCTTCGTTTTACTCCTAGGAGTAAAAAAAACATAAGAAAACACTTTCCGTCCATGTCCATATTGTTTTTCAAAAGTCCTCTATATTGCGAATAAAATCGAAAGGACCATGAAAAAAATCCCGTGCCAACTTGAGGGTGGGGCGTGTGGTGCGGCGGCGGCTCGTCGTGCGTGGAACTGTCTCAACTAATAATTCGTAATTTCCAAAGAAACATCCTCTCCTAATTTGTGAAAGGATTTTAAAAAATACTAATAATCATACATACATACATACATAAACTCACGCCTTCATTCCCAGAGTGGGGTAGGCAGAGCTAAAGAATTACCAACAAGTCTTAAAACTTCTTGATAATTCTGTAACCACATTTTGCACAAGTAGGCTAAGGCTAAGATGTTTCCCAGTGTATTAGTGACAGGTGGCAAGCCCATCGCCTAACAGTACTACAAGCCTTTATTCCCTTAGTCGCCTCTTACGACATCCACGGGAAGACATGGAGTGGCACTATTCTAACCCGGCAACCACACGGCACTTATAATCATGTATTTGTATAATTCCGTAGCATTGTTTGAGAAAAGCATTACACGCTGTGACATACAGACAGACGGACAACGAAGTCTCCACATAAAGGTTCCTTTTTTACCATTTTGATACAGAACCCTGAAAACAGATTTGTAAGGATTAATTATAAAAACTCACTAAGTGCAAAACTTTCTTAGAAAGCTTTAATTTGTTTCTAACGTTGCCTTGGGGAATACAAACATTGGAATGTTGATCACATTACAAACAAAGACATACCTCCTGCAGGACTTTTATTGCAAAAGCGTCCATATTTTAAAACAGCAAAGATTCAATTTGCTTTGGACATTCGTTGGAGATGGGCCTTTTTTCCCAAGACTGTTGAATGTTGATTTGAAGATAATTAACAAATTCCTCTGCACCCCACCCCCTAAACCCGGTCTATAAATAAAATTACAATCAAAGCTACTTTTTAGGAAAAAACATTCCTAAAGATAGATGCTGTATAGAACAGAAATAAATAAATTAACTTTATACTTTGTTTGTTTACATACAACTATTAAAAAATCCTGTCGAAAAATTTCATTTTTGGGACAAGCTTTTGTTGCCGACTGTATTTTTTTCACAGTCGTCATCTACTCGTCAATACAATTCAAAGATCCCTAACACGACGACGGGTTTGTCATGTGTAATTTAGGAGTTCCTATGGCCACCCTGAGTCTCCATCATCAGACCAGTTCAATGGTACTATATTATTGTATCATCATCAGAACTAAAGGTGTATGCAAATTTTCATCTTCATCGGAATCCGGGAAGTGGGTCAAATTTAACTTGCAAGATTTGACCCGTACATACTTACCTACATTGCAATTTAAATAAAAGCTTATAAAAAAGTATGTTTTCACCTCAGCAGCTCAAACAAGCAGGTTTTGCTGCTTAAAAACAGTGAGCAAAATTCAATTTTGCTGCGAGCGAGAGGCAAAGTATAGGTCTACCAGAATCTCATGAAAAATTTAAAAGTAAAAAGAAAAGGATTTTGATATGGCAATGTTGCCTTGCCAGTCTTGTCACTTGTCATTTCAAATTTCGCGGAATGAATGGTTTGTTTATTTTTACCGAAATAAAGTGCTTATATTCGAGAAATGTCTAAAAAATCATTACGATCGCAAGCCAGAAATATTGTTTACCATGTTTACAATAAAATATGTGAGGAAGGAGGTGTTAGTGAAACACAATCTGCAATATTTAATCGTGTTTTTCAATTGACCGGTAGCGTAGCCAAATAATATTGATACTTCAGTTACATATAGACGATGTTACTTATTTATATTAATATTGTATCATATAATTACAGGAGTATCTCGTTCCACGCTAAGACGAATAGTGGAAGAAGGCACGACGCATGATGGTGTATTTTCAACACCAGGGAAAAATAGGAAAGGAGGATGTAAAAGAATTAATTTGGACAATTTCGATTTAGAAGTGATTAGGAATAAAATAAAAGAATTTTACACTGTTCGAAAATAAATTCCAACAGTCGCAAAATTATTAAAAGTTTTGCAAGAGGACATTGATTTTAAAGGAGGGAGAGAGTCTTTAAGGTTAGAGAAACAGCATTAAGTTATTTAAATAATGTAATGAGATATGGGGCTAGGAGACGATCCTGCTTAGTGCATCCCTGCATTTCCAGCGGGCTGTGCTGTGCGTTGTTTTGTCATTCAGTTAATCACGGAAGTCTTTTAAATTAAGTTTTTATAGATAAATTGTATTTAGTTACTTTTAAATATTTTTTCAGGGTCATACTTACAAAAATTGGTTTCGAATATGTAAAATGCCAGTCGAAAAGGACACTTTTGATGGAACGCCATGATATAAAAATTCAAAGACACAAATACTTAGAGCGTATGAAGCAAAACCGTGACGCTGAGGAGAATAAAAAATTAGATGTTATATATTTAGATGAAACATATATTCACTCTTCGTGCTCCGTCCAAAAGTGTTGGCAAAGCCAAACTATACGTGGTCCATCAAAGGAAATTTCACCTGGATCACGATGGATTATTGTACACGCTGGTGGGCAGCACGGTTTTGTACCAAACTGCGGTTTGGTGTACAAAACAAAAAGTTTATCTGCTGACTACCACCACGACATGAATAAAGATAACTTTACCAAATGGATCACAGATAAGCTCATACCAAATCTGACAAAACCTTCCCTTATAGTTATGGATAATGCAAGTTACCATTCTGTGAGGTTGAATAAACCACCTACTCAGGCCAACCGAATCTCTGATATCAAAGAATGGCTCAGTACAAATAATATCAATTACGATGATCGCTGGCGTAAATGTGAATTACTCGAAGCAGTAAAACAAAATAGATCAGATCCCATCTATGAAATAGATGAAATATTAAAGTCGCGTGGTCATGAAGTTTTGAGGCTTCCTCCTTATCACTGTACTTTAAATCCAATCGAGCTGATTTGGGGTATCATGAAGCAAAAAGTTGCAGATAAAAATGTAAATAGACCTGCAAGTGACATAAAAGCATTGGACGGAACAAGCTTTCTTAGAAATTGGTGAAAATGAATGGCACAGATGCTGTCAACACGTAGAAAAAATTGAAAGTGATTTCATGCACCAGGATAAAATTATCGATGTAATGGAAGAAAGATTTATAGTAAACCTGTCGCCCTCATCATCCTCTTCATCTGAAGAAGAGCCAGAAATTCAGGAGGAGTATTTAGAGCTATATTCGAGCGACACCTAGCTACTACTCTCTTCTTATACATCATACATTAGATCACGCCGGTTTCCCAGAGGGTTAGGCCAGGACCACTTTTTCCCGGTTCTCTATCGTTTGACCGAATTTTATATGCAATAATTTCATTTGCCCGAATTTCAAAGGACATAATTTACATGCCATAACGATCATATGCCATAATATTCATTTGCTATAAAGGCATTTTTTCTGAAATCGTGAACTATTCAGAATTGTAATAAAACAAACCTAACCTTACCTATTGGGCTCTATACGATGGCATTTAAAAATTACCTGAAAAGTTTACGATTTCAGTTAAAATGTCTTCATGTCAAATGAAGCTATGTTATGTGATATTATGGAAATGAATATTATAGCCAGTCACCATTATAGCAAATAAAATTATGAAATATGAAGGGATTTCCTTTTTTCTACCTGCTACGATCCTGACAGATCTCTTTGTTCCTTCCACATTCATCCATCGAGTCATACATGCCCGTCGGTTTTGGATACTTAAGATTTGGCTTATTTCCAGTATTTCTCCGATTTGATTCGACAAAGTACGTCTAGGGTGACCCCTTCTGACCCTTCCAATCACTTTCGCTCTGTTTATCTGTTTCGTCAATCTTTCATCCATCCTTTCCAAATGACCGAACCATCATCCATCCATCCATCCATCTCTTCTTATATAATATTATAATAATGTTATGGCATGACATGTGATTGTTTTATTTTTATTAAAACTGCACCGAGCATACACGTACGTCCAGTACGTCGCTCTCATTCTTAATATTTTCCTAATTTGAAGAGGGACACTTGTATTTCAACTGAATACACACCCTATAAAAGATATATACCTTCACGCCTGTAATCCCAGGGTAAGATAGGCAGAGCTAAAGAATTACCTACAACTCTACTCTACTCTAGTCTAGACAACATAGCTTAATAAAAGTTGACCTACGTGTAATAAACTTTACGAAAAAACCTGCAAAATTAATAAAAACAACTTATGTACAATTTGTATTTAATCATGCAAGAATAATAACAAAGAGTTTACATGTTTTATATATTATACAGAATAGTTCCCGAGAAAATAGCAATAAAAAACTTCCACGTATAATAGATAGAGCCGCAGATGAAAGTTATTATTTCATACTTTTATTTAATTAATATAAATGGTATGGTTGCCGGATTAGAATAGTGCCACTCCATGTCTTCCCGTGGATGTCGTAAAAACCGACTAAGGGAATAAAGGCTTGTAGTACTGTTAGGCGATGGGCTTGCAACCTGTCACTAATACGCTGCAGCGCTGGTAAAAATCTTAGCCTTATTGTGCAAAATGTGGTTACAGAATTATCAACTCTTTTTTTGTTTTTACAATTGTTGGTAATTCTGTAGTTCTGCCTACCCCACTCTGGGATTATAGGCGTGAAGGTATGTATGTATTTAATTGGGGAGAATTCAAGTATCACGACCTTTTAATCCTATTTCCCCAGAGTTGCTAGCTACAAATTTTAGTTTCCCTTTTATTCATGAGATTCTGGTAGACCTATAGCTTTTTAATTATTATTTTTAAATGCCGTGAGCAGTGCTGGGGCTACTCACAACATTCGAAAAAATTGAACTTCACTTTGTTCTGTCACTTTCACTTCGATAGGGAAAAAGCGAGAGATAGAAACAACTTGATTCGAAGTTCGATTTTCAAATTCCACACATAGTACCTAGGCCCAAAAAGAAACGCACGTTCGGATGCACACATAACCGTAAAATTGCAAATAAAACTATCTGTTAAAGTTTGAAATGTGTTTATTATAACTATTTTATACAGTAGGTACAATCATTTTTTTTATTTAATGTTTTGAAGACAAAATTAATGAAAAATAAGAAGTTTATCATGTATCTACATAATTTTGTTATCGTTTTAACAATCTTTAATTTCATGACATAAACCGCGGGGGCAGTTTCAGAACGCATTTCAAAAATAGCGGGATTATTGTAGCCAATAGCCATAGACAAGGCCTAGTTAGGTTTTTTTTAAAGCCACAGACTACATAAAGCTGTATAAAGTTGTGTTTGCACTACGGCATTATCAAGTTGAGTGACAGGTTTTATCTGTTTCATGTTTATTTTTCCTACTTTTTATTTTATTAGTATTTTGCAAAAATGCTTGCGATTGATGCATATGCGATCGTGTCGTTATTTAGTCGTGTATTCACCAAATGGTCACAACGGAAGACCTGCGTTGGCCCTACCAGCTTCACGCTGTGTTGTTCTCGCTGCTGAGGTGAAAAGTTGTATGTCTCACACGAGACCAAAGTTTTTTACGTCTCGTATCTTTGAATCATCACTCGCAGCAAAAACCAACTTTGCTCTCTAGTTGAACAAATAACTATTATCCGTGTCTAATACCCATAGGACAAGCCTAGAGCTTAGTGTGAGACTAGGTAGGTTCACCAATCCATATCAGTTCATACATAGAGCCCATTAATAATGTTTCCATCCTTCTTAAATAGTCCTACACTAACCATTGGTTGTCCGTGGGAGCATACTTCTATAGTTTGAACTCAGGGACAATCGCCGGTTGGTGTTCCATCACTTTAATAAATTAAACTTGTCTAAAGGGCCTCTGCGTGTTGGCGTCGGCTCCATGTACGCCTTCCAAAGGTCCGGGACTCCCACAGTCCCGTGATTGGTAAAGAAATAATAATAATAATAATATAAAATGAAAACAATTGCTTGCAAATGTTGCGATTGCGTGTACTAAGGTTGAGATAGCGACGCAGCACTGTCCTCGGCATTTTTTTAAATTCAATATTTATTTTATCTCACTCCCACAGCAAAGTAGTTGCTCCCGGCCTAACAGCAAACCCTGCCTTTTTGAGGTGAAAAAACTATTTCCCTCCGATAAAAGTAAATAACGATTACCTAAACCGTATCTCGTATGATTTGTATCACTTTTAGTTTTCGCTATAAATCAAAAACTTGGAAGTTATTGTATGCGTATGCCTTTTACAACTTTGTAAGATTAGGGTCCCTTTACTAAGGGACAAAAGGTACCAGTATGGACTATTTCTGCACGCTGTCCGTCCGTTTGTCAGAACAGATGGGTTATTATGACGTGACTTGTGGGAGGACCTTGTGCAGGGTCCGTCCGGGTCGCTACCACCATCTTATCCATTAACCTACCATCAGGTGGCCTGTGTGCTCGTTTGCCTTCCTATGCCATAAAAAAAAGCTAAGCAGTTCATTTTACGGCGAGCGTGAAGGACAGAGCTATAGCAATTATATAGCTCTGTCCTTTTCTCTCAGCGTAAAATGTACTGCCTGGCTACGTCATAATAACCCCCCAGTTGGTCACTGGGATATTTCTTTTTAACAGGGTTCCAGTTTTTTTGTGGGATATTATAAACGCTACCGCACTCCGCGCAACTAATAATGTCTGCATGGTTTCTTATCTCGCGACTGTCGCACTACTTGGTCGCACGACTAAACTGCCTATAATTATACTTACTTGAGTAAGGTGTCGTCATCTTCATCACGCATTGTTGTCGTATGTATTTGAGTATTATATGTATGTTTTATATGAACATTATGTATTATATACATTTATAGTATCAAGTAGGTATTTAATTAAGTTTTCAACACTGTTTGCACCATGGTATTCTCTGTTAACCATGAAGTTGACTGGAAGATAATGCCTTTAGGCATTAAGTCCGCCATTTATTATTTTTACATTTGTTTTAAGTTTAAATAAATAAATAAATATATTAAAATGTGGAAACGCTCTATAGGAGCTAACGTGACGTTAACGTTAATAACATGTCAATAGCATTATTATTTTACCGAGTACAATACTGCCCTCCTAATCTAATACGCAGTATGTCAGATATAATTCCTGTAGCAATATCAACCTTATTACTAATAGAAGAGAACTAAAACTGCTTTGGTTATTGATTTTGGGATACTACTTACTTGCTTAGGAGGGCAGAATAGAGCCCCTATTGACATGTTATCGTGTCAACGTTATGATAGCTCTTATTTACTTGACAGTAATGGCGGATTGGCGGCCTAGTTAAGAACAAAACGATAACGTAAGTAGTGCAGACAAAGTAGAATAAAGTTACGCGCACACCAATGCTTAAAAAACGGTGACGGTACGGAATCGCAGTGACGCGTCATATCCGTACCGTTTTAGACCTCCACACCGATGCTTAACGGGGCGTATATTACGGCACGTCAAAAACGACGCCATGTTGTTACTATGACCCCTTCTTTTGTTTTTTAAGCAGCGGTGTGGAGTGCGTGCGTCAAAAACGGTACGCATACGATGCGTCACTGCGATTCCGTACCGTCACCGTTTTTGAAGCATTGGTGTGGGCGTACTTAAGGCTCCTGTTTTAATTTCAAGTGACAAACTGTCAAGCGACGGAAAGAGTATGAAATGAAAAAAGCCGCCCTTTAGTTATAATTCTGGGACGGCTTATAATAAGAGCGGAAGCGTATTGATTTGTTAATTATTATTAATGTTACTAGCGGCCCACCAGCGGCTTCGCCGCGCTGCAAATTCCTTACTTTCCCGGTGGATTTATCAATTATTAATACAAGTACAACAAAAAAGAAATCAGCCAAATCGGTTCAGCCGTTCTCGAGTTTTGCGCTTAGCAACACATTTAGCGATTCATTTTTATTATATAGAAGATTATGTAAATGATTATTATGAAGTCTAACCTAACCTACGTGATATTTAATATAACCTGAAATCAACAAGGGTTCAGCAGAAACTAGCTTCCTATGACATTGGTGAAATCACTGCGGAATACCTTGGTGGAACACCATTAAAAAAAATTTGAAGAGCCAAGCAAGCCAAAAATGTGTTCATTTCTAAACAAATTCCATACGATGTGATTATGACTTTTCAAGAAAACCCCATACATATAGCGATCGTCACCATAGTAAAAATATATCATGTTGAACTGGGACATGTTTCATCTCTGTTGGTGGGTGGAACATTTTTACCCATCGTCCTTTCATGCAATATTCTGAAAGCTACCAAAGCGAAATCGTTCAATTTCAGAAAATTACTTAAGTTTTGTAATGCAACGTAAGTAACGAAAACTTTTCATGAAATTTGGGTAAGAACCAAAAAGTTGGCCACGCTAACTTGCTCAATTAAATTTTCTATGAAACTTTTCCATGTTTATTAGTCATACAATTGTAAAAATACTTTTCGTCGCACAGCGGAACTTTTTTCGACTTCGTTGTTTGTATGGTTAACTACGCTTAACTATGGTCCAACTTTTTGGTCCTTACCCATTTACTTGTGTCAGAATCATTTCCATCTAATTATGTAATCGCTCATGACTGGCCATTTGTTTTACTTGGTATGTGTATGTACTAGTTCATACACATATCAAGTAAAACAAATGATGGCGATGTGTCCTTAGTTTCTTTTCTTGTACTTAAAGTCCAATCCTACTAATATTAAAAATGCGGAAGTCTGTGTGTGTGTTAGTATGTATGTTACTCCTTCCCGCTGCAGCGGCTGGACTAATTTGGATGAAATTTAAAATGTAGATAGCTTACATACATACATACATTAAATCACGCCTGTTTCCCAGAGGGGTAGGCAGAGACCACTTCTTTCCACTTGCTACGATCTTGACAAATATAATAATAATAGATAGCTTATACACTGGATTAACACATAGGCTACTTTTCGTTCTGGAAAATTAAAAAAATCTCGAGGGAATATCCATAATCGAAATCCTTGCGGACGGAGTTGCAGTCAGAAGCTAGTATACTTGTGCGAGGACCTTGTGCAGGGTCCGTCCGGGTTGGTACCACCATCTTATCCATTAACCTACCGCCAAGCAGCAGTGTTTGCATTGTTGTGTTCCGGTTTGGGAATAAGACAGCCGGTGAAATGACTATCATTATCAGTCTTAGGGTTGGCAGTGCATTTGCAGTCTTGTGAATGCGAATGTCTATGGGTCACAGTTTCCACTTACCATCAGGTGGCCTGTGTGCTCGTTTGCCTTCCAATGACATAAAAAAAGTTAGATAATAGGTATATTTAGAGCAAAGAGTTATAGGTACAACATTGATTGTGCTATAACACTCTAAAAGCGTCCTAGTGCACAAATCTTAAAGGCTTACGTTACGCATCTAAATCTAAATAAACGGAACGAACGGACGGCCTAATCCGATCGAGATTTATTTGCGACATACGTTAGTCTCTAATTAGGCTAAAAGGTTTATTTCGGACATAAATATGCATTACTTTTTACGAGTTGCGACCGGGGGTACACTGGGGGTATAAGTCTTTATTATTTGAACTGAGCTGATCTTCTACACAAAGGCCATTGTTTGTGTACAATACTATTATCTTTATTTGTGTCCGTAACCGCAAGCCGATTACATACAAAAAAGTTAGAACTACATTGAATGTTCATTGAATTATCAACCCTACCCTCTTAGGCAGTAGGTTTAAAATGTAAAGTGTCAGGATACAGATATAAGTCTTTATTATTTGAACTGAGCTTATTCTCTACACAATACTATCATCTACACAAGACTTATATCTGTATCCTGACACTTTACATTTTAAACCTACTGACTAAGATGATAGGGTTGATAATTCAATATACATTCAATGTAGTTCTAACTTTTTGTTTGTAATCGGCTTGCAGTTATGGACACAAAGAAAGATAATAGTATTGTACACAAACAATGGCCTTTGTGTAGAAGATCAGCTCAGTTCAAATAATAAAGACTATAACAGGAAAAAAACAAAACAAAATACAGTATGTGAGCACTTAGAAGAGGCTTCGCTTTAGTACTTCTCTCTCACTCGCTCTTAATAAGATCGTATGAGATCGAGTGAGAATGTTAAACACAAAAACAAAACACGGAAAAGAACAATTTAAACAACTAATTCCTGAGGCACATAGGTTAAGACTGCGCCGAGCGTACGCCGGATGTACCGTAGAGGAAATTGATTCATAGACCATTTTTGACTATCTCATTGTGACGTAATCAATCAAAACGTAAGAGGCTTCTGATGAGTTTATTTACAGTGTCACTTTGACATAGTCTAAAATAAATAAATATTAGGGGACAATTTCACACCAATTGACCTAGTCCCAATTTAAGCTCTAGGCTTGTATTATGGGTACTAGACAACGATATAAATACTTATATAGAGAAATATATACTTAAATACATAGTAAACATCCATGACTCAGGAACAAATATTCGCGCTCATCACACAAATATCTGCCCTTACCGGGATTTGAACCCAGGACCGCTAGCTTCGTAGGCAGGGTCACCACCAACTAGGCCGGCGCGTCGAAAAAAAAATGAATGTCGAAATGGTCTATGAATCAATATCCTTGACTGTACAGTGGCGCCCTCATGACTGTTATTTGAGTTTTCTAATAAACTAAAGTATTTTCTTGAAATCGGACGGTGCTTTCTTGTACTACAAATGAAAACACAACTTATAGGATATATCACATAGTTTAATAACAATTGACCTTCGAGTTATCATCTTAACGGAAAAAAGTGGCCACCTTTTCCCGTTAAGCTGACTTCTCAAAGGGTAACTGTTAATAGACTTTGTTTCGTTTACCATAACCTGTGTTTTTACTTTCGCTACATAAAAGCATCGTCCGATTCCAAGGAAATTGTTTCGTTAATAAGAAAACATAATAATAGTAATGAGTGCCACTGGACGCCCGACGTTTGCTCGGAAATTATAACACCCCTTGTGTTGTTTCAACCAGAGAAAGAGAGTCAAATTACTTTTGCACAAAGTTTAGATCTTAACATTTAACGTCGTGGTTCTTATTTTCGACTGTCAGTTTTCTATTATGGCTGCGTCTATATCGCGTGCCAAATGTGGAAAGCATACGTCACTCTCGTACTTATATACGTGTTAGAAAGTGACAGAAGCCTTATACACTTTGTCACGCGATAAACGCAGCTATATTAGGGCCCCAGAGTGAATGAACAAACAAATGAATACAGAATCATCAGGAGACAATCTTACATCACACAAATCTAGGCTTGTACAGTTTAGTACATACATACATACATACCTTCACGCCTTCATTCACAGAGTGGGGTAGGCAGAGCTACAGAATTACCAACAAATCTAAAAACTTATTGATAATCTGTAACCACAATTTGCACAATTAGGCTAAGTAAGATGTTTAACCGTGTATATTAGTGACAGGTTGACAGACCATCGCCTAACAATACTACAACCCTTTATTCTCTAAGTCGTCTCTTACGACATCCACGGGAAGAAATGGAGTGGTACTATTCTAACCCGGCAACCACACTAGCACTCAAAACTTAAATATTTTCCAAGACCGGAAATCAAACCCGAAACCGCTTCGTAGGCAGGATCACTACCCACTAGGCTAACACGTCGCCGCAAATCTCTTTAAAACTCTATAACTTCGGAAAAAAAATGCAACATTGAACATTGTCTCTGTGTGCCCCGGTCCTTCGCCCCAGGAGGAAAACGAAACTGTTTCTCTCCCTTCCTCTTCCCGCTCTTGGCAACATAAAACAATGGCGACGTGTCGAGCATGGTGCGCCAAAGGTCGTGCTAACTTAAGTCCAGTGACGTTATTAACGTATCCAAAGCCTGGAAAGAAAAACCTATAATTGGGTCGACACTAATACTTTTTATCTGTGTTTCGTGAATTGCAATAGAAATTACAGTTAATTACATGATAAAAGGTACAGTCAGCGAGAAAATTGACAGAAATGAGTTTTTTTTTTTAATGTTAATCGGTCCCATTTCTCATAAGGATTAAAACATTATTTGAGACCAACTGAGGTTAGAGTTCTAGAACACTCACAAATCAAAGAAAACGTTTTCCATACAGTTAGTAGGGTAATAAATAACTGAGAACACTTTTCGCATTTGTTTTTTTACGCATATCGGTCCTTTTTACTTAAAGAATGTTAAGTATGGAGACAACTACAAATCGAACAGAGTCTTGAGAACGACATTACTAATAATGAAGAAACATACATAGGTATGTACGTGTACCTATGCCTGAACTTCATAGGCCATAATGTGTTAATTTCATCGTAAACTGTGATTATCACAGAAGCCGTTAGGTTAGATTTATTTTATTACAATTGTGATAAATCTACAATTCTCGATAAAATACGATACCTTTAAGACGAATAATTATAGCATATGAAACAGTGGCAAAATTAGATCAAGCAATAAAACACAACATTAACTTTTAAATGTATTTACATTAATGAAAAGTGAAGAAAGATAACATAGCGTACACTTTTACGACAATAAATGTTCGAAATGGTAGCCACATTGTCGAACAAGTTAACCCTTTTGGCACATTTTATGCTTCTTTCACCCCGTAATTGCTAAAAGTGGCAATGAAATTTCATGTGCTCTGCCTACTCCTTGAGGGAATACAGGCGTGAAAGGTAGTAGTCTCCATACAAATTAATAGTCATTAAGCTAAAGAAAATTCTACTTTGGTTTTGCCCTACTAAATATTGTATGGCGTTTTGGAACGTAGCAGCATCGCGTCATCTGTCAAAAATCTACTTAAACATGCTGCTGTATCCAGGACATTAAAAAAAACCGGTGGTGTGATAACTTTTCTTTTAAAAGCCAAGAAGTTTACGTTTTCTCTGTGGAAATAAAAATCATCATTCATAAAGATTTCATAGAGAATACTGCAACGTCACTCTTTTCATCGTTGTTACTTCAGAAACAACCGAAATAACTATTTCGATACGCTCTAGACAACCGAAAAAATTTTGAAAATAGATCTTCGGATTTCCATATGTGTCCTTGTTTAAGGAGCCTCGATCCGATACAAAATTGCTAATCTGTGGCGTTTCGGAACGTAGCAGCGTCGCATCATCTGTCAAAAATCTACTTTTAGTTTTCTTATATACTCGTATTAATGACTTACATTATTAATTTTAATGAACTCGTACAAAAAGTATTGTTCACAATAGTGTCATAATTAAGCTTTTTAATCTCGTACCTTACTTAGGCCACTCAGCAAGCTTCGTGGCCTAAACACGGTACTCGACTAAAAAGCTCTCTATTATAACACGATTACGAAAAATACTATTACGGGTGCGCCAAAGTGGAACTAATTATTTTTAGTCCGAATGTAATTTAATTCCTAATCATCGCAACTCCTAAAGTGTTTTTTACTGTAACTGTTATTATTTCAGGATTTTTAAAGTATCTAACTGGTAGATAAGGTTAGGTTATGTTAGGTCTGTTTTATATAAACCCTGAAATAAAAAAGTATACGAATTTAAATTTTCTCTTGTTTGAAAAAAGACGCAACGTCCGTTGTCCTTTTTAATGGATTTATCCGAGTTTAATGTTAAGCGACTCATTTTATGGTGTTATTCGCTGTCGGTTAAGAGTAAAGACGGTGGCAGCAGCAAGTTATCAAACCAAATTAAATATAAATGTTTGTTGCGATCAAGTAGTATAAACGAACTTATATCTATAATATTATAAGGTTCAACATAAACTTACCCAATAAAGATAGGTACAGTCGCGAACCGGGATTGTTGAGCCACCGACCCATGTTTCTAATTTGGCTATGTAATGCAAATCGAATAGCTGTCAGCCAGTCGTTGACGTCAGTTATTGAATACACGGCTAAATTACGAACAATGGCAAGTGGCTTAACAATCCCGGTTCGTGAGTGTACTAAGTAACAGTAAGATGGCAAACGAGCGTACCACCACCATAATGATATGGACCAAAACAATAATCTCAAGACTGCAATCCTAAGACTCAAAATTCGTGTCAACCTTGACCAGTATGCTAGTAATAATTTACACCGGCGGTCTATCCCCACAATAATACGAACACTGCTAGTTTAAAGAGTCTATGATGGCAGCAGCAGATGGACTCTGCACAAAGATCTACCACCACTACAAGCTGCTTTTGATTCCAAGGCTCAAGTTATACTGGTATTTCCTAGATCTCGTCGGCGAACTCTTGTAGCTGTTACGGAATACGAATAGGTAATGGTATCTACTGGCTGTCGACAAATGAAATCCCTTAATTTACATTTCAGTGGTAAGCTCGTTTGCGTAGGACTATTTATTTTTAAAAATCATCTTTATTTTTTTATTGGTTTTACTCGCAACTTCGTCGTTAAAGCACTTTTTAAAACGCCCTGTTTGAAGGTATTCTTTAAATCTCATTTCTAAACGAAACATGAAAACACCGTAAAAGAGACCACCAAAAGTGAAATTAAATTTAAAATCAGCCACGAAATACAAATGATACCACATTTTAAACTGCTAATTAGACAACGATTAGACAGAGAGATCCGATATGCACTGTGACGTCATATCAGGTCGGCCATGGAAAGAGATCAAATCAATGTTGGCTATTCAAAAATGTTTTTTCTCAACTGTTTGATGCATGAATCAGCTTTCATTAACAAACAAATCATATACCGTGAGGTATTATATTCCGTATTCTTGAAATTGAACTTGTGTGTTGCCAGCCCTGTAAGTTTAGACAACATACCTTAAAATCAGTTTGTTCGTTTGCTGTAAAAGCGTAACAAACAACAGAGTCACTTTCGCATTTATAATGTTGGTATGGACCGTTCCGTGCATGACTGGCAACACTGCTTTTTTTACGCAGTCGGGTTTTTTGATTTCATAAATTTATTCTAAAATCCAACAGGAGGAAATAGGGGGAGTAGTAAAAAAATATTACTACACCAGCGAAGTCATGGACATCCTCTAATACAATAACAAGAAAACATTTTCTAACCCTTTAAAGTCGGTTTCGATAACATTAAATAACTTTTCCAAGTAATCATATTACGAGGAACTATCGTGGAAAACTTGGTCCCGCGAGGGTTGCCGCCGGTGCAAGTGTTCCATCACCCAAGTTTACTAGCACTAAGGTTAAGCGCGCACCACGATTTAGTTTTTGCGACACGATTTTAGAATCGTTTCGTTTCCAAATTTCGTTTTCGAATAGTGCCACTCCATGTCATCCTGTGGATGTCGTTAGAGGCGACTAAGGGAATAAAGGCTTGTAGTACTATTAGGCGATGGGCTTGCCACCTGTCACTAATACGCTGGTTTTTTTATTATTATCTTGGACTATGTAGTTGGTAATCTATACCGTGACTACTTCACCCGGGCACGGGTAGCTATGCCCCAAGGGGGGGCATGCTGAACCCTAAGTTAGAGGTGCGGTGGTGGTCGCATCTCTGGAGGGGTGCCTCCATCGGGTGTCAGGCCGGTCGAGCGCAGCTCGGCCGGCTGAGTATCTTGAAGGACTTCGTTTTCTTCGGTTGCTTCCAAGTGTTCGGTTTCTTCGGTTTCTTGAGTATGTTCGGTTTCTTCGGTTTCTTCGATCTTCTCGATCCCTGCAGTGATGCTATGAGGCTCAGGTCCGGATCTGGGGGGGCGGCCACGACGTCCCTGGCGCCGAAGCTTCTTGCGGTCTTCAGTGCCCTCATCCACTGCGAGTTGGATGGGATCGGTGGGATCGAGCAGGATGTGCTTGGGGCGCCTGACGGGTGCCCCGAGCGCAGCGAGCACGTCGGGATCGGATGGGGTGAGTTGGGGAGTGTAGGAGGTGGCACGGACTATGAGCGGGTTAGGGTGATGTGGGCCTTTATCAAAGAAGCGCCTAGACGCTTCCTTGATAGTGTGTCTGATAGACGGGACGCCGAGGTCCCTGTGCAGGTCCGCGTTGCGAACAAACCAAGGGGCCCCCGCGACCGATCGGAGAAGTATGTTTTGAAATATCTGTAGAGTGTTTATGTGTAAGTCGTGGGCGTGTGCGAATGCCACGCTGGCATATGTGAAAACCGGTCTGATGCATACTTTGTATAGTGTTAGCTTGTTGCGAGCGCTGAGTTTACTGCGTCGGTTGAGAAGGGGACCGAGACGACTCTTGATCATCTTGGCCCTGTTGAGTACTATTTGGATGTGCTGACTGAAGCTCAGGTGTCTGTCCAGGGTCACGCCGAGGTATTTGACCTTTGAAGACCAAGGAATGGGTCTATCGAAAAGAACGATATTCTCGAGGTGGAAATGGCGGAGGGACGGGTAAAACCAGACAGCCGCACTCTTCTCGGGGTTAACCTCTATCCTCCAGAGTTTAAACCACCGACCTAGGTCGGTGATCGCCTCCTGGAGGTAGCGCTGGATGACGGAGGCGAGTTTGTGGGTGGTGAAGAGTGCGGTGTCGTCAGCGAATAGGGCAAGCTGCACGTTGGGATGGCGCGGGATATCATTAGTGTATAATGAATAGAGGATGGGAGAGAGCACGGACCCTTGCGGGACCCCGGCTCTGATAGGATGGGGGCGGGAGAGTGAGCCTTCCACTCGGTAGCGAAAGCTTCTGTTACTGAGGAAGCCCCTCAGTATTAGGACTAGCCCAATGGGCATACCCATAAGCTGAAGCTTATAAATAAGCCCATTGTGCCAGACCTTATCAAAAGCCTTCGCTACGTCGAGGAAGATAGCGCCCGTGGGAATTCCTCTCGCGAAGGTGGAGAAGCCATCCAGTATGTGCTCCGTGAGGCGGTGCACCTGGTGGACGCATGAGTGTCGGGCTCTGAAGCCGAATTGCTCGTCGATGAGGATCGAGTTGGAGCTCAGGAAGGAGTGAATGCGGGATAAAAGGACCCGTTCGTACAGCTTGCCCATGGTGTTAAGTAAGCTAATAGGACGATAGCTGGAAGGCTCGGGGCGTGGTTTACCCGGTTTGTGGATACCGATCACCACTGCGGTTTTCCACGCCTCGGGGAAGTGACAATTGGACATGCAAGCGTTAAAGATAGCTACAAGGAAGAGAAGTAGAGCGGAAGGAAGCAGTTTGAGAATATCGTTCGGAATGCCGTCGGCACCCGGAGCCTTTCTCGGTCGCAGAACCCTGATCAGATCCTGAACCTCCTCGAGTGTTACGGGAGGGAGAGGAGGGTCGGGAGGAGGGAAGGAGGCACGTCTGTGTACTTCGGAGTCCACCCAGGTGATATGGGCCTCGTCCGGGTACAACGTACTGGGAGAGCACTGCGACTCGAGGCTGGCGGCAAGGACGTCTGCCTTGTCGCCGTCCTCGAACGCAGGGCCGGAGTTGTCGGGATGGTTTAGAGGGGGCATTGGGGAGGCTTTGTCGGATTTGAGGCACCTAGCCAACCGCCAATAAGCGAGGTGACTAGGTTGGAGGTCGGATAACAGATCGTTCCAAGAGTCGTTTCTCAAAGTCGCGACGCCGGTTTTGACCTGGTTTTGAAGCGTACGCAGCCTAACTCTATTCTGTTCGGTCGGGTAAGAGTCGTATTGTCTGGTCGCGGCGTTTTTGGCCCTCACCAACTCCCTCAGCTCTCGAGTGAGCGGGGGACGTCTGTCCCTATATGAGGGCACGACTTTAGCGGAGCTTTTGAGCACTGAGCTGAGGTGATCGGTGAGAGCCCCAATCGCCTTGTCCGCGTCGTCGGTACTCGTCAGAGTCTCCGTTAGGTCAGTGAGGTCGGTCGGGTCGTCTTGGAGTCTGTCCTTGACGAACTTCCAGTCCGTGATAGTCTTGGTCTGGGGGAGCGAGTCGGAGGGGTAATACGCTGGTAAACATCTTAGCCTATTTGTGCAGAATGTGGTTACAGAATTATCAACAAGTTTTTAAAGTTTTAGGTAATTCTGTAGCTCTGCCTACCCCACTATGGGATTAGAGGCGTGAAGGTATGTACATATGTGTATTTTAGAATCACGCTGTGAAATATCGTTAAAAATTCACTGCGCGCACTGCGATGAAAAAGTCGATGGATTGTTCATTCTCAACATGGATTTCGTACAAGTTGCTTGTCTTGCCCTCCTCCGGAGGAGTAGAAGGAAGAAAAAAAAATCATAAATATTGGACACATCCTTTGACAGCTCAAAGATATATATCAAAGGTTTTTTTTATCTGAAATACAATGATTGCGATTGTATTTCACCCGGGGTGCGATTTTATAATCGCAGTGCGCGCGGGGCCATACAACTCCGTATGATGCGATTCACTTTTGCGATAATCACAATTTTAAAATCGCTGCGATTTTCTTCTCGTATATGCGCGCATTGATACCCATACGTTGCATTTCCTGCGACAAAATTATCGCACGGCAAAAAATCGTGGTGCGCGCTTAGCCTAACTTTAAAGTCACGACCTTTAACAGGGTTGTATATAGCAGCAGTATTATCAACCGATTACTTGAGAAAAAACACTTTGTAATAAAATAATGAACCAACTCTAAATCACAATAGGCGAATAAACGGATAGAAACGCTAGTTAGCGTAATTCACCTTGGCTAGGGCCTCCGTGAGTATGTTATAAAAACTTGAGTCAACTTTAGAGTGTCTCTATACGGATTGATTTCGTAAAACCATAGTCAACGTTTTCGAATACAAAAGGCGATTCGTAAGTTTAAAATGCTCGTACTGGAGCTATACTATGTTTGTTCTATTATCATGTTCTGTGGTCATACACAGCCAGCAGAGGTTTTAAGCTCTTTATATAATCTCCAAAGCTGGTCGGCGTCACGCAACCGTGAATGTTCTCCTGAACTCACAAACTGGAGGACACGATGTACGGAAGTGGGCGGAGGATACGGTCGTTCCTTATACAGAGTCCTATTATTGTTTTATTAGCCGCTGACGCAAAAAGAGGGGTGTTATAAGTTCGACCGCGTGTGTGTTTGTCTATGGCACTGTAGCTCTTAAATAGGTGAACCGATTTGGATGCGGCTTTTTTTATTTCGAAGCATGTTTTCTAGCGGTGGTTTTTAGCTAGGTTTTATGAACATCGGTCGGGCCGTTTAAAAGATATCAGCTCTGACAGAAGGGGTCGCCATTTTATCGGGGATTTTGACAATGTAATAGTTAAGGTTTTTATTATTTATCTACTGATTACTTATACTGACATTCACGAGCCCGCAATAAATAAAGAAACAAGTTGAAAGATAGCTTCTATTTATAGATTAAGACAAAAACTGCTGTGACATACAGATGGACAAATAGACGGACAAACAGACGGACAGACAGACAGGCAGATAGACACCGAAGTCACACCTAAGGGTTCCTTTTTTTACCATTTTGGTACGGAACAATAAAAAGAAGAAGAAGATTTTTGTTTGGTAAGTTTTCTAAAAATGAATTCTAGCTAGATCGATTTATCGCCCCTGAAATCTAAATTTCATGAAAATTGTTGGAGCCGTTTCCGAGATTCAGATTATACATACAATAGAATACAATACAAAATATTCTATACCATATTTTTCCCGCGACTATGTCCGCGACAAAAATAAAACATAGCCTATGTAACTTAGAGATAAGGTAACAGATAATGTTTGAATTCAGTCCATTCGTTTTCGAGTTGCAAAAGTATTTATAATTTGAAAAGGTAAGATTTGTAATTTGGTATTTTTTTAAGTTTCGTAATAATCGTAATGAATAAACTAGATTATCTTCACTAATACTATAAAGCGGGAATACTTTTATTTTTGTAATATTAGTGCAGATAACGTAATTAAATATTATTTACACACCATTTTCATTTCCTTAAGCTTCTCTCCTCCGTGGCGACATGGTAGACAGAGGGTGTTATAAACTTTCCGTTACACTGAGGCCGTTAGGAAACTTAACTGGCGAAGAATTCCCTAAATCTCTACTTGTTAGAACATCCTGTATGTTGGTTAGGATATATTGTTATGTGGTTAACCATATAGTTTTGAACCAGTAATTTACCAACTGTGTTTCCCAAAAAGAAAGCTTACTCTGTCGAACGATATCGCAGCAAGATGGGCAAATACAGAAATGCATTGACTTACAAAGTGCTTTTCTTTGCTTTTGTTCGGAGCTTACTTGAATTTGGTAGTGTGGTGTGGAGTCCAAATTATGCATTACATGTTGATCGTATCGAACGAATACAGAATAAATTTCTAAAGGCACTCTATTTCAGAACAGGGCCACATAGCATTGATTATAATAAAACAACCTTTAGTAATCTTCACAATTTGCCAAGTTTGGTTAATCGTAGGGTCCTTATAGACGCCACGTTCCTTAGCAAATTACTTCATAATAAGATCGACTGCCCAGCTCTATTGGAACTCTTGCGGTTTCGGGTCCCGCGCACCTCCTCACGTGCAACGTCATTTCAGTTTAATAACAATATCTGTCGGACTAAATACGCTAAACACTGGTTTATTTCTCGTGTTACGCAATTTTATAATGATAAACTGAGCGTCATCGATATTTTTCATGCAAGTGTAAATTCATTTAAACATAAAGCAGCAAAAATTATTAATTACATTGAATAGTATTTTATTCCGTTGTAAGCAGCATATGAGTATTTAATATCTCGTAAGATTTATAATATATTGTAACGTTTTAGACTTTGTCATATTTTCCTAAATTCAAAATTATCTTGTGATATTTCAACTAAATTCCTATATTTTACTTTGTTTTGTATCGATTGTAGATAAAAAATTGTTTGTACTTCCTTTTATGGTTCTTTAGGTCTTCTTGTGCTCATACCCATATATTCTATAATTATGATGCGACTGTTTGTAACCTGAATAAATAAATAAATAAATAAATAAATAAATATTATTGGCAAAGGGCTCCTTTGATTTGCGAGAACAGAAAAATATGCATACCTACTCGTAATATGGAATAGGTATTCAATAACTTGATCACTGCACAAACTGATTCATTTTACAAATATCATTTTGTAAAACTCATTTTTTTCTTAAATTGTAAATATTTAAATCTTAGGTTATTATTGTAAAATTTACAGTGTCGGAAAAAATCGTTTTGCAAAATGATTTGTTGTACGAATGATGGCAAGCCGTGGAATAAGCGCCCAGATATAGCCAATTGGTTTTTTATTTAAATGGTTTATTATATTAAATAATGTAAAGAGGTCAGAGAGGAAGGTTTCTAATTCAATTCGGGCCGCTATCTTTTGGCGTTTATCATTGTTAAGGTAAATAATTATTTGTTTTTAATTTATTAAATTATTTTTATAAAACATAGTTAAGAACTGTCCTGATAAAACTAGCCTATGCCACTGATATTAAGGGCTATAACTATGTACATATATTTGGCGGTAAGACTATAGAGAGATATGGAGTCGACATTCATATAAAAACTCACCTCATAGGTATTCAATTCATACTCATATTCTTCTTCTTCTTTAAATTAATTGCTTCACCCAAGTGTTTTCACCAGTGTCAGTGAGAGGATATAATCAGTAAAAAGAACAATAAATCAAAATTACCAAACCAAATTACCAATTTCCAAAGTAAAAGCCGGACATCTTTCAAGCGGCCATCTTCCCTCCCCGAAGCCCAGCAAACATTTTTGGTAAAAATAACGATAAAACCACTTACTATTGGTCGCAAATCTGACAGTGACCAAAATGAGTTACCTCGAATCGACGTGGAATCCACGTGGAATCCACCAAAGTGGGGAAAAAAAGCACGTGCCGGCTACGTCGATTCCACGTAAATTTAGTAATTGCGACCTAATGGTTACTACATAGGTGATGTTTGCGACGTGGATTAAACGTCGCCACGACGTGTCATGTGGTTGCAATGTACAAAATTGGAAAGACTTACCATTTTTCAACATGATTTCAACGTGTTTTTTACCATTTATTTACCTAGAAAGGTTATTTTTTATGAAATATCATGCAGAGAAAGAGACAAATATATTACGAGAGTATTATCTTTTCGCTTACAAACAAAATGTCTAACTAAAAAACAATCTTAAGTTTTGCAACGAGAATGGCGGCCATTACTTGGCGTAAAATAATTATTTAGGTCGATTACGCAGGAATTATACGATAAAATCTTGTGCGCTGAAAATTTTCTCGTGCAGTATGTTAGGTTTTTATTTAAAACTACTGATGGGCTTTCGAAATACTTAAGTATTACTTTTTTTTAAGCTCATAAGTAGTATATATTGCTTGTAATTGGGGTTCGTAAATTTGTGTTCCGTGTTTGTAAATATATTAAATTGACTTTATATATTTTTTCATGTAAATGAAAATAAATGTACCATTAGATTTGATTGTTATAGGTATTACAATATACCTAAATTATGCAATTTGCAATAACACGTCCTAATTATAACAAAACAAAATGTCGGCTCGACCAAGAAGTTAAAATTTACCTAAAAATACGACGTACTGGTATTTAAGTCAATTTTACGTAATATATACTTAATTCTGCGACCTAATGGTGCCGAGTAACCGTTCAAAGTCGAAGCGACCGCCATCACAACGTCGCTGTGTCCGCTTCTTCAGTAATTGTTTGACAGCGCGGGCGTAGGTGGTATGCTTACGATCAGAGGTGCCAAATTTCAGAAAGTGCACCAAACTGTCCATTTTATTAGGTCTTCCATAAGTTTTATTGATTTCATATCAGAGCAGTCTTCATTTCTAATGTACTCATATCCAGTCTTCATTTTCCGATTCTTTGTTTGCACCGATTTCATAGCCATCTCTCATCTCATCTATATTATCAGATATTTTATTTCCTAATTCATTATAATACGAATCCATATAATCAAGATCTTTGCCTGTGTGTGTCATTGAAACGGTATCAGTATCAATACTATCAGTAGATTGACACAAAGTTGAATATTCATGAAAACTGGATTTAGAAGGTAATTCACACTTTTGTTCTTCTTTTAATATTTCACTTTGAATTTTCATATTAGCCTTACACTTCCTATAGTAACTGCTGGAATATCTATATATTTTTTTGTCTTTAGCCATTGTAAATCCAACACTACTTTTGATTTAAAAACGAAATAACTATTGGGTAAACACGTCCTATTTCACCGAGAAATGACTTATTTGTGAGTAAAATAAACTTGACCTGAAGTCGCCTCTCAAACTTCAACTTATTAGTTATTTTTAGGGTTAATTTGACTATTAGGTTATGTAAATGAAACCTTATGGTATTTTTAGTACCTTACAAGTGTTTATAACTTTGTTAGTCTCAAGTTGGTATCTATGGAAGGTAATATTTACTACGAAATTGGTAGCAAAAGCTACTTAAATCGTTGACCTAAAGGTCCCCAGTGTAAGAAAAAAAAACGTCACATATACACCTATTATGCACCTAGAAGTATATATTAACTATTGGTCGAGTTTCGAAGTTAATTTTACCTTATATTTTGCTCATTCTCAACCTTTAAGTTTCTGACTTTATGGTGTACTGGTTAAGGAAAATTTACGTTTTAAAGGCTCTATATTTTTACCCGGAAGTATTAATGTACGATATGTGAATTTATGTGGTGCATATGATGTAATTTTTACCTAAATTAGTAATATATTCTATAGCCTGGGAAAAAGCACTTAGAATGTTTGCTGGGAGGTTACCGGAAGAAAACAATATAATAAATACTCATATTCAAGGCTCGGAAAAACGCCCGTCATTTTTAAAACATAACCCTGTTCCATTCCATACAGCAGAGACTTCCTCATAATGTCAATATATTTGTTTAGGTATATTGCTTTGGTATTTGTTTTTATACACCGTGTTTTTTTTTATTTACGATAACTTTGGTATATTACTAGGTACATCCATAGAAACTAAGTGGTAGATTCGATTTGTAAATATTGCAAAAAAACATTATTTTTTCTGTTTAGTACTAAGTAATTAAATGTTGTATCTTTGGTCATTCTAAAAGGGCCTTTTGAGTTAACTCATAGTCAGTGTCAAATACGTCAATGTTGGCGTGACATACAGACAGTTAAGAGTCTTTTAGACCAGTTCAACGTGATTAACTGATTAAATTTAAAAATTAAATATCTTTAAAACCGTTACAGTTATCATTTGTCTGTCTTCGGGAAATTAACTTTATTTGACCTAAATAACGTTCCCTTAAAGTAATCGTAAATCAAAAAAAAACACGGTGTAGATTTACTATACCATAATTTATATGACACTGGAATGGTTATAGGAAAAAAACACATTCGCCAATCAAAGTTTCTGTAGTTCAAGAAGAAGCCTTCCGAGCCTTGTTCATATTGAATCATTTATGGCCTTCAACAATTGAATATGAGTATGAATTAAATACATATGGGGGGAGTTTTAATATAAATGTCGAGTCCATATCTCTCTTTAGTCTGACCGTGCTATAAAATCTCCGATCCCTTATTATTAGTATGGATTGTTGTCCCATATATCCATGTTTTGTTTTCTTACCCTCCTTCGACAAGCAGGTAAAGAGCCCTATTAGTCTAAATGTCGCTGCAACTAATATGCCAGCCTGAAATATGTTCGCGCGGCATGAACCCAAAATGGCGTCCTGTCGCCATTACTCACAGTTTAGCAAATGCATTTGTTTGCCGGGGTTGCCAGGGTAAACGTATGGCTTAGTTACTAAATAACTAAACAAAAAAACTAAAAACCCGACTGCATTTATTGATATTGTCGTCAATGTATGTTAAAGACATGAAAATCATAAAATACGAGTGAAAATTTAAAATTGATTTCAATCTTATGTCGGAAATCCCAAGACTGCAATCGCGTTGCCAACCCTGAGGACTTAGAAGGAATACCTCTATGCTAGTCATTCCAACCGTAGTCTTATGCCGGCATCGGAACTTCCGGGACATAATAATGCGAGCACTGCTGGTTTTTGGTGGCAGTTAAAGCGTAAAATGGTGGTAGCCATCCGGACGGACCCCGCCCAAGATCCTCTCGCCAATAAATTGTTGGCGCTTGTAATTTTGATAAAATCGTAAAAAATTACACATACATACATAAACTCACGCCTTTATTTCAAGAGAAGGGTAGGCAGAGCTACAGAATTACCAACAACTTTAGAAAGTTGTTGCAAATTCTGAAACCACATTTTGCACAATTAGGCTAAGATGTTTACCAGAGTATTAGTGACAGGTTGCAAGCCCATCGCCTAACAGTACTACAAGCCTTTATTCCCTTATTCGCCTCTTACGACATCCACTGAGACATGGAGTGGCACTATTTTAATCTGGCAACACGGGATCGTTAAAATATAAATGGGAGTGCTCCAAGGAGCTGTTCGGATTAATTCCTGCCGCATCCTTCCGCCTTCGTCCTACACGACAAATTTTCCACCACCATCATTTAGATGGTTGGCAGTCCACAACTCTGCGTTTCACCCGGAATTTCCTACCTCGCACATCACACATCTAAACTGTGGAATGATCTGTCGCCTGTGGTATTTCCGGACCGTTACCTTCAAACCTTCAAGAAAAGAACGTACTCTCATCTGACAGGCCGGCAACGTACCTGTGACTCCTCTGGTGCTGCAGGTGTCTATGGGTGACGGTAATCGCTTACCATCAGGCGATCCGTCTGCTCGTTTGCCTCCTATACCATAAAAAACCCTAATCCTGCTAATGTAATAAATTCATAGGTTTGTGTGTTTCTTTGTTACTCGTTCACTGACGGAATTGGAAGAAATTTCAAGCTTAATATAGCTTATATTAATACACTAGATTAACTCTTACCCAGACTGACAGATCTCATATCACAGTAGAGTTTCAGCCTTGCTAACATATAAGTGGATATTGTAGTAAGAGAGGACACTAGAGAGATCTCTCTCAAGGCGTGTTTGCTATGCCTGGGGACCGATGTCCATTGGGATGAAGTTGGAAGTTGTTTAGGACGACGCGCTGGCGTAGTTGATAGTGACCCTGCCTACGAAGCTAGCGGTCCTGCGTTAAAAAATCCGGTATTTAAGTATATATTTTCTCTATATAAGTATTTATATCGTTGTCTAGTACCCGTAGTACAAGCCTAGAGCTTAGTTTGGGACTAGATCAATTGGTGTGACAGTGTCCCATACATACATACCTTCACGCCTTCATTCCCAGAGTGGGGTAGGCAGAGCTACAGAATTACCAACAACTCTAAAAACTTGTCGATAACTGAGTGTCCCATGATATTTATTATTATTTTATTATTATTATGTATGTTAGCCGACTGTAGAAACTTCGTTAGCGCGGTGTAGAACACTTAGTTCCGCTGTCTGACGCTGGCTGGTGGCGCTGCCGAGTTGGTTGATACAAGTTGCCGTTAGATGTCGCTAGCTCGCCACAGTATCATTGAGTAGATTTTATTTTGGAAACACGACTTCCCGGTCATCCGGTTTTCATCCCGGAAAATGTAAAAGTTCCCGAGGGAATAACGGTCGTCGAAATCTACGAAGAAGTTGCGGGTCTGCTAGTTTTATATAATAACAGTGTTTAGCTAAATTAAGCGTACATCTAGCAAAATGGAAGCGCAACTAGTTTCAAATGCACTTATTACACTGAAGTGACACAAACAAAGTACTGATGCAATCTCAACCACAGCCTGCATTCATCGCTGGTAATAAATAGCGAAACGATCAGATAAACAGATTCGTGCTATAGCATGGCTCCAGGCTGTGTACTCGACCACTCGTGCAGTGTAGGAATTAGGGTACTGTCCAGTGCAATAATAAATAAATAATAGTTAATATTACAGCGTAATCTAATCTTACACAAATAGGAAATATACATGACTTAAAAGCTATAAAAAAAAGCTAATTCATATAACGAACAGTTGACAAAAATATTTTTTTGAATTGCTATTAAAATAACCAAGATGTAAGCCAACAACGATTTGTTCATATCTCTTTCTAGCAAAACAGATTATAACGTGGAGTAGGTATGTATGGCTCACCTTTTACATAACGTTTCGTATGTATCGGATCTCTCTGTCTAATCGCCGTCTAATTAGCAGTTTAAAATGTCTAAAATCCGTAATTCGCAGATTTTAATTTTACTTTCACTTTTAGTGATATCTTTGAAGGTGTTTTCATATTCTGTTGATTAAAAAATCAATGCATATTCCCCATTGACCCACTCCCAAGCTAAGCTCTAGACTTGTTCTAAATCTAATATAATAAAATTTCCATGTCACAATGTTAGCTACCGTACTCCTCCGAAACGGCTTGACCGATTCTTATGAAATTTTATATGCATATTCAGTAGATCTGAGAATCGGCTACTATCTATTTTTCATCCCCCTAAATGTTAAACATACGTGGCAAAACAACGTTTGCCGGGTCAGCTAGTAATAATTTAATCTTTGGGACAAGCTTTGTTGCCGACAGTATAGTAAAAGGGTATGTATGAAGTCTGCTTTATAATATTTATATATTTTAAAATATTTTAGGACGCCAACTTCAGTTGGACTGACCTATTATCTACCACCATTTTCAAAGAAGTTATTTTTTGCTTTTTGAAGGCGGTTTTTTGTTATTTTAAACATTTATCTTAGGTATTTTATCATTTTTAGTCCACTTTTCAATTAATAAGATACTATAGAACATTTCAATCTCGCCGCAGGCAACGCCGTGGGAAATTCATAATCATATATTTAAACCTGAACAGCTTTGTTTGTCGCCACCCTTGAGATATATACCGTTTAGGAGTTCCGGTGGCCATCTGTGGTCTTCATCATCAATTCCACTTCACCAAATATTACAATGTTGTAACGATTTAAATACCAAGATCGCTATAGGTGTGCCTATAAATTTTGAGGAGTTCCGTCGATTCCTCATTAACTCCATCATCATCATCATTTTGATAAGAATGGGACCAAACAGAAAGAAGCAACTTTTAAATAAATAAAAAATCATCAAAATCGGGTCACCCAGTCGAAAATCCTGAGGTACATTTAAAAAAAACAGCTGAATTGAGATACTTCTCCTGTTTTGAAGTGGTTTAAAAAAACAACAAAATTTATCCTTCTTGCTCTAAGCACTTAAGTTAAAGTAACACAGCAATTAACTTCTGCAATTTTTATAGCCAGTCTTTTTCGTGCTTAAGACTCACACGCGGCTCACCGTTATTAATTTGTCAAATTCATTCAATATAATGACAAATCGACACATGCAAGGAAAAACATTGTATCTCAATTTACTGTGACTTCTAATTTCAAACGTATTTGAGCATGAAAGCAAGTTCCTTGCATGTGTCGAAATATTCCATAGAATTACGAGGACCTGAAATAAATTTTACATTTTGGCAATTTTTTGTAAATCATTTAAATTCATAGCGACGCATGTTTTTCATTTGGTTTATAATAATTTACAGTTGAATGGTAATTTATTATCAACTAATAAAATGGACTTTCTACGGAACCTTTGACGTTTCTTGATTCGTTTTTATCTGTTATTTTATTATATAATGATTAGCTTATCGCTACAGATTGATAATTTCAATAAGTAGTAGTTGCGAGATACATTTTTCATTTGCCTCGTCGCCCCGGGCTCGATTCCCAGACAAATCCAACCCAATTTGTTTGCAATTACAGTTACAGGCAAAGTCACTCTTGCCTACAATCTCACTAATATAAATTCGTTTGTTTTGTGTGTTAGTTTGTTACTCAATAACGATGCTACTGCACTTTTTTTTTTTATGTTTTGCTTGTTGGATCAAATTAATTTAAGAAAATCTTAAAACTAAGCTACTCAAATATTAAAGATATAAATAATAATCACCACTATAAAAATAACACCCCCTCCTGCAGGTCCGCTTGCGGCATGGTCCCTATGACACTGGCTGCATTACCTCTCTGGATAGCTAGCCCAATCATTTGGGAGAAGTAAGCACCAGCTCTAGGATCTCCGGAGGTGTCTATAAGCCGGGATGACAGAGCCTTCATAAAGCTTTTCATATCAGCTGACCAAGGACCCATGTTCTCCACCATAATTTAAATAAGTTTAGTTTTAACTTTTAATTGTAGTACCTATATTGTATTTTCCTATTGGCAATCCCTAAAATAAATAAGAAAATCTTTGTTTTGTTTCTTTTAAAAATAAAAGAATGTTTCCTTTAAGTAAAATCATCTAACTTTAGGATTTAACGCAGTTCCCCTGCAGGGCCCATCTTTTTTTTCCACCCTGTACAGCCTGGAAACCTGCGAAATATCTACTTGCATACATTTCCTATAAGTTCTAGGTAATTCTGTAGCTCTGCCTACCCCTCTCTGGGATTACAGGCGTGAAAGTATGTATGTATGTATGTATTACACATTTGTATCCCGCACGATATTTGATGTGCCCTGAGCATGGTGCGGCGCCGTCATATTACATCTGGAGGGATCGAAAATACCTATATCAGTGGATGTCACTTCAGATATTGCCCAGCTAGCTGGCAGGGCGCCCGCTGCGGTACCGTCCGCAAGCTTAGTATTTATTAGTATTTAAAAAACACCCGGGTCTAAAGGGAATTGCGTGAAATCGGGAATTGTTAGTTTTACACAATAACGGTTCTATAATTATTATTATAGCATTGTTATTACCATGGTTACGATCATTCCGAATATCAGTCTTGGACTTTAGTGAAAACTTGACATCCTAATTAGTATGTTGGAATAAAAAATATTTTAAGGCCAAATAAAATATTTTATTATTACATACATGCATTAAATCACGCCTGTTTCCCAGAGGGGTAGGCAGAGACCACTTCTATCCACTTGCTACGATCTTGACAAATTTCTTTCGCTTCTTCAACATTCATACATCGAGTCATGCACGCACGTTGGCAAGATTCGGCCATGTCGAGTATACGTAACATTACGCAGAATTTCATTTCATCGAAAGGCATTTCCCGCCCCATGGGTATTTTTTTTTTGATAGTTACAAAGTCTGGTTCAAGTAAATCTTACGGCTTAGCTAGTTCTCTTGTATCGCACTTTATTTTATTTGGGTAAGTAGTACTTACTATTACCCAATGATGTACTTATTCAAAATCCTTAATTTCTTATAGAGATTACCAAAACCCGACATGTATGTGTGACTATAGTTTTAAAGTTCTATCGGTTCCCAATGGATTCCATCATCAAATTTGGCACTATGTCTGAATTAGGACATTCAAATAAATAATTAACCATCGAAAATAACAAAAATTAAAAATTAAAACTTGCACAGGTACTACAGTAAAAAAAACTTGGTTTTTAACCGAAATTCGGTTCGAGTTCGATTTTAACCGACTAATAACAGATATTCGATTTACGGTTTTATTTGCATTCGCTAATAAGTACGTATTATTTTATCGAAACACCTTATAACGTATCATTATGCAGAATTTCAGTTCATCGAAAAGCATTTCTCGCCACATGAGTTATTTTTATAGGCCTCCAACAAGATGGAGTGACGACCTTGTAAGGATTGCGGGAACGCGGTGGATGCGAAAAGCACAAGACCGGTCTGAGCGGAGAGCCTTGGGGGAGGCTTATGTCCAGCAGTGGAGGTCTTTCGGCTGACATGATGATGAGTTTTTTTTTTGTTAGTAACAAGTTTAATGTTTAAGATATCCTGAAAAGTCATGGTTTCAGCAGGAAATAGCGATCGATGAAATGAAAATCGATAAAACCAATTTTTCATCGAAACACCTTTCAACGAACGTAACATTAGTCGAAATTTTAATTTTACCCTGTAGAAATAGAGGATCAAAGTTTATGCAAAAATTCGCAAATATAATATATTAGATTAGGTAGCATGGATTCCCGCAGACTTAAACGTGTCTTTACTAATATTATTAATTTAAAATGTGTTTTTGTTTGTTAGTTCGTATATTAGAGCTAATCTCTGGAAGTACTATACGATTGTGCAAAATGTGGTTACAGAATAATCAACAAGTTTTTAGAGTTGTTGGTAATTCTGTAGCTCTGCCTACCCCACCCTGGAAATGAAGGCGTGAGTTCATGTATAAATGTATGTTTATGTACAATAACACTTTTTTCCCTCATGTTTTGTATAAACCAGAGCGACATGAGGGCGGCGGGTCGCTAGTGTTGAATAAAAGCCATTTTTTTTTAAACCTGACTTTGCCGTCGTCATAAATAAAAATAAAATAAAAGTAAACACCGAACGATGTTTTTGCGCACCGTCCGTGCTTGTAGCGCGGTGGACATGATATAGGGTGACAAGTGTCATGAAAGGTTTCCGGGGCACACTTTTTGTAATAACCAATGCATTGCATACAGCGTTCCTAATAAGCATAGTAAGCATTTTCTGTTTACAACAAACGGACAGATGTGATTGATATCGTTTTGTATTTTAGCGGATTGCTTTGGGCTGTTTTGCATTTTCCATGGATATTCCCATGGTTGTTGGAAAATTTATTACGACAAGTCAAAAAAAAGGGGTAAATGCGTCTGTTTTTAAGGGAATAAGACTTTTTAGAACTACACATGCGCCCGTATGTAGTACGTTATTGGTACATAGGTACATACATACCTTCACGAGCTGCTGAGAGCTACAGAATTACCAACAATTCTAAAAATTTGTTGATAACTCTGTAACCACAATTTGCTCAATTAGGCTAAGATGTTTAACAGTGTATATTAGTGACAGGTAGCAAGCCCATCGCCTAACAGTACTACAAGCCTTTATTCCATTAGTCGCCTCTTACGACTTCCACGGGAAGACATGGAGTGGCACAATTCTAAGCCGGCAACCACACGGCAAACGCAAACGGCGGTTATTGGTAAGTCGACCTATTCCCCTCTAGGGGTTATGCGGGAGATGATTTGCAATAATTTTGGTCCCATAACACCCTAACTACTAAATCTACTAATCTACTAAAAACGATTGACTACAATTTTTAATAAATAAATGACATAGTTAAAGATCAACTTATGTGTTTTCATTATTTCCTGTAGGTTATTATCACTTTCCTCAAAAGTAGAGTTTTGTAAAAAAATGGCCGCCTTATTAAAGTGACGAATAACTTTAGCTATTTAAAAAAAAAAAGGGATTTTTTTATACCGATCGAAAGAGTATAAACTGAAAATGTTTTTGATTAATTAGAAGTAGTCAATCGTTTTTAGTTTTTTTTTAATGCAATGCAAAGTTGGTTGTTTAGATTGATTTTTACCTCCTTTTGTGGTTTGAGGGCCCGTATTTTTTTTTTAGCAATCTTATGCACCAAATATTTAATTTATAATATTCTAGTATTAGCCCAGATAAAAAAAAAGTAAAAATGTCCGTTTTATCATTTTTTTTAAAGTTATTGAGGTTTTAAATCATAAAAGTGATTTTTTTTTGAAAACTCAAAAAAATAATATTTAAAAAAAAACAAAGGTCCTAGATACAACTGTCGAAGGAGCTGGGTCTGAATGACAAAGTTAGTAAGTACTATGGGTAGGACCTTGGGCTTTAGGAGGCTATAACATAGTTTTTTTTTATTTCAAAAACCATCCATACCCATCAAACACACAGTTGTTTTTAATTAAGTGATTATCTCGTCGTTTTAATAATCTATATTAAAATGATTTCTAGTAATCCAGAACGAGTCCTGCTAATCGCCACGCAGGCTAGCTAATATAGTAAATTGCAGGGATCGATAAATTAAGATCGACTGATAAGGATCTACATATTTATAGACGAGTCAGTCATTCACTAGATCATACTTAAGTCTGAAGCGGAAAGCGGATCTAATTTCTTTTTGTTAAGGACTTAAAGTGATAACGGTCCTGAATTAAACGATAAACAGACAAACATACGGACTTGAAGGTTTCTACATACATACACATACATACCTTCACGCCTTCGTTCCCAGAGTGGGGTAGGCAGAGCTACAGAATTACCAACAACTCTAAAAACTTGTTGATAACTCTGTAACCACAATTTGCACAATTAGGCTAAGACGTTTAACAGTTTATATTAGTGACAGGTTGCAAGCCCATCGCCTAACAGTACTGCAAGCCTGTATTCCCTTAGTCGCCTCTTACGACTTCCACGGGAAGACATGGAGTGGCACAATTCTAACCCGGCAACCACACGGCAAGGTTTCTGATTTTCAATAACATTTTAACAAAATAATTAATTGGCTTTCTGAGACATGTTGATACAGCTCATTTGGTCGCATTCAGCAGAAATGTATTGATGGTGACTGTCACCTTTATTTGACGAGAAAAAAATAGTCTAAAAAAACGAAAAAATATTGTATCAGAAATTTATTAATCAAGCTCATTATCTTACATGTTAGGTTACACAATATTACATCAGGTACCTAGGTAAGCTTATATTCAAACGTCGGACTATAGGGGGCAGTTTGAGGGCAAGGTAAGGTTTACAAAAAAATCTTAACTTACGAGTATTATAATGTACCTAGTATTTGTAACATAGTTAATTAAATTAGTTACCCGTTATCATTTATTCATATTTAATGTGTAAATACTCTTTGAAGTGATGACTGATGATAGCCCACTGAAGTGGCCACTTAAGAAACAAATAAATAGCTGACAAATAGAAATTGACATGCCCAGTTAACTCATTTGTGTTTTGTTCCTTTCTCACAGCTGCAATTGTTTGAGTGACGGATAAAGCCAAACGAACTTTTTCGCCATTTTGACTTATGTGTAGTCCAAGTACGTTTATAAATAAAACAACGCAGTTAGTTGTTTAGTTAGTTGCATGATATTTGGAAATTGGCTACTTGACAGTTTTCAGAAAAGTATTTTAAAATGTGCGTTTGCTTATTTTATACATCTCACATTATTTTGTTTCTAGAAAAAATGTTAATTATTAAAAAAAACACGTTTATAACGAAATTAATTTGAAATACGCGCGTAAACGGTAGGTCACGTGACTTTTTTCGTTGGTGACGTCACTACACATAAAACAACGAACCGAATTCTTATTAAGCCAACTTAAGCGAAAGGATAAAGTTTTAAAAATATATTTTGTGAAAATGTCTAATTATAAGACGTGTGCATGTGTAGAAGTACGACGATCAAAACTCCTGAAAAAATATTTATACGCGTTCCTAAAAATCCTCAACATCGAAAGAAGTGGTTGCAGTTAGCACGTCGAGATTCGAAGTTAACATCTGTCCACTTTTGGCAGATTTGCACTATCTGCCTTTAAATATCCCGCCTCCATTTAGTGCAACTTCTCACGAATACAATTATGGTAAGCTTTCGAGTCGTTTATTTTGCTACGGAGATGTTTGACAACTTTGTATTTAGGCTGCAGTGACGTCACACGTAAATCAGTCATGGCCGCTAGCGTTTGGGTTCATTGGAGCCACAGGTAAAAAACGACGATGTTATTTTCCAAAAATAAAGTACTTATCATATTTTTTATTGCAAATAAAAATATGTGCAGTTATTTTTTTAGTGTAAACTACCATATTCAACACTTTTTATATTTAATTGTTACAACTGTCAAGTAGCCAATTCACATTATAAATACTAGGTACCAAATACTAAGTACAAATACTCGAAAGTGAATTGATTGATATGCGAACCTTACCTATCATTCTGACATGCCACGAAAATGCCCGCTGGAGTCCGACGTATGCTTATATTATATATAATATCAGTAAAATTTAGAAAAAATGCTACCTGCATATGAAAATTATATAAAATATAAAAAAAATACAAACAGTTTATTGTAATTTCGTTTACAACTATAATATTTCTGTCATCCAGTCTTCGTCCAGCACATCGTGCTTTTTTATCGACATCGACTTTTAAAATGTGTGTCCTCGCACTATTGAGACGTCAACACATAATTTCTCCCGTCATACGGGCTTTGATTATGACGTATACTCGGAACTATGCTTATCTTTATCTAGTATAAGATGGGCCCGTTTCACAATCGATGAATTATCTGCCATTTAAAGTTGGCTCTCTCCTTTTCTATTTTGAAGTGTAAGAAAGAGAAAGGGCTAAAATTTCCTGTCTAATATGCTTTACTGGTTGATTCTGAGCGTTAAATATATAAATATGAGATCTACCCCAAGTGTTATCAGACAACTCATCCGCTAGTGTTATGTCCAGTAAACACAATAAAGTTCTCAAGTAATGGCAAAGCTTACGCTCACAATGTTCACTCCGTGGGCAACTTTACAACTTGATTGGCATTGGCGCTTTTAAGCCGGTACTGTCGAGTAAAGAAGTGCTTCGAATAAGTTTTTCAAATGTTATTAGTTATTAGTAAATAAATAAATGCCTCGCTCAACGCATAAGTTTAACTATCCAGCGAGGAAATGCTTGACACTGCCACAGGGGCTTTTTTAGACAATTATATTATTAGCTTCATAGTTTTAGCTTAGTTTTACTTATAGAGTTAATTTTCACTTTTATGTTTCTTAGATATTGTTTTACCTTGCTATTAAATTAAATAAACATAAATAAAAAAAATAAAAAAAAATAAAAAAACATGTAGTGAATTTGTATTTGCGAGTAAGAGATTTTTTGTGGTTAAGTTTGTATTTTACTGAGTTTTGAAGTTGTGAAAAGTCAGTGTAAAACGGATCAATTTTGTAAAAACCAGAATTTCACAGTACTTAATATATTTATAATTCACATACGTAATCTTATTTGATCAAAGAAACACAAGATTTTTTAATTTTTTCAAATCACCTCCCTGTACGTATAGACATAACTAAATGCACATGCCCTTTTTCCTTTCCTTGCACGCTCAGTCATATATCACTTCGCATTCGCTCCATTTGTCACAAATGCGCGTTTGAAGGGCGGTGATAAATTCGCGCGGTTGTGTGAAAAGATGGGCGGAAGCATTGTAGTCTCTGCTTTTCGAATGTTTACTTCGGTTTCTAACTGTGTTCGTTATTTTTATAGCCTTAAAAGGCAAACGTAAACGTAAGGCTGAATCTTAAAAAACCCGAAACCGACGTGCGTGCATGACTCGATGTATGAATGTGGAAGAAGCGAATGAAATTTGTCAAGATCGTAGCAAGTGGAAAGAAGTGGTCTCTGCTTACCCGTCTGGGAAACAGGCGTGATTTAATGTATGTATGTAAAGGCATGGCCTCCCAACTCGAACAACGTATAATTATTACTTTAATAAACTCATAGATGGCGTCACAGGTATCGAGCGAAACATTTGAATCAGTAATCGTGAAGATTTTATGATTTTTGCACCTTAATAAATTCAACGTACCTTAATTACATCAAAAACATCCTTCTCTACATAAAGTGGGGTATATTTTACAAGTTTAATAAATGCAATAAATTTTATATTAACTCCATCTAACTCATAAAAAACTTATAAGCTTTCAAGCTTGCTACGCCTTATTAGGTACTGTCACTAGATGGTGCCATCACGGATCGCGAAACTACTATCACAGTATATAAATAAACCAGTAAAGAAACTAGGCCTACTTTTCAAGATAAATACCTACGCTCCAATTGAGCGTTTAAGTTGTCCATTAACATTTTGTAAAATTGAAAAAAAAACTTGTTTATTGTATTTCAGCTAGTTAGTGCAAAATCGATACGTGTGATCTGCGACAAGCGCCAGTAGCCGCCATCTTGAACTTTTTAGTTATTCAACCGATTGCTTCCAAAATCGATATATGGGGATGTGTATGGTCTCCGACAACTAATCTGTTGACAGATTGAGAAAAAGTAGAGGCCATATTTATTTATTTATTTATTCAACCGATTGCTTCCAAAATCGATATCTGGGGATGTGCGTGGTCTCCGACAAAGAATTTGTTGGCAGAATGAGAAAAAGTAGCCGCCATCTTGAACTTTTTTATTATTCGACAGGCTAATTCAAGTGTCAATTTCGAGAGTAAGGACCACACAGATCTCCAGATATCGATTTTGAAAGCAGCCTGTCGAATAATAAAAAAAATCAAGATGGCGGCTACTTTTTCTCATTCCGCCAACAGATTAGTTGTCGGAGACCATACACATTCCCAGATATCGATTTTGGAAGCAATCGGTTGAATAACTAAAGAGTTCAAGATGGCGGCTACTTTTTCTCATGCTGCCAACAAAATCATTGTCAGAGACCACACAGATCCCCAGATTTCGATTTTGGAAGGAATAGGTAGAACAACACAAAGTGTAACAAGGCGGCGGTTTCTTTTTTTTCTAAATTCGAGAGGAAGTATGCTTATTTGACATATTTCATAACCTAATAAACAAAATGTCAGACGTGTTGCAAAAGTTCCCGATTTATCGGGAAATCTACCGATTTCGGCTCTTCCCTCCCGATATCACGATTTAGCGACCCCGTTTCCCGAATTTCTACATTTCGAACCAAAGTAACAAATTCAAACAGTATTTGTAAGACGACAACACCAATGGTAGACACTCAAAGAAGGACCTATCCACGGTCGAGAAAAATATTTTAAAAAAAACACTCAATGTTCAAATATTGTAGAGATGTTTATTATTTTATATCGTTTAATAATTTAATAGTTTGTAAATTAAAGTAATTAGTGTAAAATACAGTTGTTTTATTTCGACTAAAATCTCCCGAGTTCTCTTGAATTTTCGCTGGGAAATTAAACGATTTTTATATTTTTACTTTTGCAACACGTCATCGTATTATAAAAAGCATTTTTTTTTTAATATTTTATTTATTCTTACCTTTCAACACCAGCAGAGAGTTTAAAAAATGAAAGTTCCGGGTTTGAAGAAGCCGAATTCAAACAACCTTATCCTCCTGAGGTTCCTTGTACTAATATTAGTACATAATACGACCATTGAAATAAAGATCTAGTGCAAAGGAAGTAAGGTGGTATTTCTTTTGTTTCAATGATTAATGATCAAGTCAGAAAATTTACTTTATGATCATCCATAAAAGATTCATATTCCATTGACAAATTTCATTGTATGGTGGGTCTTAGGAGGGTATATACCACGCAATACTTTTGTGGCATCTTTCTCAAGAACGAACGTAAAATGCGAAGGAGCCCATTCGTCTAGACGCGACACACGCGGCTGACATCACCGCCAAATCCTCTTAGCGGTCTCGTAGAGGCGTGCGTCTGTGTGAGTGCGTCGTTTCGAGCATTTGTTCGTAGCTTCTTTACTGGTTTATTTATTATACTGTGCTACTATGCACTCACAGACCCGAAGCGTTTCGTTTGTACAAATTCTTGTTTGATGCGTAAAATCAATACTCAAAATACTTCTTTTATATTCAAAACAAAAAAACAATAGAGAAAATAATGTCTTGACGAATATAAATGAATATTACAAAATACTGTTTTGGCGGTTTCGGTGTATTAAAATGTTAGTACAAACACGGAACGAACAACGTGCTATCTTTAACCATTGAAGTATCAAAACGCGCTGACAGTTTGTGTACAAACATTTAAACTACACTCGGCGTCAAAAAAATCGCACCTTTTGAAATTTTGACTTCAAGCGAATAAAGCTCTTAACTTATTTATTGTACCCTACCAAATATTAGTATCATTTGAAAGCACAGTTAATAAACTTTAAAATCGGGCAAAACCAACCTTGTGTGCGTCTCCCGCACTGGAGGTGGACGTGGCCAGGGGTCCCTGACTGCTCATCGGTACATCACAGAGATCCTGGAGGACCACGTGGTCCCGTATGCTGGTTTTGTCGGACCTGAATTCACATTCATGCACGACAACGACCGCTCTCATACGGCGTTGATTGTTCGGGACAATCTGGATCAGGTTGGGATCCCCGTGATGCAGTGGCCAGCGAGAAGTCCTGACCTGAACCCCATAGAGCACATTTGGGATGATCTGAAACGCCGGGTGCGGTCTCGTGATACTGCCCCTGCCACCCTTGAACAGCTTCGGGACGCCGTCGTCGAGGAGTGGAGTGACATTCCTCAAGAACGCATCGTGACGTTGGTGAGGTCAATGAAGGATCGCATGGAGGCTGTAATTAGGGCTAGGGGAGGTAACCCTAGGTTTTAAGTTTCGTTTTAAGAATTTGTTCTACTGTATTTTTTAATTTTGTTATGTTTTTAGATTGTGTAATTTTGGCGTGAATAAATGTTTTTCCTCTTTTCATGAAAAACGTTTTTTTTAAGCTTAGTAATCATTATCACATTTTTATTAATTAAAGGAAAAAATGAGGCCCCACACTCATACCTTATCTTAGATTAAATACGGTTTATAGCTGCTTGAAGTCAACATACCAAAAGGTGCGATTTTTTTGAGGCCGAGTGTATAACTTTGTTTCGTTGGATTCGGATAAAGTTGAAGTTGAAGGCGATATTTCCTTTTTATGTAAATACGCACGCTTAAATACGCTCACCAAACTATTTTTAACTTATTCTTAATTCTCATTGTAAGTGAATTGTAAAATTCTTATGAGAAAATAAATTCTTTAAACCTAATAAACCAGTTATTTTTACCTATTGCTTTTATTTATTGTCAGCAAAAAACTTCCCAAACATGTCATTAAAACATTCCTATTTGTCCTGGACATCATTAATCAGGGCAGATGTTCCTATGAATTAATAAAACGCTAACACAATGTCACCGGTAGGATTATACCCATTACATATTAATTTTAAGTCAACAATTTTCTTGACGTCTCATTCTTGAAGTCAATGCCATCTGGTGATACGTTACTAAAATTATTAGGTAGGTTGCCAGCATCCAGTGGTGGCTCAGATACGGCATCTACTGGTGTAACTACGGGACTAAAATTGCCTACCGAATTGCCTACATTAGGACGGCACGCTTTTGCTGTATGAGATTGGGTATCTGTACTTGTATTCTGTTATCTGTGGTAAAGGCAAACTGGCAAACGGGCCACATGATGGTAAGTGGTCACCGTCGCCAATAAACATCAGTAAGGTAGAAGCGATCCAGATTCCAGTCGGACCACGAACAAGGTCTTGCCACCACTCGTAGAGGGAAATTCATTCAATCGTTTTTTTTACGCTATTCGGAGAAATACGATGATCGAGTGTATCTACACTCAAGTATCAATAATGCTTATAAATTGTAACTTATTTCTACCTTGTCTCCATCGTTCCTTTTTAAGTGATAAGTATTACTGTGCGACACAAAAGAGTAGAAATTAAATGAGGGCGCCACTTTCTACGTAACTGTCACATTTTAGACATAAAATGCAACAATTTCGTATGTTGTTTTTTTAGTTCCACTTAATTTAATTTCGACTCTTTTATGTCGCACTGTATCTTCGTGTATTTCTTATATTATTCTGGCCAAACTCGAAGGCGTATCACTATTTTTATTACCGTAAAATGGGGTGACTATAGAAACGCGGGGCAACTTTGATATTTTTTTTAATCGTCGATTTTGTGGAATTGCTAAGTTATTATTTAGCTCTTTCGCGAAATTACTTTCATATGTCTCATATGAGAGCGCAAAATGTTGAAAGTTGAAGTATTTTCAGACAATTTGGATTTAAAAACTTCGAAACAAAAAACCCTTAATTTTTGGCATGCTTCAGGGGTGACTGATATTGTCATATAAACACAAGGATAATCAAAATAGCCCCATTTTAAGAAACAAGATTTTAGGCTGCGTAATTATTTATTTCTAATAAGCCGTCTACCGTAGCCTGCCTCAAGCTGCTTTAAGTTACTCCAAATAAGTAGTCGCTAATATGTATATTTTTAATAATTTATTTAACGATTAAATGCGGGAGCTACAGAAGATTTATTTTTAAAATTAATCAATCTAACCCCATTTTACGGTACACAAAAAATGACATACCAAAAGCAAAGATAAACACGTTAAGGCGTAGGGGAAGTACGTACAAAATGACATATATGTACAAAATGACACAGGCGGTCTATTTTGAATTTGGCGAACTTTAACACGAAACTGACAGTGTCACATCGCGGCCATATTGGTTTTCTATAACCTGCCATATTTTGAACGCATCACTTTCATTCGTCTGGGTGTCATGGCCAAAGACAGGTATTCACACGTTGCGAGTTTTTTTCATACCGACAAAGTTTTTGTTCGAATGGTAAGTTTTTTGTTATTGTACCTATTAACTTAGCATTTATTTCATTCCTTAAACATTTATCATTATAATAAATAAGTTATTTTTAGGAAAAGTGCTCTGTGTGTATTTATTTTCAAATTTTATTGTTTTAAAACGCTGTACGGACAATACAACATACATGTATAACGGACTAAATGGCATAGGTATGTCATTTTGTCCAACTTGTCCATAGCTTTTTTATTATACATAAACATATGGCAAGGCAGCTACGGTGCAAAATGTATGTCACGGATTTAAAAGCACAGGTATCTGGCTGCTGAACCCTGATATATTTCCGGATTATATGTACGAACCCGCTGAAACTACAAACATACCGCTGGAAGATAATCCCAATGAGCAGCCTTCTCAGCCTGCAACACTAATGAACTCTGTCGAGTCTGGACAGGTTTCGGCACAATCTTCGCATCAAGTAGATGATTCTATTCCTGTAACAAATACGTGCCAGTTCACTGTGGCTGCATTACCTCGAGATGAACCAAGGTCCCATGAAACGTTGCCTGAAAAAAAAAAAGCCGAAATAACAGCACCGACCGAACCACAAGCTGAAAGTTCATCTCAAGTTCAAAAAGCAAACTCCAGTCAAGAAGATGCTTTGACTGCTGATGCTACCAATGCACGCTCATTGTCTTCTGCTCTTGCTGTTCCCATTGAGGTGCTATCTCCGGTCCCAAAAGGACGTTTTATTAGTGGCCAAGGTAAACGTAAACCAAAAACTCGACAGAGCTCATTGGTGTTGACTAGTACTCCTAATATGTTGGAAGTAAAATCCAAAAATGAACCCAAAGCACCCCCAGCAAAGAGAAAACGCAAAGCTACCAAAAAATTGTTCGAAGACAGTGACGAGGAAGAAGCTTTTCCTACCGTTTCTCATGATGACGAAGAGGATTGTGCTTGTATTTATTGTAACGACCTCTATTCAAGATCTAAGCCCGGAGAAGACTGGTTGCGGTGCTTACAATGTTCGCTTTGGGCTCATGCTTCCTGTGCCGATGTTCCAAGAAGAACTAAGCGTTTCATTTGCGAATTATGCCAATAATTGTGTACCCTTTATTTGTATGTCATTTTGTCCATGAGCAATATGTCATTTTGTCCGAAGCATATGGACAAAATGGATTATGACTGATCTCAGTTAAATATGTTTTATTTTTTATTCTGTTGATTTTTTACTGAAAATGTTTATTAGGTTGGATAGATTAAGGACCAAAGATGATTAATGTAAGCTATGGCTGTGCAGTGAACTACCAATTAAAAGTTATAATACAAAAACAAAACTATATGTCATTTTGTACATACTTCCCCTACATTTGTCCGTCTGTACGTCCCATTATTGGGTTAGGGATGAGGCGCGACGTTTGACGCAAATCTGATTATCGCCTGCCTAAAGTTACACATTCTGCCTATTTCTACTCGTGTAATGTTACAAGATTAACAAAGTAGGTATACCGATAGGCAGACATTGCGTTATACGACATTTTATTGTTAAGACAACAACCATATATTGCCTCGGGATATCTCACGTCCAACAAATTTTCAATCTCTTCTCGCTTGCTCTAATTAAAATATATACAGGGTTATTGGTAAGTCGACCTGTTGCCCTGTAGGAGTTATGGGGGAGATCATTTGCAATCATTTTGGTCCCAGAATACCCTACGCAAAAGTTAGTAAAAAATTCTGTTTTTGTGTCATTTATGTTGGATTAATCTATTTTTAATATTGGATAAGAACAGCATTTTTACCTTGTACAAACGCTATTTTATTTTTGGTTTAAAGAGCAAATTTATTTTTTGTAAATTTTTGAAGATGCGTTCCTGGCTTTTTTAGCAAAAAACTTAAATTTAAATTATCTCAGAAATAGTTCACTTCTGCAAAGGGTATTATGGGACCAAAATGATTGCAAATGACCTCTCCCATAATCCCTAGGTAAATGAATTAACCTTTTATGTCAAAATGTTCGTTATTCTATATTCTAGTAAAGTATTATTCTGTGTTATCTTCCCTACCCTGTTTTTATTAACTTCTTTTCCACTCACTGACATAACTGCCTTTGTCCGTCAAACGATTGTTGGCTTATTTGTTTGCGTCGTCCCTAACTCTTGTCATTTGTTTTAGGTTTCCTGAAGTTCACATAATAAAAATTCCATCACCAATTTTCCCAGCGTGTCTAATGTCAGGTTGTCATTGGCGAAATACATCGTGGGACAAAAGAAGTCAAAGCCATTTAAAAAAAAACACCTCATTTAATCACGTATAACTAGCATACGAGTATGAATACACAGTTTTCCTTCGCTGCATTCACCACTTACATTGTAACTGTCATTAATAATGGAGTTTTATATCTCATTTTATTAATAGCAATTAAGTACCTACTAATAAAACTAACAGATAAAATATTGAGGACACTCGCAGTGTTACCACGCTGCACTGCGAAGCTCAGGAAAAAAAGGAGCCTTGCCTGTGGTGTGGTCGCCAGAGACACCGATTAGTTTATCGGACACTTCTTTAATTTTCTTTGTGTCTGATGACCACAGCCCAAAAGTTTATATAGTAAGAGCAGCAAATTATTTGGTTTTACAAAAGCGTAATGATTTCGGCGTGAAGCGGCGGTCCCTGGCTTGCAAGCATAACCTTCGACGTGAGACGGTGCTAGCGTATCCACGCAAGTGACGTCCCACGCCAAGGGACGACCAATATACCACGGTATTATAGTGCATCGGTCTATTTCCATCTGAGGTAGACAGGCCACTGGGCTCAAGCGAAGCCGGGAATGAAACTGTGCCCGACGAATCAAATCGTTTATCGCCGCAAATAAAAAACTTAACAAAACACTTTTGCCTGCGAGTATACCTGTTCAAAAGCGCCAATTGAGCGACGGACATTGATAAGAAAATTGCTAAATCAATTATCTTACTTAAAGCCGTTTACAATTAAAAATGACCAAACTGGTATTAGCACGCCACTGTTGCATGGCGGTTTTTAAAACGCTCATAAAGTTTTTTCAAACTGGTAGCATCCAAACAATAATCACAGTAATTAACTAGACATAACTGGGACAAAATATTTTTTTTTTCCATACAAAATATCCGAATATCGTAACTCAATCCATTTACTAGCTACAACAAGACTTTAACGTTATGGACAATATCGAATTAAAAACCTATATTTATCGATATTTTTTCTTAAAGTTATGCTACATCACAACGAAATAAACAAACACTCGTAACAAAACTAGACTAACGTTATAACAACGTTATAAATTACACGCTAAAGGCAGTCTGTACTTTTAATGCTCTAAATCATAGAATCTTGCTGCGCTGGCGACTCTTACGTGCATGGGCGGCAATGACGGCCACCGCAGTTTTGGACGAACCAGTGAAGTAAAGTGCAGTAATAAAGGTGACGTATAACGTTATTAAGTATAACGTTATAAAAAATATCCTTATTATATATCGACATAGAGTTTATATTATCGTTATGCTGAATGAGTCCGAGTGATATATTATATTATAATGTTATAATAATAACGTTATAGTGCGAGAGTTACGATATAATTATAATGTTATTGTAAAATAGCGCTATATGAAGGTCTGGAGACGACCCCGTGACGCACAGCAGACTTACAAAATTCTGTTTTGCCCCATAGGTACGGAATCTAAAAGCGTTTAATAAACCGCCGTGCAGGAAATTATACATGCAAATCAATCTCGTTACCATAACTTTAAACTATGCTTCTTTACTTACTGGAAACAACTGGAGCACGCTTCTTGCATCTTAATTAATGATAAGGTTTAAGCCGTGGTTCAATGTTGCATGGACGATTAGTCGACTTTGAACCTTAATGCGACTTCGGCCATTGACACGATTTGCATATTAAAATTTCATACAAGTTTTAGTACGTGGCCGCGAACGAGCTAACGCACGTTAAAACCCGGACGCAACATTGAGAGGTTTTAATCCGGGATATAATAATAATAAATAATAATAATAATAAGAAATTTTATTTCAGGCAACGAGGCCCATAGTTACAAATACCTTATAGACTAACATACATAAAAATATAAAACTTAAAACTAACACCGAGGTGATAGAACAGTGTGGTTCTGTTTTGCCAAACTTGGCGTGATGGTCGATGCCGGTAGGTTGCCCCGTAACCGCCGGAACACGACACCTTTCGACCAGAAGTCAGGACACTCGACGGTTCCCAGCAAAAACCGCGGCACGCGCACTACAAACGAACTGAAATGCACGTAGCGAAGCGACCGCAGCTGGAACACAGTCAGACTGCATCCAACCTTCTGACGGACGTACTCCACCACGCCGTCTCGCGTGGTAGAGTGGTGCAGGCGAGACACGTAGAGCGCGTGTTCGAAACAGCTGCCCGCAGCTCGAAACTCGGGTCCGTTACTGCAGTACCACACCGAGTCTTATGAGGCTTCCTACGTGGTTTGCTGTGCTGCACCAATGTGAATCCCTCCTTAGCCACACTGGTACAGTCGCCATCAGATATATGGTAGCGGTCAAGGTACTCAAATATTTCGGAGCAGCATTAAATTTCAATATATTAATTACGCTAGATAAGGTCTATAATATCGGCCCATATAATTCGTCATAAATTTAGGAGCAGTGACTTTTCAATAAATTCGTAACATACAATTAGGTAAAGATATCGGAACTTACAGAAGTCATAAATATCGAAGCAGCCAGGATGATCATAAAGATCGGAACATTTATGGAAAATATACCTTAAGTCTGTGTCACATAGTTCAAAATACTTTACGATGGACCCATTAAAATAAGGTTTCAGACACGCATGATTAATATTATGTTGTCAACAATTTGAATTAAGAACAGAGTGGTTTATTGTGACATGTTCCGCTAATTTGGTCTATGAGTGTAGTAACGAATTCAAATATGAACTATGTGATGGAAAATATACAGACTTAAGGTATATTTTCCATAAATGTTCCGATCTTTATGATCATCCTGGCTGCTTCGATATTTATGACTTCTGTAAGTTCCGATATCTTTACCTAATTGTATGTTACGAATTTATTGAAAAGTCACTGCTCCTAAATTTATGACGAATTATATGGGCCGATATTATAGACCTTATCTAGCGTAATTAATATATTGAAATTTAATGCTGCTCCGAAATATTTGAGTACCTTGACCGCTACCATATATCTGACGGCGACTGTACGAGAGAGCTCCTTCACGGAAGCTGGAGCTCTCTTCTTCAACGCCTTAACAGGCGCTCTAGGCCGCCTAAGTTCAGCGGTGTATGAACATTTCATATTTCATCCAAATCCATCCACACATTGCAGCGTGAAGGAGTAACAAACTAACACACACACCAACTTTCGCATTTATAATATAAGAAGGATTTCCGAAACTTATATTTACATTTATACAATCTTAAAAGTAAAGATTATAGACTGTTTTAGTTTTTAAGTCTTTTGGAAATAAACAGTTAAATTTTATTTTTATTTTTTACATAATGAAGGCGCAGCACATTCCTATTAAAATTATTGTGAAACCCTGTGGTGCAACCTGATGACACGTTCGCGCTCTAAATGCAGCCTCAGGCCAATCCTATATAAAACATTATTAAACCATTTAAAGCTATCGGCATATTGCAGCGCGTACCGCTACTATCGCTTAAGCCTATATAGCGGTTGTATAAAAGGATTACGATGGAGTGAAAACGCTGTGTTAAAATATAACTCGATGGAATTAAATTATTCCGGACGCTGTGTAATATTGTTTAAAATCAGTATGAAATGTCACTATAGTGTTCTTCAATGTCCGTTTACAATACTAGGGTCTTATTGAAAAAGGGTATACTTAAGTCGACTTAACTCTTACTAAGAAAAAACTATGAAAAAGAATAAATACTCTGGCTCTCGACGCCGAATATAACTTTGTTCCTTTCGGCATTGAGACCCTCGGCCCGGTGCTATTAACATTTTTGAGGACATTTCAAAAACGCTATTAGAAACAACTACAGAGCTGGCAGCTTCCTCGGGCAGCGCATTAGCATTGCTATATTCAACGAGGAAATGCTGCCAGCATCTGTGGTACTTTGCCACGGGGGCCCTCTTTTTTAGTTTTTATTTACATTTAATTTAATCGTATTTAGCATAGTTATAATTAGTTTTACTTTTAATTATTTAGTTTTTATTTATGTGATCACGTTTTTAATTTAGTTTTAAAAGAAAAACACTCGACCGGTCGGAGTGGAGAGCCTTGGGGGAGGCTGGAGGAGGATGATGATGATGAAGAAATGGTATATGTATACATTTATAAACGGATTATATTACTAGACTTAAACCCTTTTTCACTTGATCTTCAGAAGACTTTTTCAATAGGACCCCATATTATGTACCGTAAACCGGGTTACTTTGATTTACAGGGCGACTTTGATAGAAATACCATGCCACACTGTATTTTTTGAGGAGTTGGAATGCGCCTCCATAATATTGTTTCGCCACTGGTAGCGGCGATAGTTGCTCCTTTAGAAAGTTAAAGTAGTGCGTGTGTTACTGTCTATTTTCATATAGAAAAAAATATGAATAGTTAGTGTGCTTTTTGTCTTAAAAAACTTCAAATGTAAGCAAATCTAATTAGTGATATCGAAAAAGAACCTCATCTATTCCTATCGTTATTCCAAAATGGCCAATAGTTGTAGTTCAATAGCAATTTTCACATTTCTCACTTCAAAAATGACCTAAGTACCATACAAACTCCTACTCCCATTTTACCATCCTTGGGATAGTTTTGACCTAAATCGCTGAAAGTAACATTTATTCTATATTTCTTCTGATTTTAAGTGATTTTCGGCGGGTTTACTAGAGATATTCATTCAAATATTTAGTGTTTTCAAATAAACCCATTAAGTTTAACTTTGATCAAAGTGTTTTTATTTTGTTTACTGGAAAAGGTGTAATTTTTTTCTAATTAATCAAGTCGAATAAACAAGAAAAACCGATTATTGCATATTTTTATTTCATTATTTTGTCTTTTAGTTTATATAAAAATTCTTATCTCTGATATCTCTTAAACGGCCGAGAAAATTTGAAATTTGAAAGCAATTCAAATAAAAAACTCGCATCCAAATTGGTTTACCTGTTTAAGAGCTACAGTGCCACAGACAGACACACACACACATGCACACACACACACACACACACACATGCACACGCACAATGCTACTTTGCGGTAGGGTAAATGATAATTATGGCAACGATACCTTGTGCTATTGTAACATTTATTTCATACTATAGGTAAGTACTACAATAAAAAGGTAAACTAAACTTATTTAAATTAAAATTAAACTAAGCTACTCAAATTAAAATTAAAATTAAACTACTCAAATATTAAAGATGTAAATAATAATCACCACTATAAAAATAACACCCCTCTAGCAGGTCCGCTCGCGGCATGGTCCCTATGACACTGGCTGCATCGCCTCTCTGGATAGCTATCCCAATCCTTTTGGAGAGGTAAGCACCAGCTCTAGGATCTCCGGAGGTGTCTATGAGCCGGGATGGCAGAGCCTTAATAAAGCTTTTCATATTAGCTGACCAAGGACCCAACGATACCTACATCATTTGTTGACAATTTAGCACTTAAAAACCATATAGGTACCTAAAACAGTTACCAACGGAATCATCGATATCCATATTTGAGCCATTTTCTCTCCCGAGGCCGCTAATAAAAGGAAAATAAAGGCAATATATCTCTCGGATCAGATTCGCGTCCTAATCAGGCCGGACTGTTAGCACCCTCTTCAACTTCGCGGCGTTTTAGGGTTCCGCGGGTACTAGGGAATTTGTGAACCTTCGTTAAACCATTTATTAAACCTTTAAGGCCATATTAATAAACTCATCTTGGCTGAGATGCGCGTCACAAGATACGTCAAAGTAAACGTCAAGCCATAGAGAACTGCCATTGTTGACGAATCTTGAGACTGACATTCAATTCGAGATCAGTTTATTAATACGGGTCTTATTAGACTCTAATATACCGAAATTAAATCAGAGAGAAATGTGGTATAAAAGAAAATGTAGAGACTAAGATTGAAAAGGGCATGCTTCGATGGTTGGGCCATTTGGAAAGGGATGAAAGAAGATTGACGAAAGAGATATACAGATCGAAAGTGAGTGGAAGGGTCGGAAGGTGCCGCCCTAGGCGTACTTTTTCGAAACAAATCGGAGAAATACTGGAAAAGGGCCGAATCAAAAAATTACAAAAACTTGTCTAATCCTCCTTTTAAGTTGCGATTGTGCGAATGCGAATGTTTAGAGATATTTAAATATAAAGTCATTACTTTTAATTTAAAAAAATTAACCCAGTGTTACATACTAAATACAGTAAGTGTATTCTTATAAGTACTCAGTACCTGGATGGAAGACCGATGTTCGCTCGGGTTGAAAACGATGTTGCCCCCGTAATTGCAAATTTCGTCGAAATCGTAAGAGCCATTTTATTTATTTATTTATTTAAAAAGATACACTAAGTAGTATTTACACAATTAAGATATTTAAAAAAACATTCCTATAATATTCCAAGCCTCGAAGATATAGGATTAAATGTCATTTTATTAGTCGAAGTTAAGACGTATGCGAAAACTGGTCCTTCACAATCGTTCTAACCAGCAGTATATAGCACGCCGCGCCAAAATCGATCCGTGAATGTCAGAACCGTAGCGTTTAAAAGTACTTGGCGCGGTCCGTTGGATTTCCAAATGGATGGAAGGTCAGCGCGTCGCGCCAACGCGCAATCCGAATCGAACTATGGTGAATGTCGACATTCAACGTTGAATCACGCCACGCCACCGCAAGCCAAATGGCGTCGTCGTGAATGCGTTCTCTGGCTGCCATTTTCTAATCAGTCTGCTCCGTGATGTCGTACCGTTGGGGCGTAGCGTAGCTCGCCATTGAAGAGGTCAAAATATTGCGCCCATCCAGTTGTACACACTCCATCTGTCGCCGGTACATACTAACAGTGCGTCCGTGAATGCTCAGCTTTACAGATTTTAATCTATATTTGATATGATATCGTCACTTTGAGGTATGAGATTGTTCCCTGATATATATTTATTTTATTTTTATTGTACTTCATTAACATCCATGCAACAGCAAAAACTAAACTTTGAAAACAACGGCCAAGTTCATTGAAAACGTAACGCATTTATTTGCCCCAGTGAGGCGCCCCGCAGAAACTCATTACGGTCGGTAGTAGCTTCGGGAGTAGAAAGTTTCCAGTTTACGGTATACGGACCGACAGTAAGTTAACTAGAATGGTGTTTCTACCTCGAGTAAGTACAACAATTCAATCGAATACGTAACGTTTTCGAAACGCCTTAACTAAACGAAGACTCGGGGCGCGTACGTATTCAGTACTAAAATTTCTTGTGTTCCAAAATTGTGGATTCTCTAACTTGTTATCGTATTTTCAACATATAGCTCATATCATAGCTCTTATTTACTTGACAGTAATGGCGGTCGAATTGAAAACAATATCATAACAGGTTAAAATCGATTAATGGTGTTTACCGCCTAGAATAGAGGCTCAGGATGTTAGGTTAAGATCTGTTATATGATACATATTTCTGGTTGCATATAAATATCAGATGTCATGTCAATATCTATACATATATCAGACATAATAAATAATAATATTAGAAATGAAAACGATGGCAAATTAAATTAATTATCATTACAGTTGCGCCAGTTTACTTTCTGTCGTGCCTTAACGTAGTGGCTCCCGAAAGATAGTGTTCTGTCGAGGGTAACTCCCATACTTCGGGCATGGCCCATGCCCACACTGCCCATGCCGCATAGGCAGTGTCCGATGTCAGCGCCGTTCCACGTAACGTTGAGCTGCCTATTCGCGTCCCGGTTTCGTAGGTGGAATGCACAAGATTAGGTTTTTAAGGGATTCGATTTCAGACAGGTTAATAATTTATTCGACAGCTAATTTATTCGAATAAGAATAATCATTCGAAAACTTCATTCGTTATTCGCGAATAATTTGGTTATTCTTATTCGTTATTCGTCATTCGAATAAATTATGCCCATCAAAGACCCTCCAAGGCTCTCCATTGTGTTTATTCTGTCCTTAAAGTTATCGCTTTGTGTCGTAAATGCTAAATCGTCTGCGTACAATAATCTAATCACTGAGTTTTGAGTATGTCTGGATGGGCATTGGTAGACGTGTATACGTGAAATAGGATAGGAGCCATCACAACTACCCTGCGGAAGGCCATTTATCTGAGAGCGCCAGCGGCTTATGGACTTGAAATCTGCGGTTGTGGAGTAGTTTGCGGACAATGTTAGTGACCCCAAGGTCTTTAGTGATACGACCAAACTTTGAAATCAATCAGATATGCAATTGATAGTCGTGTTCATATTACTCGTATGATGATTTTAACATTTCTTTCATATTTAAACATGTGTGGCTTATTAAATGTAGCTTAACATAGGTAGTAATTTAACAATAAAAAAACTACCAATCAAATTATTATTTTTTGTTGTCTGCTCCCTTTATCTACAAATCATTCCTCTACTGTTCTTATGCAGAATGTTCGTCTATATTCGAGATAAATAAGCCAAGTTTGTGGGCTTGCAACTATGATCTCTGTCACGCGGGGAGTTTGCTCTCCCTCTTCAAACAATATTTGACGTAACTTCTACGAGATTGGAATGGTGCGGTGACACTGTCTTGGCGGCCGCACTGCGTGCCCGTTGTTCGTTTTAAAAATACACATAATATTTCATTGCAAATTTTGAAAGGTACGAAATGAAATGAAAATGTTTGATTTCTAAATGTTTCTTTAATATCGTTCTGATCAAACATACTGAGAATTGGAATCTATTGCAATATTTATGGTTCTTATAGAAGTATTTTAAAGGGTCATGATTGTAGAAGTTTATGTATGTAAGATGTATGTAGGTATAATATCATCGCTGTGCCGATTTTGATAAACGATGCGTCGGTTGGGTTGGGATGTATTAGGCACTTGTGCCACCGCCACCGACGATGAGAGAAGCAAGTAGAGACAACAATCAACTATTAATGTGTCTCTTTTATTGACACGGAGCGTTAATCTTTCGTTCGTTTCTTGAGCGTTAAAATAGGGGTCCATATTGGCTCACTTATTTTTTTTAGTGCGAATGTAATTTTATTCCTAATCATCGCAACTCCTAAAGTGTTATTTACTAAAACGGTTTTTATTTCAGGCTTTCTATAAAACAAAGCTAACCTAACCTAACCTTATCTACCAGTTAGATACTTTAAAAATCCTGAAATAATAACGGTTTCAGTAAAATCACTTTAGGAGTTGCGATGATTAGGAATAAAATTACATTCGGCCTAAAAATAATTAGTTCAACTTTGGCACACCCTTGAAATAGTCTAAAGTTAATCGCCTATTTCCAGATATCTACCACAAATTATGTTTTTTTAACGTAGAACCAACAGAAACAAGCGTAAAAATTTATTTTTTTCAAGATTTTGTCTTAACTGAATATGCACTTATTCCCTAAAAACTACCTCTACTTACTCTAAATGTTAGCAGTTATAAGTAAAAACCAAACTAATAAAAATAAAAATAATACTAAGCTACTCAAATATTAAAGATGTAAATAATAATCACCAATATAAAAAGAACACCCCCTCTAGCAGGTCAGCTCGCGGCATGGTCCCGATGGCACTGGCTGCATTACCTCTCTGGATAGCTAGCCCAATCCTTTGTGAGAGGTAAGCACCAGTTGATTTTAAAATACAGTTGTATTTTGAGTTATACATACGAGGGTGCATTGAAAAGTTCTGAGCCTAAGGTTGAATATAATTAAAAAAAAACAAATAAATACTGGCAGGTCAAAGTGCCATATTTAGTCGCCATTATGCACTATCTTTTGTTTTTTTCCTGTCACAATTTTGCATTTTATGCTGGAACTGCTACATAAGGTCACTGATTTTTCAAGTAATGGATAAAATTGAGCACCGTTCTGTCATAAAATATTTGCAAAAGAAGGGGTTAACACAGTTAACACCAAAACAAATATTTGAAGATATGAATCAAACATAAGGGCCATCTGCTCCATCGTATGCTACCATAAAAAGATGGGTAGCTGGTTTCAAACGTGGCCGGGAGACTGTTCAAGACGAGCCTAGCAGTGGGCGGCCGTTGACGGCTACTACGGACGAAAATGTCAATAATATATTAGATGCGATAATGAAGGATAGGCGATTGAAGATTGTGGAGATAGCGGAAGCAATGGGTATTTCTTATGAGCGGGCACAGAACATCATCACCGATGTTCTTGGATTTTCTAAGGTGTCAACCAGGTGGGTGCCTAGACTGCTTTCAGTCGAGAACAAACGAGTACGTGTTACAATTTCCCAAGATTGTTTATGTATGTTTCAACGTGACTCCGACGATTTTTTCAATCGTTTTAAAAATATGGACGAGACATGGGTCCACCACAGTACACCAGAATCGAAAGAACAATCCAGGCAATGGAAAAGACCTGGTTCACCACTACCCAAAAAAGCCAAGGTCATTTTGTCAGCTAATAAGGTAATGGCCTCAGTTTTCTAGGATTGCAGGGGGGTTATCATGAATATCATGATAGACTATCTCGAACAGGGCAAAACAATAAATTCGGACTACTATTGTGCTCTTTTACGTCGTCTGCGTGAGGAAATTAAAATAAAGAGACCTGGAATGCTGTCGAAAAAAGTACTGTTTCACCAAGACAATGCTCGCGTTCACACTTCGGCGAAATCAATGGCACAAATATATAATTGTGGATTTGTAGTGCTGCCGCATGCCCCTTACTCGCCGGATCTAGCTCCTTCCGATAATCATTTCTTCCCAAACCTCAAAAAACACTTGGGAGGACAAATATTTTCGACAAATATGGAGGTACAAGAAGCAGTAGACTCATATTTTAACGACCTCAGCGATTCTTTTTTTTTGATGGGATAATGAAGTTGGAGGCGAGGTGGACTAAGTGCATTGACCTTCATGGAGAATATGTCGAAAAATAAAATTGTTATAAAAAGTGAGCCCGTTACTTTTTTTTACCAGGCTGAGAACTTTTCAATCCACCCTCGTATTTAGCCCTTTTGACTGAACACTGCTGCTTGGCGGTACACACATTACTAACAAAATAAAAGAGAACAAGGCAGTGCAGTCCTCCGTCTCGTTCTAAATATACACTGAATAGCGAATATTCCACGGGAAAAAGATTCCGTCTTCACTCCATAAATAAGTCTAACGTCGAGTTTGGCTGTCGGCGATTTTTGCAATCCCCATTGATTGATGCGATATCGGAGATAAATATCGGGAGGATGGGAATTAAGTCTTTTGGAATTGCCTTTGTCATGGGGTTTTAATGGGACTTTGGGGAACCTATCGGTGTTCCTGTGAAAAACTTTCGCTGTTTAGTTTGTCCGAAATTTTCATTTGTCAAAAAAAATATTTTCCCTGAACCCTTTTTTTATGGCATAGAGAAGGCAAACGAGCAGACAGGCCACCTGATGGTAAGTGGAAACTGTGACCCATAGACATTCGCATTCACAAGACTGCAATCCTAAGATTGCAAATGCATTGCCAACCCTAAGAACTAAAATGGAATGCCTCTATGCTAGTCATTTCACTGGCTGTCTTATCCCCAAACCGGATCACAACAATGCAAACACTGTTTTAAGAACCTCTAGGTTAGGTTAGGTTAGTTTTATAACAATCCAGGAAAGTTAAACGGTTTAAAAAAAAAACGGATTAATGAAAATTTCGACTAAACGAAACAGGGGACAAAAGTTTTTCGAACTTAAGGTAGGTAATTGGGACTTTGTATACGTGCTACAAAAATACCCAAGAAAATATTAAATTATACAAATAGTGTCAACCCTAGTAATCTCTTACCTCAGTCACACATTGTATTGTGTGACTGAAATGACAGCTTAATAGGGTTGGGTTGTTTGTGCAAAATGTGTTTACAGAAATATCAACAAGTTTAGGGTTGTTGATAATTCTGTAGCTCTGCCTACCCCATTCTGGGAATGAAGGCGTGAGTTTTCTTTTTTTTTAAAGATAATATAGATAAATACAATAATTTGATAAACATTATTTTCCTCATTACGCTTTGAATTTTACTTTGCTTTTTTAAATAAATGTCCTAAACCAAAAATAAATAACTAAAAAATGTTCGTTTTGCTCTATTGCCCCCTTAAAGCTTTGCACCTAGCTACCAATCACCCTGTAGTTAGCCTAAAAACCAAAACTAAACTATCAACAAGAACCACCTAGTTTTATACGTCAATAAAACTTCCTGCTTCACTTTTTACCTTCTCTATATTTTACTGCAACAGTTTATTTTACGCTGCCACCAGAAAACTAGGTAAGTATAATAAACTTGAAATATATCCTCTATGGCGCAAACGTTTCGTTGCCAAAAGAAATACGTAGCCGTAATAAACACGTAAGAGAACCGTAAAACAGCAACTAGTCGTATAGCAGCTACAGAGTAGTAATATACGGCGCGTCAGCTGTCGATCGACGCGCTCGTAAATACTACGGCCGAGGGGTAAAATGCTGTAAGTATTTTTAATACAAAAATGTGATTTTGGTGGCACATAGTTGGATCGTTTTCAGGGTTCCGTAGGAAAAATGAAAAACGGAACCCTTTTAGGATCACTCGTGCGTCTGTCTGTCTGTCTGTCTGTCCGTTCGTCTGTCACAGCCAACTTTCTCCGAATCTACTGGACCAAATCAGGTGAAATTTGGTAGGATCGTGTAATCCTATGACCCAAACACAGATGTGCTGAGTGAATATATTTTTAAATAAGGGTCATTTTCGGGGGCCATTTTAGGAAAAAGAAATGCAAACCTTACTGTTTCATATTATATTTAATGAAAGGGCTCGTTATAAGGATTTCAATTTTTTTTATTATTATTTTAAAATAAATCATTTTGATTTTATTCATGAAAGAAGACGATAACTGACCACCTCTCCCCCCTGACCTCCGAAACTACTGAGCCTAAAATTTTGAAAAAAAACACGAAATATATTTCATTGCTTGTAGATTACAGGAAAACCTATAAAATTCAATAAAAAAAATATATGAACAAAAATATGTATGTACGGACCTCTCTCCACGCGAGTTCAACTCGCACTTGGCCGGTTTTTTATAATATTAATTAATAGAGAGTATAATTTAGTTTTTACTTATGTGACAATGCTTGCAATGACACTCCTTACTGATATAATAAATAAATAGAATAATATATTTTTAAAACGTTTTTTTGAAGTTTCACCAATCTATCTTTTTTAACGTTTCTACATGTAACGATGTAATGTAATATCTGTATAGAGAGTTATTTTTAAAATCTGAGATCCTAGAGCCTCAAAAAATGCGTTTAAGAACAAGGGAAAGTATAATTAAACCCTATAATTTTATTTAAAAGCCCTAAGTAATGAGTTAATCGTCATTCTTCGAATATCGGTTTTGCAGTATCCCCGACGAATATTTTGAAATTAATTATTAATTAATTAAGTCGTATTAGAATTCAGGTCCTTTGCAAATCAGACTGGATCAAAGTTATTATGGAATTTCGGGTATTTTAAGAATGAGTCTATTTGAAATTTCAGGGATGATGGGACTAAGACAATTTGAGATTTAGCTTAATTAAATATCGAGGTATAATGAAATTCAATCTTCATGAAACGCGCTCTTAATTACAGCGACCAACCGTGTTGATTTTTGAATAGAAAAAAAAAACTTTGTTAATTGAGTAAGGTCAAGCGGGGCTATTACGTCAGTGGGGCAATTACGTCAAGTTGCTTTAAATCCCGTTCAAAATTTCGTATCAAAGAGTGAAGCAAGTGAGTCAAGTAGAGAAACAAATACCTACTTGTCAATAGATGTAATTTTTCGATACGAACTTTAAAACGGGAGATAAAGCCACGCGACGTAATTGCCCCACTGACGTAATAGCCCCGCTTGACCTTAGCTTAGTTTTATTTTAAAGTCTAGTTTGAACTTTTAATCGTATTAAGTACCTATAAATCAATATGTTATTAGAATACAATAAAAATTCCAGACGAACACGAATATACAAAAATACAAATAATTTATCTTAATAATATTACTGTAGACTAGTGACCCGCCCTCGCTTCGCTTACGTTCTGTGAGATTTCTGTAACACCCGCATAAAAAGGAAATTCACTAAATTCTCCCGATTTCAAAATTATTTTTCTGAAACCTATTTTTTGTTTAGTCACAAAGCAAAAACTTGGCAGCCAAGTGCAAACTTAAAGTAAAAAGCTACACATTTTTACAAAAAACGTCTTTAACCACTTTTCTCTCTCCGGCCGCTGATATTATAAAAGCCTGTCGTGGCGAACACGCTGCGACATTATGTTACTATTACCCATTACGATATTGCCAATATTATTTTGAACCGTAGCTGTGTGGCAATAAGAGTTGTTGTCTCGGTTGATTGCCGGTGACATTTTACGATGTCTCTGTCATGCTGAGAAGCTATTTTATATCACAATTAGATTAAGTTTGTATTAGTCACGTTACAGTATGTGAGAGAGGGAAATATATAGCGTAGGGTGATGGAACCAGTCATGGACAAAACCCTTCGAAACCCTAAAAAGCTTGTAATAAGGGGAGGGGAGGGGAGACCAAGCCCCCTAACCTGTGCCCCTAACTAAGCTCTAGTATAGTCTTTATTATTTGAACTGAGCTGATCTTCTACACAAAGGCCATTGTTTGTGTACAATACTATTATCTTTCTTTGTGTCCGTAACCGCAAGCCGATTACATACAAAAAAGTTAGAACTACATTGAATGTACATTGAATTATCAACCCTATCCTCTTAGTCAGTAGGTTTAAAATGTAAAGTGTCAGGATACAGATATAAGTCTTGTGTAAGATGTTAGTATTGTCATGGCCTCCCAACTCGAACAACGTATAATTATTACTTTAATAAACTCATAGATGGCGCCACAGGTATCGAGCGAAACATTTGAATCAGTAATCGTGAAGATTGAATGATTTTTGCACCTTAATAAATTCAACGTACCTTAATTACATCAAAAACATCCTTCTCTACATAAAGTAGGGTATATTTTATAAGTTTAATAAATGCAATAAATTTTATATTAACTCCATCTAACTCATAAAAAACTTATAAGCTTTCAAGCTTGCTACGCCTTATTAGGTACTGTCTCTAGATGGTGCCATCACGGATCGCGAAACTACTATCACAGTATATAAATAAACCAGTAAAGAAACTAGGCCTACTTTTCAAGATAAATACCTACGCTCCAATTGAGCGTAAGGGTTGTCCACTAACATTTTGTAAAATTGAAAAAAAATCTTGTTTATTGTATCTCAGCTAGTTAGTGCAAAATCGATACGTGGGACCTGCGACAACAAATCCGTTGCAGATTGAGAAAAAGTAGCCGCCATCTTTAATTGTTTAGTTATTCAACCGATTGCTTCCAAAATCGATATCTAGGGATGTGCGTGGTTTCCGACAGCGAATTTCTTGGCAGAATGAGAAAAAGTAGCCGCCATCTTGAACTTTTTTATTATTCGACAAGCTGCTTCCAAAATCGATATCTGGAGATCTGTGTGACGTCCGATAACGAATCCGTTAACATAATCAGTACCTAAAAGTAGCCCCTGCAGATAAAATTGGGTAGGTAATAAACATAACTTTAGCATTTCAAGAAGTCTTTATTCTTCGTTAGTTATACATTTCAGATTAACTAGCGACTGCACTACCACAATATCAAATAAAACTGAAGAATAAATAAACCTAATTTATTTATTGGCTGCTTTTAACCTTTATTACAAATTACTCACTGAAAAATACTTTCGTCTGCTACGACATGTTCGGAACGCTTTATTATTATTATTATTTATTATTATAATACACTAGCAGCTCTTTGAGCTGATGCGTGTATATCACTGCACTTGTGTCTATAAAGTTTTTAAAAACTTATCAAGTCTATTTTTAAAGGAGTTCACTGAGGGTGCACTAATAACAGTTTCTGGTAAAGTGTTCCACAGTTTCGCCACGCGATTCGATAAGAAGTGTCTCCTAGGGCTGCAGCACACAGAGGCTTGACTAGTTTCATGGAGTGCCTTCTCAACCTTGTGTCCTGGCTTAATGTGTAAATGTTTTTCAGATTAGCAATGTTATAGTGTCCATTCAATATTTTATATGTCTCGATAAGATCCCCTCGTTTTCTTCTCTCCTCTAATGTTGTCAGGTTCAGCGCCAATAGGCGTTCTTCATAGGGTTTATCTTTCAGTGCGGCGACCATTTTAGTTGCTCTACGCTGGACTTTCTCCAGTAATTCGATTTTTTATTGTTTAATTTTATTGTGTAATAAATCCCCAGATATCTATTTTGGAAGCAATCGGTTGAATAACTAAAGAGTTCAAGATGGCGGCTACTTTTTCTCATTCTGCCAACAGATTAGTTGTCGGAGACCATACACATCCTCAGATATCGATTTTGGAAGCAATCGGTTGAATAACTAAAGAGTTCAAGATGGCGGCTACTTTTTCTCATTCTGCCAACAGATTAGTTGTCGAAGACCATACACATCCCCAGATATCGATTTTGCAAACAATTTTTAAATTATATTATAATGTTGAATAGTACATTTTGATGCAAGTGCGGAAAGTATGTCATTTTGCACGAGTCCGGAGGTGTCTTGGCCCGATCTGCAAGCGAGGGACAACACCCGGGACGAGTTCAGAACCGTTGATTTTTGAATAGCTAGAAAAATAACCAAGATAACAAAGATGTGTTCCTCTCTTTCTAGCAAAACAGAATTAAACATGGATTTAGGATGGATGGACCTTACATGACGTCACAGTGCATACCGGATCTCTCTGTCTAATTAGCAGAGGTCGGAATAGGCAGTGCCTATTTGCCTAAACTACGCGGGAAGACGTAACTAAGAGTGGTTACAACCACCAAAAATAATGTTTTATTTTTATTGAATGCGGGATTTCCAGGTATTTTTTAATAATACATAAATGTGGAAATTTATACTAAAACTCAATATCACATGTTAATAACATTTATTGTATACTTACAAGTTTACATGGTCATCAATAACAAAAACAACTTTCAATCTGAATCATCAATATGATAATTACAATCATTATTACTACTATTAATATTATTTAATACGAAATACTTTGTTAGTTTATTTACATACATACATACATAAACTCACGCCTTCATTCCCAGAATGGGGTAGGCAGAGCTACAGAATTACCAACAACTCTAAATCTTGTTGATAATTCTGTAACCACATTTTGCATAATCAGGCTAAGATGTTTACCAGCGTATTAGTGTTTATTTACATTAAAAATAAATCAGAATATGTCATTTGATAATGTACAATTTTAACATGTGATATTGAGTTTTAGAATTGTTGTTTTTGTTGAATTTCCACATTTATGTATTCTTAAACACCCGGAAATCCCGCATTCAATAATAAAAAAACATTATTTTCGGTGGTTGTAACCACTCTTAGTTACGTCCTCCCGCGAAGTTTAGGCAAATAGGCACTGCCTATTCCGACCTCTGCTAATTAGACAGAGAGATCCGGTATGCACTGTGACGTCATGTAAGGTCCTCGCTAACTCAATGGTAAAAGATAAAGATAAAGACATTTATTCAGTAAGTAGGCCGCACGGACACTTTTACACGTCAAGAATCTACCAGCACTTCACAAGACGCGACCACTGCTGAGAAGAACATTTTTTTTTTGTATTACAATGGTACTACTTAGCATTAAATAAATCTATGAATATTAAATTAAAAAATACATCAAATGATAGGAACATTTCTCATTTCACAACCCGCCTGTAACCGTAACGCTATGTTCATATTTCCACGTTCGTGAAATACATCGGCCCACAAAAGGAGAGTCTCATATTTTATGTATCTTTTGCATTTCTATTCAAAACTTCTATTGAGTGTTTGGAACCATATTTCGTACTGATCAAATTCAGCACCGCGTACATGATATTTACTATTTTGCATTTTGTGTCAGAGTTGACTTTTATACAAAAGTAATTTGTCTAACAACTAAAGTCGCAATAATAAACTGGCCCTACCGGAACAAAAAGTTAGTATTTATAGGAATAGCCCATACTATCGGTAAATAAAAAACGTTACGACTCTGTTGAAGAATTTATGACCGACAATTTAAAATAAATATTACAATATCATAGTCAAGCTCATAAATACAGGGCGACTGGAAATTCACCGTATTCCTTGAAAGGGGTTATTCTACAGCTCATTTGTAACGGTTTAAGTCCAGTCAACCAGGGGTCAAAACTCATTGGTTATCGAGTTATTCACGTTTTTAGATATTTTTTTTAAATACCCGCCTTTCGACCTTAAACTAGTCATTATCTAGAAACTTCGTCATTTAGAAATAAAAAAAGCATTTTTCAAATAGCCAATTAATTACTGATTACGAGAAATAATAAAAAATGATATGCAGAGTTTTGCAAATAAAAGGGTTTGAAGTTAAAAGTTCTAGTAATTATTTTCCAAATTTTGTATCATTTTAAAGCATAACTAAAAAAAAAGTACGACAGTTCGCGTACAAATGACAGCAAAAGTTTGCTCAATTCTTAAGCTATCTAAAAAGGTATAATTTATGACATTTTATAATTAATTTTCATTTAAAAATGTACAATTAATAATAATACCAGAAATGTTCGCGGTTAAGCTCCATCGTTTCAACCGAAAAACGCGGGATCGTTCTCTTTTTTAAATTCAGCTAATGGTGTTTGATTTTGAAATAAATTTTCTTTTTAAAAACAAAGTGCGTTCCATTTTGAAATTTCGAGCGTCTCAAAACTTTTTGAGTGACCTACATAATCAGTTACTTTCAACTTTCTTTCCATTTCGGACGATATTGATAACTAAGCTTCTTTCTCAAATGCCTGCTTGCCAATTCGAAGAATACGCAGATATCATTTATTATTACGGATTCTGCGATGGAGACGCCGCTGCAGCTAGAAGGGAATACCAACGTCGTTGCCCTAACCACCGTTTACCTCACGTAAGCGTGTTTGGTTCATCGTACATACAGTCTTATTCGGGAAGGAGGATCAGTTCAACGCCGCCAAGCTGACGCTGGAAGACCTCGACATGATACTGAAGATCATGTCGAGATCATATCAAGAAAAATAAATCCTTCAGTGTTTCCGGGTAATACTTCGACGAGAATTGTGGCTAACCTGCTCGGTATGTTTCAGTGGAAGGCGAGGTCTTCCAGCGTCAGCGTCAGAAAATAGCTTTCGAAATAAATTTTGTATTAATAATATTAATATACCTCAACGAAACATCTTATCCTACAGAAGGGCTCTCTCAGATACACTTCGACCCTTTAGGATCTTTTGTGTGTGTAAAAAATAAATACATTTAAAAAAAAATAGATTGTTACGAGGTGTTACAACTCACAATTGGTATATATTTATTACTGAAAATATTTACCAATAGTTCGTTGTAACTTTTACTAAAACCTTCATTAAAAAGTAAGCGAAATCCTTTCAAGGGAATATTTAGTTCAACAACTTGTTAGAAGACTTAAGTTTGGTTAATTAGAAACTTTTTAATAAGAAACTGGAGATCAAATAAAAAGTTATTTTTACTTCAAAACGAACTCTTTACAGACTTAAAGTATGCGCAGGCGAGAAGCTGTCCACTGATAGTATGTAATGTTCCAAAGCCTTAACATTTCCCTTTTTTATTTGAAACGTTTGAAGGTTGAACGATTCGCAATTTAGATAAAAAGGCTTGACGAAGCGATAAATGTAGTTGGTAGGAACACTGCCTATGATTCAGCCGTTGCAGCGAGAAAGAGTAACAAACATCCATATATATACAAAACTTTTGCGTTTATAATATTAGTAAGGATAATCTCATAAGCCCCTCCAAACTATAAACAGAGAATTTGGGACTTTGAATATACCTTCAAGGCAATAAAGTTCATTTTACGTTGGTCAGATAATGCCATTTTCATTTTATAAAGATAGGAAAATAAACTTTATTGTTATTGCAACTCAGTTCAAATTAAATAGCCTTGATTAAGTACATCCTTTTGCACACTGGACCTTAGGAGGATAACTTGACAACGATAATACTTTACCTAGCATTACATAAAACAACGAATATAAAAATAAAACTATGATGTGTATTCACCAAGAAGACGCAGAAATTACGTTTAATGTGAAATAACCCGGGTTATTGGCAACCTATGACCCGGCTACCCGGTGCTATATCGCTACAGTCCGTTCCTGGTAGTACAATAAATCTCCCGGCACTACAGGGCGGCTGGTATCACAGACGTCCGTCGACAATTGTAACCACTGACAATTAGTGACTGACAAGAAGTGAGTGAAAGCAATATAATGATTTACAATACAGATTAGGTACCTCAATATAGCCATGGAGCATTACTCGTGGGGGAGCAAAGTCGGAGCATTTAACGGTAGCTGTTGAATTCATTTTTTGTCAACTAAGTGAAAATCAATCATCACACATATTTTTAACATTTTGTGTAAGTACTGTATAATACTATTTTTACTAAGTTAGCAATAACACACCAAGAGCCATGTTATTTTTTATTAGGATTACCAGCTTTCTATGATTTATAAAAACCTGAGCTAGTACATGTTAGACCATGCATGGGTTCCGAAGTTAATATAAACATCAAAAAATCGAATATATGGAACTTAAATTATAAAATTATTATTGTTTGTTTGACCTTTATTACTTTTTGTATATTGACGTCGGAAACTGACCATTTATTAGTTATTAGTTGTTTATTAATGTTGCCTTTGATTATTTATGTGTTTTTTTGTATTATTATTTTATTATTTGTATTAATGTTGACAATATCAATGTAATTTCATATTTTTTGACATGCAATGCAATCTATATTGTAACATTACATTGATGAATAAATAAACTAAACTAAACTAAACTAAAAAAAAAAGTTATTATTGGTGCCGTCTTAGATAATCCATAAGGTATCTCAGGAAACCATTAAGTTTACTTACTCATTGTAGTTTCTGAGATAATTACTTGTAGCTTTGGCTGTTTGCTCATCCGACGTATAAAAAGATGTCCCTTTGCTTTATTTGTATGAGAGTCCTTTATTTTGCAACTTTGTCGGCGTAATTTCAATTTAAAACTATACCATTTTTTCTCGGAGTTAAATCGAGCACAGACGGACAGACTGGCATGGCGAAACTATAGATGAGGGTTCCAAATTTGACTTCGGAATCCTAAAAACAAATATGTTACTGTAAACTTACCAACTTTATTATTTTAAGCATGTTTAGCTCACCTTTAGTTGTCAGATACCTGGTGCTGCGTCGCTGCAGCCAGTCCCCGGAGCGCTATAAATCCCGGCGTTTCCTCCAGCGTCGTTACAGGTCGCTACAGGGCCACCGGTATGATTTCATTGCCCTCCGCCTCTACCTCTCATGATCTGGGCCTATATACTGGCTAAAACAATATTGCTTTGGATTTGTTATGATATTGTTATTAACTCGGCCTATGAGAGCTACCGTGAAGTTGACGATACCATGACACGTCAAAGGTGATATGGTTTTACTCTAGTATAACAGAACAGAGGCCCTGGGCATCTTGTATAATTCTTAAACGCTAAAATCTTAATCAAAAACGGTAACCTAAAACTAGTCATTCTGCGAGACAGGCTTAGCTTAGTGCAGATGACTGGGTAAACAAATTGTTAAATTATCGCACAGTGCAGTTTATAGATAACATTTTATATGTACTAAGGTCTTATTTAAGTTAAAACTAGCCACTTAAGCGTCTTAAGCCACTGTTTCAATAAATATATTTCATTTCATTTCATATTTCATCTATTCAACCTGGTAAAAGCATATCGATTGTGAAGTCTTATAATATTATTTCTAACTCACCCACCGTTACTGTCAAGTAAATAAGAGCTATCAAAATGTCAAAAATACAATAACACATCAAAAGTAATAAGCTTTTATCCTGTAGAATCTAAGTCCATTATGGTCGTGTTTTTCGGTGAGAAAAATCGTGGGTAATATATCTGTCACTTTCTGAGTTTACTGACCAGTATATAAGTGCGAGAGTGACAGATGCTCTACCCACCGCTATAAAGAGGACTATAAGGCACTCGTCCAGCCGCCGACGATGATCGAGAAGCGATTAGAATCAACGATCAACTATTAATATATGCATCTCTTTTATTGACACGGGATCTATATCTTTTGTCGGAGAGAGAGTTCTCGCCGGCAGTGTGAACAGCCAGCGATCAACTATAAATGTGTCTCTTTTATTCACACGGGATCTATATCTTTTGTTCGTTTCCTGAGCGAGAAAATAGTCTATAGCAAATCGCTTCCTCGTGGTGGAACAAGTGCCTATTACGGGCCCTGGGGACCATGTATGGCTGATTTTATCGCGTGACAAAATGTGGATAAAACATCCATTACTTTCTTACACGTATAAGTGCGAGTGAGACAGATGCTTTATACACATTTTGTCACGCGATAAAAGCAGCCGTATTAGGGCCCTTGATTGCTAGATTTGCTATAAATCATTGTAACATTGGCTTTTCCACTATAATCAAGATCGTATTCAAGATAAACCTAAATCACTTCCTTATAGTTCAACAGAACTTGATTTCCACCTGCTACTTACTTCGCATCCATCATCACGGATTCTCTTAATCTTGAATTGTAAATAACGCCACAAGTCACAACAAGCAGCTATCCCATTTAAAACCGTAACACCCTCCGATGAGGTTTAAATCTCAAGTGTGACATTTTGAGTTGTGTCGTTGTGGATGAGAAGCGTATAAATCAGAGGAGAACGCTGTCGACACAATTCGCAAGGAAACGCGTTATTATTATGTAAATAGATTTAGGAGTAAAATACAGCTTGCAACATAATAGTGTTAGTATCAACTTTAAATACATTAAAAGTCGACAAAAGAGTAGAAATTAAAAGAGGGCGCCACTTTCTACGTAACTGTCACGTTTTAGACTTAACCCTTTACACCATATTGAAAATAATTTATTTTTTTAACTCGTTTCCTATTTAATTTGAAAAAAAACCGTATTCGTATCACTTTTATTTTTATTTTACACGTTTCAAATTCCAATCGTATCAGCTTGGGTGTAAAGGGGTAAAATGCTTAAACATGGCAACAATTTAGTATGGTTTTTTTTTTGTTCCAATTTATTTTATTTCTACTCTTTTGTGTCGCACTTGAGAATGAAAATGTCTAAGGGTCTCAGCAAGTGTTGCCAGGTCAAGTCCTACAAAAATCGGACCTGGATTTTCAAATCGAGACGGTACAATAAAGTTGAAATAACGAACGAATAACAACCGTATTACAACGACAAATGTAGCGTACGAGTAGCAACCTTTTTTGACCTCCAGTTGTTATTTTAATTATGATCGCTCTAGTGATGTTTTGAAATTCGAAAAGATAGGCGTCCCGATCAAGAGTGAACACTGGAAGTGTCCATAGACCCCTGGAAATTGAGACGTCTGCAAAACTAATAGTAGTATCCATACTAATCCATACTAATATTATAGTGTGTATGTTTGTCCGTCTTTCGCAATTCAACCACTATATACATATTGGTTAGGTCCTGGGAAAGGACATAGGATATTTTATCACGGAAAATTGGACAGTTCCCAGAGGAGCAGCGATAAACGACTTCTACGCGGACGGAGTCGTGGGCGAAAGATAGTTAATATATATTTCTGTATCTATTTATGTAGTTATCTTCTAAATAGAGTACACTTGCTTACTCGAAGCACAACCTTTCACTTTTCTCAATCTGTCAAGAGTTAGCTGGAAGAGATCCCTTAAAGGGATAAGTTCGCCTTTGTACATATTTTCATATATTAATTGTACTGTTCTGATATTTCTTTGATACAATGAAGTGATTACATACATAAGTACATACACTACCCGCAGCTCCCTCTTACCGGTAACGCTTACTTAAACAAGAGTCTCTAATCTAGACCGTATGGATACTTAATTTAACTTCGGAACCCTAAAAAAACCGCACCTGCAAAACCCAGCATCGCTCGAGTTGAAAACGAATGTTCCCGAAGACGTCCGGTCCCGTGCCAGATCGATTTTTCTCCTCCGTTAGAAAGCATTTCTAAAAAAGTTTGTACATTTCATTCACGACTTCAATTTGCAAAAAAAATTGCAGGTTGGTAGGGTGAATGAAGCTGAGCCTAAATAACATAGTCTCCCAAAATGTCCTCATACATTTGTATGAAACTTTCCTTTTTTGTTACCATGAACCAAAGAAAGTTAGTAACAAAAAAGGAAAGTTTCATACAAATGTATGAGGACATTTTGGGAGACTATGTTATTTAGGCTCAGCTTCATTCACCCTACCAACCTGCAATTTTTTTTGCAAATCGAAGTCGTAAATGAAATGTACAAACTTTTTTAGAAATGCTCTAGAACAGTTTTCGTGAACTTTTTTATAAAATTTATAAAGCTATCCAGAGAGGTAATGCAGCCAGTGTCATAGGGACCATGCCGCGAGCGGACCTGCTAGAGGGGGTGTTCTTTTTATAGTAGTGATTATTATTTACATCTTTAATATTTGATTAGGTTCTTTTAATTTTAATAAGTTTAGTTTTAACTTTTAATTGTTAACATCAATAAATCATTTATAATATGGCTCGTATAATAGTGTAGGATACTTGCAACCCCTACTTTCAAAGCTTAACCATCTTGAACGTTGGTATTTCCATCATACCTATCTGTTTGGAAGCTACAGATAGACACACGTTACTTATGTTATGACACTGTTTGTATCTGCGGTTAAAACGAGGTGCCAACTACTCGCCTTAGTTATATTTTAAATTTTAAAATAATTTTCCATGTGTCGTTTTAATTATTTGCAATATATGAAGATTACCCAAAAAAAAAAGATTACAGCAGCAATACCAACCAAAAAGAACTGAGGTGAAAGTCCAGCGCTGACTTTAAATGCAGCATAACGCTGAGTTGGAACCATTTCGTAATAACGCAAGCCTATTGTTCATATTATTTATTTATTTATTTAAACTTCTTTGCACAAAATACAATAAAGTACAAATGGCGGACTTAATGCTCAATGGCATTCTCTACCAGTCAACCAGTAGGCGAAACAGAAAAAGAAGATCGGTGCGAAGAAAAAAGCGTTGAAAAAAAAAGTAAAAAAAAAAAAGTTGTAGTATTTTGTTAGTCCTTTTTGTATGAAAACTCTAAAAAATTAAAGTTTTTTAAGAAAATACTCGTAGTTTAACTGATGGACCAACGCAGTGGATCGATAAGCACTAAACACAAAACATAATTACTTTAACCAACAACAAATATATCGAAGACACTAACGAAAATGTTAATTAATTAGGTTAAGTGCAAGGATGCGTTGTCCGTATTTGTTATCCCCGCGGGATGGGAAAAGGGATAGGATAATGGATATCGACTATCGTAAAAACCTGCCTTAATAAATTAGTAAGTAAGCTAGTTAAACTATGCCTTTAAAAAAATGCTCCAAATTCAGATATATATATATTTTAAACTACGAGTAGGATATACCTAGATCCCATATACTTAGATTTGCCAAGTTCGTCTGTCTATTCGTCTAACTTTTTCATGTAGTCTATGTCACAGTCATTTTTTACCCGACTAGCGTTGCCAGGCGTCCGAATAAAGCCGGACATAGTCAGGCTTTTCATTCATTCATTCATTCATATATTTATTGCACTCATAATAATACATAATACACTTATATAGGTGATATTCGTACTCTATGGACCCTGTTGTTGTTTTTTAATTGCGTGTCCGGCCAAAATAAACGGTGTCCGGTTTGTCCGGCTACTGTTAGGTATTTTACATTTTGCTTACAAGCGAGCGCCGAGCGTTGCCGAGCGCAGACGAACATATATTATATTCTTTAATTAACCACTGTCTCTTCGTTCGTGCATCACGTTGGCGCCACTGGAACCCAGCGTCGCGGTTAACGCTGTGACATAGTGCTGAGAGTGGTGTCAATTTCGGCGTCACAGAATCACCCATGGCAACACTATCCTACAATTGTTTTTTTTTTTCTTTCCTTCTTTATTGTTTTTTTTTTATTATTACTGTGTTGCCATCCTTATTTTAATCATGTTTTTCTCTGTTCTGTTTTTTTTTCTTGTGTTCGTCGAATAAATGTTTCTATTTTTTTTTATATTTCTATCTACGGTCGGTCGCTCCCGCAGAGAAACAAAATCTTCAATAATGTAGGGATTGTAGGGTGTCCGGGCTTTTTAATCAAATGTCCGGCCACACTGGCTGGTCTGTCCGGCTATTAGGTTTGGCGACCTGGCAACCCTATACCCGACTGCCGAAGGATGAGGATAATGTGTTTATAAAGTAAATCAATCTAAATCCGATTGATTTATTTAAAAAAAAAAATTACGATTATTGGTTTTTTCGAGAAAAATTTCAAAATTCGGTTTCGATAAAAAAGAACAGAACTGTTTAGTGTCTATATTCAAAATGAAATAAATAAATAAATATTAGGGAGCAATCAGAGTTTCGTTAGTAACCCACATACGGACATTATTAGTCCAATCATAAACGAATTATGACAGCAAATGAGGATATAAAAACAGCCATTTCGTTCTTAATTTATAAACAAAGTAAAAAAAGACCCACTCACGAAGTCATTCATATTCTTTGCTCTCAATTCAATAAAATCGCTTGCCGTAAATACATCATTTTTCGCCCTTGTGACAAAATCAACAATTTGTATTGACCAACCACTCTTACAGTATTTCAGTCTATGATTTCAGTTCATAGTGCTTTAAGAATACTTTTTGGTGTTTACCAAAAGAAAACTACTTCGAATGTTTGTTTGAGACCAAAAAAACTTGTGTCGGATTGAATCCGACGTGAAGTAAATGTGGAAGCAAACATTTTAGCCGACAGTAAACATAGGAGTGTTATTCCCTTAAATAACTCGTCTTCTCGTTGGCGAAAAGCCTAAGTGGCCTCGTCAGTGCGTACAATCAAAACTATAGGTTACAAACTTTTTTAGCTGACCGCCCACTTAGTAAGACATTTCTTTTTCCCGATCAACAAAAAAACATACATATACATACATACCTTCACGCCTGTAATCCCAGAGTGGGCTAGGCAGAGCTACAGAATTACTACTTTTAAAAGTTGTTGATAATTCAGTAACCACAATTTGCACAAATAGGCTAAGATGTTTACCAGCATATTAGTGACAGGTTGCAGGTGGTTCGAAATATAATAGCTATTTTTTTAACTGGTACATAATGAAGCTTCTTAAGGTACATGTAATTATTGTTTCAATTATGTAGAGCTAATTATGTAGATACCGTTGTATACCTACATGACTTTTTCTACAAGCTTCAAATGATAACGACAAAAATAAATCGTTAACTAATTTTTCTTGTATACGCTCCTCGTTTTTTCTGCTAACAAATTACTAACTTGTCAGCAGTCATTTTCATTATTCCGATAGGCGTTAATAGTTAGTGATATACATAGTGTATACTAATTTTATTCTAATTTTAAGAGTTACTAAAACGGTTCTGAAAATTTATCATTAATGTTGGAATGCCAAACGAAACGCCATTTTGTTAATATCCATATTGAACGTAACCATGGAAACCAAATAACATATCGATGGATATTAATCATCTATTTTTAGAAACTTATAAAAAAAACGCATAATACGTAATTTTAATTAGTGTAAGCATATTTTTAACGGTTTATTATCTAAATTAGGATGTCAAGTGTTCACTAAACGCTCAGACTGATTTGCGGAATGACCGTAACAATGCTTTAATAATTTTATTATTATAGAACTGTTATTACCATGGTAACGCTCATTATAGATTGGTTTTCACAATAGGTGGTATTCTGATACCATTAACGATATCAATATTAGCAGGTTAGGTTAGGTAGGTTACGCGAGTAGAGAAAAGGACTTACTTAACAGAGAAATTGGAAGGATTAGCATTGGATATTATTATGAGTTGGAAAACAAATCTATCTTCCTATGAGGTATACTTGATATGAGGAGTCAAATAATACCATAGACTGGCTGCGAACAACCGGCACGTACAGTCAAAGAAATTGATTCCTAGACAACTTTGAACTATGTCAAAGTGACACTGTAAATAAAATCATAAGAATTCTCTTACGTTTTGATTGATTACGTCACTGTGACATAGTCCTAAGTGGTCGACGAATCATTTTCCTCGAATGTACAATCGGCAACAACAGCTTGTCTCACAGCTTGGACAGAACAAAGAAAAGAGAAGGCAAACGACCACACAGGCACCTTAGTAAGTGGGATCTGGTCCATAGATTTTTTTAAATAAATAAATACTACATGAATATCAAGGAACAATCTGACACGAATTGACCTAGTCCCAGACTAATAAGCTCTAGGCTTGGACTATAGGACCTATAAAGCCATATAAAAAAAAATCAAGATAAAGATACATACATACATTAAATCACGCCTGTTTCCCAGAGGGGTAGACAGAGACCACTTCTTTCCACTTGCTACGATATTGACAGATTTCTTTCGCTTCTTCAACATTCATACATCGAGTCATGCACGCACGTCGGTTTCGGGTACTTAGGATTCGGCCTTTTTCCAGTATTTCACCGATTTGATTCGAAAAAGTACGCCTAGGGCCTAGATAAAGATAAAGACATTTATTCAGTAAGTAGACCGCACGGCCACTTTACACGTCAAGAATCTACCAGCGCTTCACAAGAGGAGACCACAGCTGCAAAAAAAAAAAATATATATAACCTGCGTAGTTTCCGCAGGAAAACACACCAAAATCTTACAAGAGATAGAGGTAGAAAAGGATAAATATATAAAAAACTTCCAAGACTCAGAAACAAACACTCGTGCTCATCACACAAAATATTTACCCATACCGGGAATCACACCCACTCCGACCGGTGGGGGGACCGCTGGCTTCTTAGGTAGGGTCGTGTAATATCTTGCATTCCCAAGACTACAAGTCGACCGCAATGTTGCCAACCCTAAAGATCAAGATGGGATGCCTCTCTGCTAGTAATTTAAAAGTGCAGCACCGTCCCGCGGGTGCAGCGTGTACGTGCGATTGTAGTGGTGCCAACTGCGAATTGCAACATGGAGCTGCAGGTTGCAAAAAGGTTGCAAATTGGTTTTGGCGCCAAAAAATACCGACTGGAACAAATGGCACAAACGGCACTTTACCTATAACTTTTTAAAACCAGAGGTAATAAAAACAACCATTAACCTTTTTCATCTGGGACGATGACTTTTTATTCAACACTTTTAATCCCTGGAGGCACGCAGGACGACTTAAGGATAATACTTAGACTTGGATAGGACTTAAGGGTAGTCGTAGGCGCTGGCCTAGTTGGTAGTGACTCTGCCTTTGAAGCTAGCGGTCCTGGGTTCAAATCCCGGTAAGTGCAGATATTTGTGTGATGAGCGCGAATATTTGTTCCTGAGTCATGGATGTTTTCTATGTATTTAAGTATACATTTCACTATATAAGTATTTATATCGTTGTCTAGTTACCCATAGTGCAAACCTAGAGGTTAGTTTGGGACTAGGTCAATCGGTGTGGTATTGTCCCCTGATATTTATTATTTATTTTATATATCGCGCCTTCAGAATAATAGTGACCTAATTCAAATTTTTAGCTTTCAAACTACAAGTCATAAATTTATTACTATAGAGACTTAACTCGAAAAATAAATTTTCTGAATAAGTCGCAATTTTTTTGAAGGAGCGATATATTCATGACAGCTTTAGCTACAGCTTTCTTTAACTAAGAGTCTCTGAGCTAAGCAACGGACGGACGGACATGACGAAACTGTAGGAAGAGAGGGCAATAGAGAGATCTCTCTCCAGGCGGGTGTTATGCCTGGGGACCGAAGTCCATTGGGATGAAGTTGGAAGTGGTATATATGTCAATCGACTTTAGAAACTTCGTTAGCGCGTTGTAGGATCCTTAGTTCCGCTGTCTGACACTGGTGCCGCTAGCGAGTTGGTTGATACAAGTTTCCGTTAGATGTCGCTAGGTCGCCACAAAACTATAAGGGTTCCTAGTTTGGCTACGGAACCCTGACAGTATTTTACCTGACACTATGCGCAATAACTTTTTAAAATAACACTGCAACATTAAAACGTTCTGGCAGCTAAATAATCTAGACAAGTGCCAACACGTCACATCCAGCTTGATTGTCAAACGCAAATTTTTCATGCAGACAATAATATTTTTCTTTAACATCTGAATAAATTGTCTTTATTTTGAAATAACACCAAAATTCCCTTGTATTTTAGTCATGAAGTGAGTGACACTGCAATAATACAATATAAAGAAGTGAGTATAAATTTGGGTAACTTTGGACCTATGGTTTTATAATTCTAATCATATGCATTGCGCTTGGTGTTGATAGTCTTTCGGTGCGTTTAGACCTAGCGAAGGAGTGCTCTAGAACTTGTTTTGTCTTTATTTTTACAAAGAAAACGTAAGAGATAATGCATAGAATTATTGTTCGTTCGCTTGGTCTTAATCGGGCCTTTACTAATAAAGCGTTGGCGTTCAAAATGAACAACCAATCTGAACACTCATTTGGATTTTCATAAAAAGTGTACCTACATAGTTAAGGACTCAAAGAAACGCCGGTAATTTTAGTGAGACACAGAAATTATTCATACTCTAATAGTGCCCCCATACACCGATAGGCGGTATCTTAAATTCAATAAACAAAGCAGATTCAATCCTCACCCGTTAGTAATATGGTCGCACTTGCTACAGGAGTTTTGTCTGAGATACAACCATCTGTCTTGTAGGATTATAGTTAATTTTCGTTACTCACATGACTAAAGTTACCGTTTCTAAATTTAAGTTCTTAACCAAGGTTTGACTTTCGATTGTGTTCAGTCAAATAACACTACCACTATATTGACCAATTATGGACTAGGTACTAAAGTCTAATTCTATGGAACTTGCAAACTATGTAAACAAACCGCCATATTGAAATTGTCTCTGAATGATGAATTTACTAGTGATGGGCAATACTCCTTTACTTATGTCAACGATATCGAATAATAAAATACCGAAAGTAAAAAACATGTAGTTACTTATTTCTAATTTGTTTAATCACGATCTGAAGAAAAATCGGTACTTGAAGATGATATGTCACCAGTATTTATTACAAAAGGTGCCGTTATATCATCTGTGAGTGTGATCAGCGTGAGTTAAGTAATGTGTAGGGGCCTTAATATATCGCCAACTTTAGCCACAACACTACCCATCATAGACAATTGTAGAATTTAAAAGAAACAAAAACGTCATTTCATCAGGTCCTAATAACCTAACTTATGAAACCATTTAAACTTTTAATGAAATATCCAAGATAGAGTTATATATTTGGTGATTTTGTATTTTACAGTAACCACCGTTTCAATAGTTTATGGTTTCAATGGTGTTTGATGAGGTGGTGTAAAAAATCAAGGAGAAACAGTGACAAAACAAAGTTAAGTCTTTTGTTAACATAGTTAGCAAGTTCCATAGAAATACGCTATAAACATAGATGAAGCTAGGTACTACTGATGCGTAAAACTCGGAATTATGAAACTAACCACTTGAATTGAATTAAAGTAGGGTCCTTGGCGCGAAGGACATTTCTTACAGTTTTTGAGCATTATGCATGTTAAACGTTATACAAGATATAAAATATTTTAGCAAACGCTTGTTTAAAATAAAAAAAATCTTAGAGAATTCGTGCTGCTAAAATTTCGGAATTCGGAATGGGAATACATTACAAAATTCGTTTACCCGTTTTGTCGGTATTGTGATATTCGGAAAAATATGTTTTGGGATTTTAATAAGTCGGAAATGTGATTATTCGGCAATATTCGGAATTTAAAAATATAGGTTTATAATACAATGATCAAATCAAAATAACTTTGTATTAATTAATGATGCGTTATTTAATTTTATGTTCAAATATCTAAATTATAGAAGTTATGTTCAAATTATATTTTTTTATTTTTACTAAAAGAGATAAAAGACATTTATTCTGTATTTGGCCTGTGTGGTCACCGGGTAAGAATAGTGCTACTCCATGTCTTCTCGTGGATGTCGTAAGAGGCGACTAAGGGAATAATAAAGGCTTCTAGTACTCTTAGGCGATGGGCTTGCAACCTGTCACTAATACACTGGTAAACATCTTGGCCTGATTGTGCAAAACGTGGTTACAGAATTATCAACAACTTATTTAAGAGTGCTTGGTAATTCTGTAGCTCTGCCTACCCCACTCTGGGAATGAAGGCGTGAGTTTATGTATGTATGTATTCTGTAAGTAGGCCGCGCGGGCATTGTAACACGTTAAAGATCTACCAGCTCTTCCCAAAAGAAGACCACTGCTGAGAAGAAACGTCCTCACGCAACGGGAACTGGCGAGCTGGTGTTATTCACATAAACCGTTACTCCTAGATTTTAAATATATTTTTAAAGTTCACCCACACTAAAACTAACCTATAAGTTCAAACTGCATGCCACGAAGTATTTGCTAATACTTTTAGGCAGGTTCAGTTTTGACGGTTGCATTCGAAAGATATTCAAGTTAATAATAACTAGATTCTCCTTCTACTCTCGGGATAAGATTAATGTATCAACATTGTTTCCTATTACTTTTTGGTCGTAACGTCATTGATGACATAATTATTGGAAGTCATAAATTTAACATCGCTGGAATCGTAAAAAAAAAACTACAATATCTAAAGTCCAGTTAGACGCGCGAGCCAGTACGTCGTAGTTATGGCTCGGCGACCTTACTCGCCCGCGTGTCATCCTAAGTACGCGAATTTCTAAAAAGTAACTTGCGAAAAAGGTCGTCGAGCGTACTTACTCACACGTCTATCTGGGACTTTAGAAAAGGTTAGGTTAGGTTTACCTCAAACACATATGACTGAAAATTTATGATTATGGCAGACGATATAGACCCTAAAATGACGCCTAAGTCACTTTCCAAATCTTTATCTATAATATGTACAAAAAAACACGTCGATCTATTAAACATTGAAGAAAGTACAAACTAATAATAGGCACTTACTCATTAACTTCAGGGTTAGCTGGAAGAGATCCCATTTAGGGATAAGTTCGCCTTTGTACATTACTTTAATATTTATATTGTAATATTTATATTTTTGTGCAATAAAGAGTTTACATACATATACATACTTAAGCAGGTACAGAAAATATAGTATTTTGTCGGAATTCCTCCTTGTTTTTCCTGTATTCTGCTTTCATAGTTAGCTGTAGAACCTGTCAATGAATAGTCTATTAAAAAAAATGAATATAAAACATGCACAAAGTCTAAAAATTTAATTAAAATAATAAATATCAGGAGACAATCTCACACAAATTGACCTAACCCCAAACTAAGCTCTAGGCTTGTACTATACCTCTACCTCTATGGGCAACGATACCTCTATTCCCACTAGTTCAGTTGTCCAGTTCAGTAGACTGAACTAGTGGGATTCTTTTTCTCGTTTGTTCAGTTGTGAAATCTTAGTTATAAACGTGGACGAAGGGGGTATATCCTTAGGGTACGTTCAGATGACAAGCGCTCAACGCGCGTTTTGGTAACGCGCGTATACAACTACATAACAACTTATTCAGGCCGTACACATGCTAACGCTCGTTTTATTAATACGCGCGTTGAACGCTGCGCTAGCGCTCGACTATTGTCAGCGCGCGCGCATCAACGCGCGCTTTGAGATCATTGGCAGTGATGGGAAATAGGTGAGCTAAAATACCTATTCTTCGCAAGAGGACATAATATAGAGTGGTTACAACCGGATATTTTATTTTATTTTTCTGTTCCGGGTATTCGATATTTATTCGGGTAATTATCGTAATCTAAAACATGACATGTTTTGTTTAAAGTACGGCATGTTTAATGTTAGTTTTTAGTAAAAAGGGCTAGAGAAAAGAAGGAATGTACAAGATTTCTAAAAAGTAGTAGCAGGACTAATAATATGGGTTTTCCCACGCATTGTTTGTTTATGACTTGCAAATGGGCGTTCACATTTTCGGATTACTTATAAATTTAACTTTATGGCAGGAATGTTACCATTTTTACTACAAACTTTACAAACATTCTATAAGGAAAAGAATGTATGTTCAACATTACGGCTAGTATTCGCAGTGCCCGGATAAATATCAAATACCCGGAATCCAAAAAATATATACTTTTATCCGGTTGTAACCACTCCATATTATGTCCTCTCGCAAAGAATAGGTATTTTAGCTCACCTATTTCCCATCACTGATCATTGGTTTTCCATGTTTCCATTCAGTTGAGCGCGCGCTTTCGACGCGGATGGACGTATTTTAGGGTTCATCGGGTCGTCCAGAAATCGTCCGAAATGGAAAACGAAGCTTTTAATACGGAATTATTTATAGACGAAATAGAGAAACGTCCTGCGATATGGGACATGACAAGTAGCGATTATTCAGATAGGAATTTAAAGAGACGGGCTTGAACTGTTTCTACGTCCATCTTCGACAAATGTAAGAACTCTACTGACTGAACCAACCATGAACGAAAGAACCATAGCGGTCGCGGCAACGCGCGTTCAACGCCTGGCAAGCGCGTGTCATGTGAACACTACCTATACAAAAATTTAGCGCGCGTTCAACGCGCGTTGAGCGCTTGTCATCCGAACGTACCCTTAGTGTCGACGGAGCTTCTATTTCTGGGTGTGTTTGGCCCTTCGGGCCTGCTGAACATCTGACATAACCTAAACCTACCTCTCTTTTATGATATACATTTTGGCCAGGGTCAGTCAACTGAACAAGCTTCGCTTCAGTTTATGTGAGTTTTCTGTAACACCCGCACATATATCACCAGACCTAGGAATATACGGGGCAAAATTTAATGACAGCTAGGGATTGCCAATATCGATAAAATCAAATATCGATGCTTTTCACATATACTAGTGATCGGTCCAAGTTTTGTTTGTTAAAATATTTTTATTGATAGTATTAAAATAAAACAAAATAGCAAAATAATTCTGGTTATTCTTTAATTCAAAAAGATTTTTGAACCGTCACTCATAATCATCTTTTTTTTTTCCTCATTGTGAATATCAAAATTATTGTCCCATTTACTATTGTTAAAGTAAACGATCAGAATTTGATTCAAATTTTCGGGCGTTAATTTTCTCCGTCTCGAATGATGAATCCAATTCAGGTGGCTTAAAGATTTTTCAATTTCCGTGGAAGCGGTAGGGGGGAAATAAGTAAATACACACAAACAATGCTGGGGCCAATCACTGGTATATGGGAAAAGCATCGATGATTGAGTTTATCGATGTAGGCAATCCCTAGCTGTCATTTAATTTTGCCCCGTATATTCCTAGGTCTGTATATCACACTTTTATCATACATAAAAACCTTCCTCTTGAACCACTCTATCTATTGATGAAAACCCCATTAAAATCTGTCGCGTAGTTTTAAAGATCTAAGCGTACTGAAGCGGGAGCGACTTTGTTTTATGCAATGTTAAGAAGATAATAAACTACAGCGCCAGTTACTAAACGACATTAGCGGCCTGTACACCTATTCCCACCCATTCCTAATTAATTCGAATTCAATTTTTTGATATTCATCCGACAAATTGAATTCGAATTAATTCATCATCATCATCATGTCAGCCGAAAGACGTCCACTGCTGGACATAGGCCTCCCCCAAGGCTCTCCACTCAGACCGGTCTTGTGCTTTTCGCATCCACCGCGTTCCGTTCAGGTTCTTGAGTGGCATCCGCGGACCCGGAGACGAGCTGTAGGTAGGCCTCCAACAAGGTGGAGTGACGACCTTGTAAGGATCGAATTAATGAGGAATAATAAATTAAGCGAGGGCAGAAATGGTCATTGCCCTTTAGGCATTGCATCTCCAAAAAACCCATCGAAATATAATAAGTACATACATACATACATTAAATCACGCCTGTTTCCCAGAGGGGTAGGCAGAGACCACTTTCCACTTGCTACGATCTTGACAATTTTTTTTCGCTTCTTCAACAGTCATGCATCGAGTCATGCACGCATTATAATAAGTATAGAAGAGTATACTGTCGTTCAACGTGCTCCGGTCACTAGTGCTCCCAGGGGCGAGGCTAATACCTAAAGCTTGGCGGTAAAAACCAATGTCGTATTTGACCTGTTATTGTATTAACGGTTTGATAGCTAGTTATAAACAATGTCATAAGACGTTTTCTCAAAAATGACCGGAAAAGTTGACATTAATAACTCCATACTGAGACGCGAAGTACATAGTTTATAGAGAGTTCCCAAATTAAAAATAAATTACATTGCGTGCTCGCTACACAAGCCCGCAATGTTGCATACAAATTTCATTGTTATCTAGTTTGTAACTTTTTAAAAAGTGAAAACGGCCATAATAAAATGAGGGCACAAGTCTTATACCATACCATATTTTATTCGAAACGTAACTTTTTTATCTGTGTCTGGAATAGCTTGAGTTTTTTTTTCTAAAAAAAGCTTGCGTTTTTCCTTGTCATAAACATAAAGGCGGTAAAGAGTGATGTTATTCCACGTGAAGTTTCTGTTTATATATGCGATTTATATCATGCGATTTTTGAGAAAAGCACTATATATGCCTCGGCAGGAACGGCAATTGCGGGCCTCGTATTTTTAAACGGACTCGCAAGCTCGTCCGTTTAAACCAATTCTCGGCCCGCAATTGCCTGCTTCACTGCCTAGGCAATAATGTAGTATTCTACCGCCCAGAATAGAAGCCAAGGTCATAGATAAATGGTGTTTACCGCCTAGACGAAAGACGCTTGCGTCTTTGTACGCGTAGAATTAGTTTCCCGCAACTCCCCCTATTTTAACCCCTTAGGGGACGAATTTCCACAAATCCTTTAGTGCACCTCTAGACCTCCTAAGGAACCTATGTGCCAATTTTTTTATCTTTATACCCAAGCGGTTTGAGCTGTACTTTGATATGTCAGTCAGTCACTCAGTCAGTTTATTTTTTTATATATTTAATTAAGGAATTCTATCAATAGTTTAACCACATGCCTCTTTCTCTATGATTTTATTTATTGAATTATAGAAAATGCTAACATGGTTTTAAATACCAATCAATAAAATATAGATTATCGCGTTGATATCGTTAACTTGTTTATTCATTTCCCGTGACACCATCACACTTGTCAACGTCTACTGATATGATATTGTTTCAAGTACAAATACAGTGCTTGTGTGCGTTTTGAAAGAAAGAAATAAAGCAATATGAACGGAGTACTAATATGATTGGTTCCAGACTGCAGCGACAGAGATGGGCAAACGGACGAATGAGCCCAGTGACAAGGATGACACGAGAGTTCTCTTCAAGAAGTCGATCAGCTCCATACGCGTTCATTCAAGGACCTTTTCTGGCCAATCACAGACATTCACAGGCAGCGGGATAATTCAAGTGAAAAAAAATATCTCAGAAGCCAACACGTACTACTTCAACAGTGGAAAAGAGAAGAAGGATCTCAGTATAGAAACTGATGTATGTATACTTAGAAGGTATTATAAAAATAAACTGAACAAACTTGCAGGCCAAGAAGGATTGTCTAGTAATCGTAGTGTTAAAGATGTAGAAATCAAAACTAGCAATATCGAGCAGAAATTTGAAGCAGGGGATAGCGCTGACAATTTAAAGAATGTAGATGTTGTTTCACTAATTGTAGAAAATTTCAAGGATTTACTCAATAAATGGATACGAGAATACATTTTAAATAATGAGAATTTGCAGAAAATGGAAACTGTTCGCGATTCTTTGATGCACAGATTAGAACTAAATTCGTTGAGAGAGAATACATCTAATTCGACATTTGTTCACAATAGTAAAAAAAATAAAAAAAATAAAAAACGATTCAACAAAATTAAAAAGAAAAAGAAGCATATAACTAAAAGAAAAGATAAGCCAAAGGCCGTGGTGGAGTGCTCGTGTTACACAATTCCATTCCAATGTAAAAATGTTCGGATTATCTCCACGCTCAGTATTCCAAGAAACTTTGACAAATCAGCTTTAATGAACAAAGATTCCAATGGACAATTAATGTACAGAATCAACAAAGTCAGTCGCAAAAACATATTTGTATCATTAAAGAAGCCTGAAGATTTGTACGTGGATTCGTCCACATTCAATCTCTTAGCAATATCTTCACGATCCTTCACTAAACGTTGCGTCACTTATAATGACAAGAGCAAGAAAAAAGATATAATGAAACGTAATATCGCTTTCCAGCCAAAACGTCGCAATAAATACCCAACTGAATCTACAATTTCCATGGAAACGGAAAATAATTCGATTCCAAGAGCAGAATTTCGTACAGACACGGGTTTTGACCCGTTACCTAGCCTTGTGAAAAATATTTACGGAGATATCGCACCAAAGACGAATAAAAGTTATTTTTTTCTAAAAAATGATAACTTTACAATGACCGATAATATAAGTTCGCGCATTCTAAACAATACTGGCCCGGCTAGCAGCGAGTCCAATGAATGTCGTGATTTCAAATATTGTAAAAGTAATACCAAAAATTCTGATTTCTCGAGTGAAAAAGATTGCAGTGACCCTATGGTAACGATTGACTTTATAGGTCGCAGCCTCGAATTTCCACCTTTGGATAGCTATAAATTGAAAAACACTCTGAAAAACCTATCCAAAAGATCTTCCCATAGAAATAATCGCGATGCGAAAAAACGAAACCTTGCGAGGTTAAAAAAGTATACAGAAAACAATTCGAACTTAAGTTCTGTCAAGGATTTTACGTACTTGTACAACAAAGTAAACAAAAAGTTGACAGATGACAGTGAATTTCTAGGTCATTTTAAAGATATATTCAAATATATAGCTGGACGAGATGGCCAGAATGTAAGGCTAGATGTACACGTAAACGTTTATCCATTTCCTGATTTTAAGACTAAACCAGAAAACGAGGTTACCAAAATTCGTGACAATCAAGCAAGTTATTCAGTAACGTACAATTCTAATCGAAGAAATTTGGATACTCTTATTGAATGCCAAGAGACCGAACCGTGTTCGACAAAAGAAACTAAAGGTTCTAAAAGCATTGATTCTCCAGAAATTATAACGCTTTTGGATGGGGCTGCTAGTCAAGCAAAGTACATTATAATGTCTGAAAATGAGGGAGCTGACGAAGGTACCAAGAATCAGATATTTTCTAATGTTTTAGATGATAAAAAAGTGCCAGAGCATACTAAAGTGTCAGAGACCACTCAAGTGTCAGAACATACTGTCACAGATAACACCCAAGTGTCAGGACATACTATAGTGTCAGAAAACGCTAAAGTAACAGCTACTAAAGTAGAAATAACAAATGAAATTAATGAACTCAAAAATGTTATTCAAAGCTTGGCTGAGACAACGGAAAAATTGATGAATGAACACACAAAGGGCAAAAAGAAAAAAGTACAAACAAAGTCTCAGGGTGAAACAACTATTCTGTACAATTACACTGTTGCGGGCACCACAACGGAAAATCCTGAGACTCTCACTTCGCCGAATGAAATTCAAACGAACCAATCTAAAGGTGTATACGTTACACAAAACATGTTAAAGAACGACGATTTTTCGGGTTTAAAAATAAAAATGGAGCCTAAAAGGCCTGACGTCGGAGAAATTTACACTAAACTTACGGAGAAGAGTACCACTTATCATATCATAGATAGCGAGTCTGTCTTGAAAATTACAGATATGACTTCGCATGCTAATAATTATCAATGCACGGGTCCAAATGATGTAGGTATAACTTGTTCCATCCCGGATTCCGAGTCCTTATTCGAAACGCCAGTTCAAAAGGAGAATAATTTGTTGACCTTTTTCTGTGATGGTTGTAACGGTAAATATCATCCCCTTTCTGACTTCCCTGGTCGGCGGAGCAATATATGCCGATCAGAATTAGGAGAATCGTTGAGTTGCCGCGGGTGCGGTGTTCAACGACTAGAACGCATGGTTGGCCTTTCAACCGAAATGCCCATGCACTCAGGCTTCGTGCAAATGATGAAAAAAAAAGTCTCCTCAGTTTGTGACCGTTATAACGACTTAGGAGTACAATGTTATCGGATACTTCCTAAATGTGACGATGAGACAAGAATGGAGGACGATTGTTGCAAGGTCGTTCCTAGGCGAAGAAGCTTTGGCTGCTGGGAAGGCCTTGCGTACTGTGTTTTGCTGCTTTTGGTTCCATTTGCATTTTTAGCAGTACTTTTTTACTTCCTCGTCGTTCAAAAAGGTTATCTGAACAGAAACATTACACTGAAGAGTGGCAAAGATTTAACCGCTTTTAAACTATCTGATTTGGGATTTTGATTTTTTTTTCTGATGTGGTGTTTTCTTCACATATTTTATAGCAAATATTTAAATAAACATCATTGATTATACACGCATCTTGTTCTTTTTACTCATATAATTTTTACTCCTACTAGATGCAACTGGCAAGATCTCGAATTCTTTTTGACGTTTACCGCACTCAAATGCAGAGGCACATATGATATATCGCTGCCCAAATTCAATAGTAGGATATCTTAAAAAAAACGAAATTGAGATATGTCTTGTTTTAGGTAAGCATTTAGCTGCTCTATCTGTGGCAAAAATCGGATACGGAGAAAACGCAACCTAAAGCGCTTGAAATTAAATATCTTAGGTACTTCAAGACTCTGACATCCTAAGATATCTGAAGGGCCAGGAAGAGTTTTGCGCGCCTTTATTTCCATACAAAGATATTTTAAAATGTCTTTGTATGTCTTTACAATAAAAAATTCCAATTCAATTAGTACAGTACAAACTAAAAATGTGAATAACTCAAAACATACCCCGGTCAAGATTTCTTACTATTGAATTAGGGCAGCGATATGATGGTCACACGGATCCATATCCTTTTTTTTTATATTCTGCTTGAAACGTTACAGTTTAATAATAATCGTTTATTTCTGTATTGAATTTTATAATAAGTTAGTTACACAAGTTTATTATGCTATGTTAGTCGGCAATTAGATTAAAATTAAATAAAATAAAATACCAAAAAAACAAAATTACATTAAATACATTCAGTTTACAGTCAAGTCATGATAAAATTTAATAATAATAGTAGTAAATACATTATTAGAATTTCAACAAAACATTATTGAAATTAGAATTAAATCGTAATCAAAACCAATATTAGAATTAAAATTCAATGTAAAAATACTACCTGTCTATAATGCCTTTTCTGGTTTGCAAGCACTTTCAGGATGGTAATTTATCATGATATTCTATTCATGTATGGAGATGGGAACCGCACTTCTTACGCATTACAGCGTAGAAGTCGTCCATGCACCGACTCTAACACGGAAGACGCGCTGCAGTGGCGCGTCGCGGCAGCCCCAATAACATCCTGAAAGCGTTATTATACTGAACACGCAGGTAAAGCTCGTACCAAAAAGATTTTTAAAGATTACATTTATGATATCAATTAAACTACAATGAACGGCAAGTAAATTTATTTTATTTATGTAATGTATAATGTCTATTTATGACGACGCGCTGACCTAGTTGGTAGTGACCCTACCTACGAAGCTAGCGGTCCTGGGTTCCAATCCCGGTAAGGGCAGATATTTGTGTGATGAGCGCGAATATTTGTTCCTGAGTCATGGATGTTACTATGTATTTTAAGTATATATTTCTCTATATAAGTATTTATATTGTTGTTTAGTACCCATAATACAAGCCTAGAGCTTAAATTGGGACTAGGTCAATTGGTGTGACATTGTCCCCTGATATTTATTTATTTATTTATTTACAAATTTTATGGATTGAGGTTTTTGCGGCTGAACAAGCGGATTTGTTTCTATTAGCCTGCCATTAAGTTTTACACAGTAGTTTTCGGTGAGTCTGTTGGCGTGTTTTTTCCATTTATTTTAAAAATCAGTCTCTGATGTTGCTGGAGCACAGTTGTTACGCAACTCTGCTTTAACTAATGCCCAATACCGCTAGATGGATCGTAGCTGGGGACAGTTTGGGGGTTCATATTTTTAGGCACACATTGCACGTTGTTTGATGCCAGACACTCATGTGGCTCGGGCATAATGTGCATTGTGCAGAAGCCAGATCGGGCCAAAACAACACATTCCCTTCATGCTGCCTTATAAATTGTTAAATCACACCTTTTATACATTTCTGCACGTATATGTCTGCATTTATGGTACCTTTCGTGATAAATTTTTCCCCAAACTTTTCCATAAAAATATATTTATTTTGAACACTTATATTCACCTTATTTTCGCTTTTAAACAATATTATTATTATTATTATTTTTTATTTTATTTGAAGGACCCGTTGAGCGTCCACTTCGAGCTTTATCTTGAACTCTATATTTAAATACCGATTATCAATATTTAATACCGTCGCACGAATTATATTCACAATCTTTCCAACCGCTGTAAAAGTCAAATAGGGATTTTCAAGGTACGTTCGCAAAACAATTTCTCTAAATATTATTTTATTGTCGTATAATTTAAATAAAAACAATACCTAACCTGAATTAATGCTATCAATTGATAGATAAAGATATCACAAACTGAGGTATATAATCTGGAAAAAAATCGTTTACCGCATCGTATTTTACTGGTTTGCAGACTGAAAAAAAACTTGTCGGTACGGGCCTTAGATATAGGTTCGTTTCTCAGATCACAGAAACCAGGGAGATATGTTATGGGGGCGTTGTTCGTGATATCGTCAAAATAGACATAACGGCACAAGGCGCGTCAAGCGTTGCCTTACATAGTCACCCGCTTATCGCTGTCAATATAGAATACAAGCTCTGTTTAAATGGTAAAATGACTGTTTGTAGCGTGAAAATGTGCAAAAATCAAGTCCAGACGTTAATTTTAAGTTAAGGGGCATAGCATACCACCGGTAAATTTAGTTGTTAAGCATTATTTCTATTTTTAAATGGATATTTAAGATTTGTATGGATTTCTGAGCGTAAGGACGTGGACGTGGGTGATTATTCGGTTTTTTAACCGCCGTCATTATTGTCTTCGCATATTATTCAAGATAAACTTTGTAAGTTTCTTGATCTTTTAAATGGAGTGGATACTACTAATGGGTCCGTTGATTTTGACATCAAAAGTTTCTGCTAGTTATCATTATTTTCGTCAATATATCTATTGAAGACAACAATGACGACGGTTGAAATGCTCGTAAATTAAATATTCGTTATAATATAACGAACGTTATATAAAATTTATGCTATAAGAACATATTCTGAATGGCATATGTAAATACTTACTACTTACTTAAAACTGGATTCGGTTCAACTGTATTGCAGATTTAACCCATTTTCATTAGATAAAAAATACAAATAAGATAAAAATAAATTAACCAACGACAAAGGCAAAGGACTCGGTAGAGAGCTTGCTTGCTTGCACAAAGACCTGATCGTCGGCACGCGCCGACTCTCTGGGATAATAAGAATAACTAAGAGATAATTTCAAAAAAAGGTTCTTGGCTAAAGGTTGACTGGTAGAGAAAGACCCCAAAGTATTAAGTCTATCTATCTGTTTTAAGATTTGTACCATTTATAAAATAAATTTCCCATAAACAAGTACTTATGATAAACTACTGGTTCGTCCCAAACCGAGATTTCATGACCATATCGTAAGTGTATTTTTATCAACATCGTAATATCCAAGCTTAAAGTTTACACTTTTATGTACTAAGTAATCAACACATAATAGTAGTTTTTATTTTTTATTTCGGTATTGTGTTTATAAAGTATGCAAATATAAATTCGTTTTGAAGTTTATAATTCGAACTTTACGATATGAGAGTAGATAAAAAAAATTAACAGCTCCAGCAAGTTTAGCACTGCAGCAGGCATTTTTGGTTACGTTTTGATATGGGTATGTTTCCCAATTTCAAAAACTTATGCAACGTTATGTAAACCGTATTCTTGCTAATACAATAAAATATCATTGTATTCAAACATTAATGTACCTATTAAAAAACCTAGTAAAACAAAAATAATTCTACCTATTGCCTGAAAAATTAATAGTACTATATTAACGGTGCAAACTAGTTATATAGGTATGATTATCGATATATTTTGTAACATTATTCCTGGTGGCATTCCTAAGTGGACTGCAGAAAAGAGACGCACACCTCTTGAAGAAAGGATCACTACATGTCATGTCGCTGTAAGAGTAGTCCTTAATCTTCTGAACATAAGGACTAGACTATCTTGGCGCCATCTAGCTAGTTAGTAGTTAATTAATTACACATGTATTAGTTATCTTAAATACCAGGACCACGAGTGATTTCATCCAAAGTTTAGGTAATATTCTTAATTTTAAAGAAAAATGCTGAAAGATCGTTTTATTTTTTTGTAGTTCAGCCACGAAGGTAGGTTATACAGTATCTACTGTGGAGTCCTAACTTTTTGGTTCATACAAATGAATCGAGAGAATACAAACAAATTCATTAGTCGACTGAAATACAAGCTCTGGTCTTTCATACCTGAAAACTTTCAGTCTCTAGATGCGAAGAGAAATGAGGGACGTCACGTTTCTATTTAAATTATTCAACAATATTATGATTGACTCTCAAAATCTCTTGGCAGTAGTTGTTCTCTACATCGTTCAGCCATAAATAAAAAAGAATGGATACCTTATGAGAGCATGCAATACTTATAATAAGAAATATTCTCATATCGATTTGTTCCAACTTAAGCATCGTCAATTTGTTTCTGCAATTAAGGAGGTAGGTAATTGAATAATTTGTAAACGTTAAGGTTTGTACAGGGTGACTGGATATTCGATACAAATCTTTTAAGGAGGCATAGTAGAGCTAATTTGGAGCCAATAAGGTCATGTAGTACCCTGGCACAAAATTATTCGTTTGAGATATTTGAGATTTAAGTATTTTTTCGAAATTGCGGAACGAAGCTCGAAAAAAAAAAAATGCCATTTTTTAACGCTTCGATTCGTCAGCGATTTAATGTAATGACAATAAAATTAACACATAATGCTACATTTCAAGTTATCTGGAAAATTCTCTTTATCTATCACCCGATTCTTTGTCTTACACTCTTGTCCTGTTTGTTACAATGAGTTGAAAGAGGCACACTCTCATGTGAGTGTTGTCTCGTTCCTAACTGCGAAAGCTCGCTTTCGCTCAAGGCCTGCCCAGACGGCTCCTGTAATAGGTGCAAGGAAGACGACGCTATGTTAGTGTATTCCTTTAAAACCACGGCGTCAAAAATGTTTAAGTTTACATTCAGCTATCAAAATTTGTAACAGAAGCAATACAAAAATAGTGGCCAAATAATGAATAGAGCAAGTTAAAAATACATCAGTATCATAACAGTTAACACCCAATTGAGGAATTCATGGTGAATAGGTCTACGAGAATGTCATGTCATGACAAAAAGGGAAATTCAAACTAGCTTACAACTCCGGGACAAAAGGATTTAAAGGGGTTGATACTGGAATTCCATAAAAGTATTATGTGGTGGACTCAGTTTGCATAGAAGTCTTTATTTCTTTGTGATATTTTTTTTCTTGGATTCAATAAAAATATCACATCCGTTCAATTATACATCTGTGCCGTGAAGACGGAACAAACTAACATTTCGATGGATAAAGGCACAAGGAGTACAAAATCTTACTGGACAGGTAGTTAAAGTTAAAAAAAAAACTCAGAGATGTTTCATTCATTTTACTGAAACTTAGCATAATTATCTTTTCTAAGTATTGAATTGTTTAAATTTAAACATACTTAATAAAAAAGTCGGGTGAATGATCCTAAACATTGTCCACAACATGAATAAGACTTGGGTATCCGGGACTCGTATATTTTCACATAAATTTTACTTGACCTGTCATTAAGTAATTGTAGTAGGTAATATAAGAAAACGCTAAATAAAACATCGTCTCATTGTAAATACATCGTTTATTTAACATCGCTTTTGTTTAACAGTTGCAAGTAATAATAGCACAATTATAAAAAAGACACAAAACAACATAATACGTACCTGCCTATAGCTATATTACGTGAACATTATTACATTATTATTATTTTATTTAACATTTTTTGTTCTTTACTTTATAAATTATGAAATTATTATAAAAGCAAACTAAACCGGCAAAATTTCGTATACGGCCTCTTAAGAATGCCCTTTGAAAAACAATATGTGAATACTAAAATATATGACATACGGTTTTTTTTTTTGTTCGCATGAATGTCAAAACTAGTGTCGTCATATTTCGTCACTGCCATATTCTATACTAGCAAATTAATTGTAAAATGATACATTTATAACATTTCTGAACCAACACAAACTTAAAACTTTTCATATGAAATCCCGTTGTTAAAAGCTATATCCATACTAATCTTATGCACCGAAGTCCCGTGAAATGGCACTAGGTACTGTTACGCTCATTTGGGAAAAGGGAGCACTAACTGATCCTAGGACTGAGCCTAGGATAAACGTAGAAATTTAATACAAATAAAAAAAAGAATTAAAACCTAAAGATAGTTTATTTTATAAATTATAAGTGTCGAAAATAGATAGTTGCGACAAAGATTAGTATAAAAAATAAATAGAAACTGGTTTGGGTGAAGTGACGATAATATAAAATTAACAAACAAATTTAGAGGTTAGAAAAGACGAAAATTAAGGATTAACACAAAAATTTAGAGATTAAAAGGTATTTCAAGAATGATTTAAGTACCGTTTCGGTTACGAGACTGAAGCACCAATGTCAAAAAGAAACATCTTACATCCATGCCGAACAATCTGACAACACATTCAAAATTTTAAAATAATAATCGAAACCATCAACAACGCAGGCCAGCAACTCTAACACACAAAAGAGTTCGACACCTAAATAATAAACAAAATAAACGCGCGAATTTGAAGCGATTTTGTAGCGGTAACGCTACAGTACCTAATCCGATCACTGTTCATTTATTAGTACGGGTTCTAAATGGACTTTTGACTATCGTTCCTGCGAATGTACAATGGAACTTATAATATTTTTAGGTTTTAAGACATTTCCCTAAAAACTAACGCTATAATATGAGTAAAAATAATAAACAATAACAACCCCTGACAAACGGTGAAATTTGAATTGACAGGCGTAATTGGACATTGTCGTATGAAAGTCGATTTCTTTTTACTTTTATGTTTGCCAATTTCCGGTTGATGTAGATCTTACATTTTATTTCATTTCATTTTAAACTTACTAAGAAGGTTAATTTATCCTCATAACATTCGAACGGCTATGTTTTAACTTTCTCAGAATGACCAAAAAAAGGTCATACCTACGCGTTTCTTTAAATGTTTACACATATTAAGTATCACAAATATATTTAAAATCATTGCAATAAACATAATGCATATATAACAACAATACACGTAAATTACTAAGTTTGGTTACCAAGGATTATTTAATTTTTAATTTGTTGCAGTATTCGAGATAAAACGTGAAAATATTGACAATGAAATCTTGCGAAAAAACATATAAACGAGAAGTTATACAAAAATCGCCTTTGGCACCCACGTTTTTCGTAGGTTTCGCTTTTCATGAAACGTACGAGGACCTGGTGACCGCACAAAAAATGATTTGCTACAAAAGAAGTCCTCAAGGAAGCAATCATTCGATGACGCCAAAAAGTTCTGCTTCGAATGTGCAAGCTGACAATAATGCGCAAAACTCGTACGTCTCGGATATACTAGAGAGTCTAGTGACCGATATTGGCAATGACGCCAATGATAGAGAAGAGGTTGACGATACGGAAAAAGAAGTCTCTAAAATAACCGACTACTTCGTAGTTAACAAGAGAGAGATCGAACCAAAACAGCTGCGCGACATTCATAGGAACTCAAGTGCGGACAAGGAAATGCGACCAAGAAAGACAAGGAAAGAGAAAAGGTACAAATACATCGATAAATTAAAAAAAAATGTTTTTAACAAAAGCAAAGAAGAAAAAAGCTTGAATAAGAAATTGGAGCAGTATTTCCAAGGTAAAACGGTGAATTTAAACGAACTATCGGACAAAATTAATTCAGAGATCATTTCACAAATGGTATCCAGGTCGAAAGTGCTAAAAAAAGTATCTGCTAAGGAAAGTTTGTTTGAATATGAAGAGTCAAAGAAAGACGACGAAAAGAGTAATGACGCCTCTGACTCGGCATCGTTTGTTACTGCCAATGAATCATTCTTTAGCTACAGCAGCCAGGATACTTTGACGAACAAAGATAGTAGAACGTTACCCCAAACTGGTGATGTATCTCAAAGTGATAGCGTGGAATCTGTTGTGCAAGTAACATTAGACAACTTGTTTCAAACCTCCGCCATAAATGTATCCACAGCTGTGGTTAATACGGAACCTTTCGCTACAGAACATTTCACGCCAGTTTCTAGCCAAGAAGATTCTGATGTGAAAATAGATTTAACGAGTACTGAAGGTATAAATTTTGATAATACATTGACATCAGAGCCACTAAGTAGAGTTTCATCTAAAATAATTAGTGACATTAACTCACATTCAATGCTTAACACAAGCGAGACGACCTTGAGTCTAGAAACCCTCACTGGCGCAACCAGAACTTCGACGACAGAAGTATCCGATGATGATTATGACGCGTTATTTATTGCAAAATCAAGCTCCTATTTTGAAATAGTAGATTATGGAACTTCTTCGTTAATTGCAGTAGCGGAGGAAAGCGTTGATACCTCGACTACGCCAGAATCCGTTACAGCCGACGTGTTTTCAGGAAAAACATTGCTTTTAGATACAGTAATGAAACTAGGATTATTTCCCGAGATGTCCCGTAACAAACTCGAATACCCATTTGACCTCATAATCTCTGATAAATTTATCCAAAGCAATCCCAATGCAAAAGAAATTCAACGCATAGGTGATGATAGTGATGATCAAAGTAACAACAGCAAGACGGTTCCTATGAGCATAACGCAAAAACTTTTTTGCCATGATCAAAACCAGGAGCTCAAAAAAATGATTATAAATCTTCCGTGTGAGGCGGACATCAAGGAATTGTTAAAAGAAAATGAGAAACCCTTAAAGAAGAAAATCTCAGATGACTTTGTGTCTAGTAATCCAAATCCCTCATGTTTAAGCGAACTTTGGGAACAAATGCTTATAGCTCTCGATTCAACAGCAAGAACAATCGAAGATAGGCTTGGTGACAAAATTATAAATGAAATGAAAAAGTGTATGAGCATACTTGAAGTTCAAAAACCATCGTTAGAAGCCCAGCCAGATCGTCCGTTACAAATAGATGTTTCGAGCGAATTTAAAAGATGCTTATCTAATAAAGGAATAAATGTTGATGAAGTTTTAAGTGGACCTCACCAAGGCCAACAGTGTTGCCTGGTGCAGAATGAAACCATAGACAAACTGCTGCTCAAAATGGAATCTAGGGGTGAGCCACTTTGCTTGCCAGGAGTTTCCTTCCACAAAGAGTCAAAGTTTAGTAATTCAGAGCACATAAAACAGCCTGAAGTAGCGGATCCGGAAGAAAAGGAATTATCTATAACCATTTCTACGGAAACTGTGAGACCATCCGTACAGAAGTTGCGAATGTGTCATCGCCTAAAGGCTAGCGACACCTGGTTTTTCTTAAGAGAAAACGTCTTTGTTCTGACTAGTGTGCCTGTTTTCTTCTCTGTATTTATTATTATTTACTTGGTTATTATTTTTATAATCAATCCTTTTTAAAAGCGTTAACTTTTTATACCAGTTGATTTTGAATAAAATTACCTAAAACTCCAAATTTAGCTTCTGTTTGCTAAGGTTTAGAGTTAAGTGCGGAAAGCAGTCCTCTTAGTTCTATGAAATCCATAGCTCTCTATAACTTCGGTCAACTGGAAGTAATCATGGTCTAAAAGTACATCAATGAAAATTGTAGTAAATTTAAGAAGTATGATTTGCTTTCCCTAGGTCTCTGATAATTTCAGGTTAGTTAAATTGAAATCATTTCATTTGTGAGATGCGCCCTAGGAACTATAATTTAGGTCATCTATCTATAGACATAATAACGTTGTAGAAAGGAAAGAATCTGTACATTCGAGATATGATCTTAAAAACACTATAGGGCCCTCAAAATGAGCAGCAGAACACGTTTCTAAATTTTTTAGAGTTGGTGTCTGTCTGTTTAATTTTGTTTCTCCTCGCATCAATTGAAAACTACTGAACCAATGTTAATGCGGTTTTCACTAAAACGTGAACATAAACAGTGACCAGGTTTATGTATAATTTAAAATTAAGATATGATAATTAAAGGGTGGAAAAAGAGGGGTCAAAGTTAGTATGAAAAATAGTAACTGGATAATATTGAACTTGGTCAGTTGAAACTTTGTATAAGAACTCTTCGTAACAAATTAATTTATACCTATTTCAGAATTTATCTATTAAAGTTAAAATAACTAAGAGATCATCAAATTAGGCTAATCGTAGGTATGTCTTTAAAACCCTATTCGAGGGCCGTCGATTAATACATACCTGATTATAAACATCAAAGTTTTATTCTCCGTTTATTACATAGAAACTCCATACGAAGATTTTTCAAAATTCAATGAACAAAATTTTATAAAGAGGCAAGATAAAATTATTATAATTTATTATTGTAACAAATGTGATTTCATGATGATGTGGCATCAAAGAAAGGGACCACCATATCCCTCCCATAACTGGAGCAATCAAGACAAATAAGCTCGCGATCATAGACTAATAAAATATAAATATAAAGCCTGACAAGTTCCTTTTTAGCCCTCGCCATGTTGCGGATTTTCAGTGGAACTAATTTATTTAAATGGCAACGTTTTTTTTTGACAACGGACGTTGGAAGTCATTGAATGTCACCGATGTAAACAAATCGATTTTAAAATCAAAATGCCCAAGAAATTTCACCCCGATGCAAAAAACATTATTATAAATACATTCAAATGGTTGCGGCAGAAAAAGGACGAAGGATTCAGCAGCATTCCAATAAACAATGTTTTGAAATTAGTTGTTGACATGTCGGGTATGATATTCATAGTGCGATTGTCATGAATTGGTTAGCTTGGTACTAAATATGTATATTAATTATTAAATTTTATTTTTTTTCTCATTCAAGGCGTCTGTAGTGCTACAATTAAGAATATATAGCTTACTTTTAGACTTCGTTATTACTTAGGAAGTGAATATAGAAAATTGGAGTAAATGCTGCGAACACGTAAAAAAAATAGAAGACGGATATAGGACAAAAGGTCCTATAATCGAATCACAGACCGAAAGATTTATAATCGAGGTTGGTGGTCCTGAAAGTGACTCTTCAACGGACGAAAGTGAAAATACATCGGAGCCAGAATCTGATGAATATATGGATGTCGAATATTTAGAATCGGATTTTGACGGATAGGTAATTATTCATATTTAATTATCAACTAGACATGCTCTTCCGATTACATGAAAACATAGTTTCACAATCTACAAGTACTTAATTGTATATATCTCACTCGTTCTTGCACGATGCCAATACTCACTATCCCGACTATTCATGACGTACACGTATAATTGCCATATGTAAGCTGTTTGTAGCGACACTACATCAGGGCTAAATAGGAACTTGTCAGGCTATAAATTATAACAGAGTCTTTATGCAAGGAACGGCGGTTCAAATTTAGAATTGAGTTAACCGCGTCATGTGCAAAACCCTCGTTGGGCGAGTCCGACTCGAACTTGCCCGGTTTTGACAATAATTAATTAGACGGGGTAAGGTCTAATTCTATGGAACTTGCTAACTATGTAAAAAAACCGCCATATTGAAATTGTCTCTGAATGGTGAATTTACTAGGGATGGGCAATACTCCTTTACTTATGTCAAACCATATCGAATATTAAAATACCGAAAGTAAAAAACAAGTAGTTACTTATTTCTAATTTGTTTAATCACGATCTGAAGAAAAATCGGTACTTGAAGATGATATATCACCAGTATTTATTACAAAAGGTGCCGTTATATCATCTGTGAGTGTGATCAGCGTGAGTTAGGTAATGTGTAGGGGCCTTAATATATCGCCAACTTTAGCCACAACACTACCCATCATAGACAATTGTAGATTTTAAAAGAAACAAAAACGTCATCCCATGAGGTCCTAATAACCTAACTTATGAAACCATTTAAACTTTTAATGAAATATCCAAGTTAGAGTTATATATTTGGTGATTTTGTATTTTAAAGTAACGACCGTTTTGAATAGTTTATAGTTTCAATGGTGTTTGATGAGGTGGTGTGAAAATTCAAGGAGAAACAGTGACAAAACAAAGTTAAGTCTTTTGTTTACATAGTTAGCAAGTTCCATAGAAATACACTATAGAGAGATATAGCGTTCCAAAGTATTTAAGAAATTTATATGGAAATAGGGTTGTCCAAAACTAATCATAAAAATTAATTATAAATAAATTAGAAATTATCGATGTTGTCATTATAGTCATTAATCAACACAATGTAGGTATCAAATATAATTTTCCAGTTCTTGTTCCATTGATTTTCTTACACATCGCCGACTAACATTATCATACTGGTTAGAAATAGGAGCTTCTAGTGACTTAATGTTTTCTTTTGGTTGGAGGATTAGTGGTACAATACAATACAATACAAATACTCAAATAAACAAAACACAGAACAGTACATTTTTAACTATAGGTATACAACAGACGGTCTTTACACGCGGTTGTACAGAGCTGGTGGTTCACTTCAAAATATCGGTTTTCTGGTCTATTGGGGTTTATTTGGTGTTCTGTTTCTTTGGAAGAAATGTAAGAGTTGAATTTAGAAGACGGCTATTTATAATTTTTTGCCATAACGCTTTTGCGATTTCGAGCATTGGCAAGTTCTTTGCATTTATAAATAAAACGTTTGTATTTTTTTAATAAATCAAAGTCCCCGTGTGATTGCTGGGTTAGAATAGTGCCACTCCATGTCTTCCTGTGGATATCGTATGAGGTGACTAAGGGAATAAGGGCTTGTAGTACTGTTAGGCGATGGGCTTGCAACCTGTCACTAATGCGCTGGTAAACACTAGCCTAATTATGCAAAATGTGGTTACAGAGTTATCAACAAGTTTTTAGAGTTGTTGGTAATTCTGTAGCTCTGCCTACCCCACTCTGGGAATGAAGGCGTGAACGTATGTATGTATGAATATGATAATTAAATTTTTCATTGAAAAGTTAGTGACAACTATGTTATTATGTGAAGATTATTTCTATTATAAAATAAAATGCGACCATTAAGACACTGTTCCACAAATAAACAGTTTTAATTTTTGGTAAAAGCCTTAATTCTTTAATGAGAACGTATTTTTTTATTGTAAATTAATGGTCAGTTGGTCGAAGCAGTTGGACCACTACCCCGAAAGGATTGGATTTTTAATGTCTTGACAACATCCCTCAAAAAAAAACTATGCTCCACTTTTTGTATTGTAAAGGAAGTCCCTACATACTGGACTAAGTACCGAGAAGGGCAAAGAAACACTGAAAGTCATTATTCACAGCTTTATTTCATTTTAAATTACAACAATGAAGAGCGCAAATCCAACACACAACGCTTTATTACAAACACCTGATGCCACCACAAAATAGATACAGCGATTCGAGACATGATTCCTTATCATTTACAAACAGAGTTTAGCGAGCTAAACTGAGTTATCTAACGATATATTGAAATAAAAAAACATTATATTTCGATATTTCGCAATACATCGTTATAGCACAAGATCAAAAGAATGTAGGATATTTTTTGATCCTTAGACCGTTTATTTAATAGCTGCACACCTTTGTACCTTGTCACTTTTGACAGTTTGTGTGCACCAAAAAAAACATGACAAAGTGACAAAGTACTAAAGTGTGCTGCTACTTATAAGGTCAACCGGACCCGGTGTCAAGAATAAAATGACACGCGATTGTTATATGAAAAATTTCACTATAACATAACCTCTTTAATAAAAAAAAAACGAAATAAAAGTACTGTCTAAGCGTCGGTTGAAAGTGTCAATTGCACTTAAAGTATTGGCACAGTAGCTAGTACTAGTGCAGCTTAATATCTCTAAGTGAAATTACCACTTACATCCCTTGGCCACTTAATTATTTTAAGATTTATATGGCCACTTTAATCACATGTCGATACAACTATGCAAGGTATATTTTTTAGAAGTTCTCTATCTGGGTAGTTCTACTCGTAAGGGAATTTTCCGCGGCTCACCTTATTTTGAGTAGTTTTTGTAGGTAAACTATATTGTTTTACGATTGAAAGTGTACAACTAAATGGTTTCTAGTATGACACAAAAAATTAGCTCACTCCTAAATATATATCTTTCAAAAATTGTACTTTAAAGTGCCAAATTCTCAGTCTCCTGGCATGTCTCTCGGACGAAATGAAAGCTTAAACGGTGCATCATAATTTTATTTTGAGTATGTACTTAATATCTGCACTAAAATAGAAATGTATAATATATATAGTTTCAATGTTTTTGTCTAATTTTACCTTAAATACGAAACTTGTTAATAAAAAAGTGCATTATATTTTGTCTCTCGGTTTTTACCTCAGTCTCCTGCTACATCAAAATACGTTAAAATCAGTTTGAATTACCGCGTCTAGCGCGTTGCTGTTCGGTTTGAGTGTACGATCGAAGTGAAGTTAGCTTACAACCACTCGCGACCGTCTCGGCTCGCGGTAAGCTTAGTCACTACGTTGAGTTGCGTGAGTGAGTTTGTGCTGCGGCCAGTCAGGTTAACAGTATCCTGGTACGTATTTATTTAAAATTCATTGATTTCTATATACTTTTTTTGCATTCATATGTCGTAAATTCGTTAAATTAGAGTACAGAATTGCATAATTTCATTATTATATGTTGCATTGACGTAGTTATTGGCAAAAAACCTAAAATAATCTCAGTATCCTGTTCTCAGTCTCCTGGAAATATAATAGCCAGGAGACTGAGGATTAATCAGGAGACTCATCAAGGATCCGCACGAATAGTAATGATGGATATATTAATTACTGACTGGTATATTTATGTATTATTTGATTAGTTACATATTATTTATTTATCATAGTTATCATAAATTATTAAGCTGCGAATTTCGCCAAGCAAAAACTTCGATTTCTAACATTAAAACTTCATCATATTTTATTTTTTGTTTAAAAACAATCATATTTTTTACACTTTTCATCTTAAATTATAAAAGTTTAAAATTAAAAAAAAAATGTAAAATATGTGTAGGTAATATTGGAATACCTTATACACTTCATTATATTTTTTACAGAAAAATGGCAAAACCAAAAAGTATTACTAAGGAAGAACTGCGGACAGCGACTACAAATAATACTGTGTGTAGACTGGAGAAAAATATAATATTTTAATTTTTTAATTGGATTGAGGTTTATTTGATTTTTGTTTACTTAAAATTTGATAATCATGTTGCCATTTTCAAGTTGTTTAGAAAACTTGTTATTTTCATAATTTTATGCAAAGTTCCTAATATTATAATGATGAGACTGATGAAGCACTTTTAAGTTTATTTTTTTGAGTTTTGAACTCTGTAATTGATGTTAATGAATAGTGAGATTACTGTTAAGTTACAAATAATGAAACTATTGAAGGCTGATAAAACCTTAAAGATTTTGTACTAAATGTAAGTTCATTTAATTTTCTATAATTATAATGAAAACTTTGACAATGTTTGTTGTGTAGAGAATACAAAAAAAAAAATATTTGTTTTTTTTTTCAATTTTCCTAATTTTGTACTAAGTAGTACTAATTACTGTCAACTTGTGATAAGTAATTTGTGAGTCTTACAATAGAAGTGTTTCACAAGTAGAGAATGCAATTTAACCGGTTATTAGCTGTTTTTATATGAAAATAGCCGGTTAAAATCGGTTATAGCCGGTTATTTGCATTCCCTATTCACAAGACACTATTTTATGCTATTAAACTATTTTTATTAATAAAACATTTAAATAATTACAACGGTTTTTAAGTTCTTTTGTATCAATACTCAGTATCCTGTCCATAGCCTAAGTCTCCTGGGCCCATATTTTTTTTAAATGGTCATAAATATGGTATATTTTATTTTTTTGACTGGCCCGTTTGATATCAGTAATAGAACGACCTAAGCTAGGCGTCAAGCTACTTTTCTGACCTTAGATGCCAAAAAAAAGTTGTGCCAAGAATCATCTCATTTTCGTCCCTCCCGAGTAGAACCACCCATCTACCGAAATCCAAAAGAATAATTATAATATTTATGATTGTTACAAAAAAAAAAACAAAAGCAAATCCGGGCCAATTTTTTAGGTTATTTACCCTTCGAGTATATAAAGCTACGTAATAAAGCTAATGAATGAAACATACCTGAACGAATTTCAAAAATGTTGTTCGACGGTAGTTAAAGATTTAATAGAGACAACGTTTACCTTCTTCCATTGCAATGCTATAAATGTGAAGCTAAAATGCGATAACATTTATCTTCAATTAAACCTAGTCGGATTGATCAAGTTTTGAATATGTTGGAGATTGAATAACTGGGTCTGTACGTTTTTATTTCCAAGAAAATATTGGAAATAAACAAAGAAAATACAAAATCGGACACGTACAAACCTAGTTTTTCATAACAACTATAGGTATCATAATCAATCTTTCAAATCGATTTTCGCCCGGAGCTAAAATTGTATGGGAAAACTTTGACAGCTACGCGATTTAAACGTCGCGTCGGTCACAATCCTCTTAAATGGAAATAAAAATTAAGGACTTTCTGTTCTGTTAGTTCTTACCTAAACACAATATTTTGTAATTCGCCCATCTTGTACATTATAATTAAGAGAGAGGTCCTAACGTATACTTTGTATAGCTGTATCAATAAGGGATTAAATCAGACACATAACGTCGGTGAAACTGCAAAACCGCGTAAGTAACATTTTTAATAAGGAGCAAAATGCACCTTTTTAATAAGGTGTAAGGTTTATTTTTCTCTATCATAAATTTGTTAGTTACGCGTTTACAGTATCACTGGCGATAAAAGATGGAGTGGAGGGATAGAATCCGTTGATGTATCTTTCCAAGGGAGTCGTGGCTAGCCTGCATTTTTTTAGTTATTTCTGGTGTTATCGCGCTGATGTTCGGGTAGATTCTAGAATAATTTATCGCTTGTAGTTCGGAGATATTATTCCTGGGCTAGCACCAGGTGTCCAGATCTATCCAGGGTGAAGACGGGACGGACACGGCGGTTCCTGTTAATGAAACAAATTATCACGGATCAAAACACTGAAAAAGTTACCCCAGTTTTATGATAGTTGGAAAGTTATGTTGGGTCAGGGCAGTCTCTAAAATCTTCGCCGCCACGCGAAAATGACCTTAGGATACAATCTCTAACTTTTAAAATATTGTGTTCGTCCCACTTATTTCGCTACACAAAACCTAATGACTATTGGATAGATAATAAACCTTGATGTAATAGTGATCCCTTATTCAGAGATGATAACGGCTCAACCGATTTTCATGAAACCTAGCTAAGAACCATTTTTAGAAAACCTTCTTTCAAATAAAAATTTGTTCTCCCGTTTGAGTTAAGACAAACACACTGAACATAGCGGTTAAACTTATACTTTACCAACCCTCTTTTTACGTCGAGGGGTAAAAAAAAAGACTAAACTTACATTGTAATAATACGGCCTATCGAAATCATTTTAACTACGAGTAGTCGACATACCTCAGTTTGGCGCTTTTCCGCCGACCTCCAGCGACGGCGGTGGCCTCAGCAATGGCTGGCGCGTCCTCAGTTGTAACCTGAAATAAATATATCCCCATATTACAGTACAGTACCTGGGGCCCTAGACAAGATGCATTACGCCGAGTCGCTTTTCTATTCGTTTCGTTTTTAAACCAATCGCGTCACTGCTAGATCACGTGACTTTTCGTATTACGATCAGATTAGTAAAAAAAAAACGATAGTCTGAAATACTCGAGCGCGTCAGATTAAGATATTGGGGGTTGATTTTAGTGTTTTAAGACTAAATTTAACTAATCTGACGATAAGTCCTTGACGCCGCCAAGTTATAGGGTCGCGAACTTGTAAAAAAAAACGTTAATCCGGCATTCTCGAGCGCGATTTTTTTTTTTTTTGAAGAATATAATCTAAAACTTACTAAAAATACAAAATCTGCCGGTTTCCGCATGACCGGAAGTGTGGAGGAGCCATTTCGTCTTCCGACAAACGATACATTTTACAAAAAAAAAATTTAATTAAACAAAAAAGGTAATGTCTATCGCTTTATTGTCATTCTTAAATTCCCCGTTTTATCAAGGAGAAAGAAAGGAAAAAAAAAGAAACCAAAAAACCTTTTTCGGTCAGATTAAGAGAACCCACCAACATTTTGGTCAGATTAAGAAAATATGCTTTCACTAAACCTCCCCTATGAAAATCTGACGCGCTCGAGTATTTCAAAAATACTTTTTTTTTTTGCATTTTCATAAATTCATCGTAACTTATCGTCACGCCGAAATCGTCAGTTTTTTTAAAGGGAGCTTCCTTGGGGCCTACTTAACACCCCTTCCAAAAATCTGACGCGCTCGAGTAAATTTTTTTTTTTTGCATTTTTGACTACTTCATATGCCTACCCCCACCACGCAAACCGGCAGATTAGTATACCGTTGTTATCAGAGGCACTTGGGGCATACGTAGTATGAATATCTGACGCGCTCGAGAATGCCCAAGTAACTGTTTTTTTAACATTTTTGAAAAACCGTACACGCCAAACCCACCGCTAAAATGATTTTTCCCTTACGAGCTTTTCTTTTCGAAATTATTTTATCTTTCAATTTTGATAGGTCTCGACGGCGCCGTTGAATTACGCCATTTAGCTACCTCGCCTCCCTAACTATAAAGATTGATACTATACGACAAGCTGCTCATGTATACTCTCTTTCCCACTAAATTTCTTTACACTCTCGGTTGGTGAGTCACAACCAGGGGTCGTACTTTTGATGCCGAATGACGTCAAAATTATGAAATTTTACTCTGCTCTGTGCTTTACGGTGCTCAGCTTTCATTTGGCAGGTGCTTAGGTACGTATTAACTGGTACCAATAAGAACATTTAAAATTAGAAGCGTTAAAATAATTATAATTAAATACAGCTTAATCGCAATCAAAATACGGATCACGGCAGCATCACATTTTTTTTCACCACTCATTACTAAAAATTGCTAATTGAGACAATTTTCTTTCATGAATGTCAATGCCATATTGTATGTATGACTATTTAATTATATTATTTTTTATTACACCATAACATTTATTTTAAATGACAATGTTACTCCATATTTTTTACCACTGTCCTTCTCAATCATTTATTTCATTTACGTTTAGATATGAAGTAGATTTTTTTTTAACTTATTTGAACACGATTAAATGATTGACAACTAATGGTTAATAATTACAATAAAACCATTTTGAATCAACTCTATGTAGCGTGACGTAATTTTTGCGTCAACGGCATGTAAAATACGGGCCCTGCACATAACCTTGAGTCCCTGCGGACCCCGATGCAATGCGTAAATGCATTTCCCCAGCGTCGGGTGATCCTGAGGGCCACCCAAACTTTAGACTTTGTATTCTTACTTCTTGGGCGGGTTCCGAGGTCTGTGGCCGCGGCGCCGGCGCTCCATACACGGTGTTCACACGGGGCTGAGTCCTATAAAACACATATTTAAAATTGTAATATCTAAATATTCAATACAGATGACGTTGTTTACAACAACATTCTTATCAAAAACGAGCACATAGACTACTTAAAGTATCTGAGACCCATATGATAGATGAAACCCAATCTTTAGATGGCAATCCTAAGGCTGGAGAGATGGAATGCCTCTATGCTAATCATTTCTCTGGTTGTCTTATCCCCACACCTGAACACAACAATACGAACTGATGCTTGGCTACTCGTAACTATTTCTCTTGACGTCTCGCTTGAAATAAATGTTTTCTGTTTTTTTTACTTATCTTAAGTGACACTACAACCTCAACGAATAATGTTAAGAATGCAATCCTAAGACTGCACATGCAGTCGTTTAAGTTGGCATAATGCGACTTGTCTAGGCCCACAGATTTTAAAGTACCGCGCGCATTGAAATCACCTATCATGTCAAGTCTATCGTATAAGGAAAATTCTGCAACCCATTGGTACATTAACATTCTAGGCACCAGATCATTTCCAACTCATTCAATTGACCTCAAAACCCCATACGTTTCGACCTTAGTCGTTTTAATATATTCTCTCATTTATATTCTTCGATATATCTGGTTACGCTATTGACATAATAAATTGATTCGAGAAGCCTTCACACCCTTTTTGAACGTCCAAAGAGATTTTGATAGGGAAGAATTTGTTAAAATAGCTTATACATAAGCAGTGCTGATAGGAACATCGTCGCATATTTTCGGCCTGTTTTGTAGTCATAAGTCATAACGTGTCTTTTAAAATAAAAAAATTAACCAATGTTAATCGACTGTTAATTCATATATATAACTACTATGGCTCTGTCCTTTACACTCACCGTAAAATTAACTGAATAGCCATGTCATAATAACTCCCCTGTTCATAATACGGCCTTTAATATATGTATCAATATCTTGGTGACAGAGGCAAAGGAAAGAGAGGGGGAGGAAACTCGGGCTTAATTGAGAGCAATTAAACAGGATTGTAAGAGCATTGAACGATGCGTTGGCCTAGTTGGTAGTGACCCTGCCTACGAAGCTAGTGGTCCCGGGTTCGTTTCCCGGTATGGGCAAATATTTGCGGGATGGGCGCGAGTATTTGTTTCTGAGTCTTGTATTTTTTCTATGTATTGACCCGAAGAACGAGTCTAGGTCTTAGTTTGGGACTAGTTCAATTTGTGCGAGATGGTCCCCTGATATATTTACTTATTAGCTAGTTGATTTTGTTTTGTTAGGGAAGCCGTGTTTTTATTTCTAGAAAACTAATTGGTTTAAAATAATCGCTTTTAAAATTTACTTAATTCAAGAAGACGCATGCCCTTCCAATGACCTTCCGCAGCTTGTATGACATGATAAAACAGAATTGCAGTTTAGTCATGTTTTTTGCATTGTTTTAGGGTAGGGACGGAACGGACATTCAAACATACAAACAAACACTCTTCTCTTCATTCTCCTCATGACTGTGACTCTGTCGTAATAACTTTTTGTATCCGTTCCACGTTAAAATGAAATTTCATACACATTTTCAAAGATAATTAAATTCGCATTACAAACATTAAATGGACGCAGTTCTGCAAACTGGAACCAACCCACAGTATTCAGCATGACAGTTGACATTTTATTGCTAAATCTATGTGGGTTGGTTCCCGTTTGCAGAACTGCGTCCAAATCACTAATATTAAAAATGCGAAATTTTGTTGTTGTTTCGCCGACACTCATTTCATAGAACGTATCACTTAGCAGAATTTTCGTTTCATACAAAACTATTTTCTGCTGAACCCGTGTTGATTTCAGGATACTCTACAAGGGTAAACCGTGACAGTTTGTTACTACTTCACGCTACAATGGCTTGACAGATTTCAATGAAATGTATAATGGAAATAGCTTATACATAGGCCAGTTTTCATCCCGAACTCATTCCATAATGAAGCACTACTTTAATTTTTCCTAATTATGATTTTTTCATTCATTCATTCATTAAATCACGCCTGTTTCCCAGAGGGGTAGGCAGAGACCACTTCTTTCCACTGCTATGATTTTTTAGATTGAAAATTATTATTACAAGCATTCATATACTGACCTCGTTCCAAAAGCAGTAGCTACAGCGGTAGCCGTTGCTCCTCCATCTTCATTCGCATCCTCATTTTCATCCATCTGCTCAATCTCCACGCTGTTCCCTTGCTGGTTTACATTGAAGCCGCTCTGCAGCGCATTCTGACCTTGTCTCTGCCCTTGGGATTCAAGCTGCTGCTGGTAAAATTGGTCTAAATTCTGACCAGGAAGGGCCACTAGTTGACCTTGGGTGATGACGTTTTGTTGCTCTGGAGTTTGAGGAAACTGTTGGTAGACCAACTGCGGTTGATCAACTTGTGGCTGGTAAAGTTGTGGTTGGTATGAAGTTTGCGGCTGGTATGCAGTTTGTGGTTGGTATGCAGTTTGTGGTTGGTATGCAGTTTGTGGTTGGTATGCAGGTTGTGGTTGGAATGCAGTTTGTGGTTGGTACGCAGTTTGTGGTTGGAAAGCTTGAACCTGTGGGAAAATACCTTCGGCTTGAGGTTGTGGTTGATAAATATTTTGTGGTTGAGGTTGATAAGCAACTTGAGGTTGTTGTGGAATAATTGATTGCGGCTGATATACTCCTTCGGCTTGGGATTGATAGACATTTTGGGGTTGCGGTTGGAAAGCCAGCGGTTGTTGTTGTTGGAAAACTCCTTCAGCTTGTGGTTGGTACGCAGCCTGAGGTTGCGCTTGGTATATCAGTTGCGGTTGTGGCTGGTAAGCTCCTTGAAATTGTGGCTGGTAAACTTGAGTTTGAGGATTGACTCCATCTTGAGATTGTCTGTCTGAATCATTGTCATCACGCTCATCATCCTCTTGTTCTTGCTGCTTGGGTTGCGCAAAGGTATTTGGCTGAACCTGATTTACACTTTGCTGCTGTAATACTACATTCTGTCCCTGGATAGCAGGTACCGGTTGAATCAAAGGCTCATACTGACCGCTGATAATCGTTTGTAGTTGCTGCGGGTTTTGGATAAGGAAACCAGCACCTGAAGTCTGTCCTCGGATAACGTATGCCTGGTTTTGAGGGAACTGGCTTTGAATCGAAGCTTGTTGCTGAGCTAACTGCTGCTGAGCCAGGATCGAGGGTAAAACTGCAAAATGTGTCTGGGCATCGAAGCCCGACACCTGTTTCTGAGATGCGTCCTGTCCAGCTGTGAATGGAGACCTCAACTGTCCAAACTTTATTGGTTGTAGCTGCAACTGCGCAAGAGGATTTAGGAACAGTTCTGGGGGATATTCTTGTATGTTTTGTCTAGATACTTCCACTGAGACCTTTTGTTTTTCAGCGGTAGCTGGTGATCTGGCCTCGTCGGTTTCTCCCTCGTTCAGTTCGGATTCAGTTGTTGAAGGGTTCTGTGTCCTGAAGTCAGGTCGTGGTGTGAAGGAAGGCTCAGTAGGGTTGACGGTGGTGCGGGGAACGAATTGCCTTGGCACGTTGGTGCTTGAATGCCGGTTGGCTTCGTTCTCTTGTCTCTGGCGAGCGAACTCGCGGGCTTTGTCCTGTTGGATCTGGAACTAGGAGATAACAAAAAAAGGTTTATTATCTTTGTTAGTTATCACGTCACTATTACAATATTTTTAGGTTTAGTATTATGTCGGTTTAAAATCATTAACAATTTGGTTTCCCAATTTAAACATCACGTTAAAAGTGACAAGACGGTACTAAATTTTTGACGTTATTTATGATACCTTACAAAATTATTAAATCGTATCCTCGTATCTAGATTTGAGCAAGTGGTTAAGCATATTTTTGTCCGATTCCAAAATTCTCATTTGTTGGTGTAATGGAAAGCACTTTCACGATGATAACAGCATAGGATTCTGAGTTCAATTCCCAGACAGATCTCTTTTCCCATGTACTTACTTGTGCCTGCTGCTGGCTCTGTTCCAAGGTCTTAATATCGCGGTTGAACGCAGGCCCCACGTATTGCTGTCCACTGATGGGCGAGACCTGGAAGAGCGGGCGCTGCTCCTGTCGTGGTGGCAGACCCTGGACGCTGACGTCTTCCTCTGCATCAGGAACTGATGCCGGTGTCCGAGGATCGAGGGGTGGGAGGTAATTTGTGTTCTGGAAGTAAATAGTTTAATTCAATACTCCATTACAAGTGTGGAGCGTTAGCGTCTAGTTATAGACTAACTTATCTTTGTTAGTTGGAGAGGCTTAAAGAAGAAAAAGATACTTCATGTCATAAGAAAAATATAATGAAAGTGTGGGTGGGAGGAATACCACACAGTGTAAATAGAGTTGCTTAGCGGCAAAGGACCTCTAGTCGTAGCGATTCCAAAGGACTATATACCTATTAAAGGCCAGTTAGGTGTGACAATTTTGAATGTGAACTATCTTATTTTTATTATATTTCTACAGATGTACACTTTGGTCCTGAAAAAGCTTTTGTGCAATTACGTCCAGTTACCCGAATGTGCAAGTTTCCTCACGATGGCTGTCGTGGTTGGCTATTGTAAGAGCATCAATTACTACGCAAGGCACTCAGTCATGCGTGGGGAGAAGACAAATGCTGAAATGACTTCTATGACGCGTTCCATATTTGTCTCCGTTCATATGTGAATATCACATTCACCGAAGATCATACTAGCAAAACATCATAAATCATAACATCACACTCACAAAATACGATATTCGCATAACATGATATTTACAAATAGTCGGGTTTTGTTAAGAAATAGTAGGTAGGTTTACGTTATGTTAGATTTATATTAGGCCCGGAGGGCCAAACTACCAAGAAATAGGAGCTCCGTCGACACTGTCTGATTCATGTCTTAATAATAGTTATGTTTTGCTAATGTGATGTTTTGCTTATATTATATTTCTCAAAATATCATGTTTTGCGAATATGATATCCAACGAGGGAGGGCTCAGAACCCACTATTAATCAGGTGGCCTGTATGCTTGTTTGAATTCTCCGTACCATAAAAAGGTACCCGGCGATTACTAGATTTCTTCTCGTAACCTTGCAATCCCTAATCAACAGAGCATCCATCCACCAGCCTCCGAAACTTTTGGATAACCAGTTATTTCCCAGTTTCACACATTGAGTACCCAACACTACCACTATTTACCACTGAAAGCACTTACTTGTCCACGCTGAGGCAGTTGGAAGGTGGGCCCCGTAGGCCTCCAGCCGCTGGGCGCGTAGGGCGCCGGGGGCTCCGCTACTGCCCAGCCGATCAATAACACTGCCAATAGACCCTGCAAATTGAATGGCCGAGTTCTTAAGTGTCAAAAGAAACCAAGTTCCATGCACATGGAGACCCAATCCAACATGCAAACGCTACTGACGTTTTTTCTTTTCTGTCACAAAAAAAAACGATAAAACACGTGGTCAACTGTTATTCGATACATTTTGAGCGATGAAAAAGAAATTTGTTATTATCGTTTGCATCTTAGCTAGGGCCCAAGGACAGCGCTGTAGCAGTTATAATTTTTTATGACTTGGAAGTGAATACAATCCTCAACCATGGTGCCGCAACCAGGATCGCTAACTCTCGAATATATCCCTTTCTAACTAGTCTGTTATGATAAAGACGCACTGAGCGACAAACGAGAATATATAAGATGCACTAGCCGTACCGAGATTGAGCGCTGGGGTTTTATTAAAAGTATACCTCTAAAGAACACACTTATTAAGCTAAGTTGACCCGTGAAAAAAGCTACGTATTTGTGCGTGTCTCGGTCATTCTGCTGCAGTGCAAAGGTTGTCAGTAAAATCGCCTAAAAAGTAAGGTTATCATTACTTTCAATTTATTTTGCATGTCATAGAATAAGGTCGGTAAGGTATTTTTGTCAATTTGAAATTTCCTTGTGACAAAGGCGGCATTTTCGTTTAATTAAAAAATGTGTCAAAATTAACGCTACATTTTGTTCACTTTTTATGCGCTTTTTTGTTTAAACTATAGAAAATTGAATAGCAATATTTTTTATCCTTTTTTTGTCCCATCTCATCCAGTCATAGTGCAAGTAACGTCAACACGCCAGAGGACTAAATTAATTGAAATGAAGAATAATTTATAATCCAACTCCGGTTCCTTTCTACGAACTCAAAAATAAACGTTTGATTAAATAAAAATAAAACTTGACGCGGTTAAAAATTACAGAACCGCCAAAAATGTCATAATAAAAGTAGCTTTAAAAAAACGCCATACACTGAAGCTAAACAAATAATGAAAAATCACAACGCAATTATGTCAAAACTTATTTATCATTATCACTTAATGTCACTTCAAAATAATCAATTATTAAATAAATAAATAAAAATATTTATATTTTGATATCATACATTACATGCAAACTATTTAAAACACTTATTTAAAAGCCTATATTCGTAAAAACAAATTGCTAATTATCCAAAATAAAACAAAAGACGTGTTATCACCTTCATTTTCGTCCACTTTCGATTGCCCGTGCCGCGCGGGCGCCTCTTTTATAGACAATACTATTCACACTTATCATTCCTGTCTCGGACTAATTCGACCTTACCGACATAACCTCAAAACAACACCTTCAAACCTTAAAAACAAACAATAATAGACCTACCATCCTCATAACAAAGACCACTATAAATTCTTTGAAGTACCAAGATGTTTTTGTCTCTGGAAAAAGGTCTTTTATGATGACGCGATGGATGGTATGACACCTTTAGATTGATTTGTATTCTGTGGTCGGTCCTGATTGGTAGGTTTAAATGTTTGGCACGTTTGTTTTGTCTGATTTGTGTCTGTTATGTCATTGATAATAATATTACGCTAGTGACAGTATTTTGCATATTTTGCGTCGATATTTGGGTTATTATTTAGAGCATCCACCGGTACAGTCACTGATAAATTAATCACACAATATCTGATACATCTTTATTACTAGAGGCATAAGAGCGTGCCAGATATTTTTGAATGCAATTTTGGAAAATATATTGTGCGTAACTGTATCTGCGGTCTAAGGTAGTCAAGTTAGGCATAGATTCTTAAGCAGGAGAAATAGTACATTATTGCCTAGGCTCGGAAAGTGGGGAATTGTTGGGGAATTGCCTGACGAGGTGTTTGGCGGGCCGAGCCTTGGCGAGGCAATCCGGGTCAGGCAATCCCCATTTCCACCGAGGCATATATAATGCTTTTCTCAAAAAATGCAAGGAAATGATACAAATACATGATTACAAGTATTTGTAAAAAGCTTTGGACAAATTCAGAGAATATTTTTTTGAAAACTACCTGTATTAAGTTACACTCACCAGCCAAAATACCACAATACCCATTAAACAAATTGTTAATAAATATAACTTCCTCAACTCCAAAAACACTGAATTAATTTCGTTGTAAATAGCTTGTAGTGTTTTGTTGCTACTAAACCTAGATCAAAAATAGGCAGCCTCTTTCCGTCTTCTTTCTTCAAAAGAAAAGCCGTTCCTTTACGAGCATGTTTAAGAGAAAACCTATTATTTAGTAAAAAAACAAGGTGATCCTGGTGCTGCGTCGCTTGAATCCATCACTTTACCGCAACGTTTAAACTCCAGCTTAATCTCCCGATTTTCCGCATGCTTTTCGCGATACATTGCGTCGCTGCAATAGCTCTCGGATCAAAAATGTTTTAACGACCCGTCAATGGATTGCTACAAGCATGGGGCTAACGACCAATGAAACTAGGCCTTTAGCCATGTCGTCGGTCCACCTTGTTGGAGGTCTACCTACGCTGCGTCTTCCGATACGCGGACGCCAGGTTAAGTCAGTTTTTGAAAGTACCTACTCGCTAGCGAGTCGAATGCTCTCTATACGAATATTGCGAGTCCTGCAAGGGACAGAGCATTCGCTAACGAGTACGTTAATTATAACCCATGGTAAGGGTACTGAAGTATCAGCCATTTTGAATTGTTTACTCGAAACGCTTAAGCGCTTTTCTGCAAGTCTTCGGCGTGCGAATAGTTTTCTACATCGTACGGCAGAATACAGAACAGAATGCACGTCAAAAGTGCCACTTGACTAGCCATTTGTATGGATTATGTCATTGTGACAGCTCTGAGCGTTTTTCTGTTCGTTTCGAAATATTGAAGAAAAACGAAAACAAGTACAGGGTGGACCATAAGTAAGTTAACATTTGAATTAGCCGCTGCGTCTATTTGAGCGGGAGGGGGGGAGTGCGTGGTATGTCAAATGAAAGAGCGGCCATTGGGGATTTAGTAAGATGGCGTCATTCACCGGAGAACAACGTGCGTTTTGTGTACGCGAATATTACCGAAACCGCGATTCTGCAACCGAGGCCAAGAGAAAATTTTGTTATCATTACAACATACACAATGATAATTTTGCCCCGTCGGCTCATATAATAAAAAAATGGGTTCAGAAGTTCGAAACGACGGGTTCGACACTAAATATGCCACGATCCGGCCGTCCAAGGACGTCACGTGACCCTGAAAACGTGGAGCGTGTTCGAGCGTCTGTTCAAGGTCAACCTGGTCTCTCAACTCGGAAGCGCTCTACTGTCTTAAAGGTATCGAGATCGACTTTAAACAGAATTTTGCATGATGATCTACACCTGCATCCGTATAAAATTCAAATTATACAGGAATTGAAGCCAGGTGATTCTGATAAAAGACTGGCTTTTGCTAACGAAATGCTTGGGAGGTTTCAGAACTTCAACAACATTATTTTCTCAGATGAGGCACATTTTCACCTTAATGGATACGTTAACAGGCAAAATTGCAGGTATTGGAGTGACACTAACCCGCAACTTAAGAATCAAAGACCATTGCACTCGCCCAAGGTCACTGTATGGGCGGCAATATCTGCCACTGGAATCATTGGTCCCTATTTTTATGAAGATTGTCGACAACGTCCGATAACTGTAAATACAGTGCGTTATGTCGAAATGTTGCAGTTATTTTTTGCTCCTGCACTAAAAAAAATTAAGGGCTATAACAAACGGACTTGGTTTCAGCAAGATGGTGCAACTTGTCACACTTCCAATGACGCTATTGCCGCCATCCGGGAAATTTTCGGAGAAAAACTGATTTCCAAAAGAGGTAACATTAACTGGCCACCTCGAAGCCCAGATTTATCCCCATTAGATTTTTATCTTTGGGGATATCTCAAAAGTAAAGTTTATGCCAGCAACCCGAGTTCCATCGAAGAATTAAAAGAAAATATTCGCGACGAAATGCAAGGAATTCCCCAAAACACTCTACGGCAGTAATGGAAAATTTCCGATACAGGTTACACGAGTGCCAAAACAAGAAAGGGCTACATTTAGATAATGTTGTTTAAAAAAAATAAAACCCCAATGTGTCTACTTTCATTGTAAATAAACATTTTTATACTGTGCATCTGTTATATTATTAATAATGACATTTTAAATGTTAACGAACTTTTGGTCCACCCTGTATGTTGGCTAGCCACTTAGCTATTCTCTTCGATAAACCACGTGATCAATTTGTGATCTCATACATTTGAAGGCGATAGAACAGAAAAACGAAAGCGGGGTTTGCATTTTGTCTGGGCCCCCTGTTCTGCGAGCGATGTGCCCTGCGCACTGCCACTATGACGTAAATAAATCATTGCATTGCAAAATGTAATTTTATTAACGGTGAAATAATGTTCAATAAAATATTTAACATTTTAACTGACACCTCTCTTGTATTCTGAAATCAATAAAAATGCGTGCAGTTAAAAAAAAAACGGAAAATTTCACACAAATTGATCGTCCCAAACTAAGCTCTAGATATCTAGGCTTCTACTATGGGTACTAGATAACGATAAACATAGGTAGGTTACTGACTGATGGTTAATAAATACTTGTGTAGGTATAGTCCAGGGCATAATATCTATACAGCCATCGCGTCAAACACGGACCTTATTGCCAGTGGCATAAAAGTGTATAGATAATTATGACGTCTTGGGAACGTATATATTATATTTATGCCCTTGACCTTCCAGCCTCAGGATAAAATTCGTGTTCGAACCTAGGACCGCTAGCTTCGAAGGCAGGGTCACGTCACAAAGAGTTTTCCTAATTTAAGCCACGGAACCCTAAAATTACCTCAAATAATTCCTAACGCCTGAACGTTATATCTCTCCAGGGCTCGATGCGAACAAACTCGCGGCATCAAACAGGCATTAACATATATTTCGCAAAAAGTTCTTGCCTGAACTTATGGCAACTTGCGAAGCTTTTTTAAGAAAAGGCAGATCAAGGCCTCTATTGTACACGGTAAAACAATATTACTTTGGACGTGTTATGGTACTGTTATTATTTCGGCCGGTAGATATTACTGTCAAGTAAGTAAATAAGAGCTAACGAAAAACGAATATTGGAAAATAAATAAAGTGGGAAAATAAGCTATCAAGAAAAAATATAGTGGTAAAACATGCGAATGGTACAAACGGTACTTGGAAAAAAACGATTTTCAGGAATTACAGTACATACACACTCCATACATCTGCTACTCTTTAGTCCATAAGAGTAAATAACTCTGTAACAGAAATTCTGCCCTCTTAAGCTAATACGCAGTAAGTCAGATAAAACTGCTGTAGCAATATCAACCTTATTACTAAGAGAAGAGAACTAAAACTGCTTTGGTTATTGATTTTGGGATACCCATGGACATGTTTCTCTAATAAGTCGATGGTAAGTAATTGTCTGAAACTCCATATTGGTGAAAAACATCTTTGTAAGGCGTGAAAGCAATTAAATAAGCGAAAAAATAGAATAAAGCCCAACGTGGCCAAAGTAACCATACTACTTAATATTATAAATGTCAAAGTGTGTATGTTTGTCCGTCTTTCGAGCTTCGACCACTGAACGGATCGAGATGAAACTTGGTACACCTATTGTTTAGGTCTTGGAATAGGACATAGGATAGTTTTAATTTCGGAAAATTGGACAGTTCCAGAGGGAGCAGCTATAAACGACTTCTACGTGGACGGAGTCACGCGAAAGCTAGTAAGTACCTATATGAATTATTGTAATTGTTTAACCGTTTACTTTTAAATTTATACTGCCGTTTAAATGTAACCGTACGAGTGGTGAACTTTACAGTCACTCTTTTCTGCATCCAAATGTAGCTATTTTCCCATTTATTACCTAAACCTTGTGTTAGAAACGAAATAGGACCTCGAATATTTACGAAGCGTTGCTGCCAACTGTTACAACGAATTCGCTGGAGTGTTGCCAGACGTTTGACTCATGGCTTGCTGCGCAGTACCAAAAAGACGCAAGTGCATTTACCGTTCATATCAGCACACTTTTCTCCGACTGTTTAGGAAGGAGGGTATATTTCGACTGTATGTATGTAAGTATCTATTGGACGACGCATTGGCCTAGTTGATAATCTTCCTGCCTACGAAGCTAGTGGTCCTGGGTTCAAGTCCCGGTAAGGGCAGATATTTGTGTGATGTGCGAGTATATATTTCTCTATATAAGTAAGTTTATCGTTGTCTAGTACCCATAGTACAAGCCTAGAGCTTAGTTTGGGACTAGGTCAATTAGTGTGATATTGTCTCCAAAATTTTTTTTTCGTGTCCTGTATTAGTTTCCCACAGCTGGGCAAAGGTCCCTTGATCACCATAAGTCCCTATTAGGTGCCTCTTTATTACCCGACTGCGTCAGAAGGAGGGTTTTTTTTATTTATTCTTTTATTTGTGATGTATAAAGTTCAAAGTGCAGAGTATCGTTGCTTTCTCTTTCACTCACAGGAGTGTCATAGGTACAGTAGGCTGCAAAAGTGCATGGACAGTTCGGAAACATAATGCTCTGAGGCAAACTGACGCCATCTATCTGCTCGTAGTAGTTCAACAAGATCTTACTAGATGGCGTTGTTGCAGATAATGATCTAAAAATATGAAAAAAAAAGCGCACACATCAACCAAACATTTTTTCTTTATTTCATAGATTTTATATTTTAGTTTTAGTATAATAGATGATTTTTAAGTAGTTTCAAACTATTAGTAAATTTCAAACTAAGAGGTTAAATTTATCAAAAACACATTTCATCCACGATGTGGAATCGAACCCGGGACACTCGGGGTTCTGAACGTTAGCGGCGTTATGCCATCGGGCCATCGAACCATTTATTATTGGGTCGAAATTAATTACCAGTTTATTATGATTTGCTTATTTTCGCATGACACAGAAACACGTTAAGTATTAATACTAGGAGGGTAGACTAAAGATTTATAAATACCAGACTGATTATTACAAAGACTTACGCTCGTTCGTTCGTTAGCTGCTCAATCAATTGCCTTTGTTGTGTAGATTTACTTTCGTTGAAATTTCCTTAAAAAATGACTTCTCGTTGCAATATTGACCTAGTCAAAAGATCGCAAATAATTGCTTTGCACAGTGAAGGCAGAAACTTGTCAGAAATCGCTAGAGAAACCGGAGTTAACGTAAGTAGTAATTTTTTTGGTCAACTTTTTACAAAATAATTTCGATTTAGTCTTTATTCATTTTATTTTATATCTTTAATTGTTATTATAAATGTCTGTTTTTTTTAAGAGGAAAACTATTGTTTTATGGGTACGGCGGTTTGAAGAGGAGGGATCTTTGCTACCCCGGCAAAGAACGGGTAGACCACGACTCATAAGCACACCCCAGCGTCAAGCCATGGTGAGGGAGTATGAGGAAGATGGATTTAAACCAACAACCCACTACGCTGGTTTATTCAATACGAGTGCGGATACTATTCGTCGTGTTCTTCACAGTGAGGGTCTGCATCATCGTATCGTAGGCATGCTGTCAAACCCTTGCTAACAGAAAGCCATAAAAGAGCAAGGTTCGCTTTGGAGTATTCAAATTTTGACTGGAGTAATGTCATCTTTACAGATGAAAAGACTTTTAAATCGAGCCAACACGGACGACTAAGCTTGTGGCGCCGAAATAATAGGTACTCGGTATAATGACAATCATGTAGTGCCCAACATGGAATCTGGTCGTATAACCGTAAATATGTGGGGATGGATGAGTGCGGCTGACCCAGGAGAACTGGTTAGACTTCCCAGTCGAGCGAACAGTGTTCATTATGTAGAAATGCTGGAGGACACCATGTTGCCCACCGTTCGCAATGTGTATCCAGAGGAGGAGTTACCGGTGATAACGTTTGTGCAAGATAACTGTCCCATACACCGTTCACGAAGTGTGAGGGAGTGGTTTGGTCAGCACAATAATATTAGGGTTATTCCCTGGCCTTCAAGGTCACCGGATTTAAATCCAATCGAAAATTTATGGGATATTATTGTCCAACGTTGGGACCACCAGAATGAGCGAACTCCGAAAGCCTTAGAAGACCACTGTTTAAACATTTGGGATAGTATTCGTGGTTCCAATCTGTGTCAGAATATTATCGGTTCAATGCGTGCTCGAATGCAAACTGTAATCGAACAGAGTGGGAGATATACTCGTTATTAAAGTTTAGTATATAAGTAACTCGAGTGGACGACTGGAGATCGGGTTAACGTAAGTAATTATTACAAAATTGAATATTATTTTCGCTCTTTTTGCGTGTCTATACTATTTTGTGACCATACATAATTGTCTTATTTTAAATATTTACGGTCAAACAAATTACACCATTTATACACGAATTTTATTTTTTTATCTATATATAAATATAACCACCTGTTTCACAATCGGCAAGTAAAGCATATTAGACACATCAATTTAGCCCTTTCTCTTTCTTGCACTTTAAATAGACAAGAAGAGACAACTTTTAATGGCGGATAAATTTACTTGTCGATTGTTTAACAGGCCCTAAGAGATCAAAACTGTATAACATAGTTAACATAATGCGTTTGACTGTTAAGGTAACCCGATCTCTAGTAAAATTTTTTTTTGTTAATAATTACTTTGTTATTGTGGTGAAACTTCAATCTCTTTCCGATTTCGGAAACGAATACTTAAGTTATTACCTCAATAATATGTTAGGTAGACTAAATTAAAATGTTATTATGAGAAATAAAGTTTTTTCATTTCAAATAACAAAAGTTGTTTCATTTCTTGAAAATGATAATTATTTAAAAAGATAATACATTAATATATTATGTGAAACAAAATTAATTAAAAAAAGAAACAGGTGGCAAAAGGCAGACCCGATCTCCCGACCTACGGAGAAGACGCGTTTCTAAGCAAGCTGTCAACTAACTCGGTCAACGATCCTTTAGTTTAACTGGCGAAATTATCGATTGTAATACTGAAACGTCATAAAGTTGTAGCAAACGACAATTGAACTAGCTCAGATAACAACGCCATCTAGGTGGTTTCTTACGAACGTCACCTCACGTGTTCACAGGATTATAGACATTAAGGTGTCCATGCAATTTTGCAGCTGACCGTACGTTAAATATAACCTCCTCTGCCCTGACCTGGTGGTGTAGGTGTTAACGGGATTTCAAAGTTTGCTTTTTCTATACTTGTTACCCAACTGCATAGGGGGTGGGGGGTCAGTCGTAGATGACGTGATACGAAGAGCATGATCTACCAGTGAAGCGATTAGTTTAAAATCGTATCGAATAGAAACGCTAGTTAGCGTAAAGCATCTTAAGCCTTTGGGTCCAATTGTAAAACCAAATATTCATTCGGATGGGTTATTCCCACCTGTTACCACCAATTTGTTACCACTAAAGTACTCGGTGGTAACTACTGGGAATAAAAAATCCCAGCTGTTACCATCAAATATTTTAAGTGTTGTTATCACCAAATATTTTAGTGGTAACAAATGGGAAAAATATTCCCACTTGTTACCACCGAGTACTTTAGTGGTAACAAATTGGTGGTAACAGGTAAGAATAACCCATTCGGATCAGCGCGATTTGTTCCTGGGGTGTTATTTTCTTTACCTTACCACTTTTCATTTAAACCGGCGAGTTTAAATAGTCCCGCCAAAGCGTACAAAACATTTCAGCGCGTGTATTCTCAATTAGGCAGCAGAGTCATGGATGGGAAGAAATGAATCAAGCTACTAAATGTAAAAGTATAATTAAGACTCTCCAATCATATTCTTCCAAGGGCTGCCTTACATAAGCGTCAAGGTCGCACCTATTCCATTGCGATGCGCATCTCGTCGAGGTCGGTGCTGCGCGTGCGACGATTTGCATGCGGCCTTATTGCTCGAAACCAATAGTTTTGGCCAATCATCCTTCTAGTAGTTTTTTCCGTCTTCAAATGGTGAAATTACAAAATTATTATGAGAAAATACTAGCATTTGCAGACTTAGGATTATTGCAGTCTCCAGATTGTAGTCTAGAGAATGCAAATGTCTGTGTCACAGATCCCATTTACCATCAGGTGGCCTGTGTGCTCATTGTCTTTAAAAAAAATGGCAACTACCATCACATTTAGCAACAGTTTTAGGGTAAAAATTGGATCATGTTGTCATTTTCACGAATCACCTCCGTTTTTTTCTTCTCCCAAGTCTTTGAGCATGTTACAACTGAAAATAATACTCCATAATATAAAAACGAAACAGTTTCTAGGTACTTGTTAGACTTTTACGGCTAAACCACTAAACTGATTGTAGAAATTAGTATGGAGATAGGGTGGGCTTCTATTCTAAGCGGTAAACAACATTTCGTCTTTGACCTGTTATAGTATTGTTTTAAACCTGGCCGATATTACTGTCAAGTAAATAAGAGCTATCAAAACGTTGACAGTACGATAACAGGTCAAATACAATATCGTTTTTACCGCCTACAATCTCGGCCGGAAGAGAACATAGGATACTTTTCTTTCTTCTCCTCGTAAGGCCCATGTCAAATCCACTTGACGTAATTGCCCCACTTACGTAATAACCCAGCTTGACCTTATATGTATTTGTTTCGGGAAATAAAATAAATGGGTTCTATATTAACCCACGAAGCCTAAGAAACTAACAGTCCTGGGTTTCAATGATGGTCGTAGCAAATATTTGTATGATGGGCCCCATTCTTTGTTTCCGAGACTTGGCTATTTTCTATGTTATATTATAAATGACCGCCACAATCGCCTGATCTAACTCCGAAGGATTACTTTATAAAATAGTTTATTTTATTAGAAAAAAAGCCAGTGCAGCAGATAATTCCGAAAATTTCATTTTATGCGGAAGATATATAAGTATTTATTTCTCTGTTTATCGTTGCCTACTACCCGTAGTACAAGCCTAGAGCTTAATTTGTCTAAGGTTGTCTCGCGATAATTATATTAAATAATAGGTAATCAAATCGGTGTCCTGCCGTTTGACCAAAAGACATTTGGCAAAATTACACTTGACAAACAACGTCTTGCAAAAAAATGTTAAGTCAATTGATCATTTTACTACTAGTCATTTTACAAATGACTTATTTTTCCAAATGATCAACAGTTAAATTTACATTTTACGAGGAAGACGTATCAGGGCATAACCGACTCGGATAGGTTAGGTTAGAAGGCAAAGGCGGGAGCTTGGCTCCCGCCTTGGCCTTCGAGGTTGTTTTTTTTTCTGCCCAGAAATAGGTAAACTAATTGCTAAATGATCAATTGCTAAGTGAGTTTTTGTAAGATGATACTTTTGTCAATTGTCTCGTTTGCCAAATGATCATTTGGTGAAACGTTGTTTGTCAAATGACTATTTGTCGATAATTTTTTGGTCAAACATTAGTGAACCAATCAAATAATTTATTACTTAATATTGTAATCTTACGATGACAATTCCAAGGCTTCAAATGCGTTGCAATCCCTGATGTTAATTATTACTTATTCTGTGCTCTGCTGATGAGTGCTGAACTGATGACTAAGATGGAATGCCATGGTAGGTCGCATAATAAATAATAAGATCACACGCGTGTTTTAATGCCTTCTTATGTATACAGTCGCATATCTGAATCTATCTACATACATACATAACTAACGTAAGCTTTCTACAATATGTGAGAAACCTGTATTTGCGGTTGCCCTGTATCTTAATGATTTCATTAAAGTATCGGTCACCGATACTTTAATGCTTACAATAATGAAAGGCATTTGCGTATCGTTTCTGAACATATTGTAGGGAAGTTATGTTATGATAATGGATGTAAATAAAACAATATACCCAATATTTCTTACTTTTGAATGGTGTGAACTAAAAATCACGGAGACAGTTGAAATGTTTAATAACATCCAATGCATGTGATAAATATGAAGTATTGTATACCGGTGGGAAATAATTTTAGGGTTCCTTGGAGCATTTGCTTTAAGGCATCATACCTATTAGGGTATCAAAATCAGTTTTTAAACTATATCGTTCAGAGGATTGTGAAGCTAAAAAAATCCATACAAAATTCGAAAACGTTTGTCTACCCCTAAACCTAGCCCGATTTTTACGATATTTGAATATGTTGTAGATATAATGAAAAACCACGAAAATACTTCTTAGAAAGACACATACATACATACATAAACTCACGCCTTCAATCCCAAAGTGGGGTAGGCAGAGCTAAAGAATTACCAACAACTTTTAAAACTTGTTGATAATTCTGTAACCACACTTTGCACAATTAGGCTAAGATGTTTACCAGCGTATTAGTGACAGGTTGCAAGCCCATCGCCTAACAGTACTACAAGCCTTTATTCCCTTAGTCGCCTCTTACGACATCCCCGGGAAGAGATGGAGTGGTACTATTCTAACCCGGCAACCACACGAAACGAAAGAAACGAATTTAAAAACCAAAAAGTAGAAAGAAACGTACAGATCGTCTAGTTCTTTATAATAACAACGTGTAAAGGCAAACTGCATCCCTCATTTAATCTTAATATCATCAATGATATTTTATATTTAGACTCGTCATTTGCGCGCAAAAGCGTTCCTCTAAAAGGAAGGTAGTTTACCTTACTAATGTTTACTTGGATCGCGGCCGCTGACACGCTCGCATCAAAAACAATACAATTTTACTTTTAAAAGACAGAAATATATTTCATAAAAAATGCCGTCTTGTGTTTTTCGAGGCTGCCGAAATCATACTGTTACTGTAAAAGAAAGAAAAGATGTCTCATTTCATTCGTAGGTAAGTACCGTAAATATTTTTTTTTTACATCTTGTCATAATTTGTTGAATTTGCACCGGCGTAACTAGCACCTGACATGAGATACACTATTAGATATGGCGTGAGTGCGATAAAGACGGGTAGCTACATGGCGGCCGTGAGCGAGCACTCGTCTTGGCGAGAATGGCGAGCAAATTGAAACATCTATTTATCTCTTTCTATCAATAGCGTTCGTTATGAATTGCCGCCTTTGTTTGTAGAAATATGGTAACGTAGCAACTGTCAGTAATTGACGACGGGTTTTTAATGCGTTTAACGTATCTAAATATAAAATATCATTGAATATCATACGGAACCCCTGCAGCCAATCCAACTCGTGCTTCACGTCTCCCTAGCTGAATGTTAACATTCGATCGGGTGTCAAATGCACTCTGTCTGTTCAGTGCTTCCACAGCCGTTATACGGAGCTCTAATAGTTAATCTAACTATTTAATTAATTAAAAACGATATTGTAACACCAGTGTTTGGCAATGTTGACGTCACACTTAATGGTAAGTAACAAGGCAAGATAACTGTTGACTATTGAATTAACTTATATTAATAGTGTGTCTTATAGTTAATCTTTTATTTAATATATTATAGGTACTACGATTAAAAGTTAAAACTAAACTTATTTAAATTAAAATAAAACTAAGCTACTCAAATATTAAAAATGTAAATAATAATCACCACTATAAAAAGAACACCCCCTCTAGCAGGTCCACTTGTTTACATTATATTTGAGTGACGTTCATACAAAATAGAATTTCAGCAGTGTACTTATTAATTAAATAAGACTTATTATTTTAACACCTTTTGTGTGTTAAAAATAATTGTAATAGAACTATACTGCTGTACTCCTATTTTGTACGGTGACTTGACTGACAAATATTTAAAAAAAACGGTAGTACTACGAATTACCTATACTTATTTATTTATTTATTTTATAATGTGAACTTTTGTCAATTTTTTAAATTTTCCTTACTTTTTCAGACATATAGTGTTTTTTTTTTAGCATATTCAATTTCCCTTTAGAGTAAAGATAACAGCTATTGGTTTATCGTTTTTTTATTTTATAACTCCTTCTATGATAGTCCTTATTCTTAGGCAAAATCCAGATTAAGGAATAGTAAATTAAACGTCTTTCTAAATCTGAAACGAAGTATAAGTAAGAAGGCGAGGTTTATTTTATTTGAAAATATGTTTTAAATAGCAATAAAACTTGTAATAATAAAATGCTTCAAATTAGATCCTTACAAAAGGCTATTATGTATTTCGAATAGAAATGTAAAAACAAGAATTAACTTTAAAAATACGCATAGGTATCATTTCAATAAGCAATAATTATTGTTTTACGCATTTTTAAAAATAAATTATTATTAGTATTGATGTTGATTTCATAATTAGCTTATCGGTCGGAAAGTTGACTGAGACGACACGATAAAAACGAACTTTTCCCACAAAAAACGACGGCAAAACATTATTCACTACATATGTACTAGAAATTGATTGTTATATTGTTTCTTGCCCGCAGACCGTGCTAGAGCTAACGATTGCTTTTATTATCGTCGTGGTCCATGCTAGGCTGCACATGGAAGTCAGTCCACAGGCACAGGTAAGTTAACTTTTTTTTCATATATAATTTTTAGTGATCACTTCTCAATTAATACGAAACTCGCCGCAAGAAACGCCCACCCTCAATTTCTCCAAGAACCCATCGTCAGATCCTGACAATGAGACCAACTAGAAATTAATAGTACTTGCGGGAGGACCTTGTGCAGGGTCCGTCCGGGTTGGTGCCACCATCTTATCCATTAACCTACCGCCAAGCAGCAGTGTTCGCATTGTTGTGTTCCGGTTTGGGGATTAGAAAGCCGGTGAAATGACTAGCATAGAGGCATTCCATCTTAGTCCTTAGGGTTGGCAGTGCATTTGCAGTCTTGTGAATGCGAATGTCTGTGGGTCACAGTTTCCACTTACCATCACGTGGCATGTGTGCCCGTTTGCCTTCCTATGCAATAAAAATAAAAAAAACTATGAAATAAAAAAGAACGATTTTTTTCAAATCGGTCCAGCAGTCTCTGAGTAATCGGAAATTTAATTTTAAAAAACCCGACGAATAGACAACCTACTTTTTTTGAAGTCGGTTAAATCCTTAAGTGTGAAACCAGTACCCATGCCATGAGTTACAATTAACGTACTCGGTAGCGATTTCAATGCTCGTTGACCTCGCAGTATTCTTAAAGAGTGCGAGGGACAGATCCTACGAGTCGCTGGCCAGTACGGTAATTGTAGGAGTACAGACGACGGTAATTTGGTGAGTTGTGAATAGCGTACTTTCGGTCGTGTAATTTCTGCTGAATTGGGCTCCATACAAAAGTACTGTTTCACACGGCGATGCAAAACCAGCAGGGCTTTTTAGTGTCAGTATAAATTAAATTTGCGCTCGTCTGGCTTCATCCTATGAAAGGAAACATTGATTAGGTAGGTACTTATAATAGACATACATACATACATACATACATACATACATACATAACTTCACGCCTGTCTCCCAATGGGGTAGGCAGAGACTATGGAACGCCAGGTGCACCGATCTAAACATACAACTTTCGCTTCCTCTACATTCATCAATCTCTTCATGCACCGAAGTCGGTTTCGGGTGCTTTTTATTTGGCCCTTATTCAGTACATCGCGAATCTGATCACCGTCCCCTGCCGACATCTCCGCTGACTTTTTTGATCCATTTCTAAATGACCAAACCATCTTGGCATACCCTTTTCGATTAGTCACTACATCTTCTTTCAATCCACATCGTTCTCGGATCTCGCTATTTCTAACTCTATCTATCATCCTAACTCCACACATGGAATAGAATAGATGAGAATGTAATAGATTCATTTATACGTCTATTAAATTAAAGTAAAAAACACTTACATTGGAGATAACAATTTTTTTTTTAAATAGCCATAACGGTGTGCCATCCCAGCGTGTGCTGTGGCACGGAGCCGCGTCGCTGATTTAATACTTCACTTTGTATTAATTAAATCACATTGTTGTTGGATTGTTACGAGTTGTTTTATACTTGTATATATTCGTTTATTTATCCCATTAATTATATGAATTTGAATTCATATGTATTTATTGAGTACCTACCTATTAATTATTATTTCATCGAAAGGCATTTCTCGCCGCATGAATTTTTTTTTGGTTGTCAAAAGTCTAAACTAACCTAACCTACGTAATTAATGTTTATAAAATTTATGAACTTTATGGGAAATAAATATTATACAATACAATTATATAGATTTTTCTCAAAAATGACCGGAAAAGTTAACATTACTAACTCCATACTGAGACGCGAAGTACATAGTTTACAGACAGTTCCGAAATTTTTAAAAAAATTACATTGCGTGCTCGCTACACAAGCCCGCAATGTTGCATACAAATTTCATTATTATCTAGTTTGTAACTTCTTAAAAAGTGAAAACAGCCATAATAAAATGAGGGCGCAAGTCTTATACATCCATATTTTATTCGAAACGTAACTTTTTTTCGTATTTTTAAACGGACTAGCAAGCTCGTCCGTTTAAACCAATTCTCGGCCCGCAATTGACAACATTTCAAAAAAAAGCATTATTGAATTTTCGCGTTTATAATAGCTGGTTAAAAATTAGACTTGGTTTTTCTTTATTTAACTGAAATTCGTCGTTAATAATTTATTAAAGAAATAGTCATTAAAACGACCGTATCGCACCTTTGCGACAAAACTGTGACATCTCCAAAGTTGTGATTTGCCCAGATGTCACAGTTTTGTCGCAAAGGTGCGGTATATACAAAGTTAGGAATACTGATGTCGTGACCTTAGCCTGATATATCAATCAATCAATTTGATTTTATAGCGCCATCGAAACCATCGATGATTCCGCCAATGTCAAGGTTCAAGGAGACACTAGCCTGATATAAAAAAAAAAGTAACTTTAAACAGAAACAGAACTGACTTTCATGTCATGTCACTCACATTGTCAATCATTCGCTGCCGTTCGTTCACAAATTTGTTATTTTGCGTAATTTAATTAATAACATAATTTGTAGACGCCATTAAAATATAGTAAACTATTTTGCGTTTACTGCTTTGCATCTGCTTTGAGTTTCTATCGTCAGACAGATAAAAAATGAACATGACAGTTGTATATTTTTTTAAATTCCTTTGGTAATAAATGGACTAAGGGCACTATAAGTGTATTCCTAACATTCACAATCCAAATTTTTTTACTGTTTTTCCTAAATATAAAAAAACGACTGCATATAAAAATACAAATATATTTTTACTGTAATCAGCCGTGTAAAATCTAGAAACGGTATTTTATTTTACTACCTAAGCACATAATGAATGGTTGTCAATTGCCTGCTTCACTGCCTAGGTAATAATGTACTATTAAATGTTATGCATGATGTGATGAACATTAGTTTTTTCAAAATTATAGTAAATACACATTATAGAAAATGACTATTATAGCAAATGAATGATTATAGCAAGTGATTTTATAGGAAATGAATTTATAGCATCTAATTTTATGACACTTGATTTTATAGGAAATATGGTAGACCCTTGTACATCATTTCTACTTGCCAGTACCTAATATCACTGTCTACGTCTCCCCTATTCCGCAGCGTTTTGAATTCGCAGTCGAAGAGTCTATCCCCCATTCCAAATACACGGGGCATGTCGGAAGAACACAGGAACACGCGAACAAAACTGAAGTGAAGAGGGTAGCTCATGTTTACATGCACCCGCACAAGAAGACGGACGAATATGTGGACATAGTGGATAGAGAAGACCACGTGACACAGTACCTGTCTGATCAGATGGTAAACACGGACAGCGAAATAACAATTCTGGAGGTAAGAGATAGTAGAATACGGAAAAGTATAGGATACCCTCATTCAGGCAATAAGGTACGAGTATTTAGCGGTGCTAGGACCTTATGTGCAGGGTCCGTCCGGATCGCTAGCACCATCTTATCCTTTACTAATTTAACCTACCGCCAAGCAGCATTCGCTATGTTGTTTTCCGGTGTGGGGGACTTCCGGTGAAATTACAAGCATAGAGGCATTCCATCTTAGTCCTTAGGGCTGGCAATGCATTTGGTCTTAGGATTGCAGGTTTGAGAAAAGTCTATGAGTCACACATCCCACTTACCCCCAGGAGACCTGTTTGTTCTCCATGCCATGAAATTAAACCAATACCTGACAGACTAATACATTACCTAAGCTTAGGGGGGAGCCTAAGTCGGGGAAGCGTAATCGAGTGGTTAGAATATCCACTTAAAACCCAGCGATTCTCCATCCACGCCGTTGTTAGCGAGGGCTACAGGTTCTGCTTGCGCATTCGACTCCGACGACTCCCACCGGCAGGACCGTGAAGCGCGGGCTCCGACATTGAAATGTTATGTTTAATTGTACTGTTTTTTTGTAATGTTGCTGTTTGACTTACAATAAACAATACAAAGAAGTGTTGTGTATAAGTGTTGTATTGTAATAAAAATATAATTTATATTTCAGGCCGAGGAACCCGAGGATGAGAAATATAACTAGTATATGACCATTCGTCAGTCCTCCGCCACGTTTTTTCCTTCCTCCACTTAACTACAGGTTAGTAATAGAAATATAAATAGAAAATAGAAATATTCTTAATGTATGCGTCTGAGTAACCACAATTTGCACAAGCAGGCTGAGATGTTTCCCAGTGTATTAGTGACAGGTTGCAAGCCCATCGCCTAACAGTACCTACTACAAGCCTTTATTCCCTTAGTCGCCTCTTACGACTGCCACGGGAAGACATGGAGTGGCACTATTCTAAGCCGGCAACCACACGGCCTATTTGTGCATATTGTGGTTACAGAGTTATCAACAAGTTTTTAGAGTTGTTGGTAATTCTGTAGCTCTGCCTACCCCACTCTGGGAATGAAGGCGTGAAGGTATGTATGTATGTATGCGTCTGAGTCTTTTTTGTTCCGGTTACACTGTCATCTTATACATTTTAATAATAATTAATCATTATTATTGGCGGTTTAATTTTGAACTTTGTATGACGGTAGGTACACGGTATTGTTAGCTAAGCGACGTTATGTCGATTGCATACATTTTGACAGCTTCCGCTAACGTCAGCGCTGGGTACCATTTTGTACCATAATATTGATTGTCCGAAACGCACGTCGCATTACATGTTTCGCAGAAATATCTTTGGTCGAATGATAATTTGGCATAACTATCAGTTCGCATAATAATCATTTGACACAATTTTAATCACCTCAATATTAGTTTAGCCGATTTTAATTTGGGATACTTTTATCTTCTTCTAATATATAAAATTCTCGTGTCACGGTGTTTGTAATAAACCTCCTCCGAAATGGCTCGACCGATTTTCGTGAAATTTTGTGTGCATATCGGTGAGGTCTGCTAATCGGGCAACATCAATTTTTCATCCCCCTAAATGTTAAGGGTGGTCCTTTAAATAATATACATGGCAAAACAACGTTTGCCGGGTCAGCTAGTTTACTATAATAATCATACGGTATACTTTGAATTTGGCATAATGAACTTTAAGTATAATCCACCGGTGGCAAGCGAGCTAAACCTCTCTGGGCAGAACCGACTCGGATAGGTTAGGTTAGAATGATTGTCGATCATTTTTATGCGATATGATAATGTCGGCCAAACGTTAGTATGCGATACGAAATTATGACCAACAAATTTCTGCGAGACAACGGTGAACCGTCACCGCTATGCCTCCTGTCTAGGCTCCTCAAAATTGTCTCCGCGACGGATGCCATAAACTAAAAAAGATTTATTGATTCAAGATTGATTCCTACAGCTAGTTTGTGAAAGTAATATCCAACATAAATATTTTTGCTTTTCAGAACAACCCCGAGGTTAGAAGAAAAGAATCGTTTGAAACTATTCAATCCTCATTATTTCAAAAACTTATTTCAAAAACTATTCACCAAATCGTTTGAAATTTTAATTCATAACGATAAGAAGTGTTTTCCACAAAAAAAGCATTCCGAAGTTATCTTTACCATTGAGCCTTCGATCAGTCGGCATTGTTGATCGAACCATAGCCTTAGAATAATAAATAACATAGAAAGTCAGAAACCTAGCCCACGAACCGGCGTGTGCCACTCAAACTATACTCCGTTTGATAAGGTACTTAAGAAAATGTAAACAAAACAACCACGTGATAAAGTTCGTCAGCCAATAGAAGCAAAACACTCATACGTCAAAGTCCGATACAACGGTTTTGATTGGCTATTCATTAACAACGCCACGTGGTTTGGATTGTTTACATTTTTTAAAGTACCTAAACAAACGGAGTATAGACCAAATTTAGCCTACTCCTAGTGTGCGTGTTGCCGGGTAAATACACGCCTACGTGCTTCCATTTGTGGCTTCAAATTTGACGCGTAAGCTGTATGAAACTATCATTTTACTAAGATTTTAAGCCTCCTAAAACCCCGCGTACATTTTTTTTTAATACGGCCATTGCAATAAAATAGCCATTGTAAAGAAGATTAAGTAGGATTTCTCTTGTTTTTATGAATGGCAATTAAATTAGAAAATAGACTTTATTGCAATTGCAATAAGTTTATTTTCCACTGGCAAATTTTGTTGTATGGTGGGTCTTAGGAGGATAGACTACAGACAGCAATACTGTCCTGCTAAGACAAAAGGTGGTATCTCAGATAAAACCCCTGTAGCAAGTGCAACCTTATTACTCTTATTACCAGAGGTCGGCAGGGTGAGCCGTTTTAACGTCATTAATGTCAAGTGTAGATATTTTTAAGTAAAGTTTTTGAGAAGTTAATGTTAAAAGATATGGTAGGTCACTTCAATAGAAATAAACTGCTTAACAGTAATCAGTTTGGCTTCACCAGAGGACGATCCACTACTGATGCAGCATCTGTGCTCATTAAATATATATACAATATTTGGGAGAAATCTTGTGATGCTATAGGAATTTTTTGTGACCTTTCCAAAGCTTTCGATTGCGTAGATCATGCGACTCTTATATTAAAATTAGAACATTATGGTCTGTCAAATAATTCTCTAAATCTTATGTCTTCATATTTTAGTGATAGAACACAAACAGTTGTTGTAAACCAAACACAGTCTATTGGAGCCCCTGTTAAGTTAGGTGTGCCTCAGGGCTCTATATTAGGTCCTTTCTTATTTTTGGTTTATATTAATGACTTACCACGCACAGTAGATAATCTTTGTGATATTGTGCTATTCGCTGATGATACATCATTAATTTTCAAGGTAGACCGAAAATCCGTCGATTACAGTAGGATAAATACCATACTAGGTAAATTACTTAATTGGTTTACTAGTAACAATTTGCTACTCAACGCTACGAAAACTAAATGTGTTAGGTTCGCTTTGCCTAATGTTAGACCGGTAGAATCTAGTATATTTCTTAATAATGAGAGATTTTAAATGGTAGATAAGGCGCTTTTCTTAGGGATAACTATAGATAAAAACTTGCAATGGAGTCCCCATATAGCAGTACTAGCAGTTAAATTAAGTTCGGCAGCTTATGCTGTTAGGAAAATCAGGCAACTTACTAATGTTGAGACAGCTCGCTTAGTTTATTATAGTTATTTTCATAGTGTTATGTCGTACGGTGTTCTGGTTTGGGGAAAAGCTGCTGACATACAGACTATATTCGTGTTGCAAAAAAGAGCCATTCGTTCTATATATAATCTAAACTCCCGTGATTCCTTAAGAGTACTATTTAAAGAAATTAATATTTTGACAATAGCATCACAATTTATTTATGAGAATATTATTTATGTCATTAAAAATCAAGACTCTTTTGTTAAGAATTGTGATGTACATAATTATGTACATCACATGAATACGAGAAATAAAAATAGAATTGCTATTAAAAAATTTCGTGTCCGTAAGGTTTATAAATCATTTGTATGTCAATGCATCCTTTTCTTTAATAAATTACCTGACGTTGTTTTAAAGTTACCATTTCCAATACTTAAAACTTACTTGAAAAAGTCGTTGATGTCTAAAGCTTACTATAGGGTCGAAGACTATCTAACAGATAAAAATGCTTGGCCAACACCTAAATAATTTAATAATTTAAATTAGTCTTAAAAAATATGTAAATATTGTATTATTGTCTAGGGGACACGGTTTCTGTAGGAGAATGTATCGAAACTTTTATGCATGTGGTCTTGCACCGTCACAGGTAAGTATAACTTGTATACTTTCTATATATATATTTTTTTTATATTACTGTTGCTTATTAGTTTTGTGACAATTCTGAGTTTTGACACGTTTTCCTGCTCAACTACGCATGAATACATTTTTGGTGTTATGTGAGATTCATTGTTTTATATAATGCTAGGTTAAGTTTATTATTGTATAATATCATTAGCAATATTTAAAAAACGACTTACTGTTGAGTTTCTTGCGGCGTTTCTTCTCAGCAGTGGTCTCTTCCGAAGCGCTGGTAGATTTTTGACGTGTAAAAGTGCCCGTGCGGCCTACTTACTGAATAAACATCTTTTATCTTTTATCTAATATAGATACACCTTAAATTTAATAAAACTTTATTAATTATAATTAAACTTAAATGACAATACATTATGTACAAAACGAGTAGGAACAATTTTTTTTCATTTATTCAAAATTGTCTTTGTTATTGAAATAAATAACTATAAGATCTTCTATATTCTCAATTTTTAACGCATTTCTTCTTGGGTTTAATATCCACTTACTTATAGATAGAAAAAAAACTTTCTACATCCACTGAAGTGAGTGGAGTGAAATTGTACATTAAAATACTGTCCAAATCTGTTCCTTTAAAGAGGCTTGCTCAAAAAGCTTACTATAAAATTCATTTGATTTGATGGCGACATATAGATCGTAGGAAAAAGGCTGCCTAGATTTCATTAATTATTAAATTACACCACATCTACCATTTAATGACAAGGTATGTCCATGTTATGCAAACTCTGAAAACAGCTCACCCTGCCTAGATCTGCTTATGGCACTGAAAAAATAATTGGTCGCTATATGAGTTTAACAAGACGTTAAGTAGATACATCAACTAAGATGTTAGTTGAATCACTAAAAAACTTGCTGTTCTTACTAACAGCTTTGGTTGACATTGCTAATATCATAACTTTTGTATTCATTTTATGTCAACTGAGTGAAAACCACTCTTGGTTCGCTCTCATTTTTTTGAGTGTACTAATAGGAGAGGACTGCATTCTGGTTTGGCTATTGAATTTGAGATAACACCTTTTGACGAATGAGGGTAGAATACCGTATTATGAACAATGATATTTTATATTAAGATACGTCATCTGCGCGCATCAGCGTTCCTCAAAAAGGAAGGTAAATTGCCTTACTACCGTTCAGTTGCACCGCGGCCGCTGCCACGCACGCATAAAAGACAATAAAATTTTATCACCGAAAAGTAACAAATCTATTTAATAAAAATGCCGACTTGTGTTTTTTGAGCCTGCAGAAATTATACTGGAAGAAAGTATGTCTCATTTAATTCGTAACTACCGTAAATATTTTCTACATTTAATTACATCAAGACGGTACGACACGGGCACGCCGCATCATTCGCAAGTACGCAATTTGAGAGAACTACTTATTTATCTCTTCCTAACAATAACGTTCGCTACGGATTGCCGTCTTTGTCTGTTAAAAATATTGTAACGTAGTAACTGTCTAGTATGAGCATAACGTATCTAAATATAAAATATAATTGATTATGAGGGTCAGCGTTTGTTAGAACTATACCTCAAAATCCTAAATTTGCTGTAGCGATTCACCGGCTCGCATTTCGCCTCGGTTGAATAAAATTGCATTTTTACTTAAATCATTTTTCGTGTGGCTGTTCATTACTGTTCATTTTAGTATATTTAATTTGTATAATTTTATTTTCCGAGTAGTGTTTTACGGTAATCTCATTTCACCGCGATCGAGTTTAATTTGAGGCGATAATTGCTATTTGCAATTACCCTCAGTAATTATTGTTTTAAAGTGTTTTGTATCTATATCTATATTTTATGACATAAAACGATCGCAGCGAAATGTGACAAATATTTTGCTGATAATAAAATAGACGACCGAGACCAAATAGTATGTATGTCTAGCTCGCTCTCAGAAACACATGAAAACCACACGCGCCGTCATATATTAACTCAAAATTCAAAATTCAAATTTAAAATATTCAGTGAATTGGCCACATGAAGGTTCTTTTTCACGTCGGTAATATGGAGTGAATCTACTAGCGCTTCGGACCCGACCATAATCCTAAGGGGATTTCAAAGTTTTTACGGGAAAAAATATTTACTCGTAACTTGGTATAGTGATTAGTAAAATTCAACCCCTACAAGGGATGAAAGGGGATTGCAAATTTTGTATAGAAAAAATATTTTTATGATCAAATTTACTTGAAACTTGTTAGAAATGCTCTACTCTCTAATAAGACACGTAATTTCAGCAATAGCTAAAATTTAACCTCTAGAGTCTAGAGGGATGAAAGGTATTGCAAAGTTTGTGTAGTTCGTGATTTAAACTATGGCTGTACTTTTAACAGAAGTTCTGACTCTCCGTAGACGAAGTCGCGGGTGGAAAGCTAGTGGTTCAATAAAATAAGGGATCGAGGTAATATATAAAACTAAAGCTTTTACTCTATTAGCCAACAAGTACATGACGACTGTGACATAACGCGAAAATAAAATACACGATCGCGGAGAAATACGAGCCGGTAAATCGCTACAAGAATTTTATGATTTTGACGTATCTATACCATTAAGATGTTAGAACTATACTGCCCTCCTAAGCCAATAGGCAGTAGGTATCTCCGATAACACTCCTGTAGCAATATCAACCTCATTATTAACAAAAGAGAATTCAAACTACTTTGGTTATTGAATTCGATATAATGTTTTTTGGCTTAGGATGCCAGTATAGTTCAAAGACGAGTGACAATGCGCCACTGAAATGGGAGAAAGTATGTTAACAAAAATAACAAACAACAAAATAGACTAAAACACAAAAGGTATGTTCAAAGGAAAACTAGGGTTGTGAAGCTAAAAAATTCCAGACAAAATGCGAAAACGTTTCTATACCATTAAAACTAGTCCGTTTTGTACGATTTTTGAATATGTTGTAGATATCACGAAAAACTATGTCTGTACGTTTTCCTTATAATGAAACAAATTTTAAAAAACTAAAAACAAAAACGTACAGACCTAGTTCTTTATAATAACTACAAAATATTCAAATATCGTGGAAATTGGACTCGATTTTGGGAGTGAGAAACGTTAACGGCCGGAGCTAAATTTGTATGGATTTTTTTGACAGCTACGCGGTTTTAGCGGTGCTTCACAGTCCACTTAAAGTAATTTAATATACACCGTGTTTTTTTTGATTTACGATAACTTTAAGGGAACGTTCTTCAGGTCAAATAAAGTTAATTTCCCGAAGACAGACAAATGATAACTGTAACGGTTTTAAAGATATTGAATTTTTAAATTTAATCAGTTAATCACGTTGAACTGGTCTAAAAGGCTCTTAACTGTCTGTGTATGTCACGCCAACGTTGACGTATTTGACACTGACTATGAGTTAACTCTAAAGACCCTTTTAGAATGACCAAAGATACAACACTTAATTACTTTGTTTTAAACAGTTTTTTTTTTTTTGCAATATTTAAAAATCTAATCTACCACTTAGTTTCTATGGATGTACCTAGTAATATGCCGAAGTTATCGAAAATCAAAAAAAAACACGGTGTATACTGTAATATTTTTATAACGAAAGTGTAAGTCTAACATTTCAATTTGATTAATAAAACATTGTAACATATGCGCGCTGTTTTTCAATTTAATCTAGATATCATTGACACTAGGTCACGCGATTATTGTGATGTAATGAGTAACAAACAATATTGTTAGCAATAAGAAATCAGTCGAGCTCGAAAACCTGGCTGCATAGCGCGTAAGTTAGTTTTTGCTTATATTATCATATGAAATTGGTTGTTTTGTCTCGTATATTTGTTACTATTTAAATTCCCCCATTGTGAAACTGTTAGGGCCTCTATTGAACTTGATACTATTGGCATATTTCCGTATTGTCAAGGTTTTTTTTTTTTTTTTATTTGACAGTAATGGCGTCCAATTAATAACAATACCATAACTCGACAAAAGCAATATTGTTTTAATCTGTAGAATAGAGGGCCTGAACTAGAAGTTGTTTTGGAGAACTTAATAACAGAATTGACGAATGAGTGTAGAGGTAATAGGGAATATGCATGGATTCAATGATACGTTGTCAACCGAATCATGTGAAGTCTCTTACGTTTGATTTACAACCGGCACTATGACGTCTATGACATAGTGGCCTATGTCATATGTCACTGTGATTTTTTTTTGGTGATCAGGAACCGATTTTTCTAATTCAGTTATTAATGGCGTTCACATTTAAGTCGCAGTTGCATAAAACAGAACTTGTTTTTTTACGTATTTTTTTTATTTTGAAAATAAATTTTAATTGAAATTAATTGTCACCCTAATTGTTTAGGCTATGAGTTTACAACCTTTTTCATAAGATAGTAAATTTAATGTCAGTGAACAAATTATTAGTAAAAATTTGGTAGTAAGTAATATCTGCCAAATTTCCCGCCAAAGCGATGGCACTTGACGTATCTACTTCACTTCAATAATTAATAAAGTCTGTCTAATGAAAGCTGAACCTGGATTTTTCTTGGCTGACGAGTCTGGCAACACTATTTAATTTTAATATGTCGTTTGGACTTTGTTGTTGTTAGAAACTTGTCAATTCGAGATCTAAATTGATAAAAATACGGAGTAATCATGCCGTCGACGATAAGAGGCGGTGTCCGGGAGATTCTGTATACTATTATACAGAAGTACAAAGAAAAACAAGAAGAAAGAAAAGCATTATTGATGCAAAAAATTAATTGTTTAGTTACGGTGACCAAATTTATAGGTTAGTACGACTTTAGTACGGCATGTTCATTTTGATACTTCTTATTTCTCTATGTGCAATCCTAAGTTTAATTTACCTTTTTCTGTTTATTATACGATGAGATTAAGAAATTAAACGAAATTAAATTCGTTTCAGAAAACCTGGACGTGCACGTTGACAAAAGTGTGCTGGAAAACGTAAAGCAGCTGAAAGAGGTTGAGGAAACTGAGTTAGCCTGCCAGACTCAGACGAAATATTTGGAAGAAGTATCTTCAATGACCGGTAATTACTAAAATTATCATTGTCTTTCCCTATATAATAGGTGTAGGTACCTATTGTCTGTCCCTATATCATGTTGAATCTCTTAGCATTCACAATTTTATTAAATTAATTTAATAGACAGATGATTAATGTAACTGACACTCATAGTTTCAATAAAACAATAAGGAGGTGTTTAGTTAAAAGATATCATAAACATATTATTTGATATGTATTTTCTGTGTGCGGAGCAAACAGTATTTTGTTGTTTATGAACCAAATGTACACTGTACAGTCGATTTCATAAATATGTGTACACTTTAGTACCTTATCTATTTATTTAATGTCATTTTTGATCGGCCAGATATAAAAGATGTTCGGGTTATATGAGTCTTCCTTGTTCTTAAACCGTTGCGATTAGAACCTCACCGATGCAATTTCATTTCACCTAAACCCAAATGTTTTTAGGGCTGTCGGACTGTACAATGGGGCTGTACTGCGCAACCACACAATGTATTTCTAAATGGTGTTCTGTTTATTTAACACTTTCTTTCTTCTTACAGATATCAGTGTTTCATCTTTAAAAAGAATAAGTAATGAGGGAAAATTAAACAACGGTGTCTTTAGTACTCCCGGAAAAAAGCGACCTCACAAGGCCACGGTGTCTAATTTGGATAGCTTTGACATCCAAGCTATCCGAAATAAAATAAATGAATTTTATATTGTAAAAAAACAAGTGCCTACACTCAGATGCTTATTGGCAGAGTTGAGAGAAAGCATCGGTTTTACCGGATGCCTTGAGACTTTACGCCGAATACTAATGGCAAATTTATACGAATTTAAACAAAATACTGAACAACGTTCGATACTTATTGAGCGTTTTGACATAGCAGCTTGGCGACACCGCTACCTAAGGACTATTGCATCAAAACGTGCTGAAGGTAAAAAAATAATATACCTGGATGAGACTTACGTTCATCAGAACTACAAAACCAAAAAGTCATGGCAGGGGCCTTCCACCCAAGGTGTAGTTGGCAATATCTCAGCTGGAAAACGATTTATTATTGTTCACGCTGGATCAGAAGATGGTTTTGTGCCTAATGCTTTATTAACGTTTAGCACAAAATCAATCAAAGCAGACTATCACCATGACATGAACGCCACAAATATGAATAAGTGGTTACGTGAGAAGCTTATTCCCAACTTGAGTGAACCAAGTGTCATTGTCATGGACAATGCTAGCTATCACACGGTGCAAATTAATAAGGTACCAAATACCAACACCCGCAAAGCCGAAATAAAAGAGTGGCTGCGTTCTAAACAAATTGATTTTGAAGAATATTATACTGTACCAGAACTTCTTGTCTTGGCACATAAACACAAAGCAGACCCAATCTATGAAGCCGATGAAATTCTAAGGGAGCACGGTCATGAGGTTTTAAGACTTCCGCCCTACCATTGCGACCTTAACCCCATTGAGCTAATCTGGAGTTCGGCGAAGAGAAAAGTCGCGAGTAGAAATGTTGGCGTATCAGCAGCTGAAATTGAAAAAAATATTAAAGAGTCTTTTGACAGCATAACACCGGAGCATTGGAAGAAAATGACTAATCATGTGCTTAATATTGAAGCTCAGTACAAAACCAGGGATGGAATAACTAAAGAACTAGAATCATTCATTATAAGTGTCCGTGATGATGACAGCACTAGTTCAGATGAATCATTAGAAATAGAGTATTTAGAATCTGATTTTAATTACAGTTCCTAGAGTCTTAGGGTATCATCTGAACTGGAACTACTGGAAGGTTCACCATCACATACACTTATTATGAAGCTTTCCAATTGATTAGTAATTCCATCCTTTTCCAAGTTAGAAACCGTGGCTGGATGAGGTCGCTTCATACCAGGAGTGCTAAAGATTCCGTTGTTTTATTAGCCCTCATTAATTATTCTTTTCAAACACATGGTTGACGAGGCGATGGCTGAGATCAGCGTCATACTCGTGAACGGGTGTTGTCAGTGGGGTCCTGTCTGTTCACGCTTGCAAGAACCTGTTTTCCAGTTAGTTATTTTAGTTATCGTTCCTGACGTAGAGACCTCGTCATGTTGTTCTCCTAGTCACTATTTTTAATTTACTCAATGTTATTGAGCGTACATTTGTAACGACTAAGTTTGTGTTGTTAGAAATAATTATTAATTACTTTACTACCTTGTAATGTTACTTTTAAGAATAATTGTATTTTATGATTGGAAAAAATGATCTGCTGGAGTTTCTTGCGGCGCTTCTTCTCCAAGATATAATTGTCGTTAGATAGAGGTGTAAGGGTGATGAGAATAATGTTACCTCTACTTTTACTTTATTAAAAAGGTTGAATATAATATTCCTCATCATCATTGTTTTATTATGCTGTGTGCGACACAGACGAAAACCTCTCGTATCAATGAAATCTATCAACAGCACGACTAGCACAAGTTGCTCGTGACTTGTTTGTCGCTCGGATCTCCCTTACTATCTAGTCTGTTACGATAGAGACGCACAGAGCGACAAACGAGAAAATACAACTTGTGCTACACGTGCAGATCACTATATTTTCATGTCAAATATATTTCGAAAAACCAAATGTGCTCCAGTCACTGTCATCGTATTTTACCTAAAGTGCTTTTCATCAAAATATAGCGCTCGTAATAATATATATGAAAATATAGTACGCGTTTCCTCTTCCTTTGTGCCCACCAAAATAAATAAAATAATAAAAGTATCAATATCGTTTATTCCTTCATTGATCGGTAATACCATATCAAGATTTTTTGAATTTGCCGCTTTTTCCCAGGTTCAGCTTTCATTAGACAGACTCTAGTAGGATGTCCTGATCACCGATAAAAATCACCGTGTATATGTGACGGTTGTAAAATTGAGTCGTCGAGTTGCGGAAAACAGCCCGTTGCAACCTATAACCTATGTGACGGTTGTAGGAATTAAATTGGTTGACTGTAAATGGCGTTCTTTTAGACGTGACCACAACGGTCAGCGTAAAAGACGATCTTAATCGTGACGCAGTTGACGCGTCACTGCGTAAACTTTGGGTTAGCGTATTTTATGATTCGATTTGCTTCCTTAAATCAACAGTATTTCGGTGGATCATGTTGCCAATTTCAATCCTTACAGTTTTTTCTAAACTTTTGCCTAGTTTTACAAGAAATCGTAAATCTCTAGAGCGTCAGCAGCTGCCTGTTAGAATCTACAACATATCTACGATTAGGGGAAGCAGGGGGAATGGTGTTCACTTAAGGAAAAATGCCCATGATTTTGAAAATATCAAGTTTTATTAAATGAAAATCAAACATAACATAAGTGTTACTTATCATTCATTAGAATTTAAACATAAAATAAGTTGAGATCTTTTAGATAACGAGAAAAATAATGTTTAAAAAAAAACACTTTTGAACGGCATTGCCCTTAGGTGTGGGTAATGCCGTTCAGGCAATGGGGTAATCACGCTCAAATCAACATTAGCCCAAATAACGTAATTGAGATCAACATTTACTTATTAAAAATAAGAGATCAAAGCTTACAAACAAAATTAACATCGTTTATCATAATTACTTATAAATAAGACATGATAATGAGTATTTTTTTCTAAAAATTAACATAATCAATATTCATATATCTTTAGGAACAGAAATCGCATATATATACCCCTGTGCTGAATCCCACCCAGAGCACATAGCATGGCTCCACATCCCGCAAATGGTGCAGCGGTACCATACTTCATTGTTCTGTCCAAATTCCTTGCATAGGTTGCACATGTTATCCGTATTACCTTCATCGTCCATTTCATCATCACTATTGTCGTTACAAATATCTGATGAAGTTTCTTCTAAAACTTTACGTTTGTAGCCTTTTCCCTGTACTTTTTTCCTTTTGCTGCTTTTTGAGTTTTATTGGTCTTGGCTTTTTTATTGATATTCTTATTTTTCAAAACTGTTACTTTAGCTGTATTAGAATCCTGTTTGGTTTTCCTGGAACCTCTTTTTGTTTGTCTTGTTCTACTATCTTATTCTTCCAAAACAGCTTTGAACACTCCATGCCGCCTTAGCGGTAGTTCTCGGATGATTTCTGGGCATATCTGTAAGAAAAAAAATACGTGGGGGGAAATGGCGTTCATCTGAGCGCTATTACCCCAAACGGTCGTTTTGTATTAAAATTGAAATTTAAAATTTTACGCCTAATATTGTTCAATAATATCAACAAGGCCTTGAACTTGAATAGCTTAACGATCCATACAATCAGGTACTTAACGTAAAAGTTTGTAGAATTTCAACTTACCGACAAAAACATCCAGCGAAAAATTAGATCGAAGGAGCTCGAAACAAACAAACGACTCTCACTCTCACGTGCTTTGCACAGACTGGCGCGACACGTTGCCACTGGTTCAAGCGTCGCTCCCCGCTCCCTTTCACCCGCACGCCGCGATCATAGAAGCTAGTTATATCAAGTTATTGAGGTGAGCGCCATTACCCGGTGACTGGTATTACCCCTGCTTCCCCTAGGTACCTACATACAAGTGCAATATACAATCGATCTCTCTTATCCATATCTAGTTATATATATAGCCATCCTCCTCATTCTTGAGATGTAAAATAGAGTAGATACTTACGTAGTAAGTGCTTTGTCACTTTAACGTCATGTTTGAATTGCTGGACTAATATGTCAAAGGTGTTAAAGAGACAGGCACTAAAGTATGCCGCCAAGGCTGACTGTACCACTAATACGACATTATGATACATCTATATTTTGTAGTGACTCGGAAAAATGAAGACCATCCTGCTTCTCTGCTGCTTCATACCAGCAATCATCGCCAATACCACAAAGTGCCACAGCTGTTTCTTCGGAGTCTGCTACCAGCGCAGCAAGCTTTTCGAGGGCCGAGTCACCGGCCAACTAGCCGTCGACCGCACCCAAAACATACTATACTTTCATTCGGAAAACCAGAGCTTAGACTACTCCATAGCATTTAAACTAAACGACGCCATCTTTGCAAACGTACCAGGAATTTCATTCACATTCGCCCGTACAGTTGACCAGAAAAACGGAGATCTATACATGTCCGCTACCACAGGAATATACAAACATACTCCAAGTTCTAATAACACTGTGTTACTCGGCTTAGCAGAAAAAACTATATGGCATATGCAATATACGGATAAACTGTATTACAACGTTCATTCTGAGCCTGGTTTATATGTTTTAGAGAACAAGCGTTCAGTCGCTATTGCTGCATTAAAAGACTACAGAATAATCGATTTTGCTGTTGATAAATTGGGTGATATTTATTTCTTGAACGACACTACACTTTACAGACTGAAGAAGGATGGGAAATCTCCTGAAAGATTTGATGAAGAGGTGTATACTTTGTCCACGGATAGGTATGGCAACGCGTATTTTACGCAAACGGCGACTTGTGGCGTGTATAAACGGGACTACAGCAGCAATGGTATGGTGAGTGTGGGCGCGTTTGGCGTGGGCACACCAACACCTTTGAAGTTTGCCTTTGATAATATTAATAATGTAATTTACTACGACGCTGATAGCCAAGGCTTGTTCTACCTACGGCCGACGTATGGAAGGTGTAAAGTGACGAACCAACGGATCGGGAAGAAGAGAATACGGGTCACTATCGCTTAACAAGGGGATACAAATGTTGAATCGTGAAGTGTGTAGTAATGGATGTAACGTATTTAAGTTAAGAAGTATTTTTCACAATATAATTTTATTTAATCGGACCGCCAAATTTGCAAATTTCGCATGATGAACACTTCAAATAGGTACCTATTTCTTAATTTTCGAAAATCCTAGTACCTAGGTACCTAAAGCTGGAGGCATGTTTTGTGGACAGTACCGTTCCCTGCATTACCTACTAACTATACTATTAATATAAAAGACTGTACTGTTTTAACAAAGCAATTATTTAATAAACGTGTGGGCCACATAGTAAACGTTACTTTTTTTTCAAAATAAAAGCATACTTAACTGATAAAACCTATCAAAAAATAAAGCTAACATGGGCCTCAGAAATATTTGAGGCGTCTCTATTAATAGCGTACTTAAGTACCTACTAGAATAATACAGACATAAACTTATTATCATGGATCGGAAATTCGGATCGATATTTACCTAAAGTTGGCAAAATCCCGGAAAAAGATAGGTAAACATGGCGTCGGCTTCTTAAAAATATTATTTTAATAATTTAAGTTCTGGGATTTTGGGATTCTACAAAACGTTAATATAATAATTACTTTACATGTAGGATAAAACGTTCTGTTTTTCTCCTATAAATTCGTTAGGTTAATAAGTTACAGGTAAATTAAATAACATTTGGTTAAACATATACATGGAAAATAACTTCAAACAGTTAATATAAATAAATAATTATGAATTAATGCCGGTGTAATTTATTTATTTTGAAATCCTGGAAATTTTATATGAATTATATGATTGAGTCCACCTCCATACAACTGAACAACAAAGCCGGCGCTAAAGTATAGGTAAATATCGATCCGAATTTCTGATCCCTGCTTATTATGTAGGTAATTTTCGCTTTCTTCTTCGCTTCTTCTAAGTATCCTATATATTTTGTATTCATTTTGATACCCGAGCTTTCTCTTTTTTCAAAGGCCGGCAGCCTTTCGGCAGTCGACCTGCGATTCCTCTGGTATTGCGGGTGTTTATGGGCGATGATCACTTATATCCTGATCATAAGTTGGTCAAAAAAAAGGTATTTTTGTTGCTGGCGCTACTTTTTATCATACATCTGCTTATGACCAAACGAATGAATCCAAACTTCGAGGGTCTACGGTGCAGCGGTGATCCTGATGCCTCCACCATCAAGCCGGTCCGGTGACCGTCGGAGAGGGAAAATGGCAGATTCAAAGATGGCCGGCATTTTTTGATTTATTCTGTTTACTGATATACTCTAGATACTCACTTGAATCTGCGAAATCACTGCGGAAGACTGCGGCGGACTCATACAAAACGCCATATCATCGGTGATACTGCAAAAGGCGTAACTAAAATTTTTATGATAGAGCAAAATAAACCATACTGTCTTATTAAAAGGTGCATTTTGCTCCTTATTTAAAATGTTACTTACGCGGTTTTGCAGCTTCACCGACGATATTTCATTGTTATCGTGTTTACATATGTATTCCAAATATTAGCCCATTCCAATAACAGTAACTGGTTCAACGTTGACTACTAGGCTACTTTGAAATTAGAAGTTCGAAGTTACGTTCGAAAGCTCCATCCCTTTCTCTCGATTTAGTCTCGAGTTGCGAGTGACAGGGACTCCGCACTCGAAGTTTCGAATTTAGTCGTTCGTGGTAACCATCCTGGTTTGGGTGTTTCACATTTGTATGGAAAAAAAAAAAAAAATTGGCGGACTTCGCTTACGCCTTAAGTCTTTATAATGTAAAAAATGTATTGTCTAGTGACAATATGAAAGGACAACATTATAGGTAGGTTTGCAGATTTCCAATGTTTTTTTTTTAAAAACAACAAACAATAACTATTTTTCCAGTCAACTTATATCAAACACTATAATGATATCGACTATCATCACCATTTTCTCTGCCTGTTACGGCTTCAAAGAATAAATCTATTCAAAAGGTCGAGGTTGCGCCAATACCTATTTACCAACTTTTTTAATAATTTTGATTACTGATCTTTTAGGAGCAACTTGATACAATCATGATCATGACAGCTGAAAATTACAGCTAATGTCAACCTTATGTCACAAAACCTCGGGTCTATTTTGCACTGTATCTGTGACCATGAAATTGTCGATGGCGTGGTAGGCACGAGGGGTACACGACCCCTTTATCGGTTCTTAGCGTTCAAAGAGTTAAAATGCAAAGTGTGTAATAGATACCCTAATCCTGGTGACTGTTGACTTAACGGGTGCAGACTCGTGGTCACACCAGGTTGTCACACCACTACTATTCGACGGAGCCCTGCCTGAGGCAGGGCTCCTATTTCTGAGCGATTTGCCCTTCGGGCATCTAAAGATACCTAACGAACCTAACCTACCTACTATTGCGGAATAAAAATGATTTGTCGAATTTCCGACCAAAGCGAATAGCAGTGGTGTGACAACCTGGTGTGACCACGAGTCTGCCCCTGACTTAAGACTTAACATGGTTCACTTTTTGAACGCCACTGACGCCACGACGGTAACAGCCCTCACAGGTTCAATATTAAAAGAGTCTTTGTTTCACATTAATAAGGTGGGGTTATTCCCAGCAATTTGTTACCACTGGTAACAGCCGGTATTTTTTTCCATCTGTCAACAACAAAGTACTCGGTGGTAACAAGTGGGTTTTTTTTTCCATTTGGTACCTCTAAAATATTTGGCGATACCTACACTTAAAACATTGGTAACAAATTGGTGGTAACAGATGGGAATAACCCATAAGGTGTAATTCGCATGAACATGTCTGGCGCGTGAGTTACACATTTTGACGTAGAGCGTTCAAAGGGTTTAACGCCCAGTAGAGGCATCGCATCGGTTAAAAATAAAAATAGAGACATTCATTAATTAAACTTTAATATTCCGTTTTTAACAAGACACTTCTTTAAAAAATATTTCATTAATAGTTACTAAAGTTACATTTTTGTTTGACAATAACAATGTAATTTTTCAATATAATTTGTTTTTTCAATTTATAAGTAGAAGAAAATATATTTCTAGATGTAAATACTTTTACACTCACTGCCCTACTAAGCCAATAGGCATTGCAGTATCACAGATACAAGACTTCTGTAGCAATTTCAACCTTATTACCAGAGATCGGAATAGGTAGAGCTAATTTGCCTAAACTTGATGCATATTCATTCAAAAATGTGTTCCTATTTCACTCACTCATGAATGAATATGCGTCAAGTTTAGGCAAATTAGCTCTGCCTATTCCGATCTCTGCTTATTACTAACAGAAGAGAATCAAAACTGCTTTGGTTACTGAATTTGATATACTGCTCATGGCTTAGGTTAACCCCAGGTTAAATTATTAAAGAATGCCAGACACAAAAGAACTGACAATTTTAACAAGTTAACCTGTTAACCCGGGGTTAACCTAGGGATAACATTTAGGCGCAAGCGGGCCTTATTCATAAACGCACAAACGCTAATATATGCTTAATACATGCTTCGTCCTCATCTGTCATTATGACATTTACATCTGACAGAAAGGGACGAAGCCCACGATTTTTATGACACACATGTTATCTCCGGCATAGGAGCAAGAATATTTAGGATACAAACGTGTGTGTCACCGGGGCCGAGCGTGTTAAAATAGGTTGAACATCTCTTCTTTGTAAGGTTGTCTGAAAGAGATCGCTATTTAACGATAAGACCGGTGTTAACTAACTATTTATTCTTTATGTTTTTGTTAATCCAATAAAGTGTTTTGTATTGTATTGTTGGCAGTCCGTCTATGAATAAAGGCGTTACGGTTAGTCTCCAACCGTTTATATTTTAAGTTTAAAAAAATAATCGATAACTATTTTTAAACTATGCAATTTTCAACCAACAAGCGATAGACATATTTATTATTATCTAGTTAATTGTTATAATGGAATACGTCAGGGACTTTTATTTTCAGTTTAAAATATGCTTTTATACAATTTTAAATAAACATGGAAACAAATCAGTCTTCTTTTTATTTTTGAGCCTACACTTTCAAGAAAGCTAAGAAGGTGTAAAAACGAAATTTTATAAAAAATACATAAAATAACTTAACCAAACACCACAAGACAAAACACAAGACATACACATACAAAATTAAATATAAAAAAAAGACTACGCTAATCAAATACTGCCGTTCTACCAAAGAAGACGGCTAACTGCAGCGTAGTAGTCGAGCCATTTTAAACTCTATTGTTAACCACATTAAATTTAAAATACCATTACCATGCACTTAGCCGCCTTTTTTGGTTGGACCGCAGAATAGTCTTCTTACCAATAAAAACCACCCAGGTTATCAGTCTATATACCACACCGACACCAAGCAAAATTATACCCCCCTAAAATTATATTAAAATTATCTTAAATTTATGGAAGATGTTTTCAATTCTATACATTACCTATTTATTCGTTTTGGTAATATTTTCACTTTCTATTTAATTATCGTCCACAGATGTTTTTCATGTCAAAAGGACCTTACTTGAATCGCTCTTTACGTAAGTTAAATTCAGTATTAATTAATTAATTATATAATATAATTAATTATTATTAAATGTAATTAATTGTTCGCTTGCAGTCAGCAAAGTTTTAAAAGCTCTATCTACTACAAACCTAAATCCCATTTTTTTTAATTTTGAAATTAAAAAAAATTCAAAGTACAAGGCCTATACTAAGTCTCATTTTGTTCGAATTAAAGATACCCAAATACTGTTTATCAATCCATTACTCCCTGGCATGCATGCTCGTTTGCATCTATCTCTAATCGGCAACTATGCGCCAGAATGCAGTCACAATCATTTGGACAATTTGATCCGGTAGTATCTCGTATAAACCGAAGAGTCAACCACGACTAAACAAGTAATGTATAGAATCACACCCGAGACTGCTTGCAGCGGCGCTCGGCCCAGATGGAGTGGATGGGGCTGAGGGCGCGGTGCTGCAGGGCGCGCAGCCACGGCTCACGGCGCCGGGCCTGGCTGGAGCACGGCGGGCATGTGACACCGATATTAGTGCTAGTGCTAACTACCGGTGGCTAGTCTAGAATGGGTATGAGCAGGGAGCGAAACTTTGATGCCGATGACAGGCGTATGACGTCAAGCAACATCGTCAATTATCTAGATTGAACATCATCCATCACTAACAAAGAATCATCACTAAGCAGCAGTGTTCCGGTTTGGGGATAAGACATAGAGCATAGAGGCATTCCATCTTAGTCCTCAGGGTTGGCAACGCATTTGCAGTCTTGTGAATGCGAATCTCTATGGGCCACAGTTTCCACTTACCATCAGGTGGCCTGTGTGTTCGTTTGCCTTTCCATGCAAAAAAAAAATTTGGTCTCTTTACTGTGCCAATATTACATAGATACATACATAAACTCACGCCTTCGTTCCCGGAGAGGGGTAGGCAGAGCTACAGAATTACCTACAACTCTAAAAACTTGTTGATAATTCTGTAACCACATTTTGCACAATTAGGCTAAGATGTTTACCAGCGTATTAGTGACAGGTTGCAAGCCCATCGCCTAACAGTACTACAAGCCTTTATTCCCTTAATCACCTCTTACGATATCCACGGGAAGACATGGAGTGGCACTATTCTAACCCGGCAACCACACGACATATAAAAAAAGATAATTGACTGTCATTGTCATATTAAAAAGAAGATTGTTGAGGACAATAACAAATTTATATTGAATTATTTATTTATTTGTGAATCGTAAATATAACCGAAACATTATTGTTTCGCTTGAGCAAAGTCGCTATGTAGTCTACACAGCCGTATTTGCAGAAGTTTCCTTTTCTGATTGTAAATAATGAATAAATATTTTTAAGAGCAAAAGTAAGCAATTTAGAAAAACAATTGAAAACAACCAAGCACATGGGATGTTATGTTTCAATTTCAAGCGTTCTGCATACTTCGACATTTCATTTAAGTAATGTTTTTCATTTACTTGTGGAAATAATATTTTTCTACTACTATAGGAGTGCCGTCCTTAGGCACTGGTCCCACCGCCGGCTACAGACCAGCTACTAGAACTATAAACTACAAAAGAGTGGGCGAGAGGCGAGAAGCGAGCAAAGTTTTGATAGTTTTGACGCTCAGCTATAAAGCTGAGTACCGCTGAGCTAGTTTTATAGTCGATAGCTTTTATCGCTGCGGTCAACTAGTAAACAGCGGTCCCACCGCCAGATATCGGCGAGCTCGGCGAGCAACTAGTAAAATTATGTACTAGAAACAGTTGACAATCGGCGGGAGGATAGTAAAAATTATATGGAATTATAGCTTACTCGCCGGGTGTTGGGAGAGTGTCCTCGCCGGCAGTGTGAACAGCGAGCGATGAACTATAATCTCTCTCTTTTGTTTACACGGATGCGATTATCTTTTGTTCGTTTCTTGGGCTAGAAAAAAGTCGATAGTTCATATCTCACTCGCCGGCGGTGGGACCAGTGCCTCAAGATGGTCGAGCTATAGTTAATATGATACGTACCGTGCACTGTTTCTCTTCCGGCGCCTTGTTAGCCATGGTTTCTGGGACGTACTCATGTCCCAAGCCAAAGGCCTGCAATAAATCATACAACATAATCTTTACATAGTATAAAACAAAGTCGGTTTCCGCGTCTGTCTGTCTGTATATCCGCTAACCCTATACAACGCAACGGATTTTTCTAGGGTTTTCACCATCAGGTTAGATAATTTTTCAGAAGCCGCAAGTTTAAATTAGTTTAGCTTCGCGAATTATGACGTTTCTGTCGCATGTTTTGACAAAAACTGACAGGAATAAATAGTATACTCTCTGTAGGTAGAGATGATGAATTTGACAGCATTATTAGAAATAGCTCCTATTTAAGCTACTAATAGATCGTAGATCAAATCATAACGTTAAAAAAAAAGGTAAAAAAAATATAACAACCAACTCCAACTATAACTCACCTCCAAGATGTCCTTATTGGGCAAATGATCCCCGGGTCCAGACTGGACGAAATGCTTTAGCAAGTTCCCTCCCTTCCCCACCAACGTGGCACCCCCAGTTTGGACCCAGTCGCCTTTTAGGTCTCCTCCTAAACCTAAACAAAACAAACTACTTAGAAAACGAGGCTAAGTAACCTTCAGAATGTCCACGTTAGACCAGTGGTCGGCCGGTCCACGTTGCACGAAGAGTTTCGTCGGGAAGCCATTTTGGATTAACAAACCGCCGCCATTTTGTAGACTGTCGCCGACTAATGTCGTATCGATACCTGGAGGCGACCCAAATTTTAAGCAAAGGCTAAATTTTAGCTACTACTACGAAACTTGAAAAAAAATGTCTGTTACTAATCTAATATACACGGTTTCCTTTTTGTCAGACTGATAAACAAGACAAAGTTTAGAGCCTCGACGGTGAAATTAAGTCTGCCAAACCCCAGCCTAGCAGTTTGAGTCTGTAAGACTAATTTTAGATTCCGAAGTCGTTTTTTGCCATTGGGACCGATTCTACAGTGGCCACTAAACTTCCTAATTTTATTTAGGTGTCGCTGAAACACTTTGCTATTCTATGAGTAGCTGTCATAATCAAATGACAGCGCTAATTTGAATCTGACGCTTCTTACTTTAGGCTTCTTTCTTACATTGTCAGCTTGATATTCTGGAATAGCGCTGATTAAATCTGCCGTCTAAACTATGTCTTAAAATTAGACAATTTAGTTTTAGTTAGTTTTAGGCTATTTAAGCGATGTGCACGTAGAATCGGGTCCATTGGCTATCTACTAATAATACTTCAAGCATGCAACTAACTAATATTTGTAGCCCTAACCTGAGTATTATATTATTATCTTTTGTTTTAGAAAAGCCAAGTCGTATAAACATTGCAATGCTTTTACCTACGATTTTAGGGTTCCGAACTACAATGGTAAAAAAGGAACCTCTATGGTGAGACTTTGGTGTCTGTATGTCACAGAAGGTACACTCAGCTGACTCTTTATAACTATCACTCTAACCCCCTTACTTATAAACGTGGAATAAGCTTGGAATAGTTTATGCCATGCTTTGTCACATTCTGTCAGATGCAAATGTCACAATTACAGATAAAGACAAAGCATGGTATAAACTATTCCAAGCTTATTCCATGTTTATAAGTAAGGGGGTAAGAATATAAGTCAGCAAAGTTTACCCTTGCTTTGAAGACACTCATTTCTTAGAACGTATGACTATGCAGAGTTTTCGCCGAGTTTTCGCTTCAAAAAAAGCAATTTTCTGCTAAACCCGTGTTGATTTTAGGTTATCTTGTGATGGTTAAAAGTCGAACCTTACCTAACCTAACCTAAGTGAATCATATTTAAAAGAATCTGAAATGAACACAGGTTCAGCAGAAAATAGAGGTAGCTTTTTATGAAACAAAACTTCCGCGAAGTGATACGTTCTATTAAATGATACCATCCGGCAAACATCATTATTATACTCTTAAAACTCTATCATTGTTGTCTCCTGACTCACGGGACAGAATAACAACAACGCATACATACATACCTTCCAAAAGTGGAGTAGGCAGAGCTACAGAATTACCGACAACTCTAAAAACTTGTTGATAATTCTGTAACCACATTTTGCAGAATTACGCTTAGATGTTCACCAGCGTATTGGCAGGTTAATCAATTCACTTTACACAAGCACGACTTACCCATGCCCCTGCCTTTGAAGATGGCTTCTCTGGATTGCTTCCAGAACAGCGAGGTGATGATGCTGATGGTGTTGAACCTCTTGAACCCCAACTTCTCGTAGGTGGCCAACTCTTCCACGTAGTACAGCTCTGGAACGTCAATGTTAACATATTGGTAGTTTTACATATGATGCTCTTAAGACCCAGATAGACGGGCGAGTAAGTACACACAGCAACACATCTAGCTATACACTTCAGAAATCTGAAATATTGCATGAAAGAGGTAAGACGGTAATTGCAAGAGATCCTAAACAGGTCGAAATGGGGTTTTTCGTAACACGGACATAAGGTAAAATGACAAAAATTCCGATTGAAATGATCAACATCTCGGAAACTTATAACAATTGCTGAACACACATGGGGGTTACATCGATAGCTTATGATCTGCCCTATCCACCCCTTAAAGCTTTGCACCTAGCTACCAATCACCCTGTATAATGGAAAAATACTTGTTATGTTGAACTTTCATAAATACAGTCACCGATCAGTTCAATACCCTAGTTATCAATCATAATGAATGACATTAAAAAATATATACTTACCAATAACAAAGATAAAACATTAAAAACAAGTGCATTAAGGTCATTTTTCACTCATACGACACGTCTTTAAATCGCCCTTACTATTCTAAAATGTGGTTCAACATTTTCGGAATAACTTGTGGGAGGACCTTGGGCAGGGTCCGTCCGGGTTGGTACCACCATCTTATCCATTAACCTACCGCCAAGCAGCAGTGTTCGCATTGTTGTGTTCCGGTTTGGGGATAAGACGACCGGTGAAATGACTAGGATAGAGGCATTCCATCTTAGTCCTCAGGGTTGGCAACGTATTTGCAGTCTTGTGAATGCAAATGTCTATGGGTCACAGTTTCCACTTACCATCAGGTGGCCTGTGTCCTCGTTTGCCATCCCATGCCATAAAAATTAAAATTAAAAAAAACATCTATCTATGGCACGAACCCTAAAACAGGTTCGTTTGGGTGCAGACTCGTGGTCACCCCAGGGGTGACCCCAGTACTATTCGACGGAGCCCTGCCTCGGGCATTATTATTTCTGAGCGATTTGCCCTTCGGGCGTCTAAAGATACCTAACGAACCTAACCTACTTACTTTTGCGGAATAAAAATGATTTCTGTCGAATTTCTGACCAAAGCGAATAGTACTGGGGTGACAACACTGACAACCTGGGGTGACCACGAGTCTGCCCCTGTTCGTTTTCATACGTCTCACTAATATTGTAAATGCGAAAGTTTGCATGTTTATCAATCAATCACGCCAGAACGGCTCACCGGATCTGGATGTTATTTGGCACAGAGATAGATTATAATAGGCTACTTTTTATCCCGGTAAATTGGGAGGTCCCGAGGGTATAGCCATAAACTACGGACGGAGTCGCGCTCAAAAGCTAGTCGTACTAATATTGTTAATGCGCTGTGTGTGTGTGTGTGATAGTTTGTCACTGCTTCACGCTGCTATTGGTGGACGGATTTGGATGAAATTTGGAAGGCTACTCTCATCCCGGAAAATTTAATTTTCCGAGGGAATAACGATAAACGAAATATACGCGGACGAAGTCGCGTGCTGAATCTATATTAGGAATAAAATAACTGCTAAAGTAACTGTCAGGCTGTCTGTTACGCTTTCAGGGCTAAACCACTAAACCAATTTCAATGAAACTTGGTTTGGAAGACACGCAGCGTCGATACCAACACATACATACATACATACATACATACATACATACATTACATTACACATACATTAAATTTATTTATTTATAAGGTAAAACTTCGCGCTCGAGGCATGGGGCACGTAACAAACAGAGAGAGACGAGTCAGTACATTGGCTTAGTTGGTCTCAGCGAGTCTTAGCTCAAAAAGCCAAGCATTTTGATTTCCATACAAAACGGCCCCGTCTAGCGTGTCCTTGACGCGAAATATGTGCGAGGTTCAGTCGAGCAATAAAAATAGCAGAAGTTGTCTGCTATCTTACTCTAACTTTAAAGTAAGAAATTCTTATTGCAGTCTATTTCGTGCTTATGACCCTTGATAGAAATGGGATTGATTAATAGTATGTAAAACTGTCATTTATCTCACATACTACACGTATTTATCCAGATCACTACCACCATCTTCTTTTAACGTACCATCAAGCAGCAGCTCGCGTAAACAAGAGAAAATACTAGCATAGAGGCATTCAATCCTTGTGCTCAGGGTTGACAACGCTTTCACAGTAGCAATGTAGTCTTGGGAACGCATATCGTCGGTAATACTGCTAAAACCAAAATAAACCTTACTGTCTTATTAAAAAGGTGCGCTTTGTCCTTTATTTAAAATGTTACTTACGCGGTTTTGCAGTTTCACCGACGATATGTACATCTGATGTTAGGTGGAATCTGAGGTCCTAGACATGTCAAATCTTGAGGACTAAGATGGAATGCCTCCAGCAACCGAAACTGCAAAACCGCGTAAGTAACATTTTAAATAAGGAGCAAAATGCACCTTTTTAATAAGACAGTAAGGTTTATTTTGCTCTATAATAGATTTGTTAGTTACGCGATTTTGCAGTTTCACCGACGATATGTACCTCTGATGTTAGGTGGAATCTGAGCTCCTAGACATGTGAAATCTTGAGGACTAAGATGGAATGCCTTTATGGCAATCATTTTACCATCGTCAGGATACAATCAAGTCACAGCCTAGTGATTTATTTCAATAATAATGGGCTCTTGTGAGAATAAAGTGAAAGCTGACCTCCGTCGAAGAATTTCCCATCAATGAAATCCTTGGAGCCATTGTCTTCCACCCCTATCCCGACCAGCCTGATGTCGTTCTTCTTGAGAATCGGCGCGATCTCACCCAACTGTAAGGTATCATAATGTTAACTTTGACTTATGTTTATGGGCTCAGGGTGACTTCGTTCACAGCGTATTTGGTCACCTTCTTAACTCGTCTACAATGCCACTCGTCCACTTTCCTAAATTATTATTATTTATTTATTTAATGGCAACGGTCGCAATACGAGCATACATTTCTGCCGATGTCAAGTTTATATTCAGATAAATCAGATATCAGATATCAGGGGACAATGTCACACCAATTGACCTAGTCCCAAACTAAGCTCTAGGCTTGAACTATGGGTACTAGACAACGATATAAATACTTATATAGAGAAATATATGCTTAAATACATAGAAAACATCCATGACTCAGGAACAAATATTCGCGTTCATCACACAAATATCTGCCCTTACCGGGATTTGATCCCAGGACCTCTAGCTTCCCAGGCAACAAACTTTAACATTTAACATTTACATATCAAAGAAAAAACATAAGGCAACATTGTACAGTGATCCTCTAGCATCCGTGAAGCGATGTAGGTAGAACTTTACGAAGACCAGATGGGATTTTCTTGGAGCAATCCTTCCAAAGGTGATACGTGTTCAAACTTGAATTCTTCATTATACTGCACATTTGAATGTTAATTTACGGCATATTAATACATTATTACTATCCATTCAACAACAAAATATGCAACAAAATAAAAACAATTAAGAAAGCTACACCATCACCACTTTCCTATACTGTCGCCTTCCTAACTAAACCAAATTCCTATATGGTCCAGTGCTACGGTTTGGTAAAAATGTCCAAAGAAATTATAGTTACTGTTTTGTTACATTGTCAGGGAGTTAATTTTTTAAATAAAAAAAAAATGTGTGTGCTTGATTTGTAATTATTATTAATTACTTTACTCCCTTATAACATTACTCACTTTAAAGCATTATTGTATTTTATGATTGAAAATATAACCTTCTGATGGAGTTGCTTGCGGCACTTCTCCGCAATGATTCTTGTGTGAAGCACTAGTAGATTCACTCCATATTAGGGTCATTATTCGAGCGTTTTTATTTCGTAATATTTTGAATTTTAGAACAACAAACAATTCACACATATGGTGCCAACTGCAATGATTACTTTAAAAAAAAAACAATTTCTATCCTAAATCAGTATAATACCTCTTTGGCCCACAGACGGCACAGCATGCAGCCCCATCGCCTGAAGAAGATGAGGACCACATTTTGATCCTGCCATAAACTCTTTAGCTCTAGAGCCTGAAAAATAAGGAGTCGAGTCAACAAACTAATGGTGCTTTAAACCTAATCTTACCTTACCCAACATGTTAGATATATCAAAGCAAATAGCAGCTTTTGTTGATATAGCAATTAGCATAGCTTTTTTGTTTTCTTTTTATATTTATACATACATACATACATACATAAACTCACACCTTCATTCCCAAAGTGGGGTAGGCAGAGCTAAAGAATTACCAACAACTTAATTTATATTTATGTCTCAACATTATATTTATTATATGAAATAACCAAAGAAATAATGAAAATAAACACAATCACAAAAAGAACATCCCTATAGAAGATATTTTTATATTTAAGAAAATCTCTTTTTGTTTGCAGTTTTTTTTCTTGTAATGTAGGGTAAGGTGGTCCCACACCGACCGGTGGTCCCATACCGACCTTTTGCTTTTTCTGAAAAACTGTGCTGCCAAAAAAATCGTCGGTGGTAGCATTTGGAAGCTTGTCCAATACCGACTGTTTGGAGCTAGTGTGCATTTTATTCCTCTCATGTCATTCCATGATTTAACCTCATTGTAAGTTTTGACATGTGCAAAATTCATTTTTCGGCATCGGGAGAAATCAGTTTTTAGTGCGAAAAAAGTGTGCGAGAAATCCAAAGGTAGGTTTTTTTACTTACTTATAGACTAGACTTCACCATGCGATAGTCGTTTTTTTTCACTCTTCTTAATATTTACAACGACAAATCATTGTTTGAAAAAAAACGTGGTGGTCCGATACCGACCGTTTAGCGGTGGTCCATAACCGACCCCGAGGTTTACGCGCTGTAAACATTCCCTAGACTTTTTTTTCAGTTAAATCGTTATCTTTTGTCTTATACAATTTGTTATTGGTATGTTTTTGACTAGATGGGCCGGTCATTCAAACTTAAAACGCCGAAAAGGGATCCTGCAATCCTTCGACGAGCCGTTGCCGCGATGAAATTGGGGACATCGCTTCGTTCAGAAAGAAGAAAGAAGAAGAAGCCCAGCGACGCAAGTCTACACGACTTGTAGGAACACGCAATTATTGAAACGACGACAGCGAGTAATTTCCCCGAAAACTCAACGAAAATGTAGTAAAATTTGCATACATGTTTCGCTAATAAAAACTTCTGAATAATTCGAAATTTACCATACATTGTCCTCAAATTACATTCTTTCGTCTCCGAAGTACAAGAAAATTTAATGAATATAGTTTGTTCAATGAAAATATAGGGGGTCGGTATCGGACCAGGGGGAGGTCGGTTACGGACCACTATTTTTGAGTATGGCGTAAATGCAGATTTTACGTTTGCTCAAAAATTTTTCACTGCTGGTATTCAAAAAAATTTCAACCCTTGTCACAACTTAGTTTAAGGCATTGACTAAAGAATTCATGCAGATTGGAAAGAAAAAAATATTTTGCTGAACTTTTATGGCACTTTCTAATTAGGGGGTCGGTATGGGACCACCTTACCCTACCTATGACTGCAAATGACATCTATAAATAGGGCCGTTTTGTCTAAAGATTTGGAAAAAGTGAGTCACATTTGTGTAAGATGTAAGTACAAAGGTAGTATATTATTTTCCGTTACTGTATAATGTCATTCATTATTATTTTTACCATGCATATTTTTGCTGTGTGTAGCTTTAGGAAAATATTCCTATAATCAATCAAATATAATATAATCTAATCTAATCTTGTCTAATTTAATATCCGTCTAATAATGTCCTCATAGGACAAATGAATAAACTTTGCACCCTTTTAGATAGGAAATGACTTCTGCCATGACAAATACAAACAAGAACCTTACAAACATATGATCGCACTTGAGTCAAGGATAATAATTTCAATACAAAGTTCAGTTTACAAAAGCTGGCTTAAAAATCATGTTGAACAAATCCATTCCATAAGTAATTATAAAACCAGCATGTTTACACAATGGAACCAGCAATTACAAAACAATCCCGGCCATAACGAAACGATAAGGTACTTGATAGCTGCGACCGGTTATTCAAACGTTAGAACGCAATGAAATATATAAGTAATTCCTAACTAAACGTTTTTGAAGCCGTGAAAATAGATATTACTACAACGCTTGTATGTCTTTAGTACAGAGTATTAAATACCGGCAAGAATGTAGTTAAGTTGCAAAATATTTACCTCGCCACTAGGAATCCCTTTGACTTTCTGAGCGCCGATTGTTCCGACGTCCACGGACATTTTGCTAGAATATGAACTAGCACGTACAATATTATAGTTACTATAAATCAATTTGCTACGGCGTAATATTATCTGCATATAAACAGAAAAATATGCCGTAGTAATTAATTCGTCTACTCGGCTTGCTCGTTGAACAAAAACACGAAAATTTTTTTTTTTTTTTTTTTTTTTTTTTTTTTTTTTTTTTTTTTTCCCCGCGGCGACTTGAACAGCTACTACCGCAGGGATATGGCTTCCACGTGAAGTGATTTCGCCAGTGTCAAGGTTTATATGAGTATAAAACACAATCCAATCTTCTCTAGGAAGATTGGGGGCAACGTTGTACGGTGATTTGTAGGTCAGAGGTCAAGATAGTTTTAACCTCTGCACCACTGCGAGTCCACTTGAAACGAGAAGAAAGATGCCAGATACACGAAATAAGTCCAAGTCTTCAATCACTGTGCGACACTAAGGCATAAAAAGTACAAATCACTATCAGAAAAGAACTTTGAACACCTAATTACCCAAAAATTAAAGTCTAAAACAAATTACACGTCCGCCATCTTTTAACGTTGCAAATGGCCCCAACCTAATTCTTCTTTTCTCTCCACGAAAATTTTGGAATTTAGAAATTTTATAATGATTCTGTCAATCAATCTGACAGACGACAATGACCACAGACAGACAGATTATAAGTGACAATGACGACATCGTACAAATCAAATCGTGGAAGGAGAATAGAACTGTTTACGGCGCAAACAATAAATTACCCACACCTTAAAATATTTGTTTTCGACGCGCGTTTTATAAAAAAAATAATGATTGAAAACAAATTAGCAGTTTACATGCCAGCGATTTTAAAAGATCAGAACCTTAAACAGTTTTAGATCTACCAAAAACGGAAATCGAAATTGTTAGCTTGATTTATAGATTTATAGGTCTTGGTAGTGGTATTCATTAATTACTTTCCTTTGGTATGCCTGAACTTGGATTCATGGAATTGTTAAGAAGGTGTCATCGGACAAAAACGTAACTGACATTATGACCAAGCCTCTAACTTTACAAGCCGAAGGTGCTACTCTTAATGGAACCAATAGAACTTCAGTGAAGAAGAGAGGGAATGTTAAAAAGAAGGTTTTAACTTATATTCATTCGTATTATTCTTCTGGTCTTTGGTTGTACTGTGACAACTGTATCCTTTCAAATAATTTCAAATATATTTTCAATACATGTAGACTTTTTTTAACAGGAATCCCGGTATACTGCTGGATAGCGGATCCGCGCTCAAACGACCCCATCTAATTTCTTTCGCTTTTCTATAGTTTTATATGGGCTAATAGCGTTGAGGATAGCGTACTCCTTTAAATGAAGTTATCTTACGAGAAATCCAAAACCATTCATAAGTACTCGTTTACAACTCGTGAACGAGTTCGAAACATTCAACGCGGATCCGCGTCGGCGCGCAGCCATATTGTAACTCCAGCAGACGCGGCATACCAAAGGGGGGACGATATTTAAAAAAAGTAGTATGGGCAATTTGGCCTATCAGCAGCCACCTTTAACTTAGTGTCATATAAACACGGACAGTAAGACACCTACTATACGTATTTGCCTACTTTTTGAATCTATACAAAGAGAAAGAGAATTGACAAGAGCGCGTGGAGCTAACCCCATGTGCATCTGTTAAGTCCATGAGAGAAAACTTACTGACTTATTTCTATAATAGTAGGTATAAAAGGCGCTTCTTCTAAAAATCTATAAGCTTCGTCCTTTTACAGATTAGAGTAAATGAATAAAATTAGATATGGAATATAGTATTCTTTATTAATAACAAGAATTATAAATTTTAGATAAATACTTTGATTAATTTTTTTGACTTTTAATGTCGAGTTATTTATAGACTATCGTGGATTTTAGGAATGGATATCAAACGCGAGGACAAATTGTTCGGTAAAAGAGTATTTTCTTTTGTGGAGTAATCAGAAGCACGGGTCAGCTTAGCACCACGTTCTTTTGTAAAGTTGAGACAGATATTTAAATACAGCAGAGGCTCTACATTGAAACTTAAAGTTCGAAAATAGTTGAGCTCCATCTTTTTCTCTCGTTTTAGTCTCGAATGACGAGTGACAGGGATGGCTAACGTAACTTCGAATCTCGATTTTCAAACTAGGGCCTCGGAACGTAGCGTCGAATATCGAAAGAAAAGACCAAGTCAAAATTATTCAATCCAAATACATCGGGGCTGCAAGCTATAAATTTAAATTTCCCTATAGGTCTAGGGATTCTAGCAGACCTATACCGTATTAGTATTAAAATACTTGGAATACTCCTCATTTACTACCACCCATTATTATATTTATTTTTGTTTCGAGCTTCAACTAACTTATCAATCATTTTTTCTATGGTTGTGATTTTCAGAATTAAAATTACTTAGCATTGTGATTGGTTCCAATTGATCATTGAGTTAAAATATCCAATAACACTTAACGACTACTTTTATTATGCTTATTGCGCAGTTCTTCCGTCCGGTGAGTTTTTTTCCTGTGGTTATTTCGACGCGACGTTTCGTTTGATTTGACACTTCCTGAGCGACTGGCGATTGTGTCACCGCGTGCTTTCGTGTGATATTATATTCTCTCGCCCTCAAAACTTCCTGTAAGTACAATTTATGTGATATTTAACAGTTGAATACCGTAGTTATTTTAATTTTAGCTCGATTATTCTACATTACTATTATTTCGTCTATACACCGGTATCTTCTCAATTATGCCTATTACTTTTAAGCCGCGGTTTTTTTTCTTGTTTTCCACGGTCAACAATTTCAACAACCATTTAGATGAGATGTTAGATAGCGTATTCAATTAGCTACATCATTTGCGTTTGATGTGAAATAAGTTTTGAATTTCAATCAACGTCATTTAGAGTGATGCGTTTGATTATCTTGCGTTAGTAAAATTGTCTGATTTGTATAAGTTATCAATATTCTACCACTTGTCAAACCCTGCGGTCTTAGTGTGTATCGACGTAGAGTAACCTTCGATCTATTGCGGCCTGGGTTCCAGTTTGTACAGTTACTATGATATAAATATACCCACTTAAGAGAGGCAAAATAACATAGAAAATAATTATTTTTTACTGCTATAGTAAGCACCCATTGGACTAAATGGCCTATTGTCCGATTTGAAATTCCCACGTCAACTACCGTTATTATATCTTCATTAAACTTATTTCGCAGCAATGATAAACAATAATAAAATATTTTCTATACATAATAATATTAATAAACTAATCATTTGATATTTTAAAATACCACTAAATATGTTAGTAACCCTTGACGAAAACGAAGGGATGGTATAAAGTTCAACATATTGTGTATCTGTATGTCTGTCTGTGGAATTGTAGCTCTTTAACAGATTAACGGATTCCAACACAATTTATTTGAAATAAAAAGCTAGTTTTACTAGAGTAATTCTGCCCTCATTAGAAAAAAGGGTGTACAATATTCCCAGCTTCTTGATAGCTTTCGGCTGGCTGTAGCTATCACTCTTGCACTCGCAACTGACAGTATACATGTCCCTCTGTGTCATACAAAAATGAAGATTGCTGATTGCTATTAAGAAAATCGTTGCACTGTATGTCTCATAGGTTTGCAATTAATTTGTAACCTTATTTCTTAAGACAAGGGGTTCAATTTGCTGTGACTATCAAATTATGTATGCATCCTTTTATTTAGAAGGGCTGCATTCTTATCCAGGTTTGATGACAATCAGTCATGGCATTTAAGAGTTATTAGCTCTGAAAGTAATGGTCGTAATTCTGCCTTCCTATGGAGAACAGGCACAAGTGCAATTAATTCATAGAAGCATATTGAACTCTCAATGGTTATATAATAAGGTTGAAAGTGCAATACAATTCATAATTATAGTAGATAAAGATAAATAAAGATTAAAGATATTTATTCAGTAGATGTGCCTTTTCCGTAGGAGGGCAGATTTATGTTGGAGATTTTTATCTTTTTATTGAAAATAGAATTGGAAAGGTTTATGTTACTCTTTATTTAGGGCATGTGGTCAAAACATTACACCTACAAACTTTATTATATATATAGCAATTTCTAATTAGAACTATACTTGAAATGACTAGCATAGAAGCATTCTATCTCACTCCTCAGGGTTGGCAACACATTTGCCACATTTTAAGTCTTAGGATTGGAGTCCTGAGATTGTAGACTTGAGAATTCAAATGTCTGTGGTGCTTAGATCCCACTTAATATTGGCTGGCTATAAAAAAATACTTGCATATCGTCGGTTAAATTCGCAACCCTCGTAAGTCCATTTGACTCAAGTTTACAGGAGACACAAAAAACAAAATTACGGCATATGGCGGCTTAAAGTTACGAGGTTTTCTTTTTGTAGATTTTTTAAATAACGGTTTATTTGACGTTTGAATGTAATATATAGATCGATGTGTTTGGTGATTGGCTACACGATTCAATAAAAAAACGATTTTCGCAAAAAATGGACTTACGAGGTTTGCTAATTTAACCGACGATATTGGACCATTAATTTGTTAATATTTTATATTTAATTATGTTCCTTGGTGTACCCGTTCAAAATTTACAAGAATTTAAATGTAATCACTTGCACGATTTTTTAACACTATATTTAGCATCAATAATGATGTCCAAGGTTAGGACTTTTTGGTGGCATAACGTGATTCTAGAATCCAAGGAGTCGCTATTTTCTAATTATTATAAACATACCACCTTGATTTTGTCCCTCACTAACGGTATGCTACCAAAAGTCCTAAGGCTAGATTTCTATACATTTGCATTTATAATGTTAGTGTGGATGGATTATCATGGGTATTTTACGTTTTATATTAGCTTCACACCTTGTAAACTTGTAACATACTATCTAACAATGTCATGAAATCTTGGATGTTTATTCTCAACTGCTTATAATTGACGAATTGACTTGAAATTTTGCATACTTCAGAAATTTTGTTGACATGTTACCATCAAGCTGTTATGATGATGGAGACTGAAGGTAGTTATAGGAACTCCTCAATGGCTCACAGTAGACCCGTCGAGTTTGGACTCGTTTGGACTCGTTTGACTCGATCAGTGTTAGAACATTTTAGAAGTACAGTTGGCAATGAATAGTCTAAAAATCTTTTTTCAAAGAAACTTTTTTTAATACAGGAAACCTGCATTATAGTAGAGGCACAGGCAGTTTCCACTTACCATCAGGTGGCCTGTGTGCTCGCTTGCCTTCAAACGATATAAAAAAAAAAAAAAAAAAAAAGGCACCGAGGGATGGCACTTTTGACACCTGACAAATAGTGTTGTGAAATCTCAATTTTACATATTAAAATCAGTCAAGTGCGAGAAGTATATTTCAAAAAAGTTTATTAAAGAAATAAAATAACGCATAATTCAACATTCAACATGATAATAAAAAGCCATTTTCCATGGGTAAAGTATTTATATTATTTCATTATAATCCGATTCAGTTAAATCACTAATACTTGTTGAAGAAAAATCATCAGTATTATCATCTGATACCTGTCATCACGCGAATTGTTTTTTTGAGATGTTTTTTTTGTTAGTTATGTTATGATTAAAACGATGAAAATTGAAGTGCGAGCAAATGAGAATAATCCCAAGATTAAGCTAGTTACGAAATAATTATTCCGGGACCTGCAACAATGAAGTTTGACATGTGATCCTTTATACCTACTTGCTGTTAATATTTAGGGAACTTCATGAGCGAGCAAACGTCATAGTTGCCATCGGTGTTGCTACTTTAGGTATAGTTAATTCCCAATGATTAATCCGGTCCGCTCCTTCCGGAGTTCAATATACCTTCGCGGTTAATTTATTATGTTATGATACAAATGTATGTTCCTAATTCAATGTTTCGGTGCGTCGACGTCGGCGCACGCCTGCGCATGGCCGCTTCTGATAACCTTGCCCTTGATCATGACATTGGCTAAAATGCCCGATTGGGGACTAATATGACGCACCCTTATAATATTCATTTAATTATTTATAAAATGTACATTTACACCAGGGGTTCCCAAACTTTTTTTTATCATAGACCACTTTCAAAAGTGAACTAGTTCTGGTAGACCCCCTACACCACATTTCTACCATTTTCCCAAAACTCGGCAAAAAATGTGAATGTTGATCGCTTGTCGAACAGCTCGCTCGCGATTTGTTGCAGACTTGCAGTCGACAAGTTTTGGAGGCAAATGGTGTAATTTTTATAAAATGACAGTTTAATTTTTCGAAATTTTAATCGAGGAGCAGCGTAATAATAGTCATCCAGGCTATAAAAATAGCACAAAAAATAGTATCTGTTTTCGTTCTTTACTATCGAAACCAGACACATTTTCGTGGACACCCACTTACGAATTGTGAACCCCCATTTTTTTGTCACGCCAACGTAGACCCCCGTCGAGTCTCCTGTGGACCCCTGGGGGTCCACCTGGACCGGATAGAAGCTTTCCGCCTACATCTCGATATGGCTAGGTAGCTGATACGACCAGATCGCTTTGTGACTACATCTCGATCTGACTACATCGCTTTGTGCCTAGATCGCAATACGACCAGATCGCTTTGCGACTACATCTCTAAAAGTCCGAGTTGCAAAATGACTACTTCGTTTGCGTTACTAGGTAGGTTAGGTTCGTTAGGTAACTTCAAACGCCCGAAGGGCAAATAACCCAGGAATAGGAGCCCCGCCACGCGGGGCTCCGTCAATATTGCTAAGACAGTCATAAGGTGAAAAAAACAATGTGGTAGGCACAAAGCGATGTAGTCAGATCGAGATGTAGTCACAAAGCGATCTGGTCGTATCAGCTACCTAGCCATATAGAGATGTAGGCGGAAAGCTTCTATCCCGCTCGAAGTACATTGGTCAAGGACAGCGGAGTAAAAAATAGAAAGTGATCCACTGGCCTGGGCCTCTATTCAACACGGTAAAAACCATATCGTGTTTGAGCTGTTATCGTATTGTCACCGTTATAGCTCTTATTTACTGGACAGTACCTAATGGCGGCTGACGTCATAACAATACCATAACAGGTTAACTACGATATCGTTTTTACCGCCCAGAATACCGGCCCAGGCAACTGTACTGTTCTCTATCACTGTCCACTGTCCTTGACCTTATAGGTAGCTGTGCTCTTTAGTGCTATGTCACTTTAACGTCATGTTTGAACTGCTGCACTAATCTTTCAAACGTGTTAAAGCGACAAGGTACGTACAAAGATGTGCAGCTACTGATAAGGCCGAGTGTAAATAAAAAATACCACAATTTGGTAGGTAATACCTTTTTGTTGGCACTTTATTCCAACGAGTCTCTCCCTTTAAATTTAGTCCGATTTATTTAGGTATATCTAGGTGGAAAGACACGAATTGAAAATAAAAACAAAGTAAAGGTACAGATCTAGTTTTTCATAATACGAGGGGAGGTCCAAAAGTTCGCGGAATGGAGGGGATGGGGGTGGGGATGACTATATTTTTTAGTATAGTACTAATGGCCAACTCATTAAGAGTATATATACCAACTTTCAGCCTGAAGAGCTCATTACTTTACAAAATATCGTCGAGCAAGCAAGTCAATCTGGAAAAATCCTGGAAGTATGGAGCAAATTGAGTATCGAGCCATCATCAAGTTCCTGACTAAGCAAGGAAAAACTCCTCAGACCATCATGAGTGAGATGTCAGTAGTTTACTGTGATCATTGCCCTGGAAAAACAATGATTTACAAATGGCACGGTCTTTTTAAAATTGGCAGAGAGTCCATTGAAGACGACCCTCGCCCAGGACGGCCTGTCGAGGTCACCACATCAGATACCGACGGAAAAGTTGAAAAATTAGTATTAGAAGATGCTCGCCTGAAGAAGAAACAGATTTCTGCATTAGTTGGAGTATCTGAAACCACTATTTTGCGGATTCTACATGAACACCTCGGCATGATTAATGTGAGTGCAAGATGGGTGCCGAGAATGCTTACGCCGCATCAGCGACAGCAGCGAATCGACGCGTGTAGCAGTTTTTTAGAACGGTGTGGAGAAGAAAGTACGTCGATTTTGAAGCGGATTGTTACTGGAGATGAAACTTGGGTTCATCATTTTGAACCTGACTCTAAACAGGAGTCGATGCAATGGCACAAGAAGGGTACCCCCCCACCTAAGAAATTTAAGGTGTCGGAATCGGCCGGAAAGTTGATGGCTACGATTTTCTGGGACTGCCAAGGAATTTTGATGATCGTTTACAAAAGCAAAGATGTCACAATTACTGGAGAGTACTACTCTAGGCTACTGGAGCAGTTGCGGGAAGCTATCAAAGAAAAAAGGCGAGGAAAGCTGGCTAAGGGTGTGCTGTTACTTCAGGATAATGCTCCAGTTCACAAGAGTCGTATTGCGATGGCTGCCCTGAACAAATGTGGCTTCGAAGAATTGGTTCATCCCCCCTACAGCCCGAACCTGGCCCCCAGTGATTATTATTTATTCCCAAATTTGAAGAAAGAGTTGCGGGGAAGAAAATTTCACACCGATGATGAAGTAAAGGACGCAATTTTGGCTCATTTTGACAGCAAAGAAGAAAATTATTTTTATGTGGGTTTAGAAAAATTAATATCACGATCTAACAAATGTATTAACCTTAAGGGAGATTATATTGAAAAGGAAAAATAGTAACGTCTTTTTATTTAATTATTTAGCCCTCCATTCCGCGAACTTTTGGACCTCCCCTCGTAGTACAACATATTCAAAAATCGTGGAAATCTGACTTGATTTAGAGGGGGAGAAACGTTACCCCGAGCTTAATAATTGACAGTTACTTACGCAATTGAATCACCTGATAGAAAACACCATTGATATATCGCACCTTCAGAACGATAGTGACCTAATTCAAAATTTCAACTTTCAAACTTTAAGTCATAAATTTATTACGATAGGACCCTAATTCGAAATTTGAAATTTCTGAATTATGTCACTATTGTTCTGAAGGTGCGATATTATAAAACTATTAGATAGATAAAACCCCCCAATATATGGGGACCCCTTCTTTCAGAGCTGATATCTCTGTCTTAGTTTTTTTAAATCACGAACGTTATCATTCGTCGAGGTAAATTTTACGTGATTAAACCTGTTATTACAATGTGATGCTTGACTGCAGCGCATCGCTCGTGCGCCGCTCCCCGCGCCGCTGCCCTCGTGGCCGATTTCATATAAATCTATACATTAGAACGCGCCGCTCCCCGCCGCCGCTGCCCCGCAGCCCGCTGACTTCGTGTCCGCAGCCTATTAGTCCAGCGGAGCAGAGCTAGATGTGAACATTTGTCGTCTGGTAACATACTGGCTAAAATAGGTACATGTTACACTCATTACTCCAAATTTGGAGTAGCTCTGTGGGTTATAGGGTAATTGCGCCGGTTTTCCTTCCAGCTCCAATTTTCGTCCAGTAGAAGATGGTTACCACGGACCACTAAATGAGAATGAAAAAGGGATAGTTAGAGAGATAGATGTAGTGCTTTTAGAACAAAAGCTTAGAACAGTAAAATAAAATAGCATGTCTTATGTTTGATCCAGTGTGGGCCGTTATTACCATACATCGTTATCGCGGGAGCAAAAACGATTTGACAGTAGTGAAAGATTATGAAAAATAGGCAAGAACAGAAGTGACACTCGTGTCGAGAAACGTTTATACCTACGAGTTCAAAATGTATACATTTTCTTTCAAATATCTTCCCTCGGTATTTGACTTGATCAGTAGTACAGTCAGCTGCAGAGAAAAGGATACCCCCCCTCCAGGTAAGGATCGATTTTTTTCAAAAACCTGTGGTTAAATTTATTTGATTTTTCGGTGAATTGAAGATTTTACTATTTTCTACACATAAGCTCAAAATCATTTAAATTTAAGCACAGGTTTTCGAAAAAAATCGATCTTTACCTGGAGGGGGGGTATCCTTTTCTCTGCAGCTGACTGTACATATTTAAAGAGATCTTAACGTCAACCTCTCAGTCACTTTTCATGCTACTTTAGACATTTGTTATTCTTGATTGATTTGATATGTACAGGAACATACAAAAATATATCTAAATTAAATATGAGTACAAATAGAAAACATATCTTCAAAAAGTTAAAACTATTTTTGGAAAAAAATACTGGATTTGACATAAATTCAAAAAAAAATAAGTTTGACTAGTTGACGCGTTTACTCAGTGCAAGACAAATTTCATTGACCGTTTCCAGCGAAAACTTCGTGCTAGATATGAAGAACTTCTTAGAGGCTTAGAGTACATTTTGTTATAAATGTGTTCTTTAATAGATTTGTTTTTGGTCCCGCGATAACGATGTATGCTTATTACCAATCCATTCATTTTACAAAGGTATATAATTTAAATAGATGATCAAAAATCATGAAATCGAACTCCATTAGTGGATGGGAAACATTATCGCCCCGAGCTATAGCATGGTTTTTTAGGGTTTCGTACAAAAATGATAAAAACGGATCGCTTGTAGGATCACTCGTGCGTCTGTCTGTCTGTCCGTCTGTCACAGCCAATTTGCTCCGAAACTACAGGACCGATTGAGTTGAAATTTGGTATACATTATGTATAGTTGGTTCCAGTTTAAATGACGAAAATGCACTTAAAACCAACCATTATCAACATCTATTCTTCAATTGTTATCTTCAAGCAGGGTTGTAAAACAATTACGCAGGTGTGTCGGTACGGCCAAAGTATACTGTGAACAAACAATCTTGATAGTTTTGATGTTGCCGGTATTTTACTCAATAATTAAGTTTCTAAAATAATAATTAAATACTGTGTCAATATCACTTTGTACAATTTAAGAATAGTATTAAAATACATTTTTACCTGAATGTTATCCGCACTGTACTTAAGTACCTACTCAGAAAACAAAACACCTACTTAAATGTGTCCGGTTCAGGTAAAACCCAATGATCAAGAAGGGTTGAGCTACTCCAAGGCACGTGCCACACTTCGGTCGTCCCTTTGTTATCTTTTCCTTTCATATTTAGCAACAAAAGAAGTTGTAAAACCTGCGTTAAGTCAGGCCTGTGTCACTCCGCGTGTAGGTATTAAAAACGATACCTCCAGGCGCCGGCCACGGCGGAAGGGCCAATCTAGTAGGCTGCCGCAAGCGAAAGACGACACACGTATAACCACGTCTAACTTATTATGAACCGTAGTACAGTGAATAAAGGCCCATATTTCCTCAAAAAAAATTAGAAGGTATGTAAATGAACACGTGCTCGACTGGAACGCGAGCTAAATTAAATCATATTGTCTATCAGATTGAGTACATATTTCTTTGAAAACCGTTGTGAAGTAAAGCTTCTGTAACGCTAGTTACTAGTTATTATTCTGTGGTTAAGTGCATTTTCGTCATTTAAACTGGAACCAACTATAAATGGATGACCCAAACACAGATGTGCAAAGTAAATTGTTTCTTTTTTAAATAATGGTCGTTTTAGGGAAACTAATCAGGAAATTAAAAATAACTTTTGCAAACCTTACTGTGTCATATCATATAGTTAAAATAAGTACTCCCCCCCCCATGATCTCCAAAACGAAAGAACCTAAAATTAAAAAAAAAAAAACAAAATGTAGTTCATCGCTTGTAGATTACTGGAAAACCTATAACAAATCTATCAAAAAAATTACTTATGTACAAAACCCTCTCCACGAGAGTTCAACTGGCACTTGGCCGGTTTTTTGACAGCTACTCGATTAGAGCGTCTCGCTTCACAATACTCTTAAATACGCCTCCGCCACGCATACTATGGCCACACTTTGGGAGACGCTTATGAGTATGAGACCACGCCGCAGTGCGACGTCTACGAATTAAGTGCCTTATTTTCATAATCATTCATAATAGACTTGAAACAGGCGTGTAACTTACAGTCATGAGTTCATGACTGTTCCAGTGACACGTCGTGAACTTTTGACATCACACTTTATCACACTAATATTATAAGTTTGTGTGTTTGTGTGTATCTAAGTTTGTTACGTTTTCACGCTGAAACGGCTGTACTTAATTTTGGATTTGGATGTAATTTGAAATACACAAAATTGCCATTGGAATATGAACCTATTGTTCTTATTTTAGAGTCAGTTATCTATACTATCCTCAATACGAAGTGGCGAGTAGGGTCATACATAAATCATCGGAATCATGCTATCTCTTTCACACCTGCACGGCCTTATGGAGCGGGCCGAGCAACAATTAGTGCAGGTAGCGTTTCGCATAAAAAGGAATGTCGATAAAGTAACGAAGAAAATAAATTACGTGGTGTTTTTTAAACATGGTGTTTGTATAGTTACTATCGAAATTTTAACTAGGTATATCGAATTTTGTACTAATATTTATTTACCTTCAAATATGTACAATTATATATAACAATGAGAAATCAAACTTAAACCTAATTATTAACAAAAAAAATTATAATAAAATAATTAGGATGTAGGTATAACAAAATAAATAACTAGAAAAGGAAAATACCTACTAGTTATTCTATACCAATTATGCCTAATGACTTACATAGAACTATGAATCATATGTACTATAATTACTAATCCATTTGTCAATATCTACTTACCTAATCACGTACTTAGCATATTACTTAAGAAATATCTTAAACATATTAATTTATTATTAGTCATTATCATTAAATAACTGTAAAAACAATTTGAAAAACGATTTGTTTAAAAATATAATAATTATATCGACGTTTACATCATAAGTTATCGACATGTTACCACCCCTACGGTAGCGGACGTTTATTGCTCTACGCGCCACTTCGTATTGCCGATAGTATAGTATAATTGTCACACATAAGAGTATAATAGAAGGAAAATCCAAATCAAATGGCTATATTATGTAAAAGAAATATGTACGAAAGGTCTTTTGAAGATAACCTACATTTTATCCCGAAAATAAACACTTTCCATAAAATTAGCTATTCTTCATATACTTCATCATTTAATATATTGTTATATTTTATTTATCTATCACTTTAAAAGACAACGACTGAATGTCCTGACTGACTGAAACTGCTGATCCCATTTTGATGAAATTTCATTTATAATCGCAAGTCCGAAAGTATATTTTACTGTAAGTAACCGTTTTTTTTTCAAGATTTATTTTAAATAACCTAACCTAACCTAATTTACCAGTTCGAAATTTGAAAATACCTACAATGGCAACTTCTACTTTCAGAGCTGATATCTTTAACAGCGCAACCAATTTTCATGAAGCTTAGCTAAAAATCACGCGTCCGAATCGATCTCTTCCTTCGTGAACTATAAGATGTTATAAATAAATTTTCTAATTCTATAGGTATTGTGACTATAATGAATGTGACAGAAAAACAGACTTCTAACTTATAGAGTTCGCCGATACCCTCGTAAGACCGACCTATTTTAGTAACATTGTAATAGCAACCTTGTTTTGTTAACTATAGGGTGCCTTTTAGATTTGGCATTATGTCCTCAAGCGCAAACCTGGGGACTATGGTGGCTAGGTAACACCGCTATTTTGCTTCGAGAATAAAAAAATAATATTTCATCCGAGTTAAATTTCCATACATTCCTTCACGGTATCTGAAAATCCCGTCGGACCAATTCTTCGAAATGAAGTAATGAAATCGTACCTGTATACCGTGACTAATGTGTTTGGCATCTGCGTCTGTTGTTTGACCTTTCGGGTCACAATGCGTCGACATTAGAAATGTATGTAATCCATTGCTGGATTTAAAGTAGCCGTGTGCAAAACGCCAAAGGTATTTAATGCAGAGTCGCCGATGAATCACATACGATGAGATTATTTCAAAATAACTTATTGTGTTGCATTTGGTGAGTTGTTTATATTGTTTTAAACGTTGATGTGCGAACGAGTGCGTTTCAATTCGGATTTATTTCAGCGTTTTCCTGTTTTCCTGCATGGTATCATTTTATCGCGTATTTAAAGCATTTGTCTTTCTCTAAACAGTTTAAACATACAGACATGGACACTGAAGGTAATGCAAGAAAATAGATAGAAAAGTGCAATAGATTCCTGTCTAAGGATAAGGAAATCTTGTCAATTACCGTTAGTGAAAAGATACCCCCCGTACTCCCCCTATTTCTTACCTTCCAAGGTCGATTCTCGAAAAATCCTATCTGAGAGCACCGCTAGGGTACACAAGGAATGGTCCCACGAATCTAAAAAAATATGATAACATGTCATCATCATCATCATGTCAGCCGAAAGACGTCCACTGCTGGACATAGGCCTCCCCCAAGGCTCTCCACTCAGACCAGTCTTGTGCTTTCCGCATCCACCGCTTTGCCGCGATCCTTACAAGGTCGACACTCCATCTTGTTGGAGGCCTACCCACAGCTCGTGTCCCGGTTCGCGGACGCCACTCAAAAACCTTCTGACCCCATCGGCCATCAGTCCTGCGTGCGATGTGCCCCGCCCACTGCCACTTCATCTTCTGATAACATGTACATATTGTAAAAACAACCTTCAAACAAATTACAGCGTCTCTGACCGGTCTTGATACGTAATTATCTATCCAATATCGGAAAATCAATTTGAAACGATTCAAGTCATTGCTTTGTTAGCTTATCGATTCCTTTCCGTTTTATTAACTGTGCAGTTGAGAGCGAAATTACTTCATATCAGCAAATAGTGCGCTCGTTCAATTCGTAATTACCTACGCCAAAGTAGCTACGGGGATAATTTTCTTACCACACTTTATCTTTTCTTCTGCAGCATTTTGTTTGAAAGCCCATTGTTTGGTTTATGCCTTTCCAAGCTTCTTCCAATTTGCCCTGTAATAGAATAGAATATTTCTATTTCAGGCAACAAAGCCTGTTGTACTTACAAATCTTTACAGTAGGAAGTAAGTAATTGAAAACATAAAATGATGGGAAATAATATAATAAATAACACATAGCTACGTTTTATTCCTAAAAAGTTTTTTTAGGACTATACAGCCTTGGTTAAGTCTTAAGCAAGAAATCAGGTCAGTTCAGGCCAAGGTCACTAGTAATCGTTCCTATTGATTAATAGAAATACTAACCAAAGTTACGATACGGTTTTTTTTCGTTCATTTGTTAAAAAAAATCGGATATCACTTAAACGGTCCAACCAATTTTCATGAAAACTAGCAAAGATCCATTACACTAGCTAGCTATATCACTATCACTACATAGTATAAAACAAAGTCGCTTACGCTGTCTGTCCCTATGTATGCTTAAATCTTTAAAACTACGCAACGGATTTTGATGCGGTTTTTTTTAATAGATAGAGTGATTCTTAAGGAAGGTTTATATGTATAATACATTCCACGCGGGCGAAGCCGCGGGCGGGTCGCTAGTGAAATATATTTAAAGAAATTAAACTAGTTCTGGAAAAAAATATTTGAATTTTATATTATTTTATTAAAGCTGACATGTTGACTTTTTCGTGCAAGATATGAAGAACTTCTTAGAGGCTTAGAGTGTATAGGCAGAATATTCCGTTTATACTGAACCGATCATCTGTTATATTATATCTGTTCTTTAATAGATTTGTTTTTGCTCCCGCGATAACGATGTATGTTGATCAGCGTAGAAGCTAGGATGCCACAGACATATTTACCAGTACATCGTTATACGTACGTATAACAGCCCTCTGTGAGCGTTGTTGGGGGTTAAAAAATCTTTTATTTTTACGCCGGTTAAGTGGACTCACCAATTATTGAAAAAAATATGCTGCAAATGTTGTGTGTATTGTATACCTTAAACAAAATGTGGTCCATATTAGTTAATTTCCTTGTCATAATGGACAAAAACGCTTAAGCACCTTCAAAAGTCAACACGTATATTTAGTTGCTCCGGGATATTAATTAAATAATAGTGTTAAAAAGCCTCAACTCATAAATAAAAGCAACGGAATCCTGCATGCAGCAAAAGTGAAATATATTAGTGCCGAAATTTCTTCGAAAAATCTACGGAACTGTGAGTTATTCGACAATCTAATTTGTAATATACCACTCAACCGTTTTATACTCATTTAAATTTGCCTGATTTGAAGAGGTGTTTTTCAAGTCTGCATCAACAACCGTGTTTGACCTTAGCGCCTTTGGTCCGAATTGGACAAAGATAAACCATTGCTAATCGGTCCGAATTGGAGTCACAGACTTAGGTCCGAATTGGACACAGAATGCTACGATTGACACGGTCCGAATTGGAGTTACAAACTTCGGTCCAAATCGAACTTGTAGAGTACGTCCAAATTGGACTCAAAAAATTATACCTAGCATTATAAAATCAAACAGTTTGGAAGTAGGTCTCTAGGACAAAATAGTGCTGCGAAATGGCGTCTGAATGTGCGAAATGCCATAAGGTCATACAGAATAAATAAATTCTTAATTGTTGTAAATGTAAAAAAACATATCATATTGAATGCTCTGGCAGATCGGCAAAACTATTTGGTTTAATGACACCTGAAAGCAAAAACAAATGGATATGCGCGCCATGCTGCCGAGCAAATACCAATACGTCAAAGGAAGTAGCGAAAAAAGTTAATTCTTTGCCAAAACTTACCGGTGCCCGGAAAAAAACTGCGAGGATAGGCACGAATATAATAAGTAGTCCCTCCGCTGCTTGCGCTACAGCTGCTCCCACTCAAGACACAGTAGTACTTAACACTGCCATGCCAACCTCACCTAATAAAATTGAGAAATCAACATCCATCGAGTTGCAAAGTGACAAGAATAAATCACTGTCAACAAGTAGCAATGTTACAATGCGTAAGCCATTCATAGTTAATGTGCCTACCAAAAATTCCTTTGACTCATTAACGGATGACGAAGACTGTGATCACTCTAAATTGTCATTGTCATCATTATCGTCATCATCATCAACCATGCTGAGAAATAATTTTAATAGAAGTTGTCCAGAAATTGGTGAGAGTATGCAAGATAAGTTGGAGATTATGAATGGCAAAATTAACAGCCTACAAGAACAATTGAAACGTGCAGAACAGGAAATAGAAAATTTACTTACAGAAAACAGTTCACTTAAAAACGCCATGAAAGAATATGCAAATAAAATTAATAAATTGACACACATCTGTAACTCTGACAGAAAAAAGAAAACAGGAACCAAAAAAAAGAAACTCCTTAGCAAGCCAACTTTATCTTTTGCAGCAAATTCGACGGAAATTGAACGCAATCAAGATCACCAAGAATTAAATTTGAGTAATAATTTAAACCTCTTAGATTCCCCAAGTTCAGTTAGTTCTCAAGTAGACGACCACGACAACCAGCGTTCTTTACCCAAAACAGAATCTCATACACCGGGTACAGTCACGGTCCAAGAATTAAATGAGTGTCGTAGGCCCAATGGTGATCAAAGAAATCAAAGAAATCGAAATCGAATTTGTTTAATTAGCTCAAATAAGTTTAATAAGATACTTCCTATTGCAAATTTGTTTCATGATGATTACCATATATGTCATTACTTAACTCGAGGCGTGGGAGTCGGAAACCTTTTTATTAACATAGATAAGAAATTAACGGACTTTACTATGAATGACTACTGTGTAATATTAATTGGTGAAGAGGACTTCCTTAAATCGCAAAATTATGGTAAAGTAATACTGCACATCAAAAACAGTCTGCAAAATTTGACTCATACCAATTTCATTATTTGTGCTCCCACTTTTAACTGTGGTTACTTTGCCAACATGTTCAACAGAAGGATAGAAATCTTCAATAATCTTTTGTACCATGATGCTCAAAAATATGAATATGCTTATATAGTAGATTGTAATCGTAACCTTTCGTATGATTATAAGATGTTTTTTAGAACATCTGGGCGTGTAAATGATATAGGCATGAAGGTTATATTTCAAGATATTAGTAAAATGTTAGAGCTTATAAAAGTTTCTAACACGTTTTTTCGTGAACAATCATTGTAATTCTAGTTCTATGAAACATAATTGTAAGTTCTATAATAGCAAGCCCCATAGAAATTTGAGCAGGAACTCTGGTAGAAATGACAAAGGTATAGGTGAGTTTGTAGTTTTTCACCAAAATATAGCTGGAGTCCTGAATAAAACTGAAGATTTAGAACTGGTTATTTCTGAGCTTAAGGCCAATGTTGATGTTGATGTAATTTGTCTTAGTGAAACATTTATTCAGCAAGGTCAAGAAAACTACCTTCAAATGCAAAATTTTAAGATGGCAACATGCTACTCGAGACAAAATAAAAAAAGAGGCGGTACTTGCATACTATTGCGTAATACAACAAAATTCAAGGAGCTGAGCTCTATAAATCATTTAGCAGCGGATAAGCTATTCGAAGTATGTGGTGTAAAAATTAACTTCCACAATATTATTATAGTTTGTTTATACCGTACTCCGGATTCAGATATTCAAAAGTTTTTCCAACTCTTTAATGATCTTTGCACAATTTTAGGGTATCAGAAAGAAAAAATCATAATAGCCGGTGATTTTAACATTGATTTCCTCAGTAATAATAAAGATAAAAACCAAATGACAGATTTACTCTTAAATTATAACTTTATAAGTATCACATAGTTCACCCGACACGGCAAAAAACGTGTATTGATAACATTATAAGCAATATAGACGGGGTTATTGGCAAAACACATGAAGTCGGTTTATCGGACCACAACACTGCACAAACTGTTCAAGTCCCAATGGCCTTGCACGTTCAAACGAAAAAGTTTAAATATAAAACAGATTTCAGTAAAGATAATATGGAAAAGTTTAAACAGTGTATATCCAGCCTAAGTTTTTCTGATGTAATGGAATCAACAGACGCAGCCAAAGCATTCAGCACTTTGTATGATATAATTGTATTATTTCACAAATTGTGTTTCCCATTAATAAGAGTCAGAATATCTACAAAATACAAAAAACTTCCTTGGGTTACAAATGGCTTAAGGAAAAGTTGTAAAACAAAGGGTTTGCTGCGCTTTCAGTATTACAAAAATAAATCTAACCAACGTAAATTACATTTTAGAAATTATACTAGACTTTTGAAAAATTGTTTTAATGAAGCACAGAAAAGATATCACAAAAATCTGGTCATTCTAGCAAATAACAAGGGAAAAACAACATGGAATATCATTAACAGCAGGTTAGGTAAGATCAGTGGTGCGCGGGAAATTGACAATATTGTAGAAAACAACCAAAATATTACAAGTCCCGAGGAAATTGCTAATTCATTTAACGACTTTTTCATTGATATTTCTAAAGTCCAAAATAATGGTCTTGCTCGTGTTTGCCCCCTTAGTAATGTTAATAAAACTATATTTTTGGGACCCGTGGATCCTTATGAAACATACAAAATCATAATGACAGAAAGGAGTAATTACAGACCTGTCGCACTACTACCAGTCATTTCCAAAATATTGGAAAAGGTCATGTATATAAGGATCATAAACTTTCTAGATAAAAATGACATCTTAAGTTCAGAGCAATACGGATTTCGTAAAGGAAAATCAACCGCACAAGCAGCCTTTGATCTAGTTGGTAACGTGTTGAGTGCTCTAGACGGAAACGAAAAAGTTATCGCTTTATTTTTAGATTTAAGTAAAGCATTCGACCATGTCCATCATTTGATTCTCCTAGATAAACTTTATAAATATGGGATAAGGGGACCTGCCCATGATTGGCTAAGGTGTTACTTATCAGAGCGGAAACAAATAACACGAATTACAAAAACCCTGGCAAGCAATAACGTAGTAAAAAATTTCGACTCTGCTTCGCTTGTCAATGGCACAGGGGTTCCGCAAGGAAGCATATTGGGCCCGTTACTGTTCCTCATTTATGTGAATGATTTACCGTCTTCCATCAAGCAAAGATGCGTACTCTTTGCGGACGATACGACCGTTATTATTAGAGGAAAGTCTACTGATGAGATACAAGTAAATACTAGAAACGCAATTAACGATCTTAGAGATTGGCTAATAAATAATGGTTTACAAATGAATGTCTGTAAAACTAAAATAATTAATTTTATAACTAAGAATAACGATAAAAGCACCGCTAAACTAAAAGTTACATTTGAAAATAATATAATCGAAAATATTGCCTCAACTAATTTTCTTGGCTTTCATAT